>JAUIMM010000490.1:0-600000 GCA_031769625.1 Taudactylus pleione
GAACGATTGCCGAGATCCTATATACCTCTGACATAACCTATACAAGTCAGGGTGGTCACACAGCTGATTATAGCACGTCATCTAACGGTACATGAACGATTGCCGAGATCCTATATACCTCTGACATAACCTACACAAGTCAGGGTGGTCATACAGCTGATTATAGCACGTCATCTAACGGTATATGAACGATTGCCGAGATCCTATATACCTCTGACATAACCTATACAAGTCAGGGTGGTCACACAGCTGATTATAGCACGCCATCTAACGGTACATGAACGATTGCCGAGATCCTATATACCTCTGACATAACCTACACAAGTCAGGGTGGTCACACAGCTGATTATAGCACGTCATCTAACGGTACATGAACGATTGCCGAGATCCTATATACCTCTGACATAACCTACACAAGTCAGGGTGGTCATACAGCTGATTATAGCACGTCATCTAACGGTACATGAACGATTGCCGAGATCCTATATACCTCTGACATAACCTATACAAGTCAGGGTGGTCACACAGCTGATTATAGCACGCCATCTAACGGTACATGAACGATTGCCGAGATCCTATATACCTCTGACATAACCTATACAAGTCAGGGTGGTCACACAGCTGATTATAGCACGCCATCTAACGGTACATGAACGATTGCCGAGATCCTATATACCTCTGACATAACCTACACAAGTCAGGGTGGTCACACAGCTGATTATAGCACGTCATCTAACGGTATATGAACGATTGCCGAGATCCTATATACCTCTGACATAACCTATACAAGTCAGGGTGGTCACACAGCTGATTATAGCACGCCATCTAACGGTACATGAACGATTGCCGAGATCCTATATACCTCTGACATAACCTATACAAGTCAGGGTGGTCACACAGCTGATTATAGCACGTCATCTAACGGTACATGAACGATTGCCGAGATCCTATATACCTCTGACATAACCTACACAAGTCAGGGTGGTCATACAGCTGATTATAGCACGTCATCTAACGGTACATGAACGATTGCCGAGATCCTATATACCTCTGACATAACCTACACAAGTCAGGGTGGTCACACAGCTGATTATAGCACGCCATCTAACGGTACATGAACGATTGCCGAGATCCTATATACCTCTGACATAACCTACACAAGTCAGGGTGGTCACACAGCTGATTATAGCACGTCATCTAACGGTATATGAACGATTGCCGAGATCCTATATACCTCTGACATAACCTATACAAGTCAGGGTGGTCACACAGCTGATTATAGCACGCCATCTAACGGTACATGAACGATTGCCGAGATCCTATATACCTCTGACATAACCTACACAAGTCAGGGTGGTCATACAGCTGATTATAGCACGTCATCTAACGGTACATGAACGATTGCCGAGATCCTATATACCTCTGACATAACCTATACAAGTCAGGGTGGTCACACAGCTGATTATAGCACGCCATCTAACGGTATATGAACGATTGCCGAGATCCTATATACCTCTGACATAACCTACACAAGTCAGGGTGGTCACACAGCTGATTATAGCACGCCATCTAACGGTACATGAACGATTGCCGAGATCCTATATACCTCTGACATAACCTACACAAGTCAGGGTGGTCATACAGCTGATTATAGCACGTCATCTAACGGTACATGAACGATTGCCGAGATCCTATATACCTCTGACATAACCTATACAAGTCAGGGTGGTCACACAGCTGATTATAGCACGCCATCTAACGGTACATGAACGATTGCCGAGATCCTATATACCTCTGACATAACCTACACAAGTCAGGGTGGTCACACAGCTGATTATAGCACGCCATCTAACGGTACATGAACGATTGCCGAGATCCTATATACCTCTGACATAACCTACACAAGTCAGGGTGGTCATACAGCTGATTATAGCACGCCATCTAACGGTACATGAACGATTGCCGAGATCCTATATACCTCTGACATAACCTATACAAGTCAGGGTGGTCACACAGCTGATTATAGCACGCCATCTAACGGTACATGAACGATTGCCGAGATCCTATATACCTCTGACATAACCTATACAAGTCAGGGTGGTCACACAGCTGATTATAGCACGCCATCTAACGGTACATGAACGATTGCCGAGATCCTATATACCTCTGACATAACCTACACAAGTCAGGGTGGTCACACAGCTGATTATAGCACGTCATCTAACGGTACATGAACGATTGCCGAGATCCTATATACCTCTGACATAACCTACACAAGTCAGGGTGGTCACACAGCTGATTATAGCACGCCATCTAACGGTACATGAACGATTGCCGAGATCCTATATACCTCTGACATAACCTACACAAGTCAGGGTGGTCACACAGCTGATTATAGCACGTCATCTAACGGTACATGAACGATTGCCGAGATCCTATATACCTCTGACATAACCTACACAAGTCAGGGTGGTCACACAGCTGATTATAGCACGTCATCTAACGGTAAATGAACGATTGCCGAGATCCTATATACCTCTGACATAACCTACACAAGTCAGGGTGGTCACACAGCTGATTATAGCACGTCATCTAACGGTACATGAACGATTGCCGAGATCCTATATACCTCTGACATAACCTATACAAGTCAGGGTGGTCACACAGCTGATTATAGCACGCCATCTAACGGTACATGAACGATTGCCGAGTTCCTATATACCTCTGACATAACCTATACAAGTCAGGGTGGTCACACAGCTGATTATAGCACGTCATCTAACGGTACATGAACGATTGCCGAGATCCTATATACCTCTGACATAACCTACACAAGTCAGGGTGGTCACACAGCTGATTATAGCACGTCATCTAACGGTACATGAACGATTGCCGAGATCCTATATACCTCTGACATAACCTATACAAGTCAGGGTGGTCACACAGCTGATTATAGCACGCCATCTAACGGTATATGAACGATTGCCGAGATCCTATATACCTCTGACATAACCTACACAAGTCAGGGTGGTCACACAGCTGATTATAGCACGCCATCTAACGGTACATGAACGATTGCCGAGATCCTATATACCTCTGACATAACCTATACAAGTCAGGGTGGTCACACAGCTGATTATAGCACGCCATCTAACGGTACATGAACGATTGCCGAGTTCCTATATACCTCTGACATAACCTACACAAGTCAGGGTGGTCACACAGCTGATTATAGCACGCCATCTAACGGTACATGAACGATTGCCGAGATCCTATATACCTCTGACATAACCTATACAAGTCAGGGTGGTCACACAGCTGATTATAGCACGTCATCTAACGGTACATGAACGATTGCCGAGATCCTATATACCTCTGACATAACCTATACAAGTCAGGGTGGTCACACAGCTGATTATAGCACGTCATCTAACGGTACATGAACGATTGCCGAGATCCTATATACCTCTGACATAACCTACACAAGTCAGGGTGGTCACACAGCTGATTATAGCACGTCATCTAACGGTACATGAACGATTGCCGAGATCCTATATACCTCTGACATAACCTATACAAGTCAGGGTGGTCACACAGCTGATTATAGCACGCCATCTAACGGTACATGAACGATTGCCGAGTTCCTATATACCTCTGACATAACCTACACAAGTCAGGGTGGTCACACAGCTGATTATAGCACGTCATCTAACGGTATATGAACGATTGCCGAGATCCTATATACCTCTGACATAACCTATACAAGTCAGGGTGGTCACACAGCAGATTATAGCACGTCATCTAACGGTATATGAACGATTGCCGAGATCCTATATACCTCTGACATAACCTACACAAGTCAGGGTGGTCACACAGCTGATTATAGCACGCCATCTAACGGTACATGAACGATTGCCGAGATCCTATATACCTCTGACATAACCTACACAAGTCAGGGTGGTCACACAGCTGATTATAGCACGCCATCTAACGGTACATGAACGATTGCCGAGATCCTATATACCTCTGACATAACCTATACAAGTCAGGGTGGTCACACAGCTGATTATAGCACGCCATCTAACGGTACATGAACGATTGCCGAGTTCCTATATACCTCTGACATAACCTACACAAGTCAGGGTGGTCACACAGCTGATTATAGCACGCCATCTAACGGTACATGAACGATTGCCGAGATCCTATATACCTCTGACATAACGTATACAAGTCAGGGTGGTCACACAGCTGATTATAGCACGCCATCTAACGGTACATGAACGATTGCCGAGATCCTATATACCTCTGACATAACCTATACAAGTCAGGGTGGTCACACAGCTGATTATAGCACGTCATCTAACGGTACATGAACGATTGCCGAGATCCTATATACCTCTGACATAACCTACACAAGTCAGGGTGGTCACACAGCTGATTATAGCACGTCATCTAACGGTACATGAACGATTGCCGAGATCCTATATACCTCTGACATAACCTATACAAGTCAGGGTGGTCACACAGCTGATTATAGCACGCCATCTAACGGTACATGAACGATTGCCGAGATCCTATATACCTCTGACATAACCTATACAAGTCAGGGTGGTCACACAGCTGATTATAGCACGTCATCTAACGGTACATGAACGATTGCCGAGATCCTATATACCTCTGACATAACCTATACAAGTCAGGGTGGTCACACAGCTGATTATAGCACGCCATCTAACGGTACATGAACGATTGCCGAGTTCCTATATACCTCTGACATAACCTACACAAGTCAGGGTGGTCACACAGCTGATTATAGCACGCCATCTAACGGTACATGAACGATTGCCGAGTTCCTATATACCTCTGACATAACCTATACAAGTCAGGGTGGTCACACAGCTGATTATAGCACGCCATCTAACGGTACATGAACGATTGCCGAGATCCTATATACCTCTGACATAACCTATACAAGTCAGGGTGGTCACACAGCTGATTATAGCACGTCATCTAACGGTACATGAACGATTGCCGAGATCCTATATACCTCTGACATAACCTATACAAGTCAGGGTGGTCACACAGCTGATTATAGCACGCCATCTAACGGTACATGAACGATTGCCGAGATCCTATATACCTCTGACATAACCTACACAAGTCAGGGTGGTCACACAGCTGATTATAGCACGTCATCTAACGGTACATGAACGATTGCCGAGATCCTATATACCTCTGACATAACCTATACAAGTCAGGGTGGTCACACAGCTGATTATAGCACGCCATCTAACGGTACATGAACGATTGCCGAGATCCTATATACCTCTGACATAACCTATACAAGTCAGGGTGGTCACACAGCTGATTATAGCACGCCATCTAACGGTACATGAACGATTGCCGAGATCCTATATACCTCTGACATAACCTATACAAGTCAGGGTGGTCACACAGCTGATTATAGCACGTCATCTAACGGTACATGAACGATTGCCGAGATCCTATATACCTCTGACATAACCTACACAAGTCAGGGTGGTCACACAGCTGATTATAGCACGTCATCTAACGGTACATGAACGATTGCCGAGATCCTATATACCTCTGACATAACCTATACAAGTCAGGGTGGTCACACAGCTGATTATAGCACGCCATCTAACGGTACATGAACGATTGCCGAGTTCCTATATACCTCTGACATAACCTACACAAGTCAGGGTGGTCACACAGCTGATTATAGCACGCCATCTAACGGTACATGAACGATTGCCGAGTTCCTATATACCTCTGACATAACCTATACAAGTCAGGGTGGTCACACAGCTGATTATAGCACGCCATCTAACGGTACATGAACGATTGCCGAGATCCTATATACCTCTGACATAACCTATACAAGTCAGGGTGGTCACACAGCTGATTATAGCACGCCATCTAACGGTACATGAACGATTGCCGAGTTCCTATATACCTCTGACATAACCTACACAAGTCAGGGTGGTCACACAGCTGATTATAGCACGCCATCTAACGGTACATGAACGATTGCCGAGATCCTATATACCTCTGACATAACCTATACAAGTCAGGGTGGTCACACAGCTGATTATAGCACGTCATCTAACGGTACATGAACGATTGCCGAGATCCTATATACCTCTGACATAACCTATACAAGTCAGGGTGGTCACACAGCTGATTATAGCACGTCATCTAACGGTACATGAACGATTGCCGAGATCCTATATACCTCTGACATAACCTACACAAGTCAGGGTGGTCACACAGCTGATTATAGCACGTCATCTAACGGTACATGAACGATTGCCGAGATCCTATATACCTCTGACATAACCTATACAAGTCAGGGTGGTCACACAGCTGATTATAGCACGCCATCTAACGGTACATGAACGATTGCCGAGTTCCTATATACCTCTGACATAACCTACACAAGTCAGGGTGGTCACACAGCTGATTATAGCACGTCATCTAACGGTATATGAACGATTGCCGAGATCCTATATACCTCTGACATAACCTACACAAGTCAGGGTGGTCACACAGCAGATTATAGCACGTCATCTAACGGTATATGAACGATTGCCGAGATCCTATATACCTCTGACATAACCTACACAAGTCAGGGTGGTCACACAGCTGATTATAGCACGCCATCTAACGGTACATGAACGATTGCCGAGATCCTATATACCTCTGACATAACCTACACAAGTCAGGGTGGTCACACAGCTGATTATAGCACGCCATCTAACGGTACATGAACGATTGCCGAGATCCTATATACCTCTGACATAACCTATACAAGTCAGGGTGGTCACACAGCAGATTATAGCACGTCATCTAACGGTACATGAACGATTGCCGAGATCCTATATACCTCTGACATAACCTATACAAGTCAGGGTGGTCACACAGCAGATTATAGCACGTCATCTAACGGTACATGAACGATTGCCGAGATCCTATATACCTCTGACATAACCTATACAAGTCAGGGTGGTCACACAGCAGATTATAGCACGCCATCTAACGGTATATGAACAATTGCCGAGATCCTATATACTGACATAACCTACACAAGTCAGGGTGGTCACACAGCTGATTATAGCACGCCATCTAACGGTACATGAACGATTGCCGAGATCCTATATACTGACATAACCTACACAAGTCAGGGTGGTCACACAGCTGATTATAGCACGCCATCTAACGGTACATGAACGATTGCCGAGATCCTATATACCTCTGACATAACCTATACAAGTCAGGGTGGTCACACAGCAGATTATAGCACGCCATCTAACGGTACATGAACGATTGCCGAGATCCTATATACCTCTGACATAACCTATACAAGTCAGGGTGGTCACACAGCAGATTATAGCACGTCATCTAACGGTACATGAACGATTGCCGAGATCCTATATACCTCTGACATAACCTATACAAGTCAGGGTGGTCACACAGCAGATTATAGCACGTCATCTAACGGTACATGAACGATTGCCGAGATCCTATATACCTCTGACATAACCTATACAAGTCAGGGTGGTCACACAGCAGATTATAGCACGCCATCTAACGGTATATGAACGATTGCCGAGATCCTATATACTGACATAACCTACACAAGTCAGGGTGGTCACACAGCTGATTATAGCACGCCATCTAACGGTACATGAACGATTGCCGAGATCCTATATACTGACATAACCTACACAAGTCAGGGTGGTCACACAGCTGATTATAGCACGCCATCTAACGGTACATGAACGATTGCCGAGATCCTATATACCTCTGACATAACCTATACAAGTCAGGGTGGTCACACAGCAGATTATAGCACGCCATCTAACGGTACATGAACGATTGCCGAGATCCTATATACCTCTGACATAACCTATACAAGTCAGGGTGGTCACACAGCTGATTATAGCACGTCATCTAACGGTACATGAACGATTGCCGAGATCCTATATACCTCTGACATAACCTACACAAGTCAGGGTGGTCACACAGCTGATTATAGCACGCCATCTAACGGTACATGAACGATTGCCGAGATCCTATATACTGACATAACCTACACAAGTCAGGGTGGTCACACAGCTGATTATAGCACGCCATCTAACGGTACATGAACGATTGCCGAGATCCTATATACCTCTGACATAACCTATACAAGTCAGGGTGGTCACACAGCTGATTATAGCACGCCATCTAACGGTATATGAACGATTGCCGAGATCCTATATACCTCTGACATAACCTATACAAGTCAGGGTGGTCACACAGCAGATTATAGCACGTCATCTAACGGTACATGAACGATTGCCGAGATCCTATATACCTCTGACATAACCTATACAAGTCAGGGTGGTCACACAGCAGATTATAGCACGCCATCTAACGGTACATGAACGATTGCCGAGATCCTATATACCTCTGACATAACCTACACAAGTCAGGGTGGTCACACAGCTGATTATAGCACGCCATCTAACGGTACATGAACGATTGCCGAGATCCTATATACCTCTGACATAACCTACACAAGTCAGGGTGGTCACACAGCTGATTATAGCACGCCATCTAACGGTACATGAACGATTGCCGAGATCCTATATACCTCTGACATAACCTATACAAGTCAGGGTGGTCACACAGCTGATTATAGCACGCCATCTAACGGTACATGAACGATTGCCGAGATCCTATATACCTCTGACATAACCTACACAAGTCAGGGTGGTCACACAGCTGATTATAGCACGCCATCTAACGGTACATGAACGATTGCCGAGATCCTATATACCTCTGACATAACCTACACAAGTCAGGGTGGTCACACAGCTGATTATAGCACGCCATCTAACGGTACATGAACGATTGCCGAGATCCTATATACCTCTGACATAACCTACACAAGTCAGGGTGGTCACACAGCTGATTATAGCACGCCATCTAACGGTACATGAACGATTGCCGAGATCCTATATACCTCTGACATAACCTACACAAGTCAGGGTGGTCACACAGCTGATTATAGCACGCCATCTAACGGTACATGAACGATTGCCGAGATCCTATATACCTCTGACATAACCTACACAAGTCAGGGTGGTCACACAGCTGATTATAGCACGCCATCTAACGGTACATGAACGATTGCCGAGATCCTATATACCTCTGACATAACCTACACAAGTCAGGGTGGTCACACAGCAGATTATAGCACGCCATCTAACGGTACATGAACGATTGCCGAGATCCTATATACCTCTGACATAACCTATACAAGTCAGGGTGGTCACACAGCTGATTATAGCACGCCATCTAACGGTACATGAACGATTGCCGAGATCCTATATACCTCTGACATAACCTATACAAGTCAGGGTGGTCACACAGCTGATTATAGCACGTCATCTAACGGTACATGAACGATTGCCGAGATCCTATATACCTCTGACATAACCTACACAAGTCAGGGTGGTCACACAGCTGATTATAGCACGCCATCTAACGGTACATGAACGATTGCCGAGATCCTATATACCTCTGACATAACCTACACAAGTCAGGGTGGTCACACAGCTGATTATAGCACGCCATCTAACGGTACATGAACGATTGCCGAGATCCTATATACCTCTGACATAACCTACACAAGTCAGGGTGGTCACACAGCTGATTATAGCACGCCATGTAACGGTACATGAACGATTGCCGAGATCCTATATACCTCTGACATAACCTACACAAGTCAGGGTGGTCACACAGCTGATTATAGCACGCCATCTAACGGTACATGAACGATTGCCGAGATCCTATATACCTCTGACATAACCTACACAAGTCAGGGTGGTCACACAGCAGATTATAGCACGCCATCTAACGGTACATGAACGATTGCCGAGATCCTATATACCTCTGACATAACCTATACAAGTCAGGGTGGTCACACAGCTGATTATAGCACGCCATCTAACGGTACATGAACGATTGCCGAGATCCTATATACTGACATAACCTACACAAGTCAGGGTGGTCACACAGCTGATTATAGCACGCCATCTAACGGTACATGAACGATTGCCGAGATCCTATATACCTCTGACATAACCTATACAAGTCAGGGTGGTCACACAGCAGATTATAGCACGCCATCTAACGGTACATGAACGATTGCCGAGATCCTATATACCTCTGACATAACCTATACAAGTCAGGGTGGTCACACAGCAGATTATAGCACGTCATCTAACGGTACATGAACGATTGCCGAGATCCTATATACCTCTGACATAACCTATACAAGTCAGGGTGGTCACACAGCAGATTATAGCACGTCATCTAACGGTACATGAACGATTGCCGAGATCCTATATACCTCTGACATAACCTATACAAGTCAGGGTGGTCACACAGCAGATTATAGCACGCCATCTAACGGTATATGAACGATTGCCGAGATCCTATATACTGACATAACCTACACAAGTCAGGGTGGTCACACAGCTGATTATAGCACGCCATCTAACGGTACATGAACGATTGCCGAGATCCTATATACTGACATAACCTACACAAGTCAGGGTGGTCACACAGCTGATTATAGCACGCCATCTAACGGTACATGAACGATTGCCGAGATCCTATATACCTCTGACATAACCTATACAAGTCAGGGTGGTCACACAGCAGATTATAGCACGCCATCTAACGGTACATGAACGATTGCCGAGATCCTATATACCTCTGACATAACCTATACAAGTCAGGGTGGTCACACAGCTGATTATAGCACGTCATCTAACGGTACATGAACGATTGCCGAGATCCTATATACCTCTGACATAACCTACACAAGTCAGGGTGGTCACACAGCTGATTATAGCACGCCATCTAACGGTACATGAACGATTGCCGAGATCCTATATACTGACATAACCTACACAAGTCAGGGTGGTCACACAGCTGATTATAGCACGCCATCTAACGGTACATGAACGATTGCCGAGATCCTATATACCTCTGACATAACCTATACAAGTCAGGGTGGTCACACAGCTGATTATAGCACGCCATCTAACGGTATATGAACGATTGCCGAGATCCTATATACCTCTGACATAACCTATACAAGTCAGGGTGGTCACACAGCAGATTATAGCACGTCATCTAACGGTACATGAACGATTGCCGAGATCCTATATACCTCTGACATAACCTATACAAGTCAGGGTGGTCACACAGCAGATTATAGCACGCCATCTAACGGTACATGAACGATTGCCGAGATCCTATATACCTCTGACATAACCTACACAAGTCAGGGTGGTCACACAGCTGATTATAGCACGCCATCTAACGGTACATGAACGATTGCCGAGATCCTATATACCTCTGACATAACCTACACAAGTCAGGGTGGTCACACAGCTGATTATAGCACGCCATCTAACGGTACATGAACGATTGCCGAGATCCTATATACCTCTGACATAACCTATACAAGTCAGGGTGGTCACACAGCTGATTATAGCACGCCATCTAACGGTACATGAACGATTGCCGAGATCCTATATACCTCTGACATAACCTACACAAGTCAGGGTGGTCACACAGCTGATTATAGCACGCCATCTAACGGTACATGAACGATTGCCGAGATCCTATATACCTCTGACATAACCTACACAAGTCAGGGTGGTCACACAGCTGATTATAGCACGCCATCTAACGGTACATGAACGATTGCCGAGATCCTATATACCTCTGACATAACCTACACAAGTCAGGGTGGTCACACAGCTGATTATAGCACGCCATCTAACGGTACATGAACGATTGCCGAGATCCTATATACCTCTGACATAACCTACACAAGTCAGGGTGGTCACACAGCTGATTATAGCACGCCATCTAACGGTACATGAACGATTGCCGAGATCCTATATACCTCTGACATAACCTACACAAGTCAGGGTGGTCACA
Source organism: Taudactylus pleione (assembly GCA_031769625.1). Taxonomy (NCBI): domain Eukaryota; kingdom Metazoa; phylum Chordata; class Amphibia; order Anura; family Myobatrachidae; genus Taudactylus; species Taudactylus pleione. Next base: position 12,031 of record JAUIMM010000490.1, read on the forward strand.
CAGCTGATTATAGCACGCCATCTAACGGTACATGAACGATTGCCGAGATCCTATATACCTCTGACATAACCTACACAAGTCAGGGTGGTCACACAGCAGATTATAGCACGCCATCTAACGGTACATGAACGATTGCCGAGATCCTATATACCTCTGACATAACCTATACAAGTCAGGGTGGTCACACAGCTGATTATAGCACGCCATCTAACGGTACATGAACGATTGCCGAGATCCTATATACCTCTGACATAACCTATACAAGTCAGGGTGGTCACACAGCTGATTATAGCACGTCATCTAACGGTACATGAACGATTGCCGAGATCCTATATACCTCTGACATAACCTACACAAGTCAGGGTGGTCACACAGCTGATTATAGCACGCCATCTAACGGTACATGAACGATTGCCGAGATCCTATATACCTCTGACATAACCTACACAAGTCAGGGTGGTCACACAGCTGATTATAGCACGCCATCTAACGGTACATGAACGATTGCCGAGATCCTATATACCTCTGACATAACCTACACAAGTCAGGGTGGTCACACAGCTGATTATAGCACGCCATGTAACGGTACATGAACGATTGCCGAGATCCTATATACCTCTGACATAACCTACACAAGTCAGGGTGGTCACACAGCTGATTATAGCACGCCATCTAACGGTACATGAACGATTGCCGAGATCCTATATACCTCTGACATAACCTACACAAGTCAGGGTGGTCACACAGCAGATTATAGCACGCCATCTAACGGTACATGAACGATTGCCGAGATCCTATATACCTCTGACATAACCTATACAAGTCAGGGTGGTCACACAGCTGATTATAGCACGCCATCTAACGGTACATGAACGATTGCCGAGATCCTATATACCTCTGACATAACCTATACAAGTCAGGGTGGTCACACAGCTGATTATAGCACGTCATCTAACGGTACATGAACGATTGCCGAGATCCTATATACCTCTGACATAACCTACACAAGTCAGGGTGGTCACACAGCTGATTATAGCACGCCATCTAACGGTACATGAACGATTGCCGAGATCCTATATACCTCTGACATAACCTATACAAGTCAGGGTGGTCACACAGCTGATTATAGCACGCCATCTAACGGTACATGAACGATTGCCGAGATCCTATATACCTCTGACATAACCTACACAAGTCAGGGTGGTCACACAGCTGATTATAGCACGCCATCTAACGGTACATGAACGATTGCCGAGATCCTATATACCTCTGACATAACCTACACAAGTCAGGGTGGTCACACAGCTGATTATAGCACGCCATCTAACGGTATATGAACGATTGCCGAGATCCTATATACCTCTGACATAACCTACACAAGTCAGGGTGGTCACACAGCTGATTATAGCACGTCATCTAACGGTACATGAACGATTGCCGAGATCCTATATACCTCTGACATAACCTATACAAGTCAGGGTGGTCACACAGCTGATTATAGCATGCCAGCTAACGGTACATGAACGATTGCCGAGATCCTATATACCTCTGACATAACCTATACAAGTCAGGGTGGTCACACAGCTGATTATAGCACGTCATCTAACGGTACATGAACGATTGCCGAGTTCCTATATACCTCTGACATAACCTATACAAGTCAGGGTGGTCACACAGCTGATTATAGCACGTCATCTAACGGTACATGAACGATTGCCGAGTTCCTATATACCTCTGACATAACCTATACAAGTCAGGGTGGTCACACAGCTGATTATAGCACGTCATCTAACGGTACATGAACGATTGCCGAGATCCTATATACCTCTGACATAACCTACACAAGTCAGGGTGGTCACACAGCTGATTATAGCACGCCATCTAACGGTACATGAACGATTGCCGAGATCCTATATACCTCTGACATAACCTACACAAGTCAGGGTGGTCACACAGCAGATTATAGCACGCCATCTAACGGTACATGAACGATTGCCGAGATCCTATATACCTCTGACATAACCTATACAAGTCAGGGTGGTCACACAGCTGATTATAGCACGCCATCTAACGGTACATGAACGATTGCCGAGATCCTATATACCTCTGACATAACCTATACAAGTCAGGGTGGTCACACAGCTGATTATAGCACGCCATCTAACGGTACATGAACGATTGGCGAGATCCTATATACCTCTGACATAACCTACACAAGTCAGGGTGGTCACACAGCTGATTATAGCACGTCATCTAACGGTATATGAACGATTGCCGAGATCCTATATACCTCTGACATAACCTATACAAGTCAGGGTGGTCACACAGCAGATTATAGCACGCCATCTAACGGTACATGAACGATTGCCGAGATCCTATATACCTCTGACATAACCTATACAAGTCAGGGTGGTCACACAGCTGATTATAGCACGCCATCTAACGGTACATGAACGATTGCCGAGATCCTATATACCTCTGACATAACCTATACAAGTCAGGGTGGTCACACAGCTGATTATAGCACGCCATCTAACGGTACATGAACGATTGCCGAGATCCTATATACCTCTGACATAACCTATACAAGTCAGGGTGGTCACACAGCAGATTATAGCACGCCATCTAACGGTACATGAACGATTGCCGAGATCCTATATACCTCTGACATAACCTACACAAGTCAGGGTGGTCACACAGCTGATTATAGCACGCCATCTAACGGTACATGAACGATTGCCGAGATCCTATATACCTCTGACATAACCTACACAAGTCAGGGTGGTCACACAGCTGATTATAGCACGCCATCTAACGGTACATGAACGATTGCCGAGATCCTATATACCTCTGACATAACCTACACAAGTCAGGGTGGTCACACAGCAGATTATAGCACGCCATCTAACGGTACATGAACGATTGCCGAGATCCTATATACCTCTGACATAACCTATACAAGTCAGGGTGGTCACACAGCTGATTATAGCACGCCATCTAACGGTACATGAACGATTGCCGAGATCCTATATACCTCTGACATAACCTATACAAGTCAGGGTGGTCACACAGCTGATTATAGCACGCCATCTAACGGTACATGAACGATTGGCGAGATCCTATATACCTCTGACATAACCTACACAAGTCAGGGTGGTCACACAGCTGATTATAGCACGTCATCTAACGGTATATGAACGATTGCCGAGATCCTATATACCTCTGACATAACCTATACAAGTCAGGGTGGTCACACAGCAGATTATAGCACGCCATCTAACGGTACATGAACGATTGCCGAGATCCTATATACCTCTGACATAACCTATACAAGTCAGGGTGGTCACACAGCTGATTATAGCACGCCATCTAACGGTACATGAACGATTGCCGAGATCCTATATACCTCTGACATAACCTATACAAGTCAGGGTGGTCACACAGCTGATTATAGCACGCCATCTAACGGTACATGAACGATTGCCGAGATCCTATATACCTCTGACATAACCTATACAAGTCAGGGTGGTCACACAGCTGATTATAGCACGCCATCTAACGGTACATGAACGATTGCCGAGATCCTATATACCTCTGACATAACCTACACAAGTCAGGGTGGTCACACAGCTGATTATAGCACGTCATCTAACGGTACATGAACGATTGCCGAGATCCTATATACCTCTGACATAACCTACACAAGTCAGGGTGGTCACACAGCTGATTATAGCACGTCATCTAACGGTATATGAACGATTGCCGAGATCCTATATACCTCTGACATAACCTACACAAGTCAGGGTGGTCACACAGCTGATTATAGCACGCCATCTAACGGTACATGAACGATTGCCGAGATCCTATATACCTCTGACATAACCTACACAAGTCAGGGTGGTCACACAGCTGATTATAGCACGTCATCTAACGGTACATGAACGATTGCCGAGATCCTATATACCTCTGACATAACCTACACAAGTCAGGGTGGTCACACAGCTGATTATAGCACGTCATCTAACGGTACATGAACGATTGCCGAGATCCTATATACCTCTGACATAACCTATACAAGTCAGGGTGGTCACACAGCTGATTATAGCACGCCATCTAACGGTATATGAACGATTGCCGAGTTCCTATATACCTCTGACATAACCTATACAAGTCAGGGTGGTCACACAGCTGATTATAGCACGCCATCTAACGGTACATGAACGATTGCCGAGATCCTATATACCTCTGACATAACCTACACAAGTCAGGGTGGTCACACAGCTGATTATAGCACGCCATCTAACGGTACATGAACGATTGCCGAGATCCTATATACCTCTGACATAACCTATACAAGTCAGGGTGGTCACACAGCTGATTATAGCACGCCATCTAACGGTACATGAACGATTGCCGAGATCCTATATACCTCTGACATAACCTATACAAGTCAGGGTGGTCACACAGCTGATTATAGCACGTCATCTAACGGTACATGAACGATTGCCGAGATCCTATATACCTCTGACATAACCTACACAAGTCAGGGTGGTCACACAGCAGATTATAGCACGCCATCTAACGGTACATGAACGATTGCCGAGATCCTATATACCTCTGACATAACCTATACAAGTCAGGGTGGTCACACAGCTGATTATAGCACGCCATCTAACGGTACATGAACGATTGGCGAGATCCTATATACCTCTGACATAACCTACACAAGTCAGGGTGGTCACACAGCAGATTATAGCACGCCAGCTGGAATAACATCAGCAGAAACAAACACAACGCAACAGTGGAAAGTTCTGTATCATAAATCCCCATCAGCACCAAATCCCATAATTACCACATACAGCCTGAAATGTCACTTTATATCCCCCTCCCACAGAAAAGCTAAATAATGAGGATAAACCCTCTTCCACGTACCTGATTGGTAAAAGAAATGCTGGAATTTGTGCTGACGGCGTGATGTCATTCCCTGATGATGTAAAGAACAATCGGAGCCCATCTGGAGGTCAGTGACAGGCCTCCTAATGTGCTTGGCTTTATTTACCAACTTATCTTTCATATTAAAATTAAGAAAAGATTATGATGTATTTGAACACTGAGTGAGATTCCATTTTTGCACATATATAGCAGAAAACAATTCATGATACAACTTCATCTTCTAAGTTTCTCTGCAGATGGTGTATTTACCCAACACGCTACAATCGCGTGTAATGCAAACCTCTGCGCCACGCTTAAACCACCATAATTATCACTACTATGACATGCTCAGCTTACTGTAGGTCTCCCATGTCATGCAAAGGCAGCTATGCATAAATAACCATGACCGATAATAAGAAAGTCCAATTATTGCAAACAAAAGTAATAATGATAATCATTTGAGACTAGATATTTTTCTCTCTCTCCACTGCAAATAGATGATTCCTCTCCATCAATATTACATATCAATGGCAGAAGGGTGTGTTCACAAATTGCACGTTGCCCGCTGGTAGGAATGTTCTGAAAACGTAAATGTTGATTAATGGTGCATACACACGGGACGATAGTCAACGATAACGATATCATTGTACGATCTCCCGGCTGTGCTGGATGATCGATATCGATCATCCAGCACACCACGAACTCACCAACGATGGCTCCCTATAGTAACCTGGTCGATATCGAGCAGGTTGGCCTGCATGCACGGACGATGGATGATATCGCTATGGTCCATACGTGCCCACGCATCGCAGGTCGTTGGGCACCAAAAAAATGCACGATATGATCGATATCGTTATCGTTCATCTTAATTGTACCGTGTGTACGCACCATAGAAGAAACCATTGTTTACCCCTGAGCTCGGGGTCTCCACACTAACATTCATCAATGTACGTTGCTACATAGGTTAGTAAAGAGTGCATGCAAATGTCAATAGTTTAATTAAGATACAATAACATCCCTAAGGGACTGACATTAGTAAAATCAAAGGGACGTTAACTACTGCTAGAGGACAACCCATTACCTTCATTACAGAGACAGCAACACCTGATGAGCTGACATTTCTCCAACACAGGATGGAGCATCCAAACTTTAAAATTGGGTACACACCTACACAATTGTGCATTTCCCGACTCAGGTCACGCGATCTCAAGAGTGTGCGCTTTAGGTTTTATGTGCAGGTTCATTTTCATTTGATGGTACATTATGGGCCAAAAAGTGAAGTGTGTAAGCACTTTAGACCGTTCTGCCCCATGCTCCTGCCCCTGCCCCATGCTCCCGCCCCTGTCGCATGCTCCTGCCCCTGCCCCATGCTCCCGCCCCTGTCGCATGCTCCTGCCCCTGCCCCATGCTCCCGCCCCATACTACTCCAGCAGCAGCGCCGCCTTTGTGTCTTTTCCGCAGGTATTTTAAACAGATCGCAAATTAGATTGTATAAATAATACGCATGAATCGCCACTTTGAACAGGACTTCCGAACACAAGTGTAATCGAAAATAAAAACGCATTGAAAGTGTGATTACAAGCGTGTGCCCAGAGGAATACTACAATGGCTTACATGTCCACACTGTGCTAGTATCAGCATGAAGACGAGTGGAGGTTGCTGCATGCACCCTGCAGGAAGAACTCTAGCCTGGCATAGCATGCCACAATAGGCCTATGGTTACTGGCAGCTGAAGGGAGTACCCAGGCCTGGCACAGCACGGGAAGGATGCAGTACAGCCACTATGGGCCCATGGTTACTGCTGGCAGCTGCAGGGTTACTGGTATATTGGGGGTTGCTGGAGTACCCCCGCCCCTGATTACTAGCCCCCTTTCCCGGTGCGTCCTCTCCCAGCAGTGTAATCCCAGTGAGTCGCCGGATGCTCCGTCCTTTCCCCCCGCAGTGGACTCGCCCTCGGGCTACTCACATTCTCCGTGTCCCGCTCGTTCACTGTCGGCAATGGCGTCCTGGCCGACATCTTGTGGGGAGGAGAGCGGAGGCCCCGGGCTGCAGCCGGTGTCAGGGAATCACAGCGGCTCCCTCAGATCGCGGGGTGTCCCGGCTCCCTCAGATCACGGGGTGTCCCGGCTCCCTCAGATCGCGGGGTGTCCCGGCTCCCTCAGATCGCGGGGTGTCCCGGCTCCCTCAGATCGCGGGGTGTCCCGGCTCCCTCAGATCGCGGGGTGTCCCGGCTCCCTCAGATCGCGGGGTGTCCCGGCTCCCTCAGATCGCGGGGTGTCCTCATCCCCTGTCAGGGACATCAATGCTCGGGCCGGGTTGCCGCATCCAGAGCAATGCAGGAATAATGCAATATACAGCCGGCTGCCCCCTCCCTGTCAGGGCATATAGTACAGTGACATCCACAGCAGCGACCACCACGACCACCACCTCCTCCTCCTCCTCGGCAGCAAATCCCAGTGCCCGGGCTCAGTCCTCCCCCTCCCCGTCCGGGAACTAGAGAAGTGCTGCTTCCAGGGGGATCATCATTCACCATCATCATAGGGAGGAGGGGGTTCCCTGTAGCTGTCATCAGCCATATGTACTGTGTGTGTCTATATATATATATATATATACACACACATATCTACCTATCCACTATCCATATTTAGCTACATGCTATATATCTATATATAGAGACAAACACAATGTATATTGTAATGCACAGCCCAGTGCGGCAGCGTTACTACAAGTATGCCCATTTAGCCTTTGTAAAGGTGCGTACACACTAGACGATTTTTTGAACAATATGCCCGATTCCGACACATCGTAACGACATATTATTCAAATCATCTAGTGTGTACACTCTATATCGTCCGGTGTGCGCTCCCGTGGAGTCGTCAGCCACATCGTTACGGCCCTACATGCAGGCCAAGCTGACGATGTGACTGACGACCCCATGCAGCGGGATACGGCAGGGGCTGACATATCGGGCACAGGATCATCTAGTGTGTACCAGCTCCCCGATATGTCAGCCCGTCGGCGGAAGGGGGGGGGGGTCACGGGTCGCATCGCTGGGCATACACATCGTTAATGGTGCGTACACACTACACGATATGCTCCCTGAGCGATATCGTGTAGTGTGTCCCCGGCAGGCTGTGCTCAATGTCGTTCATGACATTGAGCACAGCCGCTGAACGATATCATTAAAGATATCGTTCAGCGCCGGGCTCTCTCCCCCATTCCCCAACATGTAGCAACCTGATGAGGTCGTCAAATTGTGCTGCATGTTCAGGCGATGGTCAGCGGGAGTGCGCATCGCTGGTCGTTTCCCACATAAAAGTGCACGATTTGTGCACGATTACTGAGCGATTGCATGATTACGATGTCGTAATCGTGCAGTCAGTCAGTAATATCGCCCAGTGTGTACACACCATAAGTGTGTACTGTGGATGTGAAGTGATCCACTTTCCATCTTGGCATGCATTCCAGCTTGGTTTGACACGCGGTCGCTAAGACCATTTAGGGGCCCATGTATCATTACCTATATGCAACATATTCCCTGAAAACTTCCATTTCAGGGGATAGCAGGGACGTGCAGGCAAGGGAGGCCATTAATGATTAAAATAATACAACCAAGATACTTATGACACATTCTGTTTCAAAAGTATCTGCTTTATATTATTCTAATCATTTTATAGTGTAAAATGTGTTTAGATAGCGCCGAGAGCGGTGCCTCCAGCTGAGTATAGTAAAGATAGGAAGCGAGTTTTGGGCCGCCACGCCACGGGCAGTAAGAGCCCAATGAAAAATAGCAGGACATGCGGCACCTATAGAAATACCTCAGTGACAGGGTCGTGCTTCAATTTCAGCCCACATTAAAGCACACCCCTGTCACTCAAGCAGATCTGAATGGGCCCTGGCAGCATCGCATCCAACACTAGTGGCAGCGGCGATGGTAGCGAGCATTGGTGTGGCGAGGGCGGCAGTAGCGGGCAATACCGAGGCTGCCCAGCAACACTGGCGGCAGCATCGGTATTGGGCAAAGGTGGCGGTAGCGGGGAATTAGGGGCATCGGTGGTAGCTGGTGGCAGCATTGCGGGTAATGAGGCGGTAGCGGGCATCGGTGGCCGCAGCAGTGGTCATTGGCAGCAGCGACGGACTTGGGTTAGATTGTGGCTGCAGACCTGGATCCTGGAGGATACAGTGCCTGTCAGCCATTACTCATTTAAAAAATCGCGCCGCAGAGCCATTTTTGAAATCTAAGATAGCTGCCGCGAGTCAATTATGGCTCGCTGCATCATCGCCCCGCCCCCCTGGGCTGGCTTATAGTAACCAACACGAGGCAGTGGCTGGCAGTCCACCGGCAGGGAAGAAGCATGCAAGAGCTCCTGATGATAGAAGACACCGGAAGCCCTGGGGAGGCGGCACCATGTAAAAGAGCTTAAAAGCCGCCGCCCCCAGGTGAAGACGCTGTATAATAAACTTTTATTAAACAATCATGTCTCTTGTATTTTTTAAAATATGTTCTTTACAGGCGGACTACATGTGCCAGCGGGCCCTTAATGTACAGGCATGTAGGTACTTGTGATTCTCCAAGTGCCAGCATGCTGGGGCAGGCTTGCTGGGACCTGTAGGCTGCCTGTAAAGAACAATATTATTATACCATGAACCCCGCACCCACTGCCACCAGGGGTGCGGGGCATAGCACTGGGCGTTCAGCCCAGTGCTGGATATTGCTGGGAAGGTGGGAACCCAATTTTAATCTTTTTGGAACCTCACTTTTTGAGGAATTCTAGCACTGGGCTGACTAGCTTGGGGGTAGTCAATGTGGTGGCAGGGGGACCTCACACTGAGCGCACCCACTGCTATAGTATTATCCCCCTGCCTGGTTCAGCCTGGTGCTCATTACTGTTAAATAAGGGGAACCCTACACTGTTTTTTTTGTATATACAGGGCAGTAGAGAGCGCTGCTGGGCCCCGGTAAAGAGGGGGTGTGACCTAATAGCGGGAGGCATGGCCACGCCCCCTTGAAGAAAAATGCAAGATAAAAAAAACTTTTGCAGCGCCGCAAAGCTGCACTGCGCACCGGGGAGGGGGTGCTGTGAGCCCCTCAGCCCGGCGCAAAGCCAGAGAGGCGCGATCAGTGTGATCGCTCCCCCCCTCAGGCAGAGGAGAATGCTGTGGCTGCTGCTTAGCAATCTCCCACGTGCTGAGGTGCTGCGAGGGAGGGGGAAGGGAGGGTGAGGCGGCGCCGGACCCGGGCCCCTCTGGAAGCCCGGGCACGGGTACAGTGTACCCGCCCCCCTGTCGGCGCCCCTGTATATATATATATATACAGGAGGGGGGATCAGCCAGTCCCTCCCCATCCATTGAACTCACCGCATGTCACTGAATATCAAGTATCCCCCAGATGTATTGTGGAGGGATCGCAGCAGATATTGGAGATAGCAGCCGCTACACCTGTAGGTTTCTATGGGGAATGTGGTGCTGTGAGATTTACCAAGCTCCGGAATGCGGATCTAAAGACTGCCTATGGGCTACACATCACAAAACTAGCTGGGAGAGGGTTTCCGAAGAGCCATCCCTGGCAATGGCTGCCACACATAAGGTGCCGATGACCTTGAAAAAAGTCCCATATGTGACCGATACATCTCCTATTGTGTGTGACACTGGTGGTATGTATTTAAAAATGACTTTTTCATCTGATAGACATGGTGAGTGCCTTTTTTCCATACAATATATAAAGATGGATATTTATTTGTATAGCTATATATAATCAGTGTGTCTGCCCTCACATCTTCTCCAAAGAACAAATAAATAAGGTAATCCGCTAAAGATCACTTGTAGGATCCAAAATACAATGTAGAAAAAAACAGAGAGGGCGCTCACCAGGTCCACAAAGTAGTATTTAATTACTCTCATCAAGATACAAGAAATATTTAGTTGATGTTTGAGTCTGCGATGGAACCATTGTCACGACATAACGTCAGGTTTTATCAATGTAAAGCCAGTGGGTGTGATAAAACGCTGTAGCCAGTGGGGTGTGATAAAACGCCGTAGCCAGTGGGTGTGATAAAACTCTGTAGCCAGTAGTTGTGATAAAACGCCGTAGCCAGTGGGGTGGGATAAAACGCAGCAGCCAGTGGGGTGTGATAAAACGCCGTAGCCAGTGGGGTGTGATAAAATGCTGCAGCCAGTGGGGTGTGTTAAAACGCTGTAGCCAGTGGGTGTGATAAAACTCTGTAGCCAGTAGTTGTGATAAAACGCCGTAGCCAGTGGGGTGGGATAAAACGCAGCAGCCAGTGGGGTGTGATAAAACGCCGTAGCCAGTGGGGTGTGATAAAATGCTGCAGCCAGTGGGGTGTGTTAAAACGCTGTAGCCAGTGGGGTGTGATAAAACGCCATAGCCAGTGAGGTGTGATAAAACGCCGTAGCCAGTGGGGTGTGATAAAACGCTGTAGCCAGTGGGGTGTGATAAAACGCTGTAGCCAGTGGGTTGTGATAAAACGCCGTAGCCAGTGGGGTGTGATAAAACGCTGCAGCCAGTGGGTTGTGATAAAACACTGTAGCCAGTGGGGTCTGATAGAACGCTGTAGCCAGTGGGGTGTGAGTGTGCCACTCCATTCGAAGGAATAGCTCTCTGCTTTTCCTTCATACATCTGCCACAGCTTTTGACAGCAGAAATTGCACTTACAACAAGAAGCTTACTGAGATGCAAAGGCAGTCAGGCAGTGGATGGGACATATGGAGTGGAATATGATGTGGCAGTCAGGCAGTGGATGGGACATATGGAGTGTAATATGCTGTGGAGGTCAGGCAGTGGATGGGACATATGGAGAGGAATATGCTGTGGAGGTCAGGCAGTGGATGGGACATATGGAGTGGAATATGATGTGGCAGTCAGGCAGTGGATGGGACATATGGAGAGGAATATGCTGTGGAGGTCAGTCAGTGGATGGGACATATGGAGTGGAATATTCTGTGGAGGTCAGGCAGTGGATGGGACATATGGAGTGGAATATGCTGTGGAGGTCAGGCAGAGGATGGGACATATGGAGTGGAATATGCTGTGGTGGTCAGGCAGTGGATGGGACATATGGAGTGGAATATGCTGTGGAGGTCAGGCAGTGGATGGGACATGGAGTGGAATATGCAGTGGAGGTCCGGCAGTGGATGGGACATATGGAGTGGAATATGCTGTGGTGGTCAGGCAGTGGATGGGACATATGGAGTGGAATATGCTGTGGAGGTCAGGCAGTGGATGGGACATATGGAGTGGAATACGCTGTGGAGGTCAGGCAGTGGATGGGACATATGCAGCGGAATATGCTGTGGAGGTCAGGCAGTGGATGGGACATATGGAATGGAATATGCTGTGGAGGTCAGGCAGTGGATGGGACATATGAAGTGGAATATGCTGTGGAGGTCAGGCAGAGGATGGGACATGGAGTGGAATATGCAGTGGAGGTCAGGCAGTGGATGGGACATATGGAGTGGAATATGCTGTGGTGGTCAGGCAGTGGATGGGACATATGGAGTGGAATATGCTGTGGAGGTCAGGCAGTGGATGGGACATATGGAGTGGAATATGCTGTGGAGGTCAGGCAGTGGATGGGACATATGGAGCGGAATATGCTGTGGAGGTCAGGCAGTGGATGGGACATATGGAATGGAATATGCTGTGGAGGTCAGGCAGTGGATGGGACATATGGAGTGGAATATGCTGTGGTGGTCAGGCAGTGGATGGGACATGGAGTGGAATATGCTGTGGAGGTCAGGCAGTGGATGGGACATATGGAGTGGAATATGCTGTGGACGTCAGGCAGTGGATGGGACATATGGAGAGGAATATGCTGTGGTGGTCAGGCAGTGGATGGGACATGGAGTGGAATATGCTGTGGAGGTCAGGCAGTGGATGGGACATATGGAGTGTAATATGCTGTGGAGGTCAGGCAGTGGATGGGACATATGGAGAGGAATATGCTGTGGAGGTCAGGCAGTGGATGGGACATATGGAGAGGAATATGCTGTGGAGGTCAGGCAGTGGATGGGACATATGGAGTGGAATATGCTGTGGAGGTCAGGCAGTGGATGGGACATATGGAGTGGAATGTGCTGTGGAGGTCAGGCAATGGATGGGACATATGGAGTGGAATATGCTGTGGATGTCAGGCAGTGGATGGGACATATGGAGAGGAATATGCTGTGGAGGTCAGGCAGTGGATGGGACATATGGAATGGAATGTGCTGTGGTGGTCAGGCAGTGGATGGGACATATGGAATGGAATGTGCTGTGGTGGTCAGGCAGTGGAAGGGACATATGGAATGGAATATGCTGTGGAGGTCAGGCGGTGGATGAGACATATGGAGAGGAATATGCTGTGGTGGTCAGGCAGTGGATGGGACATATGGAGTGGAATATGCTGTGGAGGTCAGGCAGTGGATGAGACATATGGAGAGGAATATGCTGTGGTGGTCAGGCAGTGGATGGGACATATGGAGTGGAATATGCTGTGGAGGTCAGGCAGTTGATGGGACATATGGAGAGGAATATGCTGTGGTGGTCGGGCAGTGGATGGGACATGGAGTGGAATATGCTGTGGAGGTCAGGCAGTGGATGGGACATATGGAGTGTAATATGCTGTGGAGGTCAGGCAGTGGATGGGACATATGGAGAGGAATATGCTGTGGAGGTCAGGCAGTGGATGGGACATATTGAGAGGAATATGCTGTGGAGGTCAGGCAGTGGATGGGACATATGGAGTGGAATATGCTGTGGAGGTCAGGCAGTGGATGGGACATATGGAGTGGAATGTGCTGTGGAGGTCAGGCAATGGATGGGACATATGGAGTGGAATATGCTGTGGATGTCAGGAAGTGGATGGGACATATGGAGAGGAATATGCTGTGGAGGTCAGGCAGTGGATGGGACATATGGAATGGAATGTGCTGTGGTGGTCAGGCAGTGGATGGGACATATGGAATGGAATGTGCTGTGGTGGTCAGGCAGTGGAAGGGACATATGGAATGGAATATCCTGTGGAGGTCAGGCAGTGGATGAGACATAGGGAGAGGAATATGCTGTGGTGGTCAGGCAGTGGATGGGACATATGGAGTGGAATATGCTGTGGAGGTCAGGCAGTGGATGAGACATATGGAGAGGAATATGCTGTGGTGGTCAGGCAGTGGATGGGACATATGGAGAGGAATATGCTGTGGAGGTCGGGCAGTTGATGGGACATATGGAGAGGAATATGCTGTGGTGGTCGGGCAGTGGATGGGACATGGAGTGGAATATGCTGTGGAGGTCAGGCAGTGGATGGGACATATGGAGTGTAATATGCTGTGGAGGTCAGGCAGTGGATGGGACATATGGAGAGGAATATGCTGTGGAGGTCAGGCAGTGGATGGGACATATTGAGAGGAATATGCTGTGGAGGTCAGGCAGTGGATGGGACATATGGAGTGGAATATGCTGTGGAGGTCAGGCAGTGGATGGGACATATGGAGTGGAATGTGCTGTGGAGGTCAGGCAATGGATGGGACATATGGAGTGGAATATGCTGTGGATGTCAGGAAGTGGATGGGACATATGGAGAGGAATATGCTGTGGAGGTCAGGCAGTGGATGGGACATATGGAATGGAATGTGCTGTGGTGGTCAGGCAGTGGATGGGACATATGGAATGGAATGTGCTGTGGTGGTCAGGCAGTGGAAGGGACATATGGAATGGAATATGCTGTGGAGGTCAGGCAGTGGATGAGACATAGGGAGAGGAATATGCTGTGGTGGTCAGGCAGTGGATGGGACATATGGAGTGGAATATGCTGTGGAGGTCAGGCAGTGGATGAGACATATGGAGAGGAATATGCTGTGGTGGTCAGGCAGTGGATGGGACATATGGAGTGGAATATGCTGTGGAGGTCAGGCAGTGGATGGGACATATGGAGAGGAATATGCTGTGGTGGTCAGGCAGTGGATGGGACATATGGAGTGGAATATGCTGTGGAGGTCGGGCAGTGGATGGGACATATGGAAAGGAAAATGCTGTGGAGGTCAGGCAGTGGATGGGACATATGGAGTGGAATATCCAGTGGAAGTCAGGCAGTGGATGGGACATATGGAGTGGAATGTGCTGTGGTGGTCAGGCAGTGGATGGGACATATGGAGTAGAATATGCTGTGGAGATCAGGCAGTGGATGGGACATATGGAGAGGAATATGCTGTGGAGGTCAGGCAGTGGATGGGACATATGGAGTGGAATGTGCTGTGGTGGTCAGGCAGTGGATGGGACATATGGAGTGGAATGTGCTGTGGAGGTCAGGCAGTGGATGGGACATATGGAGTGGAATGTGCTGTAGAGGTCAGGCAGTGGATGGGACATATGGAATGGAATGTGCTGTGGTGGTCAGGCAGTGGATGGGACATATGGAATGGAATGTGCTGTGGTGGTCAGGCAGTGGATGGGACATATGGAATGGAATATGCTGTGGAGGTCAGGCAGTGGATGGGACATATGGAGTGGAATGTGCTGTAGAGGTCAGGCAGTGGATGGGACATATGGAATGGAATGTGCTGTGGTGGTCAGGCAGTGGATGGGACATATGGAATGGAATGTGCTGTGGTGGTCAGGCAGTGGATGGGACATATGGAATGGAATATGCTGTGGAGGTCAGGAAGTGGATGAGACATATGGAGAGGAATATGCTCTGGTGGTCATGTAGTGGATGGGACATATGGAGTGGAATATGCTGAGGAGGTCAGGCAGTGGATGGGACGTATGGAATGGAATGTGCTGTGGTGGTCAGGCAGTGGATGGGACATATGGAATGGAATGTGCTGTGGTGGTCAGGCAGTGGATGGGACAAATGGAATGGAATATGCTGTGGAGGTCAGGCAGTGGATGAGACATATGGAGAGGAATATGCTGTGGTGGTCAGGCAGTGGATGGGACATATGGAGTGGAATATGCTGTGGAGGTCAGGCAGTGGATGGGACATATGGAGAGGAATATGCTGTGGTGGTCAGGCAGTGATTGGGACATATGGAGTGGAATGTGCTGTGGAGGTCAGGCAGTGGATGGGACATATGGAGTGGAATGTGCTGTGGAGGTCAGGCAATGGATGGGACATATGGAGTGGAATATGCTGTGGATGTCAGGCAATGGATGGGACATATGGAGAGGAATATGCTGTGGAGGTCAGGCAGTGGATGGGACATATGGAATGGAATGTGCTGTGGTGGTCAGGCAGTGGATGGGACATATGGAATGGAATGTGCTGTGGTGGTCAGGCAGTGGATGGGACATATGGAATGGAATATGCTGTGGAGGTCAGGCAGTGGATGAGACATATGGAGAGGAATATGCTGTGGTGGTCAGGCAGTGGATGGGACATATGGAGTGGAATATGCTGTGGAGGTCAGGCAGTGGATGGGACATATGGAGAGGAATATGCTGTGGTGGTCAGGCAGTGGATGGGACATATGAAGTGGAATATGCTGTGGAGGTCGGGCAGTGGATGGGACATATGGAGTGGAATGTGCTGTGGTGGTCAGGCAGTGGATGGGACATATGGAGTGGAATATGCTGTGGAGATCAGGCAGTAGATGGGACATATGGAGAGGAATATGCTGTGGTGGTCAGGCAGTGGATGGGACATATGGAGTGGAATGTGCTGTGGTGGTCAGGCAGTGGATGGGACATATGGAGTGGAATATGCTGTGGAGATCAGGCAGTAATGGGACATATGGAGAGGAATATGCTGTGGAGGTCAGGCAGTGGATGGGACATATGGAGTGGAATGTGCTGTGGTGGTCAGGCAGTGGATGGGACATATGGAGTGGAATGTGCTGTGGAGGTCAGGCAGTGGATGGGACATATGGAGTGGAATGTGCTGTGGAGGTCAGGCAGTGGATGGGACATATGGAGTGGAATATCCAGTGGAGGTCAGGCAGTGGATGGGACATATGGAGAGGAATATGCTGTGGAGGTCAGGCAGTGGATGGGACATATGGAGAGGAATATGCTGTGGAGGTCAGGCAGTGGATGGGACATATGGAGAGGAATATGCTGTGGAGGTCAGGCAGTGGATGGGACATATGGAATGGAATGTGCTGTGGTGGTCAGGCAGTGGATGGGACATATGGAATGGAATGTGATGTGGTGGTCAGGCAGTGGATTGGACATATGGAATGGAGAATGCTGTGGAGGTCAGGCAGTGGATGGGACATATGGAGAGGAATATGCTGTGGTGGTCAGGCAGTGGATGGGACATATGGAGAGGAATATGCTGTGGAGGTCAGGCAGTGGATGGGACATATGGAGAGGAATATGCTGTGGTGGTCAGGCAGTGGATGGAACATATGGAGTGGAATATGCTGTGGAGGTCAGGCAGTGGATGGGACATATGGAGAGGAATATGCTGTGGTGGTCAGGCAGTGGATGGGACATATGGAGTGGAATATGCTGTGGAGGTCAGGCAGTGGATGGGACATATGGAGTGGAATATGCTGTGGAGGTCAAGCAGTGGATGGGACATATTGAGTGGAATGTGCTGTGGTGGTGAGGCAGTGGATGGGACATATGGAGTGGAATGTGCTGTGGAGGTCAGGCAGTGGATGGGACATATGGAGTGGAATGTGCTGTGGAGGTCAGGCAATGGATGGGACATATGGAGTGGAATATGCTCTGGAGGTCAGGCAGTGGATAGACATATGGAGTGGAATATGCTGTGGAGGTCAGGCAGTGGATGGGACATATGGAGTGGAATATGCTGTGGAGGTCAGGCAGTGGATGGGACATATGGAGTGGAATGTGCTGTGGTGGTCAGGCAGTGGATGGGACATATGGAGAGGAATATGCTGTGGAGGTCAGGCAGTGGATGGGACATATGGAGAGGAATATGCTGTGGAGGTCAGGCAGTGGATGGGACATATGGAATGGAAAGTGCTGCGGTGGTCAGGCTGTGGATGGGACATATGGAATGGAATGTGCTGTGGTGGTCAGGCAGTGGATGGGACATGGAATGGAGTATGCTGTGGAGGACAGGCAGTGGATGGGACATATGGAGAGGAATATGCAGTGGTGGTCAGGCAGTGGATGGGACATATGGAGAGGAACATGCTGTGGTGGTCAGGCAGTGGATGGGACATATGGAGAGGAATATGCTCTGGTGGTCAGGCAGTGGATGGGACATATGGAGTGGAATATGCTGTGGAGGTCAGGCAGTGGATGGGACATATGGAATGGAATGTGCTGTGGTGGTCAGGCAGTGGATGGGACATATGGAATGGAAAGTGCTGTGGTGGTCAGGCAGTGGATGGGACATATGGAATGGAATATGCTGTGGAGGTCAGGCAGTGGATGAGACATATGGAGAGGAATATGCTGTGGTGGTCAGGCAGTGGATGGGACATATGGAGTGGAATATGCTGTGGAGGTCAGGCAGTGGATGGGACATATGGAGAAGAATATGCTGTGGTGGTAAGGCAGTGGATGGGACATATGGAGTGGAATGTGCTGTGGAGGTCAGGCAGTGGAGGGGACATATGGAGTGGAATGTGCTGTGGAGGTAAGGCAATGGATGGGACATATGGAGTGGAATATGCTGTGGATGTCAGGCAGTGGATGGGACATATGGAGAGGAATATGCTGTGGAGGTCAGGCAGTGGATGGGACATATGGAATGGAATGTGCTGTGCTGGTCAGGCAGTGGATGGGATATATGGAATGGAATGTGCTGTGGTGGTCAGGCAGTGGATGGGACATATGGAATGGAATATGCTGTGGAGGTCAGGCAGTGGATGAGACATATGGAGAGGAATATGCTGTGGTGGTCAGGCAGTGGATGGGACATATGGAGTGGAATATGCTGTGGAGGTCAGGCAGTGGATGGGACATATGGAGAGGAATATGCTGTGGTGGTCAGGCAGTGGATGGGACATATGGAGTGGAATATGCTGTGGAGGTCGGCAGTGGATGGGACATATGGAATGGAATATGCTGTGGAGGTCAGGCAGTGGATGGGACATATGGAGCGGATTATGCTGTGGTGGTCAGGCAGTGGATGGGACATATGGAGTGGAATGTGCTGTGGAGGTCAGGCAGTGGATGGGACATATGGAGTGGAATGTGCTGTGGAGGTCAGGCAGTGGATGGGACATATGGAGTGGAATATCCAGTGGAGGTCAGGCAGTGGATGGAACATATGGAGAGGAATATGCTGTTGGGGTCAGGCAGTGGATGGGACATATGGAGAGGAATATGCTGTGGAGGTCAGGCAGTGGATGGGACATATGGAGAGGAATATGCTGTGGAGGTCAGGCAGTGGATGGGACATATGGAATGGAATGTGCTGTGGTGGTCAGGCAGTGGATGGGACATATGGAATGGAATGTGATGTGGTGGTCAGGCAGTGGATTGGACATATGGAATGGAGTATGCTGTGGAGGTCAGGCAGTGGATGGGACATATGGAGAGGAATATGCGGTGGTGGTCAGCCAGTGGATGGGACATATGGAGGGGAATATGCTGTGGAGGTCAGGCAGTGGATGGGACATATGGAGAGGAATATGCTGTGGTGGTCAGGCAGTGGATGGAACATATGGAGTGGAATATGCTGTGGAGGTCAGGCAGTGGATGGGACATATGGAGAGGAATATGCTGTGGTGGTCAGGCAGTGGATGGGACATATGGAGTGGAATATGCTGTGGAGGTCAGGCAGTGGATGGGACATATGGAGTGGAATATGCTGTGGAGGTTAGGCAGTGGATGGGACATATTGAGTGGAATGTGCTGTGGTGGTCAGGCAGTGGATGGGACATATGGAGTGGAATGTGCTGTGGAGGTCAGGCAGTGGATGGGACATATGGAGTGGAATGTGCTGTGAAGGTCAGGCAATGGATGGGACATATGGAGTGGAATATGCTCTGGAGGTCAGGCAGTGGATAGACATATGGAGTGGAATATGCTGTGGAGGTCAGGTAGTGGATGGGACATATGGAGTGGAATATGCTGCGGAGGTCAGGCAGTGGATGGGACATATGGAGTGGAATGTGCTGTGGTGGTCAGGCAGTGGATGGGACATATGGAGTGGAATGTGCTGTGGAGGTCAGGCAGTGGATGGGACATATGGAGTGGAATGTGCTATGGAGGTCAGGCAGTGGATGGGATATATGGAGTGGAATGTTCTGTGGAGGTCAGGCAGTGGATGGGACATATGGAGAGGAATATGCTGTGGAGGTCAGGCAGTGGATGGGAGATATGGAGAGGAATATGCTGTGGAAGTCAGGCAGTGGATGGGACATATGGAGAGGAATATGCTGTGGAGGTCAGGCAGTGGATGGGACATATGGAATGGAAAGTGCTGTGGTGGTAAGGCTGTGGATGGGACATATGGAATGGAATGTGCTGTGGTGGTCAGGCAGTGGATGGGACATGGAATGGAGTATGCTGTGGAGGTCAGGCAGTGGATGGGACATATGGAGAGGAATATGCAGTGGTGGTCAGGCAGTGGATGGGACATATGGAGAGGAACATGCTGTGGTGGTCAGGCAGTGGATGGGACATATGGAGTGGAATATGCTGTGGAGGTCAGGCAGTGGATGGGACATATGGAGAGGAATATGCTGTGGTGGTCAGGCAGTGGATGGGACATATGGAGTGGAATATGCTGTGGAGGTCAGGCAGTGGATGGGACATATGGAGAGGAATATGCTGTGGTGGTCAGGCAGTGGATGGGACATATGGAGTGGAATATGCTGTGGAGGTCAGGCAGTGGATGGGACATATGGAGTGGAATATGCTGTGGAGGTCAGGCAGTGGATGGGACATATGGAGAGGAATGTGCTGTGGTGGTCAGGCAGTGGATGGGACATATGGAGTGGAATGTGCTGTGGAGGTCAGGCAGTGGATGGGACATATGGAGTGGAATGTGCTGTGGAGGTCAGGTAATAGATGGGACATATGGAGTGGAATATGCTCTGGAGGTCAGGCAGTGGATGGGACATATGGAGTGGAATATGCTGTGGAGGTCAGGCAGTGGATGGGACATATGGAGTGGAATATGCTGTGGAGGTCAGGCAGTGGATGGGACATATGGAATGGAATATGCTGTGGTGGTCAGGCAGAGGATGGGACATATGGAGTGGAATATGCTGTGGATGTCAGGCAGTGGATGGGACATATGGATAGGAATATGCTGTGGAGGTCAGGCAGTGGATGGGACATATGGAATGGAATGTGCTGTGGTGGTCAGGCAGTGGATAACACATATGGAATGGAATGTGCTGTGGTGGTCAGGCAGTGGATGGGACATATGGAATGGAATATGCTGTGGAGGTCAGGCAGTGGATGGGACATATGGAGAGGAATATGCTGTGGAGGTCATGCAGTGGATGGGACATATGGAGTGGAATATGCTGTGGAGGTCAGGCAGTGGATGGGACATATGGAGAGGAATATGCTGTTGTGGTCAGGCAGTGGATGGGACATATGGAGTGGAATATGCTGTGGAGGTCAGTCAGTGGATGGGACTTATGGAATGGAATATGCTGTGGAGGTCAGGCAGTGGATGGGACATATGGAGCAGAATATGCAGTGGTGGTCAGGCAGTGGATGGGACATATGGAGTAGAATGTGCTGTGGTTATCAGGCAGTGGATGGGAAATATGGAGTGGAATAAGCTGTGGAGATCAGGCAGTGGATGGGACATATGGAGAGGAATATGCTGTGGTGGTCAGGCAGTGGATGGGACATATGGAGTGGAATATGCTGTGGAGGTCAGGCAGTGGATGGGACAAATGGAGTGGAATGTGCTGTGGTGGTCAGGCAGTGGATGGGACATATGGAGTGGAATGTGCTGTGGAGGTCAGGCAGTGGATGGGACATATGGAGTGGAATGTGCTGTGGAGGTCAGGCAGTGGATGGGACATATGGAGTGGAATATCCTGTGGAGGTCAGGTAGTGGATGGGACATATGGAGAGGAATATGCTGTGGAGGTCAGGCAGTGGATGGGACATATGGAGAGGAATATGCTGTGGAGGTCAGGCAGAGGATGGGACATATGGAGTGGAATGTGCTGTGGAGGTCAGGCAGTGCATGGGACATATGGAGTGGAATGTGCTGTGGTGGTCAGGCAGTGGATGGGACATATGGAGTGGAATGTGCTGTGGAGGTCAGGCAGTGGATGGGACATATGGAGTGGAATGTGCTATGGAGGTCAGCCAATGGATGGGACATATTGAGTGGAATATGCTCTGGAGGTCAGGCAGTGGATGGGACATATGGAGTGGAAAATGCTGTGGAGGTCCGGCAGTGGATGGGACATATGGAGTGGAAAATGCTGTGGAGGTCAGGCAGTGGTTGGACATATGGAGTGGAATATGCTGTGGTGGTCAGCCAGAGGATGGGACATATGGAGTGGAATATGCTGTGTATGTCAGGCAGTGGATGGGACATATGGAGAGGAATATGCTGTGGAGGTCAGGCAGTGGATGGGACATATGGAATGGAATGTGCTGTGGTGGTCAGGCAGTGGATGGGACATATGGAGAGGAATATGCTGTTGTGGTCAGGCAGTGGATGGGACATATGGAGTGGAAAATGCTGTGGAGGTCAGGCAGTGGATGGGACATATAGAGAGGAGTATGCTGTGGTGGTCAGGCAGTGGATGGGACATATGGAGTGGAATATGCTGTGGAGGTCAGGCAGTGGATGGGACGTATGGAGTGAAATATACTGTGGAGGTCAGGCAGTGGATGGGACATATGGAGTGGAATGTGCTGTGGTGGTCAGGCAGCGGATGGGACATATGGAGTGGAATGTGCTGTGGAGGTCAGGCAGTGGATGGGACATATGGAGTGGAATGCGCTGTGGAGGTCAGGCAATGGATGGGACATATGGAGTGGAATATGCTCTGGAGGTTAGGCAGTGGATGGGACATATGGAATGGAATATGCTGTGGAGGTCATGCAGTGGATGGGACATATGGAGTGGAATATGCTGTGGAGGTCAGGCAGTGGAAGGGACATATGGAGTGGAATATGCTGTGGTGTTCAGGAAGAGGATGGGACATATGGAGTGGAATATGCTGTGGATGTCAGGCAGTGGATGGGACATTTGGAGAGGAATATGCTGTGGACGTCTGGCAGTGGATGGGACATATGGAATGGAATGTGCTGTGGTGGTCAGGCAGTGGATGGGACATATGGAATGGAATGTGATGTGGTGGTCAGGCAGTGGATTGGACATAGGGAATGGAGTATGCTGTGGAGGTCAGGCAGTGGATGGGACATATGGAGAGGAATATGCTGTGGTGGTCAGGCAGTGGATGGGACATATGGAGGGGAATATGCTGTGGAGGTCAGGCAGTGGATGGGACATATGGAGAGGAATATGCTGTGGTGGTCAGGCAGTGGATGGAACATATGGAGTGGAATATGCTGTGGAGGTCAGGCAGTGGATGGGACATATGGAGAGGAAAATGCTGTGGTGGTCAGGCAGTGGATGGGACATATGGAGTGGAATATGCTGTGGAGGTCAGGCAGTGGAAGGGACATATGGAGTGGAATATGCTGTGGAGGTCAGGCAGTGGATGGGACATATTGAGTGGAATGTGCTGTGGTGGTCAGGCAGTGGATGGGACATATGGAGTGGAATGTGCTGTGGAGGTCAGGCAGTGGATGGGACATATGGAGTGGAATGTGCTGTGGAGGTCAGGCAATGGATGGGACATATGGAGTGGAATATGCTCTGGAGGTCAGGCAGTGGATAGACATATGGAGTGGAATATGCTGTGGAGGTCAGGCAGTGGATGGGACATATGGAGTGGAATATGCTGTGGAGGTCAGGCAGTGGATGGGACATATGGAGTGGAATATGCTGTGTTGGTCAGGCAGTGGATGGGACATATGGAGTGGAATGTGCTGTGGAGGTCAGGCAATGGATGGAACATATGCAGTGGAATGTGCTATGGAGGTCAGGCAGTGGATGGGACATATGGAATGGAATGTGATGTGGTGGTCAGGCAGTGGATGGGACATATGGAATGGAATGTGATGTGGTGGTCAGGCAGTGGATTGGACATATGGAATGGAGTATGCTGTGGAGGTCAGGCAGTGGATGGGACATATGGAGAGGAATATGCTGTTGAGGTCAGGCAGTGGATGGGACATATGGAGAGGAATATGCTGTGGAGGTCAGGCAGTGGATGGGAGATATGGAATGGAATGTGCTGTGGTGGTCAGGCAGTGGATGGGACATATGGAATGGAATGTGCTGTGGTGGTCAGGCAGTGGATGGGACATATGGAATGGAATATGCTGTGGAGGTCAGGCAGTGGATGAGACATATGGAGAGGAATATGCTGTGGTGGTCAGGCAGTGGATGGGACATATGGAGTGGAATATGCTGTGGAGGTCAGGCAGTGGATGGGACATATGGAGAAGAATATGCTGTGGTGGTCAGGCAGTGGATGGGACATATGGAGTGGAATGTGCTGTGGAGGTCAGGCAGTGGATGGGACATATGGAGTGGAATGTGCTGTGGAGGTAAGGCAATGGATGGGACATATGGAGTTGAATATGCTGTGGATGTCAGGCAGTGGATGGGACATATGGAGAGAAATATGCTGTGGAGGTCAGGCAGTAGATGGGACATATGGAATGTAATGTGCTGTGCTGGTCAGGCAGTGGATGGGACATATGGAATGGAATGTGCTGTGGTGGTCAGGCAGTGGATGGGACATATGGAATGGAATATGCTGTGGAGGTCAGGCAGTGGATGAGACATATGGAGAGGAATATGTTGTGGTGGTCAGGCAGTGGATGGGACATATGGAGCAGAATATGCAGTGGTGGTCAGGCAGTGGATGGGACATATGGAGTAGAATGTGCTGTGGTTATCAGGCAGTGGATGGGAAATATGGAGTGGAATAAGCTGTGGAGATCAGGCAGTGGATGGGACATATGGAGAGGAATATGCTGTGGTGGTCAGGCAGTGGATGGGACATATGGAGTGGAATATGCTGTGGAGGTCAGGCAGTGGATGGGACAAATGGAGTGGAATGTGCTGTGGTGGTCAGGCAGTGGATGGGACATATGGAGTGGAATGTGCTGTGGAGGTCAGGCAGTGGATGGGACATATGGAGTGGAATGTGCTGTGGAGGTCAGGCAGTGGATGGGACATATGGAGTGGAATATCCTGTGGAGGTCAGGTAGTGGATGGGACATATGGAGAGGAATATGCTGTGGAGGTCAGGCAGTGGATGGGACATATGGAGAGGAATATGCTGTGGAGGTCAGGCAGAGGATGGGACATATGGAGTGGAATGTGCTGTGGAGGTCAGGCAGTGCATGGGACATATGGAGTGGAATGTGCTGTGGTGGTCAGGCAGTGGATGGGACATATGGAGTGGAATGTGCTGTGGAGGTCAGGCAGTGGATGGGACATATGGAGTGGAATGTGCTATGGAGGTCAGCCAATGGATGGGACATATTGAGTGGAATATGCTCTGGAGGTCAGGCAGTGGATGGGACATATGGAGTGGAAAATGCTGTGGAGGTCCGGCAGTGGATGGGACATATGGAGTGGAAAATGCTGTGGAGGTCAGGCAGTGGTTGGACATATGGAGTGGAATATGCTGTGGTGGTCAGCCAGAGGATGGGACATATGGAGTGGAATATGCTGTGTATGTCAGGCAGTGGATGGGACATATGGAGAGGAATATGCTGTGGAGGTCAGGCAGTGGATGGGACATATGGAATGGAATGTGCTGTGGTGGTCAGGCAGTGGATGGGACATATGGAGAGGAATATGCTGTTGTGGTCAGGCAGTGGATGGGACATATGGAGTGGAAAATGCTGTGGAGGTCAGGCAGTGGATGGGACATATAGAGAGGAATATGCTGTGGTGGTCAGGCAGTGGATGGGACATATGGAGTGGAATATGCTGTGGAGGTCAGGCAGTGGATGGGACGTATGGAGTGAAATATACTGTGGAGGTCAGGCAGTGGATGGGACATATGGAGTGGAATGTGCTGTGGTGGTCAGGCAGCGGATGGGACATATGGAGTGGAATGTGCTGTGGAGGTCAGGCAGTGGATGGGACATATGGAGTGGAATGCGCTGTGGAGGTCAGGCAATGGATGGGACATATGGAGTGGAATATGCTCTGGAGGTTAGGCAGTGGATGGGACATATGGAATGGAATATGCTGTGGAGGTCATGCAGTGGATGGGACATATGGAGTGGAATATGCTGTGGAGGTCAGGCAGTGGAAGGGACATATGGAGTGGAATATGCTGTGGTGTTCAGGAAGAGGATGGGACATATGGAGTGGAATATGCTGTGGATGTCAGGCAGTGGATGGGACATTTGGAGAGGAATATGCTGTGGACGTCTGGCAGTGGATGGGACATATGGAATGGAATGTGCTGTGGTGGTCAGGCAGTGGATGGGACATATGGAATGGAATGTGATGTGGTGGTCAGGCAGTGGATTGGACATAGGGAATGGAGTATGCTGTGGAGGTCAGGCAGTGGATGGGACATATGGAGAGGAATATGCTGTGGTGGTCAGGCAGTGGATGGGACATATGGAGGGGAATATGCTGTGGAGGTCAGGCAGTGGATGGGACATATGGAGAGGAATATGCTGTGGTGGTCAGGCAGTGGATGGAACATATGGAGTGGAATATGCTGTGGAGGTCAGGCAGTGGATGGGACATATGGAGAGGAAAATGCTGTGGTGGTCAGGCAGTGGATGGGACATATGGAGTGGAATATGCTGTGGAGGTCAGGCAGTGGAAGGGACATATGGAGTGGAATATGCTGTGGAGGTCAGGCAGTGGATGGGACATATTGAGTGGAATGTGCTGTGGTGGTCAGGCAGTGGATGGGACATATGGAGTGGAATGTGCTGTGGAGGTCAGGCAGTGGATGGGACATATGGAGTGGAATGTGCTGTGGAGGTCAGGCAATGGATGGGACATATGGAGTGGAATATGCTCTGGAGGTCAGGCAGTGGATAGACATATGGAGTGGAATATGCTGTGGAGGTCAGGCAGTGGATGGGACATATGGAGTGGAATATGCTGTGGAGGTCAGGCAGTGGATGGGACATATGGAGTGGAATATGCTGTGTTGGTCAGGCAGTGGATGGGACATATGGAGTGGAATGTGCTGTGGAGGTCAGGCAATGGATGGAACATATGGAGTGGAATGTGCTATGGAGGTCAGGCAGTGGATGGGACATATGGAATGGAATGTGATGTGGTGGTCAGGCAGTGGATGGGACATATGGAATGGAATGTGATGTGGTGGTCAGGCAGTGGATTGGACATATGGAATGGAGTATGCTGTGGAGGTCAGGCAGTGGATGGGACATATGGAGAGGAATATGCTGTTGAGGTCAGGCAGTGGATGGGACATATGGAGAGGAATATGCTGTGGAGGTCAGGCAGTGGATGGGAGATATGGAATGGAATGTGCTGTGGTGGTCAGGCAGTGGATGGGACATATGGAATGGAATGTGCTGTGGTGGTCAGGCAGTGGATGGGACATATGGAATGGAATATGCTGTGGAGGTCAGGCAGTGGATGAGACATATGGAGAGGAATATGCTGTGGTGGTCAGGCAGTGGATGGGACATATGGAGTGGAATATGCTGTGGAGGTCAGGCAGTGGATGGGACATATGGAGAAGAATATGCTGTGGTGGTCAGGCAGTGGATGGGACATATGGAGTGGAATGTGCTGTGGAGGTCAGGCAGTGGATGGGACATATGGAGTGGAATGTGCTGTGGAGGTAAGGCAATGGATGGGACATATGGAGTTGAATATGCTGTGGATGTCAGGCAGTGGATGGGACATATGGAGAGAAATATGCTGTGGAGGTCAGGCAGTAGATGGGACATATGGAATGTAATGTGCTGTGCTGGTCAGGCAGTGGATGGGACATATGGAATGGAATGTGCTGTGGTGGTCAGGCAGTGGATGGGACATATGGAATGGAATATGCTGTGGAGGTCAGGCAGTGGATGAGACATATGGAGAGGAATATGTTGTGGTGGTCAGGCAGTGGATGGGACATTTGGAGTGGAATATGCTGTGGAGGTCAGGCAGTGGATGGGACATATGGAGAGGAATATGCTGTGGTGGTCAGGCAGTGGATGGGACATATGGAGTGGAATATGCTGTGGAGGTCGGCAGTGGATGGGTCATATGGAATGGAATATGCTGTGGAGGTCAGGCAGTGGATGGGACATATGGAGCGGATTATGCTGTGGTGGTCAGGCAGTGGATGGGACATATGGAGTGGAATGTGCTGTGGTGGTCAGGCAGTGGATGGGACATATGGAGTGGAATATGCTGTGGAGATCAGGCAGTGGATGGGACATATGGAGAGGAATATGCTGTGGAGGTCAGGCAGTGGATGGGACATATGGAGTGGAATGTGCTGTGGTGGTCAGGCAGTGGATGGGACATATGGAGTGGAATGTGCTGTGGAGGTCAGGCAGTGGATGGGACATATGGAGTGGAATGTGCTGTGGTGGACAGGCAGTGGATGGGACATATGGAGTGGAATGTGCTGTGGAGGTCAGGCAGTGGATGGGACATATGGAGTGGAATGCGCTGTGGAGGTCAGGCAGTGGATGGGACATATGGAGTGGAATATGCTCTGGAGGTTAGGCAGTGGATGGGACATATAGAGAGGAATATGCTGTGGAGGTCAGGCAGTGGATGGGACATATGGAGTGGAATATGCTGTAGAGGTGAGGCAGTGGAAGGGACATATGGAGTGGAATATGCTGTGGTGTTCAGGAAGAGGATGGGACATATGGAGTGGAATATGCTGTGGATGTCAGGCAGTGGATGGGACATATGGAGAGGAATATGCTGTGGAGGTGTGGCAGTGGATGGGACATATGGAATGGAATGTGCTGTGGTGGTCAGGCAGTGGATGGGACATATGGAATGGAATGTGCAGTGGTGGTCAGGCAGTGGATGGGACATATGGAATGGAATATGCTGTGGAGGTCAGGCAGTGGATGGGACATATGGAGAGGAATATGCTGTGGTGGTCAGGCAGTGGATGGGACATATGGAGTGGAATATGCTGTGGAGGTCAGGCAGTTGATGGGAAATATGGAAAGGAATATGCTGTGGTGGTCAGGCAGTGGATTGGACATATGGAGTGGAATATGCTGTGGAGGTCAGGCAGTGGATGGGACATATGGAATGGAATATGCTGTGGAGGTCAGGCAGTGGATGGGACATATGGAGCGTAATATGCTGTGGTGGTCAGGCAGTGGATGGGACATATGGAGTGGAATATGCTGTGGAGATCAGGCAGTAGATGGGACATATGGAGAGGAATATGCTGTGGAGGTCAGGAAGTGGATGGGACATATGGAGTGGAATGTGCTGTGGTGGTCAGGCAGTGGATGGGACATATGGAGTGGAATGTGCTGTGGAGGTCAGGCAGTGGATGGGACATATGGAGTGGAATATGCTGTGGTGTTCAGGAAGAGGATGGGACATATGGAGTGGAATATGCTGTGGATGTCAGGCAGTGGATGGGACATTTGGAGAGGAATATGCTGTGGACGTCTGGCAGTGGATGGGACATATGGAATGGAATGTGCTGTGGTGGTCAGGCAGTGGATGGGACATATGGAATGGAATGTGATGTGGTGGTCAGGCAGTGGATTGGACATAGGGAATGGAGTATGCTGTGGAGGTCAGGCAGTGGATGGGACATATGGAGAGGAATATGCTGTGGTGGTCAGGCAGTGGATGGGACATATGGAGGGGAATATGCTGTGGAGGTCAGGCAGTGGATGGGACATATGGAGAGGAATATGCTGTGGTGGTCAGGCAGTGGATGGAACATATGGAGTGGAATATGCTGTGGAGGTCAGGCAGTGGATGGGACATATGGAGAGGAAAATGCTGTGGTGGTCAGGCAGTGGATGGGACATATGGAGTGGAATATGCTGTGGAGGTCAGGCAGTGGAAGGGACATATGGAGTGGAATATGCTGTGGAGGTCAGGCAGTGGATGGGACATATTGAGTGGAATGTGCTGTGGTGGTCAGGCAGTGGATGGGACATATGGAGTGGAATGTGCTGTGGAGGTCAGGCAGTGGATGGGACATATGGAGTGGAATGTGCTGTGGAGGTCAGGCAATGGATGGGACATATGGAGTGGAATATGCTCTGGAGGTCAGGCAGTGGATAGACATATGGAGTGGAATATGCTGTGGAGGTCAGGCAGTGGATGGGACATATGGAGTGGAATATGCTGTGGAGGTCAGGCAGTGGATGGGACATATGGAGTGGAATATGCTGTGTTGGTCAGGCAGTGGATGGGACATATGGAGTGGAATGTGCTGTGGAGGTCAGGCAATGGATGGAACATATGGAGTGGAATGTGCTATGGAGGTCAGGCAGTGGATGGGACATATGGAATGGAATGTGATGTGGTGGTCAGGCAGTGGATGGGACATATGGAATGGAATGTGATGTGGTGGTCAGGCAGTGGATTGGACATATGGAATGGAGTATGCTGTGGAGGTCAGGCAGTGGATGGGACATATGGAGAGGAATATGCTGTTGAGGTCAGGCAGTGGATGGGACATATGGAGAGGAATATGCTGTGGAGGTCAGGCAGTGGATGGGAGATATGGAATGGAATGTGCTGTGGTGGTCAGGCAGTGGATGGGACATATGGAATGGAATGTGCTGTGGTGGTCAGGCAGTGGATGGGACATATGGAATGGAATATGCTGTGGAGGTCAGGCAGTGGATGAGACATATGGAGAGGAATATGCTGTGGTGGTCAGGCAGTGGATGGGACATATGGAGTGGAATATGCTGTGGAGGTCAGGCAGTGGATGGGACATATGGAGAAGAATATGCTGTGGTGGTCAGGCAGTGGATGGGACATATGGAGTGGAATGTGCTGTGGAGGTCAGGCAGTGGATGGGACATATGGAGTGGAATGTGCTGTGGAGGTAAGGCAATGGATGGGACATATGGAGTTGAATATGCTGTGGATGTCAGGCAGTGGATGGGACATATGGAGAGAAATATGCTGTGGAGGTCAGGCAGTAGATGGGACATATGGAATGTAATGTGCTGTGCTGGTCAGGCAGTGGATGGGACATATGGAATGGAATGTGCTGTGGTGGTCAGGCAGTGGATGGGACATATGGAATGGAATATGCTGTGGAGGTCAGGCAGTGGATGAGACATATGGAGAGGAATATGTTGTGGTGGTCAGGCAGTGGATGGGACATTTGGAGTGGAATATGCTGTGGAGGTCAGGCAGTGGATGGGACATATGGAGAGGAATATGCTGTGGTGGTCAGGCAGTGGATGGGACATATGGAGTGGAATATGCTGTGGAGGTCGGCAGTGGATGGGTCATATGGAATGGAATATGCTGTGGAGGTCAGGCAGTGGATGGGACATATGGAGCGGATTATGCTGTGGTGGTCAGGCAGTGGATGGGACATATGGAGTGGAATGTGCTGTGGTGGTCAGGCAGTGGATGGGACATATGGAGTGGAATATGCTGTGGAGATCAGGCAGTGGATGGGACATATGGAGAGGAATATGCTGTGGAGGTCAGGCAGTGGATGGGACATATGGAGTGGAATGTGCTGTGGTGGTCAGGCAGTGGATGGGACATATGGAGTGGAATGTGCTGTGGAGGTCAGGCAGTGGATGGGACATATGGAGTGGAATGTGCTGTGGTGGACAGGCAGTGGATGGGACATATGGAGTGGAATGTGCTGTGGAGGTCAGGCAGTGGATGGGACATATGGAGTGGAATGCGCTGTGGAGGTCAGGCAGTGGATGGGACATATGGAGTGGAATATGCTCTGGAGGTTAGGCAGTGGATGGGACATATAGAGAGGAATATGCTGTGGAGGTCAGGCAGTGGATGGGACATATGGAGTGGAATATGCTGTAGAGGTGAGGCAGTGGAAGGGACATATGGAGTGGAATATGCTGTGGTGTTCAGGAAGAGGATGGGACATATGGAGTGGAATATGCTGTGGATGTCAGGCAGTGGATGGGACATATGGAGAGGAATATGCTGTGGAGGTGTGGCAGTGGATGGGACATATGGAATGGAATGTGCTGTGGTGGTCAGGCAGTGGATGGGACATATGGAATGGAATGTGCAGTGGTGGTCAGGCAGTGGATGGGA
The DNA here is from genome assembly GCA_031769625.1 of Taudactylus pleione. Lineage (NCBI taxonomy): Eukaryota > Metazoa > Chordata > Amphibia > Anura > Myobatrachidae > Taudactylus > Taudactylus pleione. Next base: position 44,160 of record JAUIMM010000490.1, read on the forward strand.
CATATGGAATGGAATATGCTGTGGAGGTCAGGCAGTGGATGGGACATATGGAGAGGAATATGCTGTGGTGGTCAGGCAGTGGATGGGACATATGGAGTGGAATATGCTGTGGAGGTCAGGCAGTTGATGGGAAATATGGAAAGGAATATGCTGTGGTGGTCAGGCAGTGGATTGGACATATGGAGTGGAATATGCTGTGGAGGTCAGGCAGTGGATGGGACATATGGAATGGAATATGCTGTGGAGGTCAGGCAGTGGATGGGACATATGGAGCGTAATATGCTGTGGTGGTCAGGCAGTGGATGGGACATATGGAGTGGAATATGCTGTGGAGATCAGGCAGTAGATGGGACATATGGAGAGGAATATGCTGTGGAGGTCAGGAAGTGGATGGGACATATGGAGTGGAATGTGCTGTGGTGGTCAGGCAGTGGATGGGACATATGGAGTGGAATGTGCTGTGGAGGTCAGGCAGTGGATGGGACATATGGAGTGGAATGTGCTGTGGAGGTCAGGCAGTGGATGGGACATATGGAGTGGAATATCCAGTGGAGGTCAGGCAGTGGATGGGACATATGGAGAGGAATATGCTGTGGAGGTCAGGCAGTGGATGGGACATATGGAGAGGAATATGCTGTGGAGGTCAGGCAGTGGATGGGACATATGGAGAGGAATATGCTGTGGAGGTCAGGCAGTGGATGGGACATATGGAGAGGAATATGCTGTGGTGGTCAGGCAGTGGATGGGACATATGGAATGGAATGTGATGTGGTGGTCAGGCAGTGGATTGGACATATGGAATGGAGTATGCTGTGGACGTCAGGCAGTGGATGGGACATATGGAGAGGAATATGCAGTGGTGGTCAGGCAGTGGATGGGACATATGGAGGGGAATATGCAGTGGTGGTCAGGCAGTGGATGGGACATATGGAGAGGAACATGCTGTGGTGGTCAGGCAGAGGATGGGACATATGGAGTGGAATATGCTGTGGAGGTCAGGCAGTGGATGGGACATATGGAGAGGAATATGCTGTGGTGGTCAGGCAGTGGATGGGACATATGGAGTGGAATATGCTGTGGGGTCAGGCAGTGGATGGGACATATGGAGAGGAATATGCTGTGGTGGTCAGGCAGTGGATGGGACATATGGAGTGGAATATGCTGTGGAGGTCAGGCAGTGGATGGGACATATGGAGTGGAATATGCTGTGGAGGTCAGGCAGTGGATGGGACATATGGAGAGGAATGTGCTGTGGTGGTCAGGCAGTGGATGGGACATATGGAGTGGAATGTGCTGTGGAGGTCAGGCAGTGGATGAGACATATGGAGTGGAATGTGCTGTGGAGGTCAGGTAATAGATGGGACATATGGAGTGGAATATGCTCTGGAGGTCAGGCAGTGGATGGGACATATGGAGTGGAATATGCTGTGGAGGTCAGGCAGTGGATGGGACATATGGAGTGGAATATGCTGTGGAGGTCAGGCAGTGGATGGGACATATGGAATGGAATATGCTGTGGTGGTCAGGCAGAGGATAGGACATATGGAGTGGAATATGCTGTGGATGTCAGGCAGTGGATGGGACATATGGAGAGGAATATGCTGTGGAGGTCAGGCAGTGGATGGGACATATGGAATGGAATGTGCTGTGTTTGTCAGGCAGTGGATAACACATATGGAATGGAATGTGCTGTGGTGGTCAGGCAGTGGATGGGACATATGGAATGGAATATGCTGTGGAGGTCAGGCAGTGGATGGGACATATGGAGAGGAATATGCTGTGGAGGTCATGCAGTCGATGGGACATATGGAGTGGAATATGCTGTGGAGGTCAGGCAGTGGATGGGACATATGGAGTGGAATGTGCTGTGGTGGTCAGGCAGTGGATGGGACATGTGGAGTGGAATGTGCTGTGGAGGTCAGGCAGTGGATGGGACATATGGAGTGGAATGTGCTGTGGAGGTCAGGCAGTGGATGGGACATATGGAGTGGAATATCATGTGGAGGTCAGGTAGTGGATGGGACATATGGAGAGGAATATGCTGTGGAGGTCAGGCAGTGGATGGGACATATGGAGAGGAATACGCAGTGGAGGTCAGGCAGAGGATGGGACATATGGAGTGGAATGTGCTGTGGAGGTCAGGCAGTGGATGGGACATATGGAGTGGAATGTGCTGTGGTGGTCAGGCAGTGGATGGGACATATGGAGTGGAATGTGCTGTGGAGGTCAGGCAGTGGATGGGACATATGGAGTGGAATGTGCTATGGAGGTCAGGCAATGGATGGGACATATTGAGTGGAATATGCTCTGGAGGTCAGGCAGTGGATGGGACATATGGAGTGGAAAATGCTGTGGAGGTCCGGCAGTGGATGGGACATATGGAGTGGAAAATGCTGTTGAGGTCAGGCAGTGGATGGGACATATGGAGTGGAATATGCTGTGGTGGTCAGCCTGAGGATGGGACATATGGAGTGGAATATGCTGTGTATGTCAGGCAGTGGATGGGACATATGGAGAGGAATATGCTGTGGAGGTCAGGCAGTGGATGGGACATATGGAATGGAATGTGCTGTGGTGGTCAGGCAGTGGATGGGACATATGGAGAGGAATATGCTGTTGTGGTCAGGCAGTGGATGGGACATATGGAGTGGAAAATGCTGTGGAGGTCAGGCAGTGGATGGGACATATAGAGAGGAATATGCTGTGGTGGTCAGGCAGTGGATGGGACATATGGAGTGGAATATGCTGTGGAGGTCAGGCAGTGGATGGGACATATGGAGTGAAATATACTGTGGAGGTCAGGCAGTGGATGGGACATATGGAGTGGAATGTGCTGTGGTGGTCAGGCAGCGGATGGGACATATGGAGTGGAATGTGCTGTGGAGGTCAGGCAGTGGATGGGACATATGGAGTGGAATGCGCTGTGGAGGTCAGGCAATGGATGGGACATATGGAGTGGAATATGCTCTGGAGGTTAGGCAGTGGATGGGACATATGGAATGGAATATGCTGTGGAGGTCATGCAGTGGATGGGACATATGGAGTGGAATATGCTGTGGAGGTCAGGCAGTGGAAGGGACATATGGAGTGGAATATGCTGTGGTGTTCAGGAAGAGGATGGGACATATGGAGTGGAATATGCTGTGGATGTCAGGCAGTGGATGGGACATTTGGAGAGGAATATGCTGTGGAGGTCTGGCAGTGGATGGGACATATGGAATGGAATGTGCTGTGGTGGTCAGGCAGTGGATGGGACATATGGAATGGAATGTGCAGTGGTGGTCAGGCAGTGGATGGGACATATGGAATGGAATATGCTGTGGAGGTCAGGCAGTGGATGGGACATATGGAGAGGAATATGCTGTGGTGGTCAGGCAGTGGATGGGACATATGGAGTGGAATATGCTGTGGAGGTCAGGCAGTTGATGGGAAATATGGAGAGGAATATGCTGTGGTGGTCAGGCAGTGGATTGGACATATGGAGTGGAATATGCTGTGGAGGTCAGGCAGTGGATGGGACATATGGAGTGGAATATCCAGTGGAGGTCAGGCAGTGGATGGGACATATGGAGAGGAATATGCTGTGGAGGTCAGGCAGTGGATGGGACATATGGAGAGGAATATGCTGTGGAGGTCAGGCAGTGGATGGGACATATGGAGAGGAATATGCTGTGGAGGTCAGGCAGTGGATGGGACATATGGAGAGGAATATGCTGTGGTGGTCAGGCAGTGGATGGGACATATGGAATGGAATGTGATGTGGTGGTCAGGCAGTGGATTGGACATATGGAATGGAGTATGCTGTGGACGTCAGGCAGTGGATGGGACATATGGAGAGGAATATGCAGTGGTGGTCAGGCAGTGGATGGGACATATGGAGGGGAATATGCAGTGGTGGTCAGGCAGTGGATGGGACATATGGAGAGGAACATGCTGTGGTGGTCAGGCAGAGGATGGGACATATGGAGTGGAATATGCTGTGGAGGTCAGGCAGTGGATGGGACATATGGAGAGGAATATGCTGTGGTGGTCAGGCAGTGGATGGGACATATGGAGTGGAATATGCTGTGGGGTCAGGCAGTGGATGGGACATATGGAGAGGAATATGCTGTGGTGGTCAGGCAGTGGATGGGACATATGGAGTGGAATATGCTGTGGAGGTCAGGCAGTGGATGGGACATATGGAGTGGAATATGCTGTGGAGGTCAGGCAGTGGATGGGACATATGGAGAGGAATGTGCTCTGGTGGTCAGGCAGTGGATGGGACATATGGAGTGGAATGTGCTGTGGAGGTCAGGCAGTGGATGAGACATATGGAGTGGAATGTGCTGTGGAGGTCAGGTAATAGATGGGACATATGGAGTGGAATATGCTCTGGAGGTCAGGCAGTGGATGGGACATATGGAGTGGAATATGCTGTGGAGGTCAGGCAGTGGATGGGACATATGGAGTGGAATATGCTGTGGAGGTCAGGCAGTGGATGGGACATATGGAATGGAATATGCTGTGGTGGTCAGGCAGAGGATAGGACATATGGAGTGGAATATGCTGTGGATGTCAGGCAGTGGATGGGACATATGGAGAGGAATATGCTGTGGAGGTCAGGCAGTGGATGGGACATATGGAATGGAATGTGCTGTGTTTGTCAGGCAGTGGATAACACATATGGAATGGAATGTGCTGTGGTGGTCAGGCAGTGGATGGGACATATGGAATGGAATATGCTGTGGAGGTCAGGCAGTGGATGGGACATATGGAGAGGAATATGCTGTGGAGGTCATGCAGTCGATGGGACATATGGAGTGGAATATGCTGTGGAGGTCAGGCAGTGGATGGGACATATGGAGTGGAATGTGCTGTGGTGGTCAGGCAGTGGATGGGACATGTGGAGTGGAATGTGCTGTGGAGGTCAGGCAGTGGATGGGACATATGGAGTGGAATGTGCTGTGGAGGTCAGGCAGTGGATGGGACATATGGAGTGGAATATCATGTGGAGGTCAGGTAGTGGATGGGACATATGGAGAGGAATATGCTGTGGAGGTCAGGCAGTGGATGGGACATATGGAGAGGAATACGCTGTGGAGGTCAGGCAGAGGATGGGACATATGGAGTGGAATGTGCTGTGGAGGTCAGGCAGTGGATGGGACATATGGAGTGGAATGTGCTGTGGTGGTCAGGCAGTGGATGGGACATATGGAGTGGAATGTGCTGTGGAGGTCAGGCAGTGGATGGGACATATGGAGTGGAATGTGCTATGGAGGTCAGGCAATGGATGGGACATATTGAGTGGAATATGCTCTGGAGGTCAGGCAGTGGATGGGACATATGGAGTGGAAAATGCTGTGGAGGTCCGGCAGTGGATGGGACATATGGAGTGGAAAATGCTGTTGAGGTCAGGCAGTGGATGGGACATATGGAGTGGAATATGCTGTGGTGGTCAGCCTGAGGATGGGACATATGGAGTGGAATATGCTGTGTATGTCAGGCAGTGGATGGGACATATGGAGAGGAATATGCTGTGGAGGTCAGGCAGTGGATGGGACATATGGAATGGAATGTGCTGTGGTGGTCAGGCAGTGGATGGGACATATGGAGAGGAATATGCTGTTGTGGTCAGGCAGTGGATGGGACATATGGAGTGGAAAATGCTGTGGAGGTCAGGCAGTGGATGGGACATATAGAGAGGAATATGCTGTGGTGGTCAGGCAGTGGATGGGACATATGGAGTGGAATATGCTGTGGAGGTCAGGCAGTGGATGGGACATATGGAGTGAAATATACTGTGGAGGTCAGGCAGTGGATGGGACATATGGAGTGGAATGTGCTGTGGTGGTCAGGCAGCGGATGGGACATATGGAGTGGAATGTGCTGTGGAGGTCAGGCAGTGGATGGGACATATGGAGTGGAATGCGCTGTGGAGGTCAGGCAATGGATGGGACATATGGAGTGGAATATGCTCTGGAGGTTAGGCAGTGGATGGGACATATGGAATGGAATATGCTGTGGAGGTCATGCAGTGGATGGGACATATGGAGTGGAATATGCTGTGGAGGTCAGGCAGTGGAAGGGACATATGGAGTGGAATATGCTGTGGTGTTCAGGAAGAGGATGGGACATATGGAGTGGAATATGCTGTGGATGTCAGGCAGTGGATGGGACATTTGGAGAGGAATATGCTGTGGAGGTCTGGCAGTGGATGGGACATATGGAATGGAATGTGCTGTGGTGGTCAGGCAGTGGATGGGACATATGGAATGGAATGTGCAGTGGTGGTCAGGCAGTGGATGGGACATATGGAATGGAATATGCTGTGGAGGTCAGGCAGTGGATGGGACATATGGAGAGGAATATGCTGTGGTGGTCAGGCAGTGGATGGGACATATGGAGTGGAATATGCTGTGGAGGTCAGGCAGTTGATGGGAAATATGGAGAGGAATATGCTGTGGTGGTCAGGCAGTGGATTGGACATATGGAGTGGAATATGCTGTGGAGGTCAGGCAGTGGATGGGACATATGGAATGGAATATGCTGTGGAGGTCAGGCAGTGGATGGGACATATGGAGTGGAATATGCTGTTTAGATCATGCAGTAGATGGGACATATGGAGAGGAATATGATGTGGAGGTCAGGAAGTGGATGGGACATATGGAGTGGAATGTGCTGTGGTGGTCAGGCAGTGGATGGGACATATGGAGTGGAATGTGCTGTGGAGGTCAGGCAGTGGATGGGACATATGGAGTGGAATGTGCTGTGGAGGTCAGGCTGTGGATGGGACATATGGAGTGGAATATCCAGTGGAGGTCAGGCAGTGGATGGGACATATTGAGAGGAATATGCTGTGGAGGTCAGGCAGTGGATGGGACATATGGAGAGGAATATGCTGTGGAGGTCAGGCAGTGGATGGGACATATGGAGAGGAATATGCTGTGGAGGTCAGGCAGTGGATGGAACATATGGAATGGAATGTGCTGTGGTGGTCAGGCAGTGGATGGGACATATGGAATGGAATGTGATGTGGTGGTCAGGCAGTGGATTGGACATAGGGAATGGAGTATGCTGTGGAGGTCAGGCAGTGGATGGGACATATGGAGAGGAATATGCTGTGGTGGTCAGGCAGTGGATGGGACATATGGAGGGGAATATGCTGTGGAGGTCAGGCAGTGGATGGGACATATGGAGAGGAATATGCTGTGGTGGTCAGGCAGTGGATGGAACATATGGAGTGGAATATGCTGTGGAGGTCAGGCAGTGGATGGGACATATGGAGAGGAATATGCTGTGGTGGTCAGGCAGTGGATGGGACATATGGAGTGGAATATGCTGTGGAGGTCAGGCAGTGGATGGGACATATGGAGTGGAATATGCTGTGGAGGTCAGGCAGTGGAAGGGACATATTGAGTGGAATGTGCTGTGGTGGTCAGGCAGTGGATGGGACATATGGAGTGGAATGTGCTGTGGAGGTCAGGCAGTGGATGGGACATATGGAGTGGAATGTGCTGTGGAGGTCAGGCAATGGATGGGACATATGGAGTGGAATATGCTCTGGAGGTCAGGCAGTGGATAGACATATGGAGTGGAATATGCTGTGGAGGTCAGGCAGTGGATGGGACATATGGAGTGGAATATGCTGTGGAGGTCAGGCAGTGGATGGGACATATGGAGTGGAATGTGCTGTGTTGGTCAGGCAGTGGATGGGACATATGGAGTGGAATGTGCTGTGGAGGTCAGGCAATGGATGGAACATATGGAGTGGAATGTGCTATGGAGGTCAGGCAGTGGATGGGACATATGGAATGAAATGTGATGTGGTGGTCAGGCAGTGGATGGGACATATGGAATGGAATGTGATGTGGTGGTCAGGCAGTGGATTGGACATATGGAATGGAGTATGCTGTGGAGGTCAGGCAGTGGATGGGACATATGGAGAGGAATATGCTGTAGAGGTCAGGCAGTGGATGGGACATATGGAGAGGAATATGCTGTGGAGGTCAGGCAGTGGATGGGACATATGGAATGGAATGTGCTGTGGTGGTCAGGCAGTGGATGGGACATATGGAATGGAATGTGCTGTGGTGGTCAGGCAGTGGATGGGACATATGGAATGGAATATGCTGTGGAGGTCAGGCAGTGGATGAGACATATGGAGAGGAATATGCTGTGGTGGTCAGGCAGTGGATGGGACATATGGAGTGGAATATGCTGTGGAGGTCAGGCAGTGGATGGGACATATGGAGAAGAATATGCTGTGGTGGTCAGGCAGTGGATGGGACATATGGAGTGGAATGTGCTGTGGAGGTCAGGCAGTGGATGGGACATATGGAGTGGAATGTGCTGTGGAGGTAAGGCAATGGATGGGACATATGGAGTTGAATATGCTGTGGATGTCAGGCAGTGGATGGGACATATGGAGAGAAATATGCTGTGGAGGTCAGGCAGTAGATGGGACATATGGAATGGAATGTGCTGTGCTGGTCAGGCAGTGGATGGGACATATGGAATGGAATGTGCTGTGGTGGTCAGGCAGTGGATGGGACATATGGAATGGAATATGCTGTGGAGGTCAGGCAGTGGATGAGACATATGGAGAGGAATATGTTGTGGTGGTCAGGCAGTGGATGGGACATTTGGAGTGGAATATGCTGTGGAGGTCAGGCAGTGGATGGGACATATGGAGAGGAATATGCTGTGGTTGTCAGGCAGTGGATGGGACATATGGAGTGGAATATGCTGTGGAGGTCGGCAGTGGATGGGACATATGGAATGGAATATGCTGTGGAGGTCAGGCAGTGGATGGGACATATGGAGCGGATTATGCTGTGGTGGTCAGGCAGTGGATGGGACATATGGAGTGGAATGTGCTGTGGTGGTCAGGCAGTGGATGGGACATATGGAGTGGAATATGCTGTGGAGATCAGGCAGTGGATGTGACATATGGAGAGGAATATGCTGTGGAGGTCAGGCAGTGGATGGGACATATGGAGTGGAATGTGCTGTGGTGGTCAGGCAGTGGATGGGACATGGAGTGGAATGTGCTGTGGAGGTCAGGCAGTGGATGGGACATATGGAGGGGAATGTGCTGTGGTGGACAGGCAGTGGATGGGACATATGGAGTGGAATGTGCTGTGGAGGTCAGGCAGTGGATGGGACATATGGAGTGGAATGCGCTGTGGAGGTCAGGCAGTGGATGGGACATATGGAGTGGAATATGCTCTGGAGGTTAGGCAGTGGATGGGACATATAGAGAGGAATATGCTGTGGAGGTCAGGCAGTGGATGGGACATATGGAGTGGAATATGCTGTAGAGGTGAGGCAGTGGAAGGGACATATGGAGTGGAATATGCTGTGGTGTTCAGGAAGAGGATGGGACATATGGAGTGGAATATGCTGTGGATGTCAGGCAGTGGATGGGACATATGGAGAGGAATATGCTGTGGAGGTCTGGCAGTGGATGGGACATATGGAATGGAATGTGCTGTGGTGGTCAGGCAGTGGATGGGACATATGGAATGGAATGTGCAGTGGTGGTCAGGCAGTGGATGGGACATATGGAATGGAATATGCTGTGGAGGTCAGGCAGTGGATGGGACATATGGAGTGGAATATGCTGTAGAGGTCAGGCAGTGGAAGGGACATATGGAGTGGAATATGCTGTGGTGTTCAGGAAGAGGATGGGACATATGGAGTGGAATATGCTGTGGATGTCAGGCAGTGGATGGGACATATGGAGAGGAATATGCTGTGGAGGTCTGGCAGTGGATGGGACATATGGAATGGAATGTGCTGTGGTGGTCAGGCAGTGGATGGGACATATGGAATGGAATGTGCAGTGGTGGTCAGGCAGTGGATGGGACATATGGAATGGAATATGCTGTGGAGGTCAGGCAGTGGATGGGACATATGGAGAGGAATATGCTGTGGTGGTCAGGCAGTGGATGGGACATATGGAGTGGAATATGCTGTGGAGGTCAGGCAGTTGATGGGAAATATGGAGAGGAATATGCTGTGGTGGTCAGGCAGTGGATTGGACATATGGAGTGGAATATGCTGTGGAGGTCAGGCAGTGGATGGGACATATGGAATGGAATATGCTGTGGAGGTCAGGCAGTGGATGGGACATATGGAGCGTAATATGCTGTGGTGGTCAGGCAGTGGATGGGACATATGGAGTGGAATATGCTGTGGAGATCAGGCAGCAGATGGGACATATGGAGAGGAATATGCTGTGGAGGTCAGGAAGTGGATGGGACATATGGAGTGGAATGTGCTGTGGTGGTCAGGCAGTGGATGGGACATATGGAGTGGAATGTGCTGTGGAGGTCAGGCAGTGGATGGGACATATGGAGTGGAATGTGCTGTGGAGGTCAGGCAGTGGATGGGACATATGGAGTGGAATATCCAGTGGAGGTCAGGCAGTGGATGGGACATATGGAGAGGAATATGCTGTGGAGGTCAGGCAGTGGATGGGACATATGGAGAGGAATATGCTGTGGAGGTCAGGCAGTGGATGGGACATATGGAGAGGAATATGCTGTGGAGGTCAGGCAGTGGATGGGACATATGGAGAGGATAATGCTGTGGTGGTCAGGCAGTGGATGGGACATATGGAATGGAATGTGATGTGGTGGTCAGGCAGTGGATTGGACATATGGAATGGAGTATGCTGTGGACGTCAGGCAGTGGATGGGACATATGGAGAGGAATATGCTGTGGTGGTCAGGCAGTGGATGGGACATATGGAGGGGAATATGCAGTGGTGGTCAGGCAGTGGATGGGACATATGGAGAGGAACATGCTGTGGTGGTCAGGCAGAGGATGGGACATATGGAGTGGAATATGCTGTGGAGGTCAGGCAGTGGATGGGACATATGGAGTGGAATATGCTGTGGAGGTCAGGCAGTGGATGGGACATATGGAGAGGAATATGCTGTGGTGGTCAGGCAGTGGATGGGACATATGGAGTGGAATATGCTGTGGAGGTCAGGCAGTGGATGGGACATATGGAGTGGAATATGCTGTGGAGGTCAGGCAGTGGATGGGACATATGGAGAGGAATGTGCTCTGGTGGTCAGGCAGTGGATGGGACATATGGAGTGGAATGTGCTGTGGAGGTCAGGCAGTGGATGAGACATATGGAGTGGAATGTGCTGTGGAGGTCAGGTAATAGATGGGACATATGGAGTGGAATATGCTCTGGAGGTCAGGCAGTGGATGGGACATATGGAGTGGAATATGCTGTGGAGGTCAGGCAGTGGATGGGACATATGGAGTGGAATATGCTGTAGAGGTCAGGCAGTGGATGGGACATATGGAATGGAATATGCTGTGGTGGTCAGGCAGAGGATAGGACATATGGAGTGGAATATGCTGTGGATGTCAGGCAGTGGATGGGACATATGGAGAGGAATATGCTGTGGAGGTCAGGCAGTGGATGGGACATATGGAATGGAATGTGCTGTGTTTGTCAGGCAGTGGATAACACATATGGAATGGAATGTGCTGTGGTGGTCAGGCAGTGGATGGGACATATGGAATGGAATATGCTGTGGAGGTCAGGCAGTGGATGGGACATACGGAGAGGAATATGCTGTGGAGGTCATGCAGTGGATGGGACATATGGAGTGGAATATGCTGTGGAGGTCAGGCAGTGGATGGGACATATGGAGAGGAATATGCTGTGGTGGTCAGGTAGTGGATGGGACATATGGAGTGTAATATGCTGTGGTGGTCAGGCAGTGGATGGGACATATGGAGTGGAATATACTGTGGAGATCAGGCAGTAGATGGGACATATGGAGAGGAATATGCTGTGGAGGTCAGGCAGTGGATGGGACATATGGAGTGGAATGTGCTGTGGTGGTCAGGCAGTGGATGGGTCATATGGAGTGGAATGTGATGTGGTGGTCAGGCAGTGGATTGGACATATGGAATGGAGTATGCTGTGGAGGTCAGGCAGTGGATGGGACATATGGAGAGGAATATGCTGTGGTGGTCAGGCAGTGGATGGGACATATGGAGGGGAATATGCTGTGGAGGTCAGGCAGTGGATGGGACATATGGAGAGGAATATGCTGTGGTGGTCAGGCAGTGGATGGAACATATGGAGTGGAATATGCTGTGGAGGTCAGGCAGTGGATGGGACATATGGAGAGGAATATGCTGTGGTGGTCAGGCAGTGGATGGGACATATGGAGTGGAATATGCTGAGGAGGTCAGGCAGTGGATGGGACATATGGAGTGGAATATGCTGTAAAGGTCAGGCAGTGGATGGGACATATGGAGTGGAATGTGCTGTGGTGGTCAGGCAGTGGATGGGACATATGGAGTGGAATGTGCTGTGGAGGTCAGGCAGTGGATGGGACATATGGAGTGGAATGTGCTGTGGAGGTCAGTCAATGGATGGGACATATGGAGTGGAATATGCTCTGGAGGTCAGGCAGTGGATAAACATATGGAGTGGAATATGCTGTGGAGGTCAGGCAGTGGATGGAACATATGGAGTGGAATATGCTGTGGAGGTCAGGCAGTGGATGGGACATATGGAGTGGAATGTGCTGTGGTGGTCAGGCAGTGGATGGGACATATGGAGTGGAATGTGCTGTGGAGGTCAGGCAGTGGATGGGACATATGGAGTGGAATGTGCTAATGAGGTCAGGCAGTGGATGGGATATATGGAGTGGAATGTCCTGTGGAGGTCAGGCAGTGGATTGGACATATGGAGAGGAATATGCTGTGGAGGTCAGGCAGTGGATGGGCCATATGGAGAGGAATATGCTGTGGAGGTCAGGCAGTGGATGGGACATATGGAGAGGAATATGCTGTGGAGGTCAGGCAGTGGATGGGACATATGGAATGGAAAGTGCTGTGGTGGTCAGGCTGTGGATGGGACATATGGAATGGAATGTGCTGTGGTGGTCAGGCAGTGGATGGGACATGGAATGGAGTATGCTGTGGAGGTCAGGCAGTGGATGGGACATATGGAGAGGAATATGCAGTGGTGGTCAGGCAGTGGATGGGACATATGGAGAGGAACATGCTGTGGTGGTCAGGCAGTGGATGGAACATATGGAGAGGAATATGCTCTTTTGGTCAGGCAGTGGATGGGACATATGGAGTGGAATATGCTGTGGAGGTCAGGCAGTGGATGGGACATATGGAATGGAATGTGCTGTGGTGGTCAGGCAGTGGATGGGACATATGGAATGGAATGTGCTGTGGTGGTCAGGCAGTGGATGGGACATATGGAATGGAATATGCTGTGGAGGTCTGGCAGTGGATGAGACATATGGAGAGGAATATGCTGTGGTGGTCAGGCAGTGGATGGGACATATGGAGTGGAATATGCTGTGGAGGTCAGGAAGTGGATGGGACATATGGAGAAGAATATGCTGTGGTGGTCAGGCAGTGGATGGGACATATGGAGTGGAATGTGCTGTGGAGGTCAGGCAGAGGATGGGACATATGGAGTGGAATGTGCTGTGGAGGTAAGGCAATGGATGGGACATATGGAGTGGAATATGCTGTGGAGGTCAGGCAGTGGATGGGACATATGGAGAGGAATATGCTGTGGAGGTCAGGCAGTGGATGGGACATATGGATTGGAATGTGCTGTGCTGGTCAGGCAGTGGATGGGACATATGGAATGGAATGTGCTGTGGTGGTCAGGCAGTGGATGGGACATATGGAATGGAATATGCTGTGGAGGTCAGGCAGTGGATGAGACATATGGAGAGGAATATGCTGTGGTGGTCAGGCAGTGGATGGGACATATGGAGTGGAATATGCTGTGGAGGTCAGGCAGTGGATGGGACATATGGAGAGGAATATGCTGTGGTGGTCAGGCAGTGGATGGGACATATGGAGTGGAATATGCTGTGGAGGTCGGCAGTGGATGGGACATATGGAATGGAATATGCTGTGGAGGTCAGGCAGTGGATGGGACATATGGAGCGGATTATGCTGTGGTGGTCAGGCAGTGGATGGGACATATGGAGTGGAATGTGCTGTGGTGGTCAGGCAGTGGATGGGACATATGGAGTGGAATATGCTGTGGAGATAAGGCAGTGGATGGGACATATGGAGAGGAATATGCTGTGGAGGTCAGGCAGTGGATGGGACATATGGAGTGGAATGTGCTGTGGTGGTCAGGCAGTGGATGGGACATATGGAGTGGAATGTGCTGTGGAGGTCAGGCAGTGGATGGGACATATGGAGTGGAATGTGCTGTTGAGGTCAGGCAGTGGATGGGATATATGGAGTGGAATGTCCTGTGGAGGTCAGGCAGTGGATGGGACATATGGAGAGGAATATGCTGTGGAGGTCAGGCAGTGGATGGGACATATGGAGAGGAATATGCTGTGGAGGTCAGGCAGTGGATGGGACATATGGAGAGGAATATGCTGTGGAGGTCAGGCAGTGGATGGGACATATGGAATGGAAAGTGCTGTGGTGGTCAGGCTGTGGATGGGACATATGGAATGGAATGTGCTGTGGTGGTCAGGCAGTGGATGGGACATGGAATGGAGTATGCTGTGGAGGTCAGGCAGTGGATGGGACATATGGAGAGGAATATGCAGTGGTGGTCAGGCAGTGGATGGGACATATGGAGAGGAACATGCTGTGGTGGTCAGGCAGTGGATGGGACATATGGAGTGGAATATGCTGTGGAGGTCAGGCAGTGGATGGGACATATGGAATGGAGTATGCTGTGGAGGTCAGGCAGTGGATGGGACATATGGAGGGGAATATGCTGTGGAGGTCAGGCAGTGGATGGGACATATGGAGAGGAATATGCTGTGGTGGTCAGGCAGTGGATGGAACATATGGAGTGGAATATGCTGTGGAGGTCAGGCAGTGGATGGGACATATGGAGAGGAATATGCTGTGGTGGTCAGGCAGTGGATGGGACATATGGAGTGGAATATGCTGTGGAGGTCAGGCAGTGGATGGGACATATGGAGTGGAATATGCTGTGGAGGTCAGGCAGTGGATGGGACATATTGAGTGGAATGTGCTGTGGTGGTCAGGCAGTGGATGGGACATATGGAGTGGAATGTGCTGTGGAGGTCAGGCAGTGGATGGGACATATGGAGTGGAATGTGCTGTGGAGGTCAGGCAATGGATGGGACATATGGAGTGGAATATGCTCTGGAGGTCAGGCAGTGGATAGACATATGGAGTGGAATATGCTGTGGAGGTCAGGCAGTGGATGGGAAATATGGAGTGGAATATGCTGTGGAGGTCAGGCAGTGGATGGGACATATGGAGTGGAATGTGCTGTGGTGGTCAGGCAGTGGATGGGACATATGGAGTGGAATGTGCTGTGGAGGTCAGGCAGTGGATGGGACATATGGAGTGGAATGTGCTATGGAGGTCAGGCAGTGGATGGGATATATGGAGTGGAATGTCCTGTGGAGGTCAGGCAGTGGATGGGACATATGGAGAGGAATATGCTGTGGAGGTCAGGCAGTGGATGGGACATATGGAGAGGAATATGCTGTGGAGGTCAGGCAGTGGATGGGACATATGGAGAGGAATATGCTGTGGAGGTCAGGCAGTGGATGGGACATATGGAATGGAAAGTGCTGTGGTGGTCAGGCTGTGGATGGGACATATGGAATGGAATGTGCTGTGGTGGTCAGGCAGTGGATGGGACATGGAATGGAGTATGCTGTGGAGGTCAGGCAGTAGATGGGACATATGGAGAGGAATATGCAGTGGTGGTCAGGCAGTGGATGGGACATATGGAGAGGAACATGCTGTGGTGGTCAGGCAGTGGATGGGACATATGGAGTGGAATATGCTGTGGAGGTCAGGCAGTGGATGGGACATATGGAGAGGAATATGCTGTGGTGGTCAGGCAGTGGATGGGACATATGGAGTGGAATATGCTGTGGAGGTCAGGCAGTGGATGGGACATATGGAGAGGAATATGCTGTGGTGTTCAGGCAGTGGATGGGACATATGGAGTGGAATATGCTGTGGAGGTCAGGCAGTGGATGGGACATATGGAGTGGAATATGCTGTGGAGGTCAGGCAGTGGATGGGACATATGGAGAGGAATGTGCTGTGGTGGTCAGGCAGTGGATGGGACATATGGAGTGGAATGTGCTGTGGAGGTCAGGCAGTGGATGGGACATATGGAGTGGAATGTGCTGTGGAGGTCAGGTAATAGATGGGACAAACGGAGTGGAATATGCTTTGGAGGTCAGGCAGTGGATGGGACATATGGACTGGAATATGCTGTGGAGGTCAGGCAGTGGATGGGACATATGGAGTGGAATATGCTGTGGAGGTCAGGCAGTGGATGGGACATATGGAATGGAATATGCTGTGGTGGTCAGGCAGAGGATGGGACATATGGAGTGGAATATGCTGTGGATGTCAGGCAGTGGATGGGACATATGGAGAGGAATATGCTGTGGAGGTCAGGCAGTGGATGGGATATATGGAATGGAATGTGCTGTGGTGGTCAGGCAGTGGATAACACATATGGAATGGAATGTGCTGTGGTGGTCAGGCAGTGGAAGGGACATATGGAATGGAATATGCTGTGGAGGTCAGGCAGTGGATGGGACATATGGAGAGGAATATGCTGTGGAGGTCATGCAGTGGATGGGACATATGGAGTGGAATATGCTGTGGAGGTCAGGCAGTGGATGTGGCATATGGAAAGGAATATGCTGTGGTGGTCAGGCAGTGGATGGGACATATGGAGTGGAATATGCTGTGGAGGTCAGTCAGTGGATGGGACATATGGAATGGAATATGCTGTGGAGGTCAGGCAGTGGATGGGACATATGGAGCAGAATATGCTGTGGTGGTCAGGCAGTGGATGGGACATATGGAGTAGAATGTGCTGTGGTTATCAGGCAGTGGATGGGAAATATGGAGTGGAATATGCTGTGGAGATCAGGCAGTGGATGGGACATATGGAGAGGAATATGCTGTGGTGGTCAGGCAGTGGATGGGACATATGGAGTGGAATATGCTGTGGAGGTCAGGCAGTGGATGGGACAAATGGAGTGGAATGTGCTGTGGTGGTCAGGCAGTGGATGGGACATATGGAGTGGAATGTGCTGTGGAGGTCAGGCAGTGGATGGGACATATGGAGTGGAATGTGCTGTGGAGGTCAGGCAGTGGATGGGACATATGGAGTGGAATATCCTGTGGAGGTCAGGCAGTGGATGGGACATATGGAGAGGAATATGCTGTGGAGGTCAGGCAGAGGATGGGACATATGGAGTGGAATGTGCTGTGGAGTTCAGGCAGTGGATGGGACATATGGAGTGGAATGTGCTGTGGTGGTCAGGCAGTGGATGGGACATATGGAGTGGAATGTGCTGTGGAGGTCAGGCAGTGGATGGGACATATGGAGTGGAATGTGCTATGGAGGTCAGGCATTGGATGGGACATATGGAGTGGAATATGCTCTGGAGGTCAGGCAGTGGATTGGACATATGGAGCGGAAAATGCTGTGGAGGTGAGGCAGTGGATGGGACATATGGAGTGGAAAATGCTGTGGAGGTCAGGCAGTGGATGGGACATGAGGAGTGGAATATGCTGTGGTGGTGAGGCAGAGGATGGGACATATGGAGTGGAATATGCTGTGTATGTCAGGCAGTGGATGGGACATATGGAGAGGAATATGCTGTGGAGGTCAGGCAGTGGATGGGACATATGGAATGGAATGTGCTGTGGTGGTCAGGCAGTGGATGGGACATATGGAGAGGAATATGCTGTTGTGGTCAGGCAGTGGATGGGACATATGGAGTGGAAAATGCTGTGGAGGTCAGGCAGTGGATGGGACATATAGAGAGGAATATGCTGTGGTGGTCAGGCAGTGGATGTGACATATGGAGTGGAATATGCTGTGGAGGTCAGGCAGTGGATGGGACATATGGAGTGAAATATACTGTGGAGGTCAGGCAGTGGATGGGACATATGGAGTGGAATGTGCTGTGGTGGTCAGGCAGTGGATGGGACATATGGAGTGGAATGTGCTGTGGAGGTCAGGCAGTGGATGGGACATATGGAGTGGAATGTGCTGTGGAGGTCAGGCAATGGATGGGACATATGGAGTGGAATATGCTCTGGAGGTTAGGCAGTGGATGGGACATATGGAATGGAATATGCTGTGGAGGTCATGCAGTGGATGGGACATATGGAGTGGAATATGCTGTGGAGGTCAGGCAGTGGAAGGGACATATGGAGTGGAATATGCTGTGGTGTTCAGGAAGAGGATGGGACATATGGAGTGGAATATGCTGTGGATGTCAGGCAGTGGATGGGACATATGGAGAGGAATATGCTGTGAAGGTCTGGCAGTGGATGGGACATATGGAATGGAATGTGCTGTGGTGGTCAGGCAGTGGATGGGACATATGGAGTGGAATGTGCTGTGGAGGTCAGGCAGTGGATGGGACATATGGAATGGAATCAGCTGTGGAGGTCAGGCAGTGGATGGGACATACGGAGCGGAATATGCTGTGGAGGTCAGGCAGTGGAGTGGACATATGGAGTGGAATATGCTGTGGAGGTCAGGCAGTGGATGGGACATATGGAGAGGAATATGCTGTGGATGTCAGGCAGTGGATGGGACATATGGAGCGGCATGTGCTGTGGAGGTCAGTCTGTGGATGGGACATATGGAGTGGAATATGCTGTGGAGGTCAGGCAGAGGATGGGACATATGAAGTGGAATGTGCTGTGGATGTCAGGCAGTGGATGGGACATATAGAGTGGAATATGTTGTGGAGGTCAGACAGTGGATGGGACATATGGAGCGGCATGTGCTGTGGAGGTCAGGCTGTGGATGGGACATATGGAGTGGAATATGCTGTGGAGGTCAGGCAGAGGATGGGACATATGGAGTGGAATGTGCTGTGGTGGTCAGGCAGTGGATGGGACATATGGAGTGGAATATGCTGTGGAGGTCAGGCAGTGGATGGGACATATGGAGTGAAATGTGCTGTGGTGCTCAGGCAGTGGATGGGACATATGGAGTGGAATATGCTGTGGTGTTCAGGAAGAGGATGGGACATATGGAGTGGAATATGCTGTGGATGTCAGGCAGTGGATGGGACATATGGAGAGGAATATGCTGTGGAGGTCTGGCAGTGGATGGGACATATGGAATGGAATGTGCAGTGGTGGTCAGGCAGTGGATGGGACATATGGAATGGAATATGCTGTGGAGGTCAGGCAGTGGATGGGACATACGGAGAGGAATATGCTGTGGTGGTCAGGCAGTGGATGGGACATATGGAGTGGAATATGCTGTGGAGGTCAGGCAGTTGATGGGAAATATGGAGAGGAATATGCTGTGGTGGTCAGGCAGTGGATTGGACATATGGAGTGGAATATGCTGTGGAGGTCAGGCAGTGGATGGGACATATGGAATGGAATATGCTGTGGAGGTCAGGCAGTGGATGGGACATATGGAGCGTAATATGCTGTGGTGGTCTGGCAGTGGATGGGACATATGGAGTGGAATGTGCTTTGGTGGTCAGGCAGTGGATGGGACATATGGAGTGGAGTATGCTGTGGAGATCAGGCAGTGGATGGGACATATGGAGAGGAATATGCTTTGGAGGTCATGCAGTGGATGGGACAAAAGGAGTGGAATATGCTGTGGAGGTCAGGCAGTGGATGGGACATATGGAGTGGAGTGTGCTGTAGTGGTCAGGCAGTGGATGGGACATATGGAGTGGAATGTGCTGTGGAGGTCAGGCAGTGGATGGGACATATGGAGTGGAATAAGCTGTGGAGGTCAGGCAGTGGATGGGACATATGGAATGGAATGTGCTGTGGTGGTCAGGCAGTGGATGGGACATATCGAGTGGAATATGCTGTGGTGGTCAGGCAGAGGATGGGACATATGGAGTGGAATATGCTGTGGATGTCAGGCAGTGGATGGGACATATGGAGAGGAATATGCTGTGGAGGTCAGGCAGTGGATGGGACATATGGAATGGAATGTGCTGTGGAGGTCAGGCAATGGATGGGACATATGGAGTGGAATATGCTCTGGAGGTCAGGCAGTGGATGGGACATATGGAGTGGAATGTGCTGTGGAGGTCAGGCAATGGTTGGGACATATGGAGTGGAATAAGCTGTGGAGGTCAGGCAGTGGATGGGACATATGGAATGGAATGTGCTGTGGAGGTCAGGCAATGGATGGGACATATGGAGTGGAATATGCTCTGGAGGTCAGGACATTTGGAATGGAATGTGCTGTGGTGGTCAGGCAGTGGATGGGACATATGGAGAGGAATATGCTGTGGATGTCTGGCAGTGGATGGGACATATGAAGTGGAATGTGCTGTGGTGGTCAGGCAGTGGATGGGACATATGGAGTGGAATATGCTGTGGTGGTCAGGCAGTGGATGGGACATATGGAGTGGAATATGCTGTGGAGGTCAGACAGTGGATGGGACATATAGAGCGGCATGTGCTGTGGAGATCAGGCTGTGGATGGGACATATGGAGTGGAATATGCTGTGGAGGTCAGGCAGAGGATGGGACATATGGAGTGGAATGTGCTGTGGTGGTCAGGCAGTGGATGGGACATATGGAGTGGAATATGCTGTGGAGGTCAGGCAGTGGACGGGACATATGGAGTGGAATATGCTCTGGAGGTCAGGACATTTGGAATGGAATGTGCTGTGGTGGTCAGGCAGTGGATGGGACATATGGAGAGGAATATGCTGTGGATGTCTGGCAGTGGATGGGACATATGAAGTGGAATGTGCTGTGGTGGTCAGGCAGTGGATGGGACATATGGAGTGGAATATGCTGTGGTGGTCAGGCAGTGGATGGGACATATGGAGTGGAATATGCTGTGGAGGTCAGACAGTGGATGGGACATATAGAGCGGCATGTGCTGTGGAGATCAGGCTGTGGATGGGACATATGGAGTGGAATATGCTGTGGAGGTCAGGCAGAGGATGGGACATATGGAGTGGAATGTGCTGTGGTGGTCAGGCAGTGGATGGGACATATGGAGTGGAATATGCTGTGGAGGTCAGGCAGTGGACGGGACATATGGAGTGAAATGTGCTGTGGTGCTCAGGCAGTGAATGGGACATATAGAGAGGAATATGCTGTGGAGGTCATGCAGTGGATGGGACATATGGAGTGGAATATGCTGTGGAGGTCAGGCAGTGGATGGGACATATGGAGTGGAATGTGCTGTGGAGGTCTGGCAGTGGATGGGACATATGGAGTGGAATATGCTGTGGAGGTCAGGCAGTGGATGGGACATATGGAGTGGAATATGCTGTGGAGGTCAGGCAGTGGATGGGACATATGGAGTGGTATATGCTGTGGAAGTCAGGCAGTGGAAGGGACATATGGAGTGGAATATGCTGTGGTGGTCAAGCAGTGGATGGGACATACGGAGAGGAATATGCTGTGGAGGTCAGGCAGAGGATGGGACATATGGAGTGGAATATGCTGTGGAGGTCAGGCAGTGGATGGGACATATGGAGAGGAATATGCTGTGGTGGTCAGGCAGTGGATGGGACATATGGAGTGGAATGTGCTGTGGAGGTCAGGCAGTGGATGGTACATATGGAGTAGAATATGCTGTGGAGGTCAGGCAGTGGATAGGACATATGGAGTGGAATGTGCTGTGGATGTCAGGCAGTGGATGGGACATATGGAGTGGAATGTGCTGTGGTGGTCAGGCAGTGGATGGGACATATGGAGTGGAATATGCTGTGGAGGTCAGGCAGTGGATGGGACATATGGAGTGGAATCAGCTGTGGAGGTCAGGCAGTGGATGGGACATACAGAGCGGAATATGCTGTGGAGGTCAGGCAGTGGAGTGGACATATGGAGTGGAATATGCTGTGGAGGTCAGGCAGTGGATGGGACATATGGAGAGGAATATGCTGTGGATGTCAGGCAGTGGATGGGACATATGGAGAGGAATATGCTGTGGAGGTCAGGCAGTTGATGGGACATATGGAGTGGAATATGCTGTGGTGGTCAGGCAGTGGATGGGACATATGGAGTGGAATATGCTGTGGAGGTCAGGCAGTGGATGGGACATATGGAGAGGAATATGCTGTGGATGTCAGGCTGTGGATGGGACATATGGAGAGGAATATGCTGTGGAGGTCAGGCAGTGGATGGGTCATATGGAGTGGAATATGCTGTGGAGGTCTGGCAGTGGATGGGACATTTGGAGAGGTATATGCTGTGGAAGTCAGGCAGTGGATGGGACATATGGAGTGGAATGTGCTGTGGAGTTCAGGCAGTGGATGGGACATATGGTGTGGAATATGCTGTGGATGTCAGGCAGTGGATGGGACATATGGAGAGGAATATGCTGTGGAGGTCAGGCAGTGGATGGGACATATGGAATGGAAAGTGCTGTGGTGGTCAGGCAGTGGATGGTACATATGGAATGGAATGTGCTGTGGTGGTCAGGCAGTGGATGGGACATATGGAATGGAATATGCTTTGGAGGTCAGGCAGTGGATGGGACATATGGAGAGGAATATGCTGTGGAGGTCAGGCAGTGGAACATATGGAGTGGAATATGCTGTGGAGGTCAGGCAGTGGATGGGACATATGGAGAGGAATATGCTGTGGTGGTCAGGCAGTGGATGGGACATATGGAGTGGAATATGTTGTGGTGGTCAGGCAGTGGATGGAACATATGGAGTGGAATATGCTGTGGAGGTCAGGCAGTGGATGGGACATATGGAGAGGAATATGCTGTGATGGTCAGGCAGTGGATGGGACATATGGAGTGGAATATGCTGTGGAGGTCAGGCAGTGGATGGGACATTTGGAGTGGAATATGCTGTGGAGGTCAGGCAGTGGATGGGACATATTGAGTGGAATGTGCTATGGTGGTCAGGCAGTGGATGGGACATATGGAGTGGAATGTGCTGTGGAGGTCAGGCAGTGGATGGGACATATGGAGTGGAATGTGCTGTGGAGGTCAGGCAATGGATGGGACATATGGAGTGGAATATGCTCTGGAGGTCAGGCAGTGGATGGGACATATGGAGAGGAATATGCTGTGGAGGTCAGGCAGTGGATGGGACATATGGAGTGGAATATGCTGTGGTGGTCAGGCAGTGGATGGGACATATGGAGTGGAATATGCTGTGGAGGTCAGGCAGTGGATGGGACATATGGAGAGGAATATGCTGTGGATGTCAGGCTGTGGATGGGACATATGGAGAGGAATATGCTGTGGAGGTCAGGCAGTGGATGGGTCATATGGAGTGGAATATGCTGTGGAGGTCTGGCAGTGGATGGGACATTTGGAGAGGTATATGCTGTGGAAGTCAGGCAGTGGATGGGACATATGGAGTGGAATGTGCTGTGGAGGTCAGGCAGTGGATGGGACATATGGTGTGGAATATGCTGTGGATGTCAGGCAGTGGATGGGACATATGGAGAGGAATATGCTGTGGAGGTCAGGCAGTGGATGGGACATATGGAATGGAAAGTGCTGTGGTGGTCAGGCAGTGGATGGTACATATGGAATGGAATGTGCTGTGGTGGTCAGGCAGTGGATGGGACATATGGAATGGAATATGCTTTGGAGGTCAGGCAGTGGATGGGACATATGGAGAGGAATATGCTGTGGAGGTCAGGCAGTGGATGGGACATATGGAGTGGAATATGCTGTGGAGGTCAGGCAGTGGATGGGACATATGGAGAGGAATAAGCTGTGGTGGTCAGGCAGTGGATGGGACATATGGAGTGGAATATGCTGTGGTGGTCAGGCAGTGGATGGAACATATGGAGTGGAATATGCTGTGGAGGTCAGGCAGTGGATGGGACATATGGAGAGGAATATGCTGTGATGGTCAGGCAGTGGATGGGACATATGGAGTGGAATATGCTGTGGAGGTCAGGCAGTGGATGGGACATATGGAGTGGAATATGCTGTGGAGGTCAGGCAGTGGATGGGACATATTGAGTGGAATGTGCTGTGGTGGTCAGGCAGTGGATGGGACATATGGAGTGGAATGTGCTGTGGAGGTCAGGCAGTGGATGGGACATATGGAGTGGAATGTGCTGTGGAGGTCAGGCAATGGATGGGACATATGGAGTGGAATATGCTCTGGAGGTCAGGCAGTGGATAGACATATGGAGTGGAATATGCTGTGGAGGTCAGGCAGTGGATGGGACATATGGAGTGGAATATGCTGTGGAGGTCAGGCAGTGGATGGGACATATGGAATGGAATGTGCTGTGGAGGTCAGGCAATGGATGGGACATATGGAGTGGAATATGCTCTGGAGGTCAGGCAGTGGATGGGACATATGGAGTGGAATGTGCTGTGGAGGTCAGGCAATGGATGGGACATATGGAGTGGAATATGCTCTGGAGGTCAGGACATATGGAATGGAATGTGCTGTGGTGGTCAGGCAGTGGATGGGACATATGGAGAGGAATATGCTGTGGATGTCTGGCAGTGGATGGGACATATGAAGTGGAATGTGCTGTGGTGGTCAGGCAGTGGATGGGACATATGGAGTGGAATATGCTGTGGTGGTCAGGCAGTGGATGGGACATATGGAGTGGAATATGCTGTGGAGGTCAGACAGTGGATGGGACATATAGAGCGGCATGTGCTGTGGAGATCAGGCTGTGGATGGGACATATGGAGTGGAATATGCTGTGGAGGTCAGGCAGAGGATGGGACATATGGAGTGGAATGTGCTGTGGTGGTCAGGCAGTGGATGGGACATATGGAGTGGAATATGCTGTGGAGGTCAGGCAGTGGATGGGACATATGGAGTGAAATGTGCTGTGGTGCTCAGGCAGTGAATGGGACATATAGAGAGGAATATGCTGTGGAGGTCATGCAGTGGATGGGACATATGGAGTGGAATATGCTGTGGAGGTCAGGCAGTGGATGGGACATATGGAGTGGAATGTGCTGTGGAGGTCTGGCAGTGGATGGGACATATGGAGTGGAATATGCTGTGGAGGTCAGGCAGTGGATGGGACATATGGAGTGGAATATGCTGTGGAGGTCAGGCAGTGGATGGGACATATGGAGTGGTATATGCTGTGGAAGTCAGGCAGTGGAAGGGACATATGGAGTGGAATATGCTGTGGTGGTCAAGCAGTGGATGGGACATACGGAGAGGAATATGCTGTGGAGGTCAGGCAGAGGATGGGACATATGGAGTGGAATATGCTGTGGAGGTCAGGCAGTGGATGGGACATATGGAGAGGAATATGCTGTGGTGGTCAGGCAGTGGATGGGACATATGGAGTGGAATGTGCTGTGGAGGTCAGGCAGTGGATGGTACATATGGAGTAGAATATGCTGTGGAGGTCAGGCAGTGGATAGGACATATGGAGTGGAATGTGCTGTGGATGTCAGGCAGTGGATGGGACATATGGAGTGGAATGTGCTGTGGTGGTCAGGCAGTGGATGGGACATATGGAGTGGAATATGCTGTGGAGGTCAGGCAGTGGATGGGACATATGGAGTGGAATCAGCTGTGGAGGTCAGGCAGTGGATGGGACATACGGAGCGGAATATGCTGTGGAGGTCAGGCAGTGGAGTGGACATATGGAGTGGAATATGCTGTGGAGGTCAGGCAGTGGATGGGACATATGGAGAGGAATATGCTGTGGATGTCAGGCAGTGGATGGGACATATGGAGAGGAATATGCTGTGGAGGTCAGGCAGTGGATGGGACATATGGAGTGGAATATGCTGTGGTGATCAGGCAGTGGATGGGACATATGGAGTGGAATATGCTGTGGAGGTCAGGCAGTGGATGGGACATATGGAGAGGAATATGCTGTGGATGTCAGACTGTGGATGGGACATATGGAGAGGAATATGCTGTGGAGGTCAGGCAGTGGATGGGTCATATGGAGTGGAATATGCTGTGGAGGTCTGGCAGTGGATGGGACATTTGGAGAGGTATATGCTGTGGAAGTCAGGCAGTGGATGGGACATATGGAGTGGAATGTGCTGTGGAGTTCAGGCAGTGGATGGGACATATGGTGTGGAATATGCTGTGGATGTCAGGCAGTGGATGGGACATATGGAGAGGAATATGCTGTGGAGGTCAGGCAGTGGATGGGACATATGGAATGGAAAGTGCTGTGGTGGTCAGGCAGTGGATGGTACATATGGAATGGAATGTGCTGTGGTGGTCAGGCAGTGGATGGGACATATGGAATGGAATATGCTTTGGAGGTCAGGCAGTGGATGGGACATATGGAGAGGAATATGCTGTGGAGGTCAGGCAGTGGATGGGACATATGGAGTGGAATATGCTGTGGAGGTCAGGCAGTGGATGGGACATATGGAGAGGAATATGCTGTGGTGGTCAGGCAGTGGATGGAACATATGGAGTGGAATATGCTGTGGAGGTCAGGCAGTGGATGGGACATATGGAGAGGAATATGCTGTGATGGTCAGGCAGTGGATGGGACATATGGAGTGGAATATGCTGTGGAGGTCAGGCAGTGGATGGGACATATGGAGTGGAATATGCTGTGGAGGTCAGGCAGTGGATGGGACATATTGAGTGGAATGTGCTGTGGTGGTCAGGCAGTGGATGGGACATATGGAGTGGAATGTGCTGTGGAGGTCAGGCAGTGGATGGGACATATGGAGTGGAATGTGCTGTGGAGGTCAGGCAATGGATGGGACATATGGAGTGGAATATGCTCTGGAGGTCAGGCAGTGGATGGGACATATGGAGAGGAATATGCTGTGGAGGTCAGGCAGTGGATGGGACATATGGAGTGGAATATGCTGTGGTGGTCAGGCAGTGGATGGGACATATGGAGTGGAATATGCTGTGGAGGTCAGGCAGTGGATGGGACATATGGAGAGGAATATGCTGTGGATGTCAGGCTGTGGATGGGACATATGGAGAGGAATGTGCTGTGGAGGTCAGGCAGTGGATGGGTAATATGGAGTGGAATATGCTGTGGAGGTCTGGCAGTGGATGGGACATTTGGAGAGGTATATGCTGTGGAAGTCAGGCAGTGGATGGGACATATGGAGTGGAATGTGCTGTGGAGGTCAGGCAGTGGATGGGACATATGGTGTGGAATATGCTGTGGATGTCAGGCAGTGGATGGGACATATGGAGAGGAATATGCTGTGGAGGTCAGGCAGTGGATGGGACATATGGAATGGAAAGTGCTGTGGTGGTTAGGCAGTGGATGGTACATATGGAATGGAATGTGCTGTGGTGGTCAGGCAGTGGATGGGACATATGGAATGGAATATGCTTTGGAGGTCAGGCAGTGGATGGGACATACGGAGTGGAATATGCTGTGGAGGTCAGGCAGTGGATGGGACATATGGAGTGGAATATGCTGTGGAGGTCAGGCAGTGGATGGGACATATGGAGTGGAATGTGCTGTGGAGGTCTGGCAGTGGATGGGACATATGGAGTGGAATATGCTGTGGAGGTCAGGCGGTGGATGGGACATATGGAGTGGAATATGCTGTGGAGGTCAGGCAGTGGATGGGACATATGGAGTGGTATATGCTGTGGAAGTCAGGCAGTGGAAGGGACATATGGAGTGGAATATGCTGTGGTGGTCAAGCAGTGGATGGGACATACGGAGAGGAATATGCTGTGGAGGTCAGGCAGAGGATGGGACATATGGAGTGGAATATGCTGTGGAGGTCAGGCAGTGGATGGGACATATGGAGAGGAATATGCTGTGGTGGTCAGGCAGTGGATGGGACATATGGAGTGGAATGTGCTGTGGAGGTCAGGCAGTGGATGGTACATATGGAGTAGAATATGCTGTGGAGGTCAGGCAGTGGATAGGACATATGGAGTGGAATGTGCTGTGGATGTCAGGCAGTGGATGGGACATATGGAGTGGAATGTGCTGTGGTGGTCAGGCAGTGGATGGGACATATGGAGTGGAATATGCTGTGGAGGTCAGGCAGTGGATGGGACATATGGAGTGGAATCAGCTGTGGAGGTCAGGCAGTGGATGGGACATACGGAGCGGAATATGCTGTGGAGGTCAGGCAGTGGAATGGACATATGGAGTGGAATATGCTGTGGAGGTCAGGCAGTGGATGGGACATATGGAGAGGAATATGCTGTGGATGTCAGGCAGTGGATGGGACATATGGAGAGGAATATGCTGTGGAGGTCAGGCAGTGGATGGGACATATGGAGTGGAATATGCTCTGGAGGTCAGGACATATGGAATGGAATGTGCTGTGGTGGTCAGGCAGTGGATGGGACATATGGAGAGGAATATGCTGTGGATGTCTGGCAGTGGATGGGACATATGAAGTGGAATGTGCTGTGGTGGTCAGGCAGTGGATGGGACATATGGAGTGGAATATGCTGTGGTGGTCAGGCAGTGGATGGGACATATGGAGTGGAATATGCTGTGGAGGTCAGACAGTGGATGGGTCATATAGAGCGGCATGTGCTGTGGAGATCAGGCTGTGGATGGGACATATGGAGTGGAATATGCTGTGGAGGTCAGGCAGAGGATGGGACATATGGAGTGGAATGTGCTGTGGTGGTCAGGCAGTGGATGGGACATATGGAGTGGAATATGCTGTGGAGGTCAGGCAGTGGATGGGACATATGGAGTGAAATGTGCTGTGGTGCTCAGGCAGTGAATGGGACATATAGAGAGGAATATGCTGTGGAGGTCATGCAGTGGATGGGACATATGGAGTGGAATATGCTGTGGAGGTCAGGCAGTGGATGGGACATATGGAGTGGAATGTGCTGTGGAGGTCTGGCAGTGGATGGGACATATGGAGTGGAATATGCTGTGGAGGTCAGGCAGTGGATGGGACATATGGAGTGGAATATGCTGTGGAGGTCAGGCAGTGGATGGGACATATGGAGTGGTACTTGCTGTGGAAGTCAGGCAGTGGAAGGGACATATGGAGTGGAATATGCTGTGGTGGTCAAGCAGTGGATGGGACATACGGAGAGGAATATGCTGTGGAGGTCAGGCAGAGGATGGGACATATGGAGTGGAATATGCTGTGGAGGTCAGGCAGTGGATGGGACATATGGAGAGGAATATGCTGTGGTGGTCAGGCAGTGGATGGGACATATGGAGTGGAATGTGCTGTGGAGGTCAGGCAGTGGATGGTACATATGGAGTAGAATATGCTGTGGAGGTCAGGCAGTAGATAGGACATATGGAGTGGAATGTGCTGTGGATGTCAGGCAGTGGATGGGACATATGGAGTGGAATGTGCTGTGGTGGTCAGGCAGTGGATGGGACATATGGAGTGGAATATGCTGTGGAGGTCAGGCAGTGGATGGGACATATGGAGTGGAATCAGCTGTGGAGGTCAGGCAGTGGATGGGACATATGGAGCGGAATATGCTGTGGAGGTCAGGCAGTGTAGTGGACATATGGAGTGGAATATGCTGTGGAGGTCAGGCAGTGGATGGGACATATGGAGAGGAATATGCTGTGGATGTCAGGCAGTGGATGGGACATATGGAGAGGAATATGCTGTGGAGGTCAGGCAGTGGATGGGACATATGGAGTGGAATATGCTGTGGTGGTCAGGCAGTGGATGGGACATATGGAGTGGAATATGCTGTGGAGGTCAGGCAGTGGATGGGACATATGGAGAGGAATATGCTGTGGATGTCAGGCTGTGGATGGGACATATGGAGAGGAATATGCTGTGGAGGTCAGGCAGTGGATGGGTCATATGGAGTGGAATATGCTGTGGAGGTCTGGCAGTGGATGGGACATTTGGAGAGGTATATGCTGTGGAAGTCAGGCAGTGGATGGGACATATGGAGTGGAATGTGCTGTGGAGTTCAGGCAGTGGATGGGACATATGGTGTGGAATATGCTGTGGATGTCAGGCAGTGGATGGGACATATGGAGAGGAATATGCTGTGGAGGTCAGGCAGTGGATGGGACATATGGAATGGAAAGTGCTGTGGTGGTCAGGCAGTGGATGGTACATATGGAATGGAATGTGCTGTGGTGGTGAGGCAGTGGATGGGACATATGGAATGGAATATGCTTTGGAGGTCAGGCAGTGGATGGGACATATGGAGAGGAATATGCTGTGGAGGTCAGGCAGTGGATGGGACATATGGAGTGGAATATGCTGTGGAGGTCAGGCAGTGGATGGGACATATGGAGAGGAATATGCTGTGGTGGTCAGGCAGTGGATGGAACATATGGAGTGGAATATGCTGTGGAGGTCAGGAAGTGGATGGGACATATGGAGAGGAATATGCTGTGATTGTCAGGCAGTGGATGGGACATATGGAGTGGAATATGCTGTGGAGGTCAGGCAGTGGATGGGACATATGGAGTGGAATATGCTGTGGAGGTCAGGCAGTGGATGGGACATATTGAGTGGAATGTGCTGTGGTGGTCAGGCAGTGGATGGGACATATGGAGTGGAATGTGCTGTGGAGGTCAGGCAGTGGATGGGACATATGGAGTGGAATGTGCTGTGGAGGTCAGGCAATGGATGGGACATATGGAGTGGAATATGCTCTGGAGGTCAGGCAGTGGATGGGACATATGGAGAGGAATATGCTGTGGAGGTCAGGCAGTGGATGGGACATATGCAGTGGAATATGCTGTGGTGGTCAGGCAGTGGATGGGACATATGGAGTGGAATATGCTGTGGAGGTCAGGCAGTGGATGGGACATATGGAGAGGAATATGCTGTGGATGTCAGGCTGTGGATGGGACATATGGAGAGGAATATGCTGTGGAGGTCAGGCAGTGGATGGGTCATATGGAGTGGAATATGCTGTGGAGGTCTGGCAGTGGATGGGACATTTGGAGAGGTATATGCTGTGGAAGTCAGGCAGTGGATGGGACATATGGAGTGGAATGTGCTGTGGAGGTCAGGCAGTGGATGGGACATATGGTGTGGAATATGCTGTGGATGTCAGGCAGTGGATGGGACATATGGAGAGGAATATGCTGTGGAGGTCAGGCAGTGGATGGGACATATGGAATGGAAAGTGCTGTGGTGGTCAGGCAGTGGATGGGACATATGGAATGGAATGTGCTGTGGTGGTCAGGCAGTGGATGGGACATATGGAATGGAATATGCTTTGGAGGTCAGGCAGTGGATGGGACATATGGAGAGGAATATACTGTGGAGGTCAGGCAGTGGATGGGACATATGGAGTGGAATATGCTGTGGAGGTCAGGCAGTGGATGGGACATATGGAGAGGAATATGCTGTGGTGGTCAGGCAGTGGATGGGACATATGGAGTGGAATATGCTGTGGTGGTCAGGCAGTGGATGGAACATATGGAGTGGAATATGCTGTGGAGGTCAGGCAGTGGATGGGACATATGGAGAGGAATATGCTGTGATGGTCAGGCAGTGGATGGGACATATGGAGTGGAATATGCTGTGGAGGTCAGGCAGTGGATGGGACATATGGAGTGGAATATGCTGTGGAGGTCAGGCAGTGGATGGGACATATTGAGTGGAATGTGCTGTGGTGGTCAGGCAGTGGATGGGACATATGGAGTGGAATGTGCTGTGGAGGTCAGGCAGTGGATGGGACATATGGAGTGGAATGTGCTGTGGAGGTCAGGCAATGGATGGGACATATGGAGTGGAATATGCTCTGGAGGTCAGGCAGTGGATAGACATATGGAGTGGAATATGCTGTGGAGGTCAGGCAGTGGATGGGACATATGGAGTGGAATATGCTGTGGAGGTCAGGCAGTGGATGGGACATATGGAGTGGAAAGTGCTGTGGTGGTCAGGCAGTGGATGGGACATATGGAGTGGAATGTGCTGTGGAGGTCAGGCAGTGGATGGGACATATGGAGTGGAATGTGCTATGGAGGTCAGGCAGTGGATGGGATATATGGAGTGGAATGTCCTGTGGAGGTCAGGCAGTGGATGGGACATATGGAGAGGAATATGCTGTGGAGGTCAGGCAGTGGATGGGACATATGGAGAGGAATATGCAGTGGAGGTCAGGCAGTGGATGGGACATATGGAGAGGAATATGCTGTGGAGGTCAGGCAGTGGATGGGACATATGGAATGGAAAGTGCTGTGGTGGTCAGGCTGTGGATGGGACATATGGAATGGAATGTGCTGTGGTGGTCAGGCAGTGGATGGGACATGGAATGGAGTATGCTGTGGAGGTCAGGCAGTGGATGGGACATATGGAGAAGAATATGCAGTGGTGGTCAGGCAGTGGATGGGACATATGGAGAGGAACATGCTGTGGTGGTCAGGCAGTGGATGGGACATATGGAGTGGAATATGCTGTGGAGGTCAGGCAGTGGATGGGACATATGGAGAGGAATATGCTGTGGTGGTCAGGCAGTGGATGGGACATATGGAGTGGAATATGCTGTGGAGGTCAGGCAGTGGATGGGACATATGGAGAGGAATATGCTGTGGTGGTCAGGCAGTGGATGGGACATATGGAGTGGAATATGCTGTGGAGATAAGGCAGTGGATGGGACATATGGAGTGGAATATGTTGTGGAGGTCAGGCAGTGGATGGGACATATGGAGAGGAATGTGCTGTGGTGGTCAGGCAGTGGATGGGACATATGGAGTGGAATGTGCTGTGGAGGTCAGGCAGTGGATGGGACATATGGAGTGGAATGTGCTGTGGAGGTCAGGTAATAGATGGGACATACGGAGTGGAATATGCTCTGGAGGTCAGGCAGTGGATGGGACATATGGACTGGAATATGCTGTGGAGGTCAGGCAGTGGATGGGACATATGGAGTGGAATATGCTGTGGAGGTCAGGCAGTGGATGGGACATATGGAATGGAATATGCTGTGGTGGTCAGGCAGAGGATGGGACATATGGAGTGGAATATGCTGTGGATGTCAGGCAGTGGATGGGACATATGGAGAGGAATATGCTGTGGAGGTCAGGCAGTGGATGGGACATATGGAATGGAATGTGCTGTGGTGGTCAGGCAGTGGATAACACATATGGAATGGAATGTGCTGTGGTGGTCAGGCAGTGGATGGGACATATGGAATGGAATATGCTGTGGAGGTCAGGAAGTGGATGGGACATATGGAGAGGAATATGCTGTGGAGGTCATGCAGTGGATGGGACATATGGAGTGGAATATGCTGTGGAGGTCAGGCAGTGGATGTGACATATGGAGAGGAATATGCTGTGGTGGTCAGGCAGTGGATGGGACATATGGAGTGGAATATGCTGTGGAGGTCAGTCAGTGGATGGGACATATGGAATGGAATATGCTGTGGAGGTCAGGCAGTGGATGGGACATATGGAGCAGAATATGCTGTGGTGGTCAGGCAGTGGATGGGACATATGGAGTAGAATGTGCTGTGGTTATCAGGCAGTGGATGGGAAATATGGAGTGGAATATGCTGTGGAGATCAGGCAGTGGATGGGACATATGGAGAGGAATATGCTGTGGTGGTCAGGCAGTGGATGGGACATATGGAATGGAATATGCTGTGGAGGTCAGGCAGTGGATGGGACAAATGGAGTGGAATGTGCTGTGGTGGTCAGGCAGTGGATGGGACATATGGAGTGGAATGTGCTGTGGAGGTCAGGCAGTGGATGGGACATATGGAGTGGAATGTGCTGTGGAGGTCAGGCAGTGGATGGGACATATGGAGTGGAATATCCTGTGGAGGTCAGGCAGTGGATGGGACATATGGAGAGGAATATGCTGTGGAGGTCAGGCAGTGGATGGGACATATGGAGAGGAATATGCTGTGGAGGTCAGGCAGAGGATGGGACATATGGAGTGGAATGTGCTGTGGAGGTCAGGCAGTGGATGGTACATATGGAGTGGAATGTGTTGTGGTGGTCAGGCAGTGGATGGGACATATGGAGTGGAATGTGCTGTGGAGGTCAGGCAGTGGATGGGACATATGGAGTGGAATGTGCTATGGAGGTCAGGCAATGGATGGGACATATGGAGTGGAATATGCTCTGGAGGTCAGGCAGTGGATTGGACATATGGAGCGGAAAATGCTGTGGAGGTCAGGCAGTGGATGGGACATATGGAGTGGAAAATGCTGTGGAGGTCAGGCAGTGGATGGGACATGAGGAGTGGAATATGCTGTGGTGGTCAGGCAGAGGATGGGACATATGGAGTGGAATATGCTGTGTATGTCAGGCAGTGGATGGGACATATGGAGAGGAATATGCTGTGGAGGTCAGGCAGTGGATGGGACATATGGAATGGAATATGCTGTGGAGGTCATGCAGTGGATGGGACATGTGGAGTGGAATATGCTGTGGAGGTCAGGCAGTGGAAGAGACATATGGAGAGGAATATGCTGTGGAGGTCTGGCAGTGGATGGGACATATGGAATGGAATGTGCTGTGGTGGTCAGGCAGTGGATGGGACATATGGAATGGAATGTGCAGTGGTGGTCAGGTAGTGGATGGGACATATGGAATGGAATATGCTGTGGAGGTCAGGCAGTGGATGGGACAAATGGAGAGGAATATGCTGTGGTGGTCAGGCAGTGGATGGGACATATGGAGTGGAATATGCTGTGGAGGTCAGGCAGTTGATGGGAAATATGGAGAGGAATATGCTGTGGTGGTCAGGCAGTGGATTGGACATATGGAGTGGAATATGCTGTGGAGGTCAGGCAGTGGATGGGACATATGGAATGGAATATGCTTTGGAGGTCAGGCAGTGGATGGGACATATGGAGCGTAATATGCTGTGGTGGTCTGGCAGTGGATGGGACATATGGAGTGGAATGTGCTTTGGTGGTCAGGCAGTGGATGGGACATATGGAGTGGAATATGCTGTGGAGATCAGGCAGTGGATGGGACATATGGAGAGGAATATGCTTTGGAGGTCATGCAGTGGATGGGACATATGGAGTGGAATATGCTGTGGAGGTCAGGCAGTGGATGGGACATATGGAGTGGAGTGTGCTGTAGTGGTCAGGCAGTGGATGGGACATATGGAGTGGAATGTGCTGTGGAGGTCAGGCAGTGGATGGGACATATGGAGAGGAATATGCTGTGGAGGTCAGGCAATGGATGGGACATATGGAGTGGAATATGCTCTGGAGGTCAGGACATATGGAATGGAATGTGCTGTGGTGGTCAGGCAGTGGATGGGACATATGGAGAGGAATATGCTGTGGATGTCAGGCAGTGGATGGGACATATGAAGTGGAATGTGCTGTGGTGGTCAGGCAGTGGATGGGACATATGGAGTGGAATATGCTGTGGTGGTCAGGCAGTGGATGGGACATATGGAGTGGAATATGCTGTGGAGGTCAGACAGTGGATGGGACATATGGAGCGGCATGTGCTGTGGAGGTCAGGCTGTAGATGGGACATATGGAGTGGAATATGCTGTGGAGGTCAGGCAGAGGATGGGACATATGGAGTGGAATGTGCTGTGGTGGTCAGGCAGTGGATGGGACATATGGAGTGGAATATGCTGTGGAGGTCAGGCAGTAGATGGGACATATGGAGTGAAATGTGCTGTGGTGCTCAGGCAGTGGATGGGACATATGGAGAGGAATATGCTGTGGTGTTCAGGAAGAGGATGGGACATATGGAGTGGAATATGCTGTGGATGTCAGGCAGTGGATGGGACATATGGAGAGGAATATGCTGTGGAGGTCTGGCAGTGGATGGGACATATGGAATGGAATGTGCTGTGGTGGTCAGGCAGTGGATGGGACATATGGAATGGAATGTGCAGTGGTGGTCAGGCAGTGGATGGGACATATGGAATGGAATATGCTGTGGAGGTCAGGCAGTGGATGGGACATATGGAGAGGAATATGCTGTGGTGGTCAGGCAGTGGATGGGACATATGGAGTGGAATATGCTGTGGAGGTCAGGCAGTTGATGGGAAATATGGAGAGGAATATGCTGTGGTGGTCAGGCAGTGGATTGGACATATGGAGTGGAATATGCTGTGGAGGTCAGGCAGTGGATGGGACATATCGAATGGAATATGCTGTGGAGGTCAGGCAGTGGATGGGGCATATGGAGCGTAATATGCTGTGGTGGTCTATCAGTGGATGGGACATATGGAGTGGAATGTGCTTTGGTGGTCAGGCAGTGGATGGGACATATGGAGTGGAATATGCTGTGGAGATCAGGCAGTGGATGGGACATATGGAGAGGAATATGCTTTGGAGGTCATGCAGTGGATGGGACATATGGAGTGGAATATGCTGTGGAGGTCAGGCAGTGGATGGGACATATGGAGTGGAGTGTGCTGTAGTGGTCAGGCAGTGGATGGGACATATGGAGTGGAATGTGCTGTGGAGGTCAGGCAGTGGATGGGACATATGGAGTGGAATAAGCTGTGGAGGTCAGGCAGTGGATGGGACATATGGAATGGAATGTGCTGTGGTGGTCAGGCAGTGGATGGGACATATCGAGTGGAATATGCTGTTGTGGTCAGGCAGAGGATGGGACATATGGAGTGGAATATGCTGTGGATGTCAGGCAGTGGTTGGGACATATGGAGAGGAATATGCTGTGGAGGTCAGGCAGTGGATGGGACATATGGAATGGAATGTGCTGTGGAGGTCAGGCAATGGATGGGACATATGGAGTGGATTATGCTCTGGAGGTCAGGCAGTGGATGGGACATATGGAGTGGAATGTGCTGTGGAGGTCAGGCAATGGATGGGACATATGGAGTGGAATAAGCTGTGGAGGTCAGGCAGTGGATGGGACATATGGAATGGAATGTGCTGTGGAGGTCAGGCAATGGATGGGACATATGGAGTGGAATATGCTCTGGAGGTCAGGCAGTGGATGGGACATATGGAGTGGAATGTGCTTTGGAGGTCAGGCAATGGATGGGACATATGGAGTGGAATATGCTCTGGAGGTCAGGACATATGGAATGGAATGTGCTGTGGTGGTCAGGCAGTGGATGGGACATATGGAGAGGAATATGCTGTGGATGTCTGGCAGTGGATGGGACATATGGAGTGAAATGTGCTGTGGTGCTCAGGCAGTGGATGGGACATATGGAGTGCAAAGTGCTGTGGAGGTCAGGCTGTGGATGGGACATATGGAGTGGAATGTGCTCTGGAGGTCAGGCAGTGGATGGGACATATGGAGTGGAATGTGCTTTGGAGGTCAGGCAATGGATGGGACATATGGAGTGGAATATGCTCTGGAGGTCAGGACATATGGAATGGAATGTGCTGTGGTGGTCAGGCAGTGGATGGGACATATGGAGAGGAATATGCTGTGGATGTCTGGCAGTGGATGGGACATATGGAGTGAAATGTGCTGTGGTGCTCAGGCAGTGGATGGGACATATGGAGTGCAAAGTGCTGTGGAGGTCAGGCTGTGGATGGGACATATGGAGTGGAATGTGCTGTGGTGGTCAGGCAGTGAATGGGACATATAGAGAGGAATATGCTGTGGAGGTCATGCAGTGGATGGGACATATGGAGTGAAATATGCTGTGGAGGTCAGGCAGTGGATGGGACATATGGAGTGGAATGTGCTGTGGAGGTCTGGCAGTGGATGGGACATATGGAGTGGAATATGCTGTGGAGGTCAGGCAGTGGATGGGACATATGGAGTGGAATATGCTGTGGAGGTCAGGCAGTGGATGGGACATATGGAGTGGTATATGCTGTGGAAGTCAGGCAGTGGAAGGGACATATGGAGTGGAATATGCTGTGGTGGTCAAGCAGTGGATGGGACATACGGAGAGGAATATGCTGTGGAGGTCAGGCAGAGGATGGGACATATGGAGTGGAATATGCTGTGGAGGTCAGGCAGTGGATGGGACATATGGAGAGGAATATGCTGTGGTGGTCAGGCAGTGGATGGGACATATGGAGTGGAATGTGCTGTGGAGGTCAGGCAGTGGATGGGACATATGGAGTAGAATATGCTGTGGAGGTCAGGCACTGGATAGGACATATGGAGTGGAATGTGCTGTGGATGTCAGGCAGTGGATGGGACATATGGAGTGGAATGTGCTGTGGTGGTCAGGCAGTGGATGGGACATATGGAGTGGAATATGCTGTGGAGGTCAGGCAGTGGATGGGACATATGGAGTGGAATCAGCTGTGGAGGTCAGGCAGTGGATGGGACATACGGAGCGGAATATGCTGTGGAGGTCAGGCAGTGGAGTGGACATATGGAGTGGAATATGCTGTGGAGGTCAGGCAGTGGATGGGACATATGGAGAGGAATATGCTGTGGATGTCAGGCAGTGGATGGGACATATGGAGAGGAATATGCTGTGGAGGTCAGGCAGTGGATGGGACATATGGAGTGGAATATGCTGTGGTGGTCAGGCAGTGGATGGGACATATGGAGTGGAATATGCTGTGGAGGTCAGGCAGTGGATGGGACATATGGAGAGGAATATGCTGTGGATGTCAGGCTGTGGATGGGACATATGGAGAGGAATATGCTGTGGAGGTCAGGCAGTGGATGGGTCATATGGAGTGGAATATGCTGTGGAGGTCTGGCAGTGGATGGGACATTTGGAGAGGTATATGCTGTGGAAGTCAGGCAGTGGATGGGACATATGGAGTGGAATGTGCTGTGGAGGTCAGGCAGTGGATGGGACATATGGTGTGGAATATGCTGTGGATGTCAGGCAGTGGATGGGACATATGGAGAGGAATATGCTGTGGAGGTCAGGCAGTGGATGGGACATATGGAATGGAAAGTGCTGTGGTGGTCAGGCAGTGGATGGTACATATGGAATGGAATGTGCTGTGGTGGTCAGGCAGTGGATGGGACATATGGAATGGAATATGCTTTGGAGGTCAGGCAGTGGATGGGACATATGGAGAGGAATATGCTGTGGAGGTCAGGCAGTGGATGGGACATATGGAGTGGAATATGCTGTGGAGGTCAGGCAGTGGATGGGACATATGGAGAGGAATATGCTGTGGTGGTCAGGCAGTGGATGGGACATATGGAGTGGAATATGCTGTGGTGGTCAGGCAGTGGATGGGACATATGGAGTGGAATATGCTGTGGTGGTCAGGCAGTGGATGGGACATATGGAGAGGAATAAGCTGTGGATGTTAGGCAGTGGATGGGACATATGGAGAGGAATATGCTGTGGAGGTCAGGCAGTGGATGGGACATATGGAGAGAAATACGCTGTTGAGGTCAGGCAGTGGATGGGACATATGGAGTGGAATATGCTGTGGAGGTCAGGCAGTGGATGGGACATATGGAGTGGTATATGCTGTGGAGGTCAGGCAGTGGATGGGACATATGGAGTGGAATATGCTGTGGATGTCAGGCAGTGGATGGGACATATGGAGAGGAATATGCTGTGGAGGTCAGGCAGTGGATGGAACATATGGAATGGAATATGCTGTGGAGGTCAGGCAGTGGATGGGACATATGGAGTGGAATCAGCTGTGGAGGTCAGGCAGTGGATGCGACATATAGAGCGGAATATGCTGTGGAGGTCAGGCAGTGGATAGGACATATGGAGTGGAATATGCTGTGGAGGTCAGGCAGTGGATGGGACATATGGAGAGGAATATGCTGTGGAGGTCAGGCAGTGGATGGGACATATGGAGTGGAATATGCTGTGGTGGTCAAGCAGTGGATGGGACATATGGAGTGGAATATGCTGTGGAGGTCAGGCAGTGGATGGGACATATGGAGAGGAATATCATGTGGATGTCAGGCAGTGGATGGGATATATGTAGAGGAATATGCTGTGGAGGTCAGTCAGTGGATGGGACATATGGAGTGGAATATGCTGTGGAGGTCAGGCAGTGGATGGGACATATGGAGTGGAATATGCTGTGGAGGTCAGGCAGTGGATGGGACATGTGGAGTGGAATATGCTGTGGTGGTCAGCCAGAGGATGGGACATATGGAGTGGAATATGCTGTGGATTTCAGGCAGTGGATGGGACATATGGAGAGGAATATGCTGTGGAGGTCAGGCAGTGGAAAGGACATATGGAGTGGAATGTGCTGTGGTGGTCAGGCAGTGGATGGTACATATGGAGTGGAATATGCTGTGGAGGTCAGGCAGTGGATGGAACATATGGAGTGGAATATGCTGTGGTGGTCAGGCAGTGGATGGGACATATGGAGTGGAATATGCTGTGGAGGTCAGGCAGTGGATGGGACATATGGAGCGGAATATGCTGTGGAGGTCAGGCAGAGGATGGGACATATGGAGTGGAATATGCTGTGGATGTCAGGCAGTGGATTGGACATATGGAGAGGAATATGCTGGGGGAGGTCAGGCAGTGTATGGGACATATGGAGTGGAATATGCTGTGGTGGTCAGGCAGTGGATGGGACATATGGAGTAGAATGTGCTGTGGAGGTCAGGCAGTGGATGGGACATATGGAGTGTAATATGCTGTGGAGGTCAGGCAGGGGATGGGACATATGGAGTGGAATATGCTGTGGAAGTCAGGCAGTGGATGGGACATATGGAGTGGTATATGCTGTGGAAGTCAGGCAGTGGATGGGACATATGGAGTGGAATATGCTGTGGAGGTCAGGCAGTGGATGGGACATATGGAGTGGAATATGAAGTGGAGGTCAGGCAGTGGATGGGACATATGGAGTGGAATATGCTGTGGAGGTCAGGCAGTGGATGGGACATATGGAGTGGAATATGCTGTGGAGGTCAGGCTTTGGATGGGACATATGGAGTGGAATATGCTGTGGAGGTCAGGCAGTGGATGGGACATATGGAGTGGAATATGCTGTGGAGGTCAGGCAGTGGATGGGACATATGGAGTGGAATGTGCTGTGGAGGTCAGGCAGTGGATGGGACATATGGAGTGGAATGTGCTGTGGAGGTCAGGCAGTGGTTGGGACATATGGAGTGGAATATGCTGTGGAGGTCAGGCAATGGATGGGACATATGGAATGGAATATGCTGTGGAGGTCAGGCAGTGGATGGGACATATGCAGTGGAATATGCTGTGGAGGTCAGGCAGAGGATGGGACATATGGAGTGGAATATGCAGTGGATGTCAGGCAGTTGATGGGACATATGGAGAGGAATATGCTGTGGAGGTCAGGCAGTGTATGGGACATATGGAGTGGAATATGCTGTGTTGGTCAGGCAGTGGATGGGACATATGGAGTGGAATGTGCTCTGGAGGTCAGGCAGTGGATGGGACATGAGAGTGGAATATGCTGTGGAGGTCAGGCAGTGGATGGGACATATGGAGTGGAATATGCTGTGTAGGTCAGGCAGTGGATGGGACATATGGAGTGGTATATGCTGTGGAAGTCAGGCAGTGGATGGGACATATGGAGTGGAATATGCTGTGGTGGTCAAGCAGTGGATGGGACATACGGAGAGGAATATGCAGTGGAGGTCAGGCAGAGGATGGGACATATTGAGTGGAATATGCTGTGGAGGTCAGGCAGTGGATGGGACATATGGAGAGGAATATGCAGTGGTGGTCAGGCAGTTGATGGGACATATGGAGTGGAATGTGCTGTGGAGGTCAGGCAGTGGATGGGACATATGGAGTGGAATATGCTGTGGAGGTCAGGCAGTGGATAAGAAATATGGAGTGGAATGTGCTGTGGATGTCAGGCAGTGGATGGGACATATGGAGTGGAATGTGCTGTGGAGGTCAGGCAGTGGATGGGACATATGGAGTGGAATATGCTGTGGAGGTCAGGCAGTGGATGGGACATATGGAGTGGAATCAGCTGTGGAGGTCAGGCAGTGGATGGGACATACGGAGCGGAATATGCTGTGGAGGTCAGGCAGTGGATGGGACATAGGGAGTGGAATATGCTGTGGAGATCAGGCAGTGGATGGGACATATGGAGAGGAATATGCTGTGGATGTCAGGCAGTGGATGGGACATATGGAGAGGAATATGCTGTGGAGGTCAGGCAGTGGATGGGACATATGGAGTGGAATATGCTGTGGAGGTCAGGCAGTGGATGGGACATATGGAGAGGAATATGCTGTGGATGTCAGGCAGTGGATGGGACATATGGAGTGGAATATGCTGTGGATGTCAGGCAGTGGATGAGACATATGGAGTGGAAAATGCTGTGGAGGTCTGACAGTGGATGGGACATTTGGATTGGTATATGCTGTGGAAGTCAGGCAGTGGATGGGACATATGGAGTGGAATATGCTGTGGAGGTCAGGCAGTGGATGGGACATATGGAGAGGAATATGCTGTGGATGTCAGGCAGTGGATGGGACATATGGAGAGGAATATGCTGTGGATGTCAGGCAGTGGATGGGACATATGGAGAGGAAAATGCTGTGGAGGTCTGACAGTGGATGGGACATTTGGATTGGTATATGCTGTGGAAGTCAGGCAGTGGATGGGACATATGGAGTGGAATATGCTGTGGAGGTCAGGCAGTGGATGGGACATATGGAGAGGAATATGCTGTGGATGTCAGGCAGTGGATGGGACATATGGAGAGGAATATGCTGTGGATGTCAGGCAGTGGATGGGACATATGGAGAGGAATATGCTGTGGAGGTCAGGCAGTGGATGGGACATATGGAGAGGAATATGCTGTGGAAGTCAGGCAGTGGATGGGACATATGGAGTGGAATGTGCTGTGGAGGTCAGGCAGTGGATGGGACATATGGAGTGGAATATGCTGTGGAGGTCAGGCAGTGGATGGGACATATGGAGAGGAATATGCTGTGGAGGTCAGGCAGTGGATGGGACATATGGAATGGAATGTGCTGTGGTGGTCAGGCAGTGGATGGTACATATGGAATGGAATGTGCTGTGGTGGTCAGGCAGTGGATGGGACATATGGAATGGAATATGCTGTGGAGGTCAGGCAGTGGATGGGAAATATGGGGAGGAATATGCTGTGGAGGTCAGGCAGTGGATGGGACATATGGAGTGGAATATGCTGTGGAGGTCAGGCAGTGGATG
Source organism: Taudactylus pleione (assembly GCA_031769625.1). Lineage (NCBI taxonomy): Eukaryota > Metazoa > Chordata > Amphibia > Anura > Myobatrachidae > Taudactylus > Taudactylus pleione. The sequence continues at coordinate 87,001 of JAUIMM010000490.1, forward strand.
GGACATATGGAGAGGAATATGCTGTGGTGGTCAGGCAGTGGATGGGACATATGGAGTGGAATATGCTGTGGTGGTCAGGCAGTGGATGGGACATATGGAGTGAAATATGCTGTGGAGGTCAGGCAGTGGATGGGACATATGGAGAGGAATATGCTGTGGATGTTAGGCAGTGGATGGGACATATGGAGAGGAATATGCTGTGGAGGTCAGGCAGTGGATGGGACATATGGAGTGGAATATGCTGTGGAGGTCAGGCAGTGGATGGGACATAAGGAGTGGTATATGCTGTGGAAGTCAGGCAGTGGATGGGACATATGGAGTCGAATATGCTGTGGATGTCAGGCAGTGGATGGGACATACGGAGAGGAATATGCTGTGGAGGTCAGGCAGTGGATGGGACATATGGAATGGAATGTGCTGTGGTGGTCAGGCAGTGGATGGCACACAAGGAATGGAATGTGCTGTGGTGGTCAGGCAGTGGATGGGACATATGGAATGAAATATGCTGTGGAGGTCAGGCAGTGGATGGGACATATGGAGAGGAATATGATGTGGTGGTTAGGCAGTGGATGGGACATATGGAGTGGAATATGCTGTGGTGGTCAGGCAGTGAATGGGACATATGGAGTGGAATATGCTGTGGAGGTCAGGCAGTGGATGGGACATATGGAGTGGAATGTGCTGTGGAGGTCAGGCAGTGGATGGGACATATGGAGTGGAATATGCTGTGGAGGTCAGGCAGTGGATGGGACATATGGAGCGGAATATGCTGTGGAGGTCAGGCAGTGGATGGGACATATGGAGTGGAATATGCTGTGGAGGTCAGGCAGTGGATGGGACATATGGAGAGGAATATGCTGTGGAGGTCAGGCAGTGGATGGGACATATGGAGAGGAATATGCTGTGGAGGTCAGGCAGTGGATGAGACATATGGAGTGGAATATGCAGTGGTGTTCAGGCAGTGGATGGGACATATGGAGTGGAATATGCTGTGGAGGTCAGGCAGTGGATGGGACATATGGAGAGGAATATGCTGTGGATGTCAGGCAGTGGATGGGACATATGGAGAGGAATATGCTGTGGAGGTCAGTCAGTGGATGGGACATATGGAGTGGAATATGCTGTGGAGGTCAGTCAGTGGATGGGACATATGGAGTGGAATATGCTGTGGAGGTCAGGCAGTGGATGGGACATATGGAGTGGAATATGCTGTGTAGGTCAGGCAGTGGATGGGACATGTGGAGTGGAATATGCTGTGCTGGTCAGCCAGAGGATGGGACATATGGAGTGTAATATGCTGTTGATTTCAGGCAGTGGATGGGACATATGGAGAGGAATATGCTGTGGAGGTCATGCAGTGGAAAGGACATATGGAGTGGAATGTGCTGTGGTGGTCAGGCAGTGAATGGGACATATGGAGTGGAATATGCTGTGGAGGTCAGGCAGTGGATGGGACATATGGAGTGGAATATGCTGTGGTGGTCAGGCAGTGGATGGGACATATGGAGTGGAATATGCTGTGGGGGTCAGGCAGTGGATGGCACATATGGAGTGGAATATGCTGTGGATTTCAGGCAGTGGATGGGACATATGGAGAGGAATATGCTGTGGAGGTTAGGCAGTGGAAAGGACATATGGAGTGGAATGTGCTGTGGTGGTCAGGCAGAGGATGGAATTTATGGAGTGGAATGTGCTGTGTAGGTCAGGCAGTGGATGGGACATATGGAGTGGAATATGCTGTGGCGGTCTGGCCGTGGATGGGACATATGGAGTGGAATGTGCTGTGGAGGTCAGGCAGTGGATGGGACATATGGAGTGGAATATGCTGTGGAGGTCAGGCAGTGGATGAGACATAAGGAGTGGAATGTGCTGTGGAGGTCAGGCAGTGGATGGGACATATGGAGTGGAATGTGCTGTGGAGGTCAGGCAGTGGTTGTGACATATGGAGTGGAATATGCTGTGGAGGTCAGGCAGTGGATGGGACATATGGAGTGGAATATGCTGTGGAGGTCAGGCAGAGGATGGGACATATGGAGTGGAATATGCTGTGGATGTCAGGCAGTGGATGGGACATATGGAGAGGAATATGCTGGGGAGGTCAGGCAGTGTATGGGACATATGGAGTGGAATATGCTGTGGTGGTCAGGCAGTGGATGGGACATATGGAGTGGAATGTGCTGTGGAGGTCAGGCAGTGGATGGGACATATGGAGTGTAAAATGCTGTGGAGGTCAGGCAGTGGATGGGACATATGGAGTGGAATATGCTGTGGAGGTCAGGCAGTGGATGGGACATATGGAGTGGAATATGCTGTGGAAGTCAGGCAGTGGATGGGACATATGGAGTGGTATATGCTGTGGAAGTCAGGCAGTGGATGGGACATATGGAGTGGAATATGATGTGGAGGTCAGGCAGTGGATGGGACATATGGAGTGGAATATGAAGTGGAGGTCAGGCAGTGGATGGGACATATGGAGTGGAATATGCTGTGGAGGTCAGGCAGTGGATGGGACATATGGAGTGGAATATGCTGTGGAAGTCTGGCAGTGGATGGGACATATGGAGTGGAATGTGCTGTGGAGGTCAGGCTTTGGATGGGACATATGGAGTGGAATATGCTGTGGAGGTCAGGTAGTGGATGGGACATATGGAGTGGAATATGCTGTGGAGGTCAGGCAGTGGATGGGACATATGGAGTGGAATGTGCTGTGGAGGTCAGGCAGTGGATGGGACATATGGTGTGGAATATGCTGTGGCGGTCAGGCAGAGGATGGGACATATGGAGTGGAATATGCTGTGAAGGTCAGGCAGAGGATGGGACATATGGAGTGGAATATGATGTGGATGTCAGGCAGTGGATGGGACATATGGAGAGGAATATGCTGTGGTGGTCAGGCAGTGGATGGGACATATGGAGTGGAATGTGCTGTGGAGGTCAGGCAGTGGATGGGACATATGGAGTGGAATATGCTGTGGAGGTCAGGCAGTGGATGGGACATATGGAGTGGAATATGCTGTGGAGGTCAGGCAGTGGATGGGACATATGGAGTGGAATATGCTGTGGAGGTCAGGCATTGGATGGGACATATGGAGTGGAATATGCTGTGGAGGTCAGGCAGTGGATGGGACATATGGAATGGAAAATGCTGTGGAGGTCAGGCAGTGGATGGTACATATGAAGTGGAATATGCTGTGGAGGTCAGGCAGTGGATGGGACATATGGAGTGGAATATGCTGTGGATTTCAGGCAGTGGATGGGACATATGGAGAGGAATATGCTGTGGTCGTCAGGCAGTGGAAAGGACATATGGACTGGAATGTGCTGTGGTGGTCAGGCAGTGGATGGGACATATGGAGTGGAATGTGCTGTGGTGGTCAGGCAGAGGATGGAATTTATGGAGTGGAATGTGCTGTGTAGGTCAGGCAGTGGATGGGACATATGGAGTGGAATATGCTGTGGCGGTCAGGCAGTGGATATGACATATGGAGTGGAATGTGCTGTGGAGGTCAGGCAGTGGATGGGACATATGGAGTGGAATATGCTGTGGAGGTCAGGCAGTGGATGGGACATATGGAGTGGAATGTGCTGTGGAGGTCAGGCAGTGGATGGGACATATGGAGTGGAATGTGCTGTGGAGGTCAGGCAGTGGATGGGACATATGGAGTGTAATATGCTGTAGAGGTCAGGCAGTGGATGGGACATATAGAGTGTAATATGCTGTGGAGGTCAGGCAGTGGATGGGACATATGGAGTGGAATATGCTGTGGAAGTCAGGCAGTGGATGGGACATATGGAGTGGTATATGCTGTGGAAGTCTGGCAGTGGATGGGACATATGGAGTGGAATATGATGTGGAGGTCAGGCAGTGGATGGGACATATGGAGTAGAATATGAAGTGGAGGTCAGGCAGTGGATGGGACATATGGAGTGGAATATGCTGTGGAGGTCAGGCAGTGGATGGGACGTATGGAGTGGAATATGCTGTGGAGGTCAGGCTTTGGATGGGACATATGGAGTGGAATATGCTGTGGAGGTCAGGCAGTGGATGGGACATATGGAGTGGAATATGCTGTGGAGGTCAGGCAGTGGATGGGACATATGGAGTGGAATGTGCTGTGGAGGTCAGGCAGTGGATGGGACATATGGAGTGGAATATGCTGTGGAGGTCAGGCAGTGGATGGGACATATGGAGTGGAATATGCTGTGGAGGTCAGGCATTGGATGGGACATATGGAGTGGAATATGCTGTGGAGGTCAGGCAGTGGATGGGACATATGGAGTGGAAAATGCTGTGGAGGTCAGGCAGTGGATGGTACATATGAAGTGGAATATGCTGTGGAGGTCAGGCAGTGGATGGGACATATGGAGTGGAATATGCTGTGGATTTCAGGCAGTGGATGGGACATATGGAGAGGAATATGCTGTGGAGGTCAGGCAGTGGAAAGGACATATGGAGTGGAATGTGCTGTGGTGGTCAGACAGTGGATGGGACATATGGAGTGGAATATGCTGTGGAGGTCAGGCTTTGGATGGGACATATGGAGTGGAATATGCTGTGGAGGTCAGGCAGTGGATGGGACATATGGAGTGGAATATGCTGTGGAGGTCAGGCAGTGGATGGGACATATGGAGTGGAATGTGCTGTGGAGGTCAGGCAGTGGATGGGACATATGGAGTGGAATATGCTGTGGAAGTCAGGCAGTGGATGGGACATATGGAGTGGTATATGCTGTGGAAGTCAGGCAGTGGATGGGACATATGGAGTGGAATATGATGTGGAGGTCAGGCAGTGGATGGGACATATGGAGTGGAATATGAAGTGGAGGTCAGGCAGTGGATGGGACATATGGAGTGGAATATGCTGTGGAGGTCAGGCAGTGGATGGGACATATGGAGTGGAATATGCTGTGGAGGTCAGGCTTTGGATGGGACATATGGAGTGGAATATGCTGTGGAGGTCAGGCAGTGGATGGGACATATGGAGTGGAATATGCTGTGGAGGTCAGGCAGTGGATGGGACATATGGAGTGGAATGTGCTGTGGAGGTCAGGCAGTGGATGGGACATATGGAGTGGAATATGCTGTGGAGGTCAGGCAGTGGATGGGACATATGGAGTGGAATATGCTGTGGAGGTCAGGCATTGGATGGGACATATGGAGTGGAATATGCTGTGGAGGTCAGGCAGTGGATCGGACATATGGAGTGGAAAATGCTGTGGAAGTCAGGCAGTGGATGGTACATATGAAGTGGAATATGCTGTGGAGGTCAGGCAGTGGATGGGACATATGGAGTGGAATATGCTGTGGATTTCAGGCAGTGGATGGGACATATGGAGAGGAATATGCTGTGGAGGTCAGGCAGTGGAAAGGACATATGGAGTGGAATGTGCTGTGGTGGTCAGGCAGTGGATGGGACATATGGAGTGGAATATGCTGTGGAGGTCAGGCTTTGGATGGGACATATGGTGTGGAATATGCTGTGGAGGTCAGGCAGTGGATGGGACATATGGAGTGGAATATGCTGTGGAGGTCAGGCAGTGGATGGGACATATGGAGTGGAATGTGCTGTGGAGGTCAGGCAGTGGATGGGACATATGGAGTGGAATATGCTGTGGAGGTCAGGCAGAGGATGGGACATATGGAGTGGAATATGCTGTGAAGGTCAGGCAGAGGATGGGACATATGGCGTGGAATATGATGTGGATGTCAGGCAGTGAATGGGACATATGGAGAGGAATATGCTGTGGAGGTCAGGCAGTGGATGGGACATATGGAGTGGAATGTGCTGTGGAGGTCAGGCAGTGGATGGGACATATGGAGTGGAATATGAAGTGGAGGTCAGGCAGTGGATGGGACATATGGAGTGGAATATGCTGTGGAGGTCAGGCAGTGGATGGGACATATGGAGTGGAATATGCTGTGGAGGTCAGGCAGTGGATGGGACATATGGAGTGGAATATGCTGTGGAGGTCAGGCATTGGATGGGACATATGGAGTGGAATATGCTGTGGAGGTCAGGCAGTGGATCGGACATATGGAGTGGAAAATGCTGTGGAGGTCAGGCAGTGGATGGTACATATGAAGTGGAATATGCTGTGGAGGTCAGGCAGTGGATGGGACATATGGAGTGGAATATGCTGTGGATTTCAGGCAGTGGATGGGACATATGGAGAGGAATATGCTGTGGAGGTCAGGCAGTGGAAAGGACATATGGAGTGGAATGTGCTGTGGTGGTCAGGCAGTGGATGGGACATATGGAGTGGAATATGCTGTGGAGGTCAGGCTTTGGATGGGACATATGGTGTGGAATATGCTGTGGAGGTCAGGCAGTGGATGGGACATATGGAGTGGAATATGCTGTGGAGGTCAGGCAGTGGATGGGACATATGGAGTGGAATGTGCTGTGGAGGTCAGGCAGTGGATGGGACATATGGAGTGGAATATGCTGTGGAGGTCAGGCAGAGGATGGGACATATGGAGTGGAATATGCTGTGAAGGTCAGGCAGAGGATGGGACATATGGCGTGGAATATGATGTGGATGTCAGGCAGTGAATGGGACATATGGAGAGGAATATGCTGTGGTGGTCAGGCAGTGGATGGGACATATGGAGTGGAATGTGCTGTGGAGGTCAGGCAGTGGATGGGACATATGGAGTGGAATATGAAGTGGAGGTCAGGCAGTGGATGGGACATATGGAGTGGAATATGCTGTGGAGGTCAGGCAGTGGATGGGACATATGGAGTGGAATATGCTGTGGAGGTCAGGCAGTGGATGGGACATATGGAGTGGAATATGCTGTGGAGGTCAGGCATTGGATGGGACATATGGAGTGGAATATGCTGTGGAGGTCAGGCATTGGATGGGACATATGGAATGGAAAATGCTGTGGAGGTCAGGCAGTGGATGGTACATATGAAGTGGAATATGCTGTGGAGGTCAGGCAGTGGATGGGACATATGGAGTGGAATATGCTGTGGATTTCAGGCAGTGGATGGGACATATGGAGAGGAATATGCTGTGGTGGTCAGGCAGTGGAAAGGACATATGGACTGGAATGTGCTGTGGTGGTCAGGCAGTGGATGGGACATATGGAGTGGAATATGCTGTGGAGGTCAGGCAGAGGATGGGACATATGGAGTGGAATGTGCTGTGGTGGTCAGGCAGAGGATGGAATTTATGGAGTGGAATGTGCTGTGTAGGTCAGGCAGTGGATGGGACATATGGAGTGGAATATGCTGTGGCGGTCAGGTAGTGGATATGACATATGGAGTGGAATGTGCTGTGGAGGTCAGGCAGTGGATGGGACATATGGAGTGGAATATGCTGTGGAGGTCAGGCAGTGGATGGGACATATGGAGTGGAATGTGCTGTGGAGGTCAGGCAGTGGATGGGACATATGGAGTGGAATGTGCTGTGGAGGTCAGGCAGTGGATGGGACATATGGAGTGTAATATGCTGTAGAGGTCAGGCAGTGAATGGGACATATAGAGTGTAATATGCTGTGGAGGTCAGGCAGTGGATGGGACATATGGAGTGGAATATGCTGTGGAAGTCAGGCAGTGGATGGGACATATGGAGTGGTATATGCTGTGGAAGTCAGGCAGTGGATGGGACATATGGAGTGGAATATGATGTGGAGGTCAGGCAGTGGATGGGACATATGGAGTGGAATATGAAGTGGAGGTCAGGCAGTGGATGGGACATATGGAGTGGAATATGCTGTGGAGGTCAGGCAGTGGATGGGACATATGGAGTGGAATATGCTGTGGAGGTCAGGCTTTGGATGGGACATATGGAGTGGAATATGCTGTGGAGGTCATGCAGTGGATGGGACATATGGAGTGGAATATGCTGTGGAGGTCAGGCAGTGGATGGGACATATGGAGTGGAATGTGCTGTGGAGGTCAGGCAGTGGATGGGACATATGGAGTGGAATATGCTGTGGAGGTCAGGCAGTGGATGGGACATATGGAGTGGAATATGCTGTGGAGGTCAGGCATTGGATGGGACATATGGAGTGGAATATGCTGTGGAGGTCAGGCAGTGGATGGGACATATGGAGTGGAAAATGCTGTGGAGGTCAGGCAGTGGATGGTACATATGAAGTGGAATATGCTGTGGAGGTCAGGCAGTGGATGGGACATATGGAGTGGAATATGCTGTGGATTTCAGGCAGTGGATGGGACATATGGAGAGGAATATGCTGTGGAGGTCAGGCAGTGGAAAGGACATATGGAGTGGAATGTGCTGTGGTGGTCAGGCAGTGGATGGGACATATGGAGTGGAATATGCTGTGGAGGTCAGGCTTTGGATGGGACATATGGAGTGGAATATGCTGTGGAGGTCAGGCAGTGGATGGGACATATGGAGTGGAATATGCTGTGGAGGTCAGGCAGTGGATGGGACATATGGAGTGGAATGTGCTGTGGAGGTCAGGCAGTGGATGGGACATATGGAGTGGAATATGCTGTGGAAGTCAGGCAGTGGATGGGACATATGGAGTGGTATATGCTGTGGAAGTCAGGCAGTGGATGGGACATATGGAGTGGAATATGATGTGGAGGTCAGGCAGTGGATGGGACATATGGAGTGGAATATGAAGTGGAGGTCAGGCAGTGGATGGGACATATGGAGTGGAATATGCTGTGGAGGTCAGGCTTTGGATGGGACATATGGAGTGGAATATGCTGTGGAGGTCAGGCTTTGGATGGGACATATGGAGTGGAATATGCTGTGGAGGTCAGGCAGTGGATGGGACATATGGAGTGGAATAAGCTGTGGAGGTCAGGCAGTGGATGGGACATATGGAGTGGAATGTGCTGTGGAGGTCAGGCAGTGGATGGGACATATGGAGTGGAATATGCTGTGGAGGTCAGGCAGTGGATGGGACATATGGAGTGGAATATGCTGTGGAGGTCAGGCATTGGATGGGACATATGGAGTGGAATATGCTGTGGAGGTCAGGCAGTGGATGGGACATATGGAGTGGAAAATGCTGTGGAGGTCAGGCAGTGGATGGTACATATGAAGTGGAATATGCTGTGGAGGTCAGGCAGTGGATGGGACATATGGAGTGGAATAAGCTGTGGATTTCAGGCAGTGGATGGGACATATGGAGAGGAATATGCTGTGGAAGTCAGGCAGTGGATGGGACATATGGAGTGGTATATGCTGTGGAAGTCAGGCAGTGGATGGGACATATGGAGTGGAATATGATGTGGAGGTCAGGCAGTGGATGGGACATATGGAGTGGAATATGAAGTGGAGGTCAGGCAGTGGATGGGACATATGGAGTGGAATATGCTGTGGAGGTCAGGCTTTGGATGGGACATATGGAGTGGAATATGCTGTGGAGGTCAGGCTTTGGATGGGACATATGGAGTGGAATATGCTGTGGAGGTCAGGCAGTGGATGGGACATATGGAGTGGAATAAGCTGTGGAGGTCAGGCAGTGGATGGGACATATGGAGTGGAATGTGCTGTGGAGGTCAGGCAGTGGATGGGACATATGGAGTGGAATATGCTGTGGAGGTCAGGCAGTGGATGGGACATATGGAGTGGAATATGCTGTGGAGGTCAGGCATTGGATGGGACATATGGAGTGGAATATGCTGTGGAGGTCAGGCAGTGGATGGGACATATGGAGTGGAAAATGCTGTGGAGGTCAGGCAGTGGATGGTACATATGAAGTGGAATATGCTGTGGAGGTCAGGCAGTGGATGGGACATATGGAGTGGAATAAGCTGTGGATTTCAGGCAGTGGATGGGACATATGGAGAGGAATATGCTGTGGAGGTCAGGCAGTGGAAAGGACATATGGAGTGGAATGTGCTGTGGTGGTCAGGCAGTGGATGGGACATTTGGAGTGGAATATGCTGTGGAGGTCAGGCTTTGGATGGGACATATGGAGTGGAATATGCTGTGGAGGTCAGGCAGTGGATGGGACATATGGAGTGGAATATGCTGTGGAGGTCAGGCAGTGGATGGGACATATGGAGTGGAATATGCTGTGGAGGTCAGGCAGTGGATGGGACATATGGAGTGGAATATGCTGTGGAGGTCAGGCATTGGATGGGACATATGGAGTGGAATATGCTGTGGAGGTCAGGCAGTGGATGGGACATATGGAGTGGAAAATGCTGTGGAGGTCAGGCAGTGGATGGTACATATGAAGTGGAATATGCTGTGGAGGTCAGGCAGTGGATGGGACATATGGAGTGGAATATGCTGTGGATTTCAGGCAGTGGATGGGACATATGGAGAGGAATATGCTGTGGAGGTCAGGCAGTGGAAAGGACATATGGAGTGGAATGTGCTGTGGTGGTCAGGCAGTGGATGGGACATATGGAGTGGAATATGCTGTGGAGGTCAGGCTTTGGATGGGACATATGGAGTGGAATATGCTGTGGAGGTCAGGCAGTGGATGGGACATATGGAGTGGAATATGCTGTGGAGGTCAGGCAGTGGATGGGACATATGGAGTGGAATGTGCTGTGGAGGTCAGGCAGTGGATGGGACATATGGAGTGGAATATGCTGTGGAGGTCAGGCAGAGGATGGGACATATGGAGTGGAATATGCTGTGAAGGTCAGGCAGAGGATGGGACATATGGCGTGGAATATGATGTGGATGTCAGGCAGTGAATGGGACATATGGAGAGGAATATGCTGTGGTGGTCAGGCAGTGGATGGGACATATGGAGTGGAATGTGCTGTGGAGGTCAGGCAGTGGATGGGACATATGGAGTGGAATATGAAGTGGAGGTCAGGCAGTGGATGGGACATATGGAGTGGAATATGCTGTGGAGGTCAGGCAGTGGATGGGACATATGGAGTGGAATATGCTGTGGAGGTCAGGCAGTGGATGGGACATATGGAGTGGAATATGCTGTGGAGGTCAGGCATTGGATGGGACATATGGAGTGGAATATGCTGTGGAGGTCAGGCATTGGATGGGACATATGGAATGGAAAATGCTGTGGAGGTCAGGCAGTGGATGGTACATATGAAGTGGAATATGCTGTGGAGGTCAGGCAGTTGATGGGACATATGGAGTGGAATATGCTGTGGATTTCAGGCAGTGGATGCGACATATGGAGAGGAATATGCTGTGGTGGTCAGGCAGGGGAAAGGACATATGGACTGGAATGTGCTGTGGTGGTCAGGCAGTGGATGGGACATATGGAGTGGAATATGCTGTGGAGGTCAGGCAGTGGATGGGACATATGGAGTGGAATATGCTGTGGAGGTCAGGCAGTGGATGGGACATATGGAGTGGAATGTGCTGTGGAGGTCAGGCAGTGGATGGGACATATGGAGTGGAATATGCTGTGGAGGTCAGGCAGTGGATGGGACATATGGAGTGGAATATGCTGTGGAGGTCAGGCATTGGATGGGACATATGGAGTGGAATATGCTGTGGAGGTCAGGCAGTGGATGGGACATATGGAGTGGAAAATGCTGTGGAGGTCAGGCAGTGGATGGTACATATGAAGTGGAATATGCTGTGGAGGTCAGGCAGTGGATGGGACATATGGAGTGGAATATGCTGTGGATTTCAGGCAGTGGATGGGACATATGGAGAGGAATATGCTGTGGAGGTCAGGCAGTGGAAAGGACATATGGAGTGGAATGTGCTGTGGTGGTCAGGCAGTGGATGGGACATATGGAGTGGAATATGCTGTGGAGGTCAGGCTTTGGATGGGACATATGGAGTGGAATATGCTGTGGAGGTCAGGCAGTGGATGGGACATATGGAGTGGAATATGCTGTGGAGGTCAGGCAGTGGATGGGACATATGGAGTGGAATGTGCTGTGGAGGTCAGGCAGTGGATGGGACATATGGAGTGGAATATGCTGTGGAAGTCAGGCAGTGGATGGGACATATGGAGTGGTATATGCTGTGGAAGTCAGGCAGTGGATGGGACATATGGAGTGGAATATGATGTGGAGGTCAGGCAGTGGATGGGACATATGGAGTGGAATATGAAGTGGAGGTCAGGCAGTGGATGGGACATATGGAGTGGAATATGCTGTGGAGGTCAGGCAGTGGATGGGACATATGGAGTGGAATATGCTGTGGAGGTCAGGCTTTGGATGGGACATATGGAGTGGAATATGCTGTGGAGGTCAGGCAGTGGATGGGACATATGGAGTGGAATATGCTGTGTAGGTCAGGCAGTGGATGGGACATATGGAGTGGAATGTGCTGTGGAGGTCAGGCAGTGGATGGGACATATGGAGTGGAATATGCTGTGGAGGTCAGGCAGTGGATGGGACATATGGAGTGGAATATGCTGTGGAGGTCAGGCATTGGATGGGACATATGGAGTGGATTATGCTGTGGAGGTCAGGCAGTGGATGGGACATATGGAGTGGAAAATGCTGTGGAGGTCAGGCAGTGGATGGTACATATGAAGTGGAATATGCTGTGGAGGTCAGGCAGTGGATGGGACATATGGAGTGGAATATGCTGTGGATTTTAGGCAGTGGATGGGACATATGGAGAGGAATATGCTGTGGAGGTCAGGCAGTGGAAAGGACATATGGAGTGGAATGTGCTGTGGTGGTCAGGCAGTGGATGGGACATATGGAGTGGAATATGCTGTGGAGGTCAGGCTTTGGATGGGACATATGGTGTGGAATATGCTGTGGAGGTCAGGCAGTGGATGGGACATATGGAGTGGAATATGCTGTGGAGGTCAGGCAGTGGATGGGACATATGGAGTGGAATGTGCTGTGGAGGTCAGGCAGTGGATGGGACATATGGAGTGGAATATGCTGTGGAGGTCAGGCAGAGGATGGGACATATGGAGTGGAATATGCTTTGAAGGTCAGGCAGAGGATGGGACATATGGCGTGGAATATGATGTGGATGTCAGGCAGTGAATGGGACATATGGAGAGGAATATGCTGTGGTGGTCAGGCAGTGGATGGGACATATGGAGTGGAATGTGCTGTGGAGGTCAGGCAGTGGATGGGACATATGGAGTGGAATATGAAGTGGAGGTCAGGCAGTGGATGGGACATATGGAGTGGAATATGCTGTGGAGGTCAGGCAGTGGATGGGACATATGGAGTGGAATATGCTGTGGAGGTCAGGCAGTGGATGGGACATATGGAGTGGAATATGCTGTGGAGGTCAGGCATTGGATGGGACATATGGAGTGGAATATGCTGTGGAGGTCAGGCATTGGATGGGACATATGGAATGGAAAATGCTGTGGAGGTCAGGCAGTGGATGGTACATATGAAGTGGAATATGCTGTGGAGGTCAGGCAGTGGATGGGACATATGGATTGGAATATGCTGTGGATTTCAGGCAGTGGATGGGACATATGGAGAGGAATATGCTGTGGTGGTCAGGCAGTGGAAAGGACATATGGACTGGAATGTGCTGTGGTGGTCAGGCAGTGGATGGGACATATGGAGTGGAATATGCTGTGGAGGTCAGGCAGAGGATGGGACATATGGAGTGGAATGTGCTGTGGTGGTCAGGCAGAGGATGGAATTTATGGAGTGGAATGTGCTGTGTAGGTCAGGCAGTGGATGGGACATATGGAGTGGAATATGCTGTGGCGGTCAGGCAGTGGATATGACATATGGAGTGGAATGTGCTGTGGAGGTCAGGCAGTGGATGGGACATATGGAGTGGAATATGCTGTGGAGGTCAGGCAGTGGATGGGACATATGGAGTGGAATGTGCTGTGGAGGTCAGGCAGTGGATGGGACATATGGAGTGGAATGTGCTGTGGAGGTCAGGCAGTGGATGGGACATATGGAGTGTAATATGCTGTAGAGGTCAGGCAGTGGATGGGACATATAGAGTGTAATATGCTGTGGAGGTCAGGCAGTGGATGGGACATATGGAGTGGAATATGCTGTGGAAGTCAGGCAGTGGATGGGACATATGGAGTGGTATATGCTGTGGAAGTCAGGCAGTGGATGGGACATATGGAGTGGTATATGCTGTGGAAGTCAGGCAGTGGATGGGACATATGGAGTGGAATATGATGTGGAGGTCAGGCAGTGGATGGGACATATGGAGTGGAATATGAAGTGGAGGTCAGGCAGTGGATGGGACATATGGAGTGAAATATGCTGTGGAGGTCAGGCAGTGGATGGGACATATGGAGTGGAATATGCTGTGGAGGTCAGGCTTTGGATGGGACATATGGAGTGGAATATGCTGTGGAGGTCATGCAGTGGATGGGACATATGGAGTGGAATATGCTGTGGAGGTCAGGCAGTGGATGGGACATATGGAGTGGAATGTGCTGTGGAGGTCAGGCAGTGGATGGGACATATGGAGTGGAATATGCTGTGGAGGTCAGGCAGTGGATGGGACATATGGAGTGGAATATGCTGTGGAGGTCAGGCATTGGATGGGACATATGGAGTGGAATATGCTGTGGAGGTCAGGCAGTGGATGGGACATATGGAGTGGAAAATGCTGTGGAGGTCAGGCAGTGGATGGTACATATGAAGTGGAATATGCTGTGGAGGTCAGGCAGTGGATGGGACATATGGAGTGGAATATGCTGTGGATTTCAGGCAGTGGATGGGACATATGGAGAGGAATATGCTGTGGAGGTCAGGCAGTGGAAAGGACATATGGAGTGGAATGTGCTGTGGTGGTCAGGCAGTGGATGGGACATATGGAGTGGAATATGCTGTGGAAGTCAGGCTTTGGATGGGACATATGGAGTGGAATATGCTGTGGAGGTCAGGCAGTGGATGGGACATATGGAGTGGAATATGCTGTGGAGGTCAGGCAGTGGATGGGACATATGGAGTGGAATGTGCTGTGGAGGTCAGGCAGTGGATGGGACATATGGAGTGGAATATGCTGTGGAAGTCAGGCAGTGGATGGGACATATGGAGTGGTATATGCTGTGGAAGTCAGGCAGTGGATGGGACATATGGAGTGGAATATGATGTGGAGGTCAGGCAGTGGATGGGACATATGGAGTGGAATATGAAGTGGAGGTCAGGCAGTGGATGGGACATATGGAGTGGAATATGCTGTGGAGGTCAGGCAGTGGATGGGACATATGGAGTGGAATATGCTGTGGAGGTCAGGCTTTGGATGGGACATATGGAGTGGAATATGCTGTGGAGGTCAGGCAGTGGATGGGACATATGGAGTGGAATATGCTGTGGAGGTCAGGCAGTGGATGGGACATATGGAGTGGAATGTGCTGTGGAGGTCAGGCAGTGGATGGGACATATGGAGTGGAATATGCTGTGGAGGTCAGGCAGTGGATGGGACATATGGAGTGGAATATGCTGTGGAGGTCAGGCATTGGATGGGACATATGGAGTGGAATATGCTGTGGAGGTCAGGCAGTGGATGGGACATATGGAGTGGAAAATGCTGTGGAGGTCAGGCAGTGGATGGTACATATGAAGTGGAATATGCTGTGGAGGTCAGGCAGTGGATGGGACATATGGAGTGGAATATGCTGTGGATTTCAGGCAGTGGATGGGACATATGGAGAGGAATATGCTGTGGAGGTCAGGCAGTGGAAAGGACATATGGAGTGGAATGTGCTGTGGTGGTCAGGCAGTGGATGGGACATATGGAGTGGAATATGCTGTGGAGGTCAGGCTTTGGATGGGACATATGGAGTATAATATGCTGTGGAGGTCTGGCAGTGGATGGGACATATGGAGTGGAATATGCTGTGGAGGTCAGGCAGTGGATGGGACATATGGAGTGGAATATGCTGTGGAGGTCAGGCAGTGGATGGGACATATGGAGTGGAATATGCTGTGGAGGTCAGGCATTGGATGGGACATATGGAGTGGAATATGCTGTGGAGGTCAGGCAGTGGATGGGACATATGGAGTGGAAAATGCTGTGGAGGTCAGGCAGTGGATGGTACATATGAAGTGGAATATGCTGTGGAGGTCAGGCAGTGGATGGGACATATGGAGTGGAATATGCTGTGGATTTCAGGCAGTGGATGGGACATATGGAGAGGAATATGCTGTGGAGGTCAGGCAGTGGAAAGGACATATGGAGTGGAATGTGCTGTGGTGGTCAGGCAGTGGATGGGACATATGGAGTGGAATATGCTGTGGAGGTCAGGCTTTGGATGGGACATATGGAGTGGAATATGCTGTGGAGGTCAGGCAGTGGATGGGACATATGGAGTGGAATATGCTGTGGAGGTCAGGCAGTGGATGGGACATATGGAGTGGAATGTGCTGTGGAGGTCAGGCAGTGGATGGGACATATGGAGTGGAATATGCTGTGGAGGTCAGGCAGAGGATGGGACATATGGAGTGGAATATGCTGTGAAGGTCAGGCAGAGGATGGGACATATGGCGTGGAATATGATGTGGATGTCAGGCAGTGAATGGGACATATGGAGAGGAATATGCTGTGGTGGTCAGGCAGTGGATGGGACATATGGAGTGGAATGTGCTGTGGAGGTCAGGCAGTGGATGGGACATATGGAGTGGAATATGAAGTGGAGGTCAGGCAGTGGATGGGACATATGGAGTGGAATATGCTGTGGAGGTCAGGCAGTGGATGTGACATATGGAGTGGAATATGCTGTGGAGGTCAGGCAGTGGATGGGACATATGGAGTGGAATATGCTGTGGAGGTCAGGCATTGGATGGGACATATGGAGTGGAATATGCTGTGGAGGTCAGGCATTGGATGGGACATATGGAATGGAAAATGCTGTGGAGGTCAGGCAGTGGATGGTACATATGAAGTGGAATATGCTGTGGAGGTCAGGCAGTGGATGGGACATATGGAGTGGAATATGCTGTGGATTTCAGGCAGTGGATGGGACATATGGAGAGGAATATGCTGTGGTGGTCAGGCAGTGGAAAGGACATATGGACTGGAATGTGCTGTGGTGGTCAGGCAGTGGATGGGACATATGGAGTGGAATATGCTGTGGAGGTCAGGCAGAGGATGGGACATATGGAGTGGAATGTGCTGTGGTGGTCAGGCAGAGGATGGAATTTATGGAGTGGAATGTGCTGTGTAGGTCAGGCAGTGGATGGGACATATGGAGTGGAATATGCTGTGGCGGTCAGGCAGTGGATATGACATATGGAGTGGAATGTGCTGTGGAGGTCAGGCAGTGGATGGGACATATGGAGTGGAATATGCTGTGGAGGTCAGGCAGTGGATGGGACATATGGAGTGGAATGTGCTGTGGAGGTCAGGCAGTGGATGGGACATATAGAGTGGAATGTGCTGTGGAGGTCAGGCAGTGGATCTGACATATGGAGTGTAATATGCTGTAGAGGTCAGGCAGTGGATGGGACATATAGAGTGTAATATGCTGTGGAGGTCAGGCAGTGGATGGGACATATGGAGTGGAATATGCTGTGGAAGTCAGGCAGTGGATGGGACATATGGAGTGGTATATGCTGTGGAAGTCAGGCAGTGGATGGGACATATGGAGTGGAATATGATGTGGAGGTCAGGCAGTGGATGGGACATATGGAGTGGAATATGAAGTGGAGGTCAGGCAGTGGATGGGACATATGGAGTGGAATATGCTGTGGAGGTCATACAGTGGATGGGACATATGGAGTGGAATATGCTGTGGAGGTCAGGCTTTGGATGGGACATATGGAGTGGAATATGCTGTGGAGGTCATGCAGTGGATGGGACATATGGAGTGGAATATGCTGTGGAGGTCAGGCAGTGGATGGGACATATGGAGTGGAATGTGCTGTGGAGGTCAGGCAGTGGATGGGACATATGGAGTGGAATATGCTGTGGAGGTCAGGCAGTGGATGGGACATATGGAGTGGAATATGCTGTGGAGGTCAGGCATTGGATGGGACATATGGAGTGGAATATGCTGTGGAGGTCAGGCAGTGGATGGGACATATGGAGTGGAAAATGCTGTGGAGGTCAGGCAGTGGATGGTACATATGAAGTGGAATATGCTGTGGAGGTCAGGCAGTGGATGGGACATATGGAGTGGAATATGCTGTGGATTTCAGGCAGTGGATGGGACATATGGAGAGGAATATGCTGTGGAGGTCAGGCAGTGGAAAGGACATATGGAGTGGAATGTGCTGTGGTGGTCAGGCAGTGGATGGGACATATGGAGTGGAATATGCTGTGGAGGTCAGGCTTTGGATGGGACATATGGAGTGGAATATGCTGTGGAGGTCAGGCAGTGGATGGGACATATGGAGTGGAATATGCTGTGGAGGTCAGGCAGTGGATGGGACATATGGAGTGGAATGTGCTGTGGAGGTCAGGCAGTGGATGGGACATATGGAGTGGAATATGCTGTGGAAGTCAGGCAGTGGATGGGACATATGGAGTGGTATATGCTGTGGAAGTCAGGCAGTGGATGGGACATATGGAGTGGAATATGATGTGGAGGTCAGGCAGTGGATGGGACATATGGAGTGGAATATGAAGTGGAGGTCAGGCAGTGGATGGGACATATGGAGTGGAATATGCTGTGGAGGTCAGGCAGTGGATGGGACATATGGAGTGGAATATGCTGTGGAGGTCAGGCTTTGGATGGGACATATGGAGTGGAATATGCTGTGGAGGTCAGGCAGTGGATGGGACATATGGAGTGGAATATGCTGTGGAGGTCAGGCAGTGGATGGGACATATGGAGTGGAATGTGCTGTGGAGGTCAGGCAGTGGATGGGACATATGGAGTGGAATATGCTGTGGAGGTCAGGCAGTGGATGGGACATATGGAGTGGAATATGCTGTGGAGGTCAGGCATTGGATGGGACATATGGAGTGGAATATGCTGTGGAGGTCAGGCAGTGGATGGGACATATGGAGTGGAAAATGCTGTGGAGGTCAGGCAGTGGATGGTACATATGAAGTGGAATATGCTGTGGAGGTCAGGCAGTGGATGGGACATATGGAGTGGAATATGCTGTGGATTTCAGGCAGTGGATGGGACATATGGAGAGGAATATGCTGTGGAGGTCAGGCAGTGGAAAGGACATATGGAGTGGAATGTGCTGTGGTGGTCAGGCAGTGGATGGGACATATGGAGTGGAATATGCTGTGGAGGTCAGGCTTTGGATGGGACATATGGAGTGGAATATGCTGTGGAGGTCAGGCAGTGGATGGGACATATGGAGTGGAATATGCTGTGGAGGTCAGGCAGTGGATGGGACATATGGAGTGGAATGTGCTGTGGAGGTCAGGCAGTGGATGGGACATATGGAGTGGAATATGCTGTGGAGGTCAGGCAGAGGATCGGACATATGGAGTGGAATATGCTGTGAAGGTCAGGCAGAGGATGGGACATATGGCGTGGAATATGATGTGGATGTCAGGCAGTGAATGGGACATATGGAGAGGAATATGCTGTGGTGGTCAGGCAGTGGATGGGACATATGGAGTGGAATGTGCTGTGGACGTCAGGCAGTGGATGGGACATATGGAGAGGAATATGAAGTGGAGGTCAGGCAGTGGATGGGACATATGGAGTGGAATATGCTGTGGAGGTCAGGCAGTGGATGGGACATATGGAGTGGAATATGCTGTGGAGGTCAGGCAGTGGATGGGACATATGGAGTGGAATATGCTGTGGAGGTCAGGCATTGGATGGGACATATGGAGTGGAATATGCTGTGGAGGTCAGGCAGTGGATGGGACATATGGAATGGAAAATGCTGTGGAGGTCAGGCAGTGGATGGTACATATGAAGTGGAATATGCTGTGGAGGTCAGGCAGTGGATGGGACATATGGAGTGGAATATGCTGTGGATTTCAGGCAGTGGATGGGACATATGGAGAGGAATATGCTGTGGTGGTCAGGCAGTGGAAAGGACATATGGAGTGGAATGTGCTGTGGTGGTCAGGCAGTGGATGGGACATATGGAGTGGAATATGCTGTGGAGGTCAGGCAGAGGATGGGACATATGGAGTGGAATGTGCTGTGGTGGTCAGGCAGAGGATGGAATTTATGGAGTGGAATGTGCTGTGTAGGTCAGGCAGTGGATGGGACATATGGAGTGGAATATGCTGTGGCGGTCAGGCAGTGGATATGACATATGGAGTGGAATGTGCTGTGGAGGTCAGGCAGTGGATGGGACATATGGAGTGGAATATGCTGTGGAGGTCAGGCAGTGGATGGGACATATGGAGTGGAATGTGCTGTGGAGGTCAGGCAGTGGATGGGACATATGGAGTGGAATGTGCTGTGGAGGTCAGGCAGTGGTTGTGACATATGGAGTGGAATTTGCTGTGGAGGTCAGGCAGTGGATGGGACATATGGAGTGGAATATGCTGTGGAGGTCAGGCAGTGGATGGGACATATGGAGTGGAATATGCTGTGGAGGTCAGGCAGAGGATGGGACATATGGAGTGGAATAAGCTGTGGATGTCAGGCAGTGGATTGGACATATGGAGAGGAATATGCTGGGGAGGTCAGGCAGTGTATGGGACATATGGAGTGGAATATGCTGTGGTGGTCAGGCAGTGGATGGGACATATGGAGTGGAATGTGCTGTGGAGGTCAGGCAGTGGATGGGACATATGGAGTGTAATATGCTGTAGAGGTCAGGCAGTGGATGGGACATATAGAGTGTAATATGCTGTGGTGGTCAGGCAGTGGATGGGACATATGGAGTGGAATATGCTGTGGAAGTCAGGCAGTGGATGGGACATATGGAGTGGTATATGCTGTGGAAGTCAGGCAGTGGATGGGACATATGGAGTGGAATATGATGTGGAGGTCAGGCAGTGGATGGGACATATGGAGTGGAATATGAAGTGGAGGTCAGGCAGTGGATGGGACATATGGAGTGGAATATGCTGTGGAGGTCAGGCAGTGGATGGGACATATGGAGTGGAATATGCTGTGGAGGTCAGGCAGTGGATGGGACATATGGAGTGGAATATGCTGTGGAGGTCAGGCAGTGGATGGGACATATGGAGTGGAATATGCTGTGGAGGTCAGGCAGTGGATGGGACATATGGAGTGGAATGTGCTGTGGAGGTCAGGCAGTGGATGGGACATATGGAGTGGAATATGCTGTGGAGGTCAGGCAGAGGATGGGACATATGGAGTGGAATATGCTGTGGAGGTCAGGCAAAGGATGGGACATATAGAGTGGAATATGATGTGGATGTCAGGCAGTGGATGGGACATATGGAGAGGAATATGCTGTGGTGGTCAGGCAGTGGATGGTACATATGGAGTGGAATATGCTGTGGAGGTCAGGCAGTGGATGGGACATATGGAGTGAAAAGTGCTGTGGAGGTCAGGCAGTGGATGGGACATATGGAGTGGAATGTGCTGTGGTGGTCAGGCAGAGGATGGAATTTATGGAGTGGAATGTGCTGTGTAGGTCAGGCAGTGGATGGGACATATGGAGTGGAATATGCTGTGGCGGTCAGGCCTTGGATGGGACATATGGAGTGGAATGTGCTGTGGAGGTCAGGCAGTGGATGGGACATATGGAGTGGAATATGCTGTGGAGGTCAGGCAGTGGATGGGACATATGGAGAGGAATGTGCTGTGGAGGTCAGGCAGTGGATGGGACATATGGATTGGAATGTGCTGTGGAGGTGAGGCAGTGGTTGTGACATATGGAGTGGAATATGCTGTGGAGGTCAGGCAGTGGATGGGACATCTGGAGTGGAATATGCTGAGGAGGTCAGGCAGTGGATGGGACATATGGAGTGGAATATGCTGTGGAGGTCAGGCAGAGGATGGGACATATGGAGTGGAATATGCTGTGGATGTCAGGCAGTGGATGGGACATATGGAGAGGAATATGCTGGGGAGGTCAGGCAGTGTATGGGACATATGGAGTGGAATATGCTGTGGTGGTCAGGCAGTGGATGGGACATATGGAGTGGAATATGCTGTGGAGGTCAGGCAGTGGATGGGACATATGGAGTGTAATATGCTGTGGAGGTCAGGCAGTGGATGGGACATATGGAGTGGAATATGCTGTGGAGGTCAGGCAGTGGATGGGACATATGGAGTGGAATATGCTGTGGAAGTCAGGCAGTGGATGGGACATATGGAGTGGTATATGCTGTGGAAGTCAGGCAGTGGATGGGACATATGGAGTGGAATATGATGTGGAGGTCAGGCAGTGGATGGGACATATGGAGTGGAATATGAAGTGGAGGTCAGGCAGTGGATGGGACATATGGAGTGGAATATGCTGTGGAGGTCAGGCAGTGGATGGGACATATGGAGTGGAATATGTTGTGGAGGTCAGGCTTTGGATGGGACATATGGAGTGGAATATGCTGTGGAGGTCAGGCAGTGGATGGGACATATGGAGTGGAATATGCTGTGGAGGTCAGGCAGTGGATGGGACATATGGAGTGGAATGTGCTGTGGAGGTCAGGCAGTGGATGGGACATATGGAGTGGAATATGCTGTGGAGGTCAGGCAGAGGATGAGACATATGGAGTGGAATATGCTGTGGAGGTCAGGCAGAGGATGGGACATATGGAGTGGAATATGCTGTGGATGTCAGGCAGTGGATGGGACATATGGAGAGGAATATGCTGGGGAGGTCAGGCAGTGTATGGGACATATGGAGTGGAATATGCTGTGGTGGTCAGGCAGTGGATGGGACATATGGAGTGGAATGTGCTGTGGAGGTCAGGCAGTGGATGGGACATATGGAGTGTAATATGCTGTGGAGGTCAGGCAGTGGATGGGACATATGGAGTGGAATATGCTGTGGAGGTCAGGCAGTGGATGGGACATATGGAGTGGAATATGCTGTGGAAGTCAGGCAGTGGATGGGACATATGGAGTGGTATATGCTGTGGAAGTCAGGCAGTGGATGGGACATATGGAGTGGAATATGATGTGGAGGTCAGGCAGTGGATGGGACATATGGAGTGGAATATGAAGTGGAGGTCAGGCAGTGGATGGGACATATGGAGTGGAATATGCTGTGGAGGTCAGGCAGTGGATGGGACATATGGAGTGGAATATGTTGTGGAGGTCAGGCTTTGGATGGGACATATGGAGTGGAATATGCTGTGGAGGTCAGGCAGTGGATGGGACATATGGAGTGGAATATGCTGTGGAGGTCAGGCAGTGGATGGGACATATGGAGTGGAATGTGCTGTGGAGGTCAGGCAGTGGATGGGACATATGGAGTGGAATATGCTGTGGAGGTCAGGCAGAGGATGAGACATATGGAGTGGAATATGCTGTGAAGGTCAGGCAGAGGATGGGACATATGGAGTGGAATATGATGTGGATGTCAGGCAGTGGATGGGACATATGGAGAGGAATATGCTGTGGTGGTCAGGCAGTGGATGGGACATATGGAGTGGAATGTGCTGTGGAGGTCAGGCAGTGGATGGGACATATGGAGTGGAACATGAAGTTGAGGTCAGGCAGTGGATGGGACATATGGAGTGGAATATGCTGTGGAGGTCAGGCAGTGGATGGGATATATGGAGTGGAATATGCTGTGGAGGTCAGGCAGTGGATGGGACATATGGAGTGGAATATGCTGTGGAGGTCAGGCATTGGATGGGACATATGGAGTGGAATATGCTGTGGAGGTCAGGCAGTGGATGGGACATATGAAGTGGAAAATGCTGTGGAGGTCAGGCAGTGGATGGTACATATGAAGTGGAATATGCTGTGGAGGTCAGGCAGTGGATGGGACATACGGAGTGGAATATGCTGTGGATTTCAGGCAGTGGATGGGACATATGGAGAGGAATATGCTGTGGAGGTCAGGCAGTGGAAAGGACATATGGAGTGGAATGTGCTGTGGTGGTCAGGCAGTGGATGGGACATATGGAGTGGAATATGCTGTGGAGGTCAGGCTTTGGATGGGACATATGGAGTGGAATATGCTGTGGAGGTCAGGCAGTGGATGGGACATATGGAGTGGAATATGCTGTGGAGGTCATGGGGTGGATGGGACATATGGAGTGGAATGTGCTGTGGAGGTCAGGCAGTGGATGGGACATATGGAGTGGAATATGCTGTGGAGGTCAGGCAGAGGATGGGACATATGGAGTGGAATGATGTGGTTGTCAGGCAGTGGATGGGACATATGGAGAGGAATATGCTGTGGAGGTCAGGCAGAGGATGGGACATATGGAGTGGAATATGCTGTGGAGGTCAGGCAGTGGATGGGACATATGGAATGGAAAATGCTGTGGAGGTCAGGCAGTGGATGGTACATATGAAGTGGAATATGCTGTGGAGGTCAGGCAGTGGATGGGACATATGGAGTGGAATATGCTGTGGATTTCAGGCAGTGGATGGGACATATGGAGAGGAATATGCTGTGGAGGTCAGGCAGTGGATGGGACATATGGAGTGGAATGTGCTGTGGAGGTCAGGCAGTGGATGGGACATATGGAGTGTAATATGCTGTGGAGGTCAGGCAGTGGATGGGACATATGGAGTGGAATATGCTGTGGAGGTCAGGCAGTGGATGGGACATATGGAGTGGAATATGCTGTGGAAGTCAGGCAGTGGATGGGACATATGGAGTGGAATATGCTGTGGAGGTCAGGCAGAGGATGAGACATATGGAGTGGAATATGCTGTGAAGGTCAGGCAGAGGATGGGACATATGGAGTGGAATATGATGTGGATGTCAGGCAGTGGATGGGACATATGGAGAGGAATATGCTGTGGTGGTCAGGCAGTGGATGGGACATATGGAGTGGAATGTGCTGTGGAGGTCAGGCAGTGGATGGGACATATGGAGTGGAATATGAAGTGGACGTCAGGCAGTGGATGGGACATATGGAGTGGAATATGCTGTGGAGGTCAGGCAGTGGATGGGACATATGGAGTGGAATATGCTGTGGAGGTCAGGCAGTGGATGGGACATATGGAGTGGAATATGCTGTGGAGGTCAGGCATTGGATGGGACATATGGAGTGGAATATGCTGTGGAGGTCAGGCAGTGGATGGGACATATGAAGTGGAAAATGCTGTGGAGGTCAGGCCGTGGATGGGACATATGGAGTGGAATATGCTGTGGAGGTCAGGCCGTGGATGGGACATATGGAGTGGAATATGCTGTGGAGGTCAGGCAGTGGATGGGACATATGGAGTGGAATATGCTGTGGAGGTCAGGCAGAGGATGGGACATATGGAGTGGAATATGCTGTGGAGGTCAGGCAGTGGATGGGACATATGGAATGGAAAATGCTGTGGAGGTCAGGCAGTGGATGGTACATATGAAGTGGAATATGCTGTGGAGGTCAGGCAGTGGATGGGACATATGGAGTGGAATATGCTGTGGATTTCAGGCAGTGGATGGGACATATGGAGAGGAATATGCTGTGGAGGTCAGGCAGTGGATGGGACATATGGAGTGGAATGTGCTGTGGAGGTCAGGCAGTGGATGGGACATATGGAGTGTAATATGCTGTGGAGGTCAGGCAGTGGATGGGACATATGGAGTGGAATATGCTGTGGAGGTCAGGCAGTGGATGGGACATATGGAGTGGAATATGCTGTGGAAGTCAGGCAGTGGATGGGACATATGGAGTGGAATATGCTGTGGAGGTCAGGCAGTGGATGGGACATATGGAGTGGAATATGCTGTGGAGGTCAGGCAGTGGATGGGACATATGGAGTGGAATGTGCTGTGGAGGTCAGGCAGTGGATGGGACATATGGAGTGGAATATGCTGTGGAGGTCAGGCAGAGGATGAGACATATGGAGTGGAATATGCTGTGAAGGTCAGGCAGAGGATGGGACATATGGAGTGGAATATGATGTGGATGTCAGGCAGTGGATGGGACATATGGAGAGGAATATGCTGTGGTGGTCAGGCAGTGGATGGGACATATGGAGTGGAATGTGCTGTGGAGGTCAGGCAGTGGATGGGACATATGGAGTGGAATATGAAGTGGACGTCAGGCAGTGGATGGGACATATGGAGTGGAATATGCTGTGGAGGTCAGGCAGTGGATGGGACATATGGAGTGGAATATGCTGTGGAGGTCAGGCAGTGGATTGGACATATGGAGTGGAATATGCTGTGGAGGTCAGGCATTGGATGGGACATATGGAGTGGAATATGCTGTGGAGGTCAGGCAGTGGATGGGACATATGAAGTGGAAAATGCTGTGGAGGTCAGGCAGTGGATGGTACATATGAAGTGGAATATGCTGTGGAGGTCAGGCAGTGGATGGGACATATGGAGTGGAATATGCTGTGGATTTCAGGCAGTGGATGGGACATATGGAGAGGAATATGCTGTGGAGGTCAGGCAGTGGAAAGGACATATGGAGTGGAATGTGCTGTGGTGGTCAGGCAGTGGATGGGACATATGGAGTGGAATATGCTGTGGAGGTCAGGCAGAGGATGGGACATATGGAGTGGAATATGATGTGGATGTCAGGCAGTGGATGGGACATATGGAGAGGAATATGCTGTGGTGGTCAGGCAGTGGATGGGACATATGGAGTGGAATGTGCTGTGGAGGTCAGGCAGTGGATGGGACATATGGAGTGGAATATGAAGTGGACGTCAGGCAGTGGATGGGACATATGGAGTGGAATATGCTGTGGAGGTCAGGCAGTGGATGGGACATATGGAGTGGAATATGCTGTGGAGGTCAGGCAGTGGATGGGACATATGGAGTGGAATATGCTGTGGAGGTCAGGCATTGGATGGGACATATGGAGTGGAATATGCTGTGGAGGTCAGGCAGTGGATGGGACATATGAAGTGGAAAATGCTGTGGAGGTCAGGCCGTGGATGGGACATATGGAGTGGAATATGCTGTGGAGGTCAGGCCGTGGATGGGACATATGGAGTGGAATATGCTGTGGAGGTCAGGCAGTGGATGGGACATATGGAGTGGAATATGCTGTGGAGGTCAGGCAGAGGATGGGACATATGGAGTGGAATATGCTGTGGAGGTCAGGCAGTGGATGGGACATATGGAATGGAAAATGCTGTGGAGGTCAGGCAGTGGATGGTACATATGAAGTGGAATAAGCTGTGGAGGTCAGGCAGTGGATGGGACATATGGAGTGGAATATGCTGTGGATTTCAGGCAGTGGATGGGACATATGGAGAGGAATATGCTGTGGAGGTCAGGCAGTGGTTGGGACATATGGAGTGGAATGTGCTGTGGAGGTCAGGCAGTGGATGGGACATATGGAGTGTAATATGCTGTGGAGGTCAGGCAGTGGATGGGACATATGGAGTGGAATATGCTGTGGAGGTCAGGCAGTGGATGGGACATATGGAGTGGAATATGCTGTGGAAGTCAGGCAGTGGATGGGACATATGGAGTGGAATATGCTGTGGAGGTCAGGCAGTGGATGGGACATATGGAGTGGAATATGCTGTGGAGGTCAGGCAGTGGATGGGACATATGGAGTGGAATGTGCTGTGGAGGTCAGGCAGTGGATGGGACATATGGAGTGGAATATGCTGTGGAGGTCAGGCATTGGATGGGACATATGGAGTGGAATATGCTGTGGAGGTCAGGCAGTGGATGGGACATATGAAGTGGAAAATGCTGTGGAGGTCAGGCAGTGGATGGTACATATGAAGAGGAATATGCTGTGGAGGTCAGGCAGTGGATGGGACATATGGAGTGGAATATGCTGTGGATTTCAGGCAGTGGA
This sequence comes from Taudactylus pleione, assembly GCA_031769625.1. NCBI lineage: Eukaryota > Metazoa > Chordata > Amphibia > Anura > Myobatrachidae > Taudactylus > Taudactylus pleione. The sequence continues at coordinate 114,585 of JAUIMM010000490.1, forward strand.
TGGGACATATGGAGAGGAATATGCTGTGGAGGTCAGGCAGTGGAAAGGACATATGGAGTGGAATGTGCTGTGGTGGTCAGGCAGTGGATGGGACATATGGAGTGGAATATGCTGTGGAGGTCAGGCTTTGGATGGGACATATGGAGTGGAATATGCTGTGGAGGTCAGGCAGTGGATGGGACATATGGAGTGGAATATGCTGTGGAGGTCAGGCGGTGGATGGGATATATGGAGTGGAATGTGCTGTGGAGGTCAGGCAGTGCATGGGACATATGGAGTGGAATATGCTGTGGAGGTCAGGCAGAGGATGGGACATATGGAGTGGAATATGCTGTGAAGGTTAGGCAGAGGATGGGACATATGGAGTGGAATATGATGTGGATGTCAGGCAGTGGATGGGACATATGGAGAGGAATATGCTGTTGTGGTCAGGCAGTGGATGGGACATATGGAGTGGAATGTGCTGTGGAGGTCAGGCAGTGGATGGGACATATGGAGTGGAATATGAAGTGGAGGTCAGGCAGTGGATGGGACATATGGAGTGGAATATGCTGTGGAGGTCAGGCCGTGGATGGGACATATGGAGTGGAATATGCTGTGGAGGTCAGGCAGTGGATGGGACATATGGAGTGGAATATGCTGTGGAGGTCAGGCAGTGGATGGGACATATGGAGTGGAATATGTTGTGGAGGTCAGGCAGAGGATGGGACATATGGAGTGGAATATGCTGTGGAGGTCAGGCAGTGGATGGGACATATGGAATGGAAAATGCTGTGGAGGTCAGGCAGTGGATGGTACATATGAAGTGGAATATGCTGTGGAGGTCATGCAGTGGATGGGACATATGGAGTGGAATATGCTGTGGATTTCAGGCAGTGGATGGGACATATGGAGAGGAATATGCTGTGGAGGTCAGGCAGTGGAAAGGACATATGGAGTGGAATGTGCTGTGGTGGTCAGGCAGTGGATGGGACATATGGAGTGGAATATGCTGTGGAGGTCAGGCAGAGGATGGGACATATGGAGTGGAATGTGCTGTGGTGGTCAGGCAGAGGATGGAATTTATGGAGTGGAATGTGCTGTGTAGGTCAGGCAGTGGATGGGACATATGGAGTGGAATATGCTGTGGCGGTCAGGCAGTGGATATGACATATGGAGTGGAATGTGCTGTGGAGGTCAGGCAGTGGATGGGACATATGGAGTGGAATGTGCTGTGGAGGTCAGGCAGTGGATGGGACATATGGAGTGGAATGTGCTGTGGAGGTCAGGCAGTGGTTGTGACATATGGAGTGGAATATGCTGTGGAGGTCAGGCAGTGGATGGGACATATGGAGTGGAATATGCTGTGGAGGTCAGGCAGTGGATGGGACATATGGAGTGGAATATGCTGTGGAGGTCAGGCAGAGGATGGGACATATGGAGTGGAATAAGCTGTGGATGTCAGGCAGTGGATTGGACATATGGAGAGGAATATGCTGGGGAGGTCAGGCAGTGTATGGGACATATGGAGTGGAATATGCTGTGGTGGTCAGGCAGTGGATGGGACATATGGAGTGGAATGTGCTGTGGAGGTCAGGCAGTGGATGGGACATATGGAGTGTAATATGCTGAAGAGGTCAGGTAGTGGATGGGACATATAGAGTATAATATGCTGTGGAGGTCAGGCAGTGGATGGGACATATGGAGTGGTATATGCTGTGGAAGTCAGGCAGTTAATGGGACATATGGAGTGGAATATGATGTGGAGTTCAGGCAGTGGATGGGACATATGGAGTGGAATATGAAGTGGAGGTCAGGCAGTGGATGGGACATATGGAGTGGAATATGCTGTGGAGGTCAGGCAGTGGATGGGACATATGGAGTGGAATATGCTGTGGAGGTCAGGCTTTGGATGGGACATATGGAGTGGAATATGCTGTGGAGGTCAGGCAGTGGATGGGACATATGGAGTGGAATATGCTGTGGAGGTCAGGCAGTGGATGGGACATATGGAGTGGAATGTGCTGTGGAGGTCAGGCAGTTGATGGGACATATGGAGTGGAATATGCTGTGGAGGTCAGGCAGAGGATGGGACATATGGAGTGGAATATGCTGTGGAGGTCAGGCAGTGGATGGGACATATGGAGTGGAATATGCTGTGGAGGTCAGGCAGTGGATGGGACATATGGAGTGGAATATGCTGTGGAGGTCAGGCAGAGGATGGGACATATGGAGTGGAATATGCTGTGGATGTCAGGCAGTGGATTGGACATATGGAGAGGAATATGCTGGGGAGGTCAGGCAGTGTATGGGACATATGGAGTGGAATATGCTGTGGTGGTCAGGCAGTGGATGGGACATATGGAGTGGAATGTGCTGTGGAGGTCAGGCAGTGGATGGGACATATGGAGTGGAATATGCTGTTTAGGTCAGGCAGTGGATGTGACATATGGAGTGGAATATGCTGTGGAGGTCAGGCAGTGGATGGGACATATGGAGTGGAATATGCTGTGGAAGTCAGGCAGTGGATGGGACATATGGAGTGGTATATGCTGTGGAAGTCAGGCAGTGGATGGGACATATGGAGTGGAATATGATGTGGAGGTCAGGCAGTGGATGGGACATATGGAGTGGAATATGAAGTGGAGGTCAGGCAGTGGATGGGACATATGGAGTGGAATATGCTGTGGAGGTCAGGCAGTGGATGGGACATATGGAGTGGAATATGCTGTGGAGGTCAGGCAGTGGATGGGACATATGGAGTGGAATGTGCTGTGGAAGTGAGGCAGTGGATGGGACATATGGAGTGGAATGTGTAGTGGAGGTCAGGCAGTGGATGGGACATATGGAGTGGAATGTGCTATGGAGGTCAGGCAGTGGATGGGACATATGGAGTGGAATATGCTGTGGAGGTCAGGCAGTGGATGGGACATATGGAGTGGAATATGCTGTGGAGGTCAGGCAGTGGATGGGACATATGGAGTGGAATATGCTGTGAAGGTCAGGCAGAGGATGGGACATATGGAGAGGAATATGCTGTGGTGGTCAGGCAGTGGATGGGACATATGGAGTGGAATTTGATGTGGATGTCAGGCAGTGGATGGGACATATGGAGTGGAATATGCTGTGGTGGTCAGGCAGTGGATGGGACATATGGAGTGGAATAAGCTGTGGAGGTCAGGCAGTGGATGGGACATATGGAGTGGAATATGCTGTGGATGTCAGGCAGTGTATGGGGCATATGGAGTGGTATGTGCTGTGGAGGTCAGGCAGTGTATGGGACATATGGAGTGGAATATGCTGTGGTGGTCAGGAAGTGGATGGGACATATGGAGTGGTATGTGCTTTGCAGGTCAGGCACTGGATGGGACATATGGAGTGGAATATGCTGTGGAGGTCAGGGAGTGGATGGGACATATGGAGAGGAATATGCTGTGGTGGTCAGGCAGTGGATGGGACATATGGAGTGGAATTTGATGTGGATGTCAGGCAGTGGATGGGACATATGGAGAGGAATATGCTGTGGTGGTCAGGCAGTGGATGGGACATATGGAGTGGAATGTGCTGTGGAAGTCATGCAGTGGATGGGACATATGGAGTGGAATATGCTGTGGAGATCAGTCAGTGGATGGGACATATGGAGTGGAATGTGCTGTGGAGGTCAGGCAGTGGATGGGACATATGGAGTGGAATGTGCTGTGGAGGTCAGGAAGTGGTGGTGACATATGGAGTGGAATATGCTGTGGAGGTCAGGCAGTGGATGGGACATATGGAGTGGAATATGCTGTGGTGGTCAGGCAGTGGATGGGACATATGGAGTGGAATGTGCTGTGGAGGTCAGGCAGTGGATGGGACATATGGAGTGTAATATGCTGTGGAGGTCAGGCAGTGGATTGGACATATGGAGTGGAATATGCTGTGGAGGTCAGGCAGTGGATGGGACATATGGAGTGGAATATGCTGTGGAAGTCAGGCAGTGGATGGGACATATGGAGTGGAATATGCTGTGGAGGTCAGGCAGAGGATGAGACATATGGAGTGGAATATGCTGTGAAGGTCAGGCAGAGGATGGGACATATGGAGTGGAATATGATGTGGATGTCAGGCACTGGATGGGACATATGGAGAGGAATATGCTGTGGTGGTCAGGCAGTGGATGGGACATATGGAGTGGAATGTGCTGTGGAGGTCAGGCAGTGGATGGGACATATGGAGTGGAATATGAAGTGGACGTCAGGCAGTGGATGGGACATATGGAGTGGAATATGCTGTGGAGGTCAGGCAGTGGATGGGACATATGGAGTGGAATATGCTGTGGAGGTCAGGCAGTGGATGGGACATATGGAGTGGAATATGCTGTGGAGGTCAGGCATTGGATGGGACATATGGAGTGGAATATGCTGTGGAGGTCAGGCAGTGGATGGGACATATGAAGTGGAAAATGCTGTGGAGGTCAGGCCGTGGATGGGACATATGGAGTGGAATATGCTGTGGAGGTCAGGCCGTGGATGGGACATATGGAGTGGAATATGCTGTGGAGGTCAGGCAGTGGATGGGACATATGGAGTGGAATATGCTGTGGAGGTCAGGCAGAGGATGGGACATATGGAGTGGAATATGCTGTGGAGGTCAGGCAGTGGATGGGACATATGGAATGGAAAATGCTGTGGAGGTCAGGCAGTGGATGGTACATATGAAGTGGAATATGATGTGGAGGTCAGGCAGTGGATGGGACATATGGAGTGGAATATGCTGTGGATTTCAGGCAGTGGATGGGACATATGGAGAGGAATATGCTGTGGAGGTCAGGCAGTGGATGGGACATATGGAGTGGAATGTGCTGTGGAGGTCAGGCAGTGGATGGGACATATGGAGTGTAATATGCTGTGGAGGTCAGGCAGTGGATGGGACATATGGAGTGGAATATGCTGTGGAGGTCAGGCAGTGGATGGGACATATGGAGTGGAATATGCTGTGGAAGTCAGGCAGTGGATGGGACATATGGAGTGGAATATGCTGTGGAGGTCAGGCAGTGGATGGGACATATGGAGTGGAATATGCTGTGGAGGTCAGGCAGTGGATGGGACATATGGAGTGGAATGTGCTGTGGAGGTCAGGCAGTGGATGGGACATATGGAGTGGAATATGCTGTGGAGGTCAGGCAGAGGATAAGACATATGGAGTGGAATATGCTGTGAAGGTCAGGCAGAGGATGGGACATATGGAGTGGAATATGATGTGGATGTCAGGCAGTGGATGGGACATATGGAGAGGAATATGCTGTGGTGGTCAGGCAGTGGATGGGACATATGGAGTGGAATGTGCTGTGGAGGTCAGGCAGTGGATGGGACATATGGAGTGGAATATGAAGTGGACGTCAGGCAGTGGATGGGACATATGGAGTGGAATATGCTGTGGAGGTCAGGCAGTGGATGGGACATATGGAGTGGAATATGCTGTGGAGGTCAGGCAGTGGATTGGACATATGGAGTGGAATATGCTGTGGAGGTCAGGCATTGGATGGGACATATGGAGTGGAATATGCTGTGGAGGTCAGGCAGTGGATGGGACATATGAAGTGGAAAATGCTGTGGAGGTCAGGCAGTGGATGGTACATATGAAGTGGAATATGCTGTGGAGGTCAGGCAGTGGATGGGACATATGGAGTGGAATATGCTGTGGATTTCAGGCAGTGGATGGGACATATGGAGAGGAATATGCTGTGGAGGTCAGGCAGTGGTAAGGACATATGGAGTGGAATGTGCTGTGGTGGTCAGGCAGTGGATGGGACATATGGAGTGGAATATGCTGTGGAGGTCAGGCAGAGGATGGGACATATGGAGTGGAATATGATGTGGATGTCAGGCAGTGGATGGGACATATGGAGAGGAATATGCTGTGGTGGTCAGGCAGTGGATGGGACATATGGAGTGGAATGTGCTGTGGAGGTCAGGCAGTGGATGGGACATATGGAGTGGAATATGAAGTGGACGTCAGGCAGTGGATGGGACATATGGAGTGGAATATGCTGTGGAGGTCAGGCAGTGGATGGGACATATGGAGTGGAATATGCTGTGGAGGTCAGGCAGTGGATGGGACATATGGAGTGGAATATGCTGTGGAGGTCAGGCATTGGATGGGACATATGGAGTGGAATATGCTGTGGAGGTCAGGCAGTGGATGGGACATATGAAGTGGAAAATGCTGTGGAGGTCAGGCCGTGGATGGGACATATGGAGTGGAATATGCTGTGGAGGTCAGGCCGTGGATGGGACATATGGAGTGGAATATGCTGTGGAGGTCAGGCAGTGGATGGGACATATGGAGTGGAATATGCTGTGGAGGTCAGGCAGAGGATGGGACATATGGAGTGGAATATGCTGTGGAGGTCAGGCAGTGGATGGGACATATGGAATGGAAAATGCTGTGGAGGTCAGGCAGTGGATGGTACATATGAAGTGGAATAAGCTGTGGAGGTCAGGCAGTGGATGGGACATATGGAGTGGAATATGCTGTGGATTTCAGGCAGTGGATGGGACATATGGAGAGGAATATGCTGTGGAGGTCAGGCAGTGGATGGGACATATGGAGTGGAATGTGCTGTGGAGGTCAGGCAGTGGATGGGACATATGGAGTGTAATATGCTGTGGAGGTCAGGCAGTGGATGGGACATATGGAGTGGAATATGCTGTGGAGGTCAGGCAGTGGATGGGACATATGGAGTGGAATATGCTGTGGAAGTCAGGCAGTGGATGGGACATATGGAGTGGAATATGCTGTGGAGGTCAGGCAGTGGATGGGACATATGGAGTGGAATACGCTGTGGAGGTCAGGCAGTGGATGGGACATATGGAGTGGAATGTGCTGTGGAGGTCAGGCAGTGGATGGGACATATGGAGTGGAATATGCTGTGGAGGTCAGGCATTGGATGGGACATATGGAGTGGAATATGCTGTGGAGGTCAGGCAGTGGATGGGACATATGAAGTGGAAAATGCTGTGGAGGTCAGGCAGTGGATGGTACATATGAAGTGGAATATGCTGTGGAGGTCAGGCAGTGGATGGGACATATGGAGTGGAATATGCTGTGGATTTCAGGCAGTGGATGGGACATATGGAGAGGAATATGCTGTGGAGGTCAGGCAGTGGAAAGGACATATGGAGTGGAATGTGCTGTGGTGGTCAGGCAGTGGATGGGACATATGGAGTGGAATATGCTGTGGAGGTCAGGCTTTGGATGGGACATATGGAGTGGAATATGCTGTGGAGGTCAGGCAGTGGATGGGACATATGGAGTGGAATATGCTGTGGAGGTCAGGCGGTGGATGGGACATATGGAGTGGAATGTGCTGTGGAGGTCAGGCAGTGGATGGGACATATGGAGTGGAATATGCTGTGGAGGTCAGGCAGAGGATGGGACATATGGAGTGGAATATGCTGTGAAGGTTAGGCAGAGGATGGGACATATGGAGTGGAATATGATGTGGATGTCAGGCAGTGGATGGGACATATGGAGAGGAATATGCTGTTGTGGTCAGGCAGTGGATGGGACATATGGAGTGGAATGTGCTGTGGAGGTCAGGCAGTGGATGGGACATATGGAGTGGAATATGAAGTGGAGGTCAGGCAGTGGATGGGACATATGGAGTGGAATATGCTGTGGAGGTCAGGCCGTGGATGGGACATATGGAGTGGAATATGCTGTGGAGGTCAGGCAGTGGATGGGACATATGGAGTGGAATATGCTGTGGAGGTCAGGCAGTGGATGGGACATATGGAGTGGAATATGTTGTGGAGGTCAGGCAGAGGATGGGACATATGGAGTGGAATATGCTGTGGAGGTCAGGCAGTGGATGGGACATATGGAATGGAAAATGCTGTGGAGGTCAGGCAGTGGATGGTACATATGAAGTGGAATATGCTGTGGAGGTCATGCAGTGGATGGGACATATGGAGTGGAATATGCTGTGGATTTCAGGCAGTGGATGGGACATATGGAGAGGAATATGCTGTGGAGGTCAGGCAGTGGAAAGGACATATGGAGTGGAATGTGCTGTGGTGGTCAGGCAGTGGATGGGACATATGGAGTGGAATATGCTGTGGAGGTCAGGCAGAGGATGGGACATATGGAGTGGAATGTGCTGTGGTGGTCAGGCAGAGGATGGAATTTATGGAGTGGAATGTGCTGTGTAGGTCAGGCAGTGGATGGGACATATGGAGAGGAATATGCTGTGGCGGTCAGGCAGTGGATATGACATATGGAGTGGAATGTGCTGTGGAGGTCAGGCAGTGGATGGGACATATGGAGTGGAATGTGCTGTGGAGGTCAGGCAGTGGATGGGACATATGGAGTGGAATGTGCTGTGGAGGTCAGGCAGTGGTTGTGACATATGGAGTGGAATATGCTGTGGAGGTCAGGCAGTGGATGGGACATATGGAGTGGAATATGCTGTGGAGGTCAGGCAGTGGATGGGACATATGGAGTGGAATATGCTGTGGAGGTCAGGCAGAGGATGGGACATATGGAGTGGAATAAGCTGTGGATGTCAGGCAGTGGATTGGACATATGGAGAGGAATATGCTGGGGAGGTCAGGCAGTGTATGGGACATATGGAGTGGAATATGCTGTGGTGGTCAGGCAGTGGATGGGACATATGGAGTGGAATGTGCTGTGGAGGTCAGGCAGTGGATGGGACATATGGAGTGTAATATGCTGAAGAGGTCAGGTAGTGGATGGGACATATAGAGTATAATATGCTGTGGAGGTCAGGCAGTGGATGGGACATATGGAGTGGTATATGCTGTGGAAGTCAGGCAGTTAATGGGACATATGGAGTGGAATATGATGTGGAGTTCAGGCAGTGGATGGGACATATGGAGTGGAATATGAAGTGGAGGTCAGGCAGTGGATGGGACATATGGAGTGGAATATGCTGTGGAGGTCAGGCAGTGGATGGGACATATGGAGTGGAATATGCTGTGGAGGTCAGGCTTTGGATGGGACATATGGAGTGGAATATGCTGTGGAGGTCAGGCAGTGGATGGGACATATGGAGTGGAATATGCTGTGGAGGTCAGGCAGTGGATGGGACATATGGAGTGGAATGTGCTGTGGAGGTCAGGCAGTTGATGGGACATATGGAGTGGAATATGCTGTGGAGGTCAGGCAGAGGATGGGACATATGGAGTGGAATATGCTGTGGAGGTCAGGCAGTGGATGGGACATATGGAGTGGAATATGCTGTGGAGGTCAGGCAGTGGATGGGACATATGGAGTGGAATATGCTGTGGAGGTCAGGCAGAGGATGGGACATATGGAGTGGAATATGCTGTGGATGTCAGGCAGTGGATTGGACATATGGAGAGGAATATGCTGGGGAGGTCAGGCAGTGTATGGGACATATGGAGTGGAATATGCTGTGGTGGTCAGGCAGTGGATGGGACATATGGAGTGGAATGTGCTGTGGAGGTCAGGCAGTGGATGGGACATATGGAGTGGAATATGCTGTTTAGGTCAGGCAGTGGATGTGACATATGGAGTGGAATATGCTGTGGAGGTCAGGCAGTGGATGGGACATATGGAGTGGAATATGCTGTGGAAGTCAGGCAGTGGATGGGACATATGGAGTGGTATATGCTGTGGAAGTCAGGCAGTGGATGGGACATATGGAGTGGAATATGATGTGGAGGTCAGGCAGTGGATGGGACATATGGAGTGGAATATGAAGTGGAGGTCAGGCAGTGGATGGGACATATGGAGTGGAATATGCTGTGGAGGTCAGGCAGTGGATGGGACATATGGAGTGGAATATGCTGTGGAGGTCAGGCAGTGGATGGGACATATGGAGTGGAATGTGCTGTGGAAGTCAGGCAGTGGATGGGACATATGGAGTGGAATGTGTAGTGGAGGTCAGGCAGTGGATGGGACATATGGAGTGGAATGTGCTATGGAGGTCAGGCAGTGGATGGGACATATGGAGTGGAATATGCTGTGGAGGTCAGGCAGTGGATGGGACATATGGAGTGGAATATGCTGTGGAGGTCAGGCAGTGGATGGGACATATGGAGTGGAATATGCTGTGAAGGTCAGGCAGAGGATGGGACATATGGAGAGGAATATGCTGTGGTGGTCAGGCAGTGGATGGGACATATGGAGTGGAATTTGATGTGGATGTCAGGCAGTGGATGGGACATATGGAGTGGAATATGCTGTGGTGGTCAGGCAGTGGATGGGACATATGGAGTGGAATATGCTGTGGAGGTCAGGCAGTGGATGGGACATATGGAGTGGAATATGCTGTGGATGTCAGGCAGTGTATGGGACATATGGAGTGGTATGTGCTGTGGAGGTCAGGCAGTGTATGGGACATATGGAGTGGAATATGCTGTGGTGGTCAGGAAGTGGATGGGACATATGGAGTGGTATGTGCTGTGCAGGTCAGGCACTGGATGGGACATATGGAGTGGAATATGCTGTGGAGGTCAGGGAGTGGATGGGACATATGGAAAGGAATATGCTGTGGTGGTCAGGCAGTGGATGGGACATATGGAGTGGAATTTGATGTGGATGTCAGGCAGTGGATGGGACATATGGAGAGGAATATGCTGTGGTGGTCAGGCAGTGGATGGGACATATGGAGTGGAATGTGCTGTGGAAGTCAGGCAGTGGATGGGACATATGGAGTGGAATATGCTGTGGAGATCAGTCAGTGGATGGGACATATGGAGTGGAATGTGCTGTGGAGGTCAGGCAGTGGATGGGACATATGGAGTGGAATGTGCTGTGGAGGTCAGGAAGTGGTGGTGACATATGGAGTGGAATATGCTGTGGAGGTCAGGCAGTGGATGGGACATATGGAGTGGAATATGCTGTGGTGGTCAGGCAGTGGATGGGACATATGGAGAGGAATGTGCTGTGGAGGTCAGGCAGTGGATGGGACATATGGAGTGGAATATGCTGTGGAGATCAGTCAGTGGATGGGACATATGGAGTGGAATGTGCTGTGGAGGTCAGGCAGTGGATGGGACATATGGAGTGGAATGTGCTGTGGAGGTCAGGAAGTGGTGGTGACATATGGAGTGGAATATGCTGTGGAGGTCAGGCAGTGGATGGGATATATGGAATGGAATATGCTGTGGAGGTCAGGCAGTGGATGGGACATATGCAGTGGAATATGCTGTGGAGGTCAGGCAGAGGATGGGACATATGGAGTGGAATATGCTGTGGATGTCAGGCAGTGGATGGGACATATGGAGAGGAATATGCTGTGGAGGTCAGGCAGTGTATGGGACATATGGAGTGGAATATGCTGTGTTGGTCAGGCAGTGGATGGGACATATGGAGTGGAATGTGCTGTGGAGGTCAGGCAGTGGATGGGATATAAGAGTGGAATATGCTGTGGAGGTCAGGCAGTGGATGGGACATATGGAGTGGAATATGCTGTGGAGGTCAGGCAGTGGATGGGACATATGGAGTGGAATATGCTGTGGAAGTCAGGCAGTGGATGGGACATATGGAGTGGTATATACTGTGGAAGTCAGGCAGTGGATGGGACATATGGAGTGGAATATGCTGTGGAGGTCAGGCAGTGGATGGGACATATGGAGTGGAATATGCTGTGGAGGTCAGGCAGTGGATGGGACATATGGAGTGGAATATGAAGTGGTCAGGCAGTGGATGGGACATATGGAGTGGAATATGCTGTGGAGGTCAGGCAGTGGATGGCACATATGGAGTGGAATATGCTGTGGAGGTCAGGCAGTGGATGGGACATATGGAGTGGAATATGCTGTGGAGGTCAGGCATTGGATGGAACATATGGAGTGGAATATGCTGTGGAGGTCAGGCAGTGGATGGGACATATGGAGTGGAAAATGCTGTGGAGGTCAGGCAGTGGATGGGATATATGAAGTGGAATATGCTGTGGAGGTCAGGCAGTGGATGGGACATATGGAGTGGAATATGCTGTAGAGGTCAGGCAGTGGATGGGACATATGGAGTGGAATATGCTGTGGTGGTCAGGAAGTGGATGGGACATATGGAGTGGTATGTGCTGTGCAGGTCAGGCACTGGATGGGACATATGGAGTGGAATATGCTGTGGAGGTCAGGGAGTGGATGGGACATATGGAAAGGAATATGCTGTGGTGGTCAGGCAGTGGATGGGACATATGGAGTGGAATTTGATGTGGATGTCAGGCAGTGGATGGGACATATGGAGAGGAATATGCTGTGGTGGTCAGGCAGTGGATGGGACATATGGAGTGGAATGTGCTGTGGAAGTCAGGCAGTGGATGGGACATATGGAGTGGAATATGCTGTGGAGATCAGTCAGTGGATGGGACATATGGAGTGGAATGTGCTGTGGAGGTCAGGCAGTGGATGGGACATATGGAGTGGAATGTGCTGTGGAGGTCAGGAAGTGGTGGTGACATATGGAGTGGAATATGCTGTGGAGGTCAGGCAGTGGATGGGACATATGGAGTGGAATATGCTGTGGTGGTCAGGCAGTGGATGGGACATATGGAGAGGAATGTGCTGTGGAGGTCAGGCAGTGGATGGGACATATGGAGTGGAATATGCTGTGGAGATCAGTCAGTGGATGGGACATATGGAGTGGAATGTGCTGTGGAGGTCAGGCAGTGGATGGGACATATGGAGTGGAATGTGCTGTGGAGGTCAGGAAGTGGTGGTGACATATGGAGTGGAATATGCTGTGGAGGTCAGGCAGTGGATGGGATATATGGAATGGAATATGCTGTGGAGGTCAGGCAGTGGATGGGACATATGCAGTGGAATATGCTGTGGAGGTCAGGCAGAGGATGGGACATATGGAGTGGAATATGCTGTGGATGTCAGGCAGTGGATGGGACATATGGAGAGGAATATGCTGTGGAGGTCAGGCAGTGTATGGGACATATGGAGTGGAATATGCTGTGTTGGTCAGGCAGTGGATGGGACATATGGAGTGGAATGTGCTGTGGAGGTCAGGCAGTGGATGGGATATAAGAGTGGAATATGCTGTGGAGGTCAGGCAGTGGATGGGACATATGGAGTGGAATATGCTGTGGAGGTCAGGCAGTGGATGGGACATATGGAGTGGAATATGCTGTGGAAGTCAGGCAGTGGATGGGACATATGGAGTGGTATATACTGTGGAAGTCAGGCAGTGGATGGGACATATGGAGTGGAATATGCTGTGGAGGTCAGGCAGTGGATGGGACATATGGAGTGGAATATGCTGTGGAGGTCAGGCAGTGGATGGGACATATGGAGTGGAATATGAAGTGGTCAGGCAGTGGATGGGACATATGGAGTGGAATATGCTGTGGAGGTCAGGCAGTGGATGGCACATATGGAGTGGAATATGCTGTGGAGGTCAGGCAGTGGATGGGACATATGGAGTGGAATATGCTGTGGAGGTCAGGCATTGGATGGAACATATGGAGTGGAATATGCTGTGGAGGTCAGGCAGTGGATGGGACATATGGAGTGGAAAATGCTGTGGAGGTCAGGCAGTGGATGGGATATATGAAGTGGAATATGCTGTGGAGGTCAGGCAGTGGATGGGACATATGGAGTGGAATATGCTGTAGAGGTCAGGCAGTGGATGGGACATATGGAGTGGAATATGCTGTGGTGGTCAGGCAGTGGATGGGACATATGGAGTGGAATATGCTGTGGAGGTCAGGCAGTGGATGGGTCATATGGAGTGGAATATGCTGTGGAGGTCAGGCAGTGGATGGAACATATGGAGTGGAATATGCTGTGGAGGTCAGGCAGTGGATGGGACATATGGAGTGGAAAATGCTGTGGGGGTCAGGCAGTGGATGGGACATATGGAGTGGAATATGCTGTGGAGGTCAGGCAGTGGATGGGACATATGGAGTGGAATATGCTGTGGAAGTCAGGCAGTGGATGGGACATATGGAGTGGTATATACTGTGGAAGTCAGGCAGTGGATGGGACATATGGAGTGGAATATGCTGTGGAGGTCAGGCAGTGGATGGGACATATGGAGTGGAATATGCTGTGGAGGTCAGGCAGTGGATGGGACATATGGAGTGGAATATGAAGTGGTCAGGCAGTGGATGGGACATATGGAGTGGAATATGCTGTGGAGGTCAGGCAGTGGATGGCACATATGGAGTGGAATATGCTGTGGAGGTCAGGCAGTGGATGGGACATATGGAGTGGAATATGCTGTGGAGGTCAGGCATTGGATGGAACATATGGAGTGGAATATGCTGTGGAGGTCAGGCAGTGGATGGGACATATGGAGTGGAAAATGCTGTGGAGGTCAGGCAGTGGATGGGATATATGAAGTGGAATATGCTGTGGAGGTCAGGCAGTGGATGGGACATATGGAGTGGAATATGCTGTAGAGGTCAGGCAGTGGATGGGACATATGGAGTGGAATATGCTGTGGTGGTCAGGCAGTGGATGGGACATATGGAGTGGAATATGCTGTGGAGGTCAGGCAGTGGATGGGTCATATGGAGTGGAATATGCTGTGGAGGTCAGGCAGTGGATGGAACATATGGAGTGGAATATGCTGTGGAGGTCAGGCAGTGGATGGGACATATGGAGTGGAAAATGCTGTGGGGGTCAGGCAGTGGATGGGACATATGGAGTGGAATATGCTGTGGAGGTCAGGCAGTGGATGGGACATATGAAGTGGAATATGCTGTGGAGGTCAGGCAGTGGATGGGACATTTGGAGTGGAATATGCTGTGGAGATCAGGCAGTGGATGGGACATATAGAGTGGAATATGCTGTGGAGGTCAGGCAGAGCATGGGACATATGGAGTGGAATATGCTGTGGAGGTCAGGCAGTGGATGGGACATATGGAGTGGAATATGCTGTGGAGGTCAGGCAGAGGATGGGACATATGGAGTGGAATATGCTGTGGATGTCAGGCAGTGGATGGGACATATGGAGAGGAATATGCTGTGGAGGTCCGGCAGTGTATGGGACATATGGAATGGAATATGCTGTGGTGGTCAGGCAGTGGATGGGACATATGGAGTGGAATATGCTGTGGAGGTCAGGCAGTGGATGGGACATATGGAGAGGAATATGCTGTGGATGTTAGGCAGTGGATGGGACATATGGAGAGGAATATGCTGTGGAGGTCAGGCAGTGGATGGGACATATGGAGTGGAATATGCTGTGGAGGTCAGGCAGTGGATGGGACATATGGAGTGGTATATGCTGTGGAAGTCAGGCAGTGGATGGGACATATGGAGTGGAATATGCTGTGGATGTCAGGCAGTGGATGGGACATATCGAGTGGAATATGCTGTGGAGGTCAGGCAGTGGATGGGACATATGGAGTGGAATGTGCTGTGGTGGTCAGGCAGTGGATGGTACATATGGAATGGAATGTGCTGTGGTGGTCAGGCAGTGGATGGGACATATGGAGTGGTATGTGCTGTGGAGGTCAGGCAGTGGATGGGACATATGGAGTGGAATATGCTGTGGAGGTCAGGCAATGGATGGGACATATGGAGAGGAATATGCTGTGGTGGTCAGGCAGAGGATGGGACATATGGAGTGGAATATGCTGTGGTGGTCAGGCAGTGGATGGGACATATGGAGTGGAATATGCTGTGGAGGTCAGGCAGTGGATGGGACATATGGAGAGGAATATGCTGTGGATGTTAGGCAGTGGATGGGACATATGGAGAGGAATATGCTGTGGAGGTCAGGCAGTGGATGGGACATATGGAGTGGAATATGCTGTGGAGGTCAGACAGTGGATGGGACATATGGAATGGAATGTACTGTGGTGGTCAGCCAGTGGATGGTACATATGGAATGGAATGTGCTGTGGTGGTCAGGCAGTGGATGGGACATATGGAATGGAATATGCTGTGGAGGTCAGGCAGTGGATGGGACATATGGAGAGGAATATGCTGTGGTGGTCAGGCAGTGGATGGGACATATGGAGTGGAATATGCTGTGGAGGTCAGGGAGTGGATGGGACATATGGAGAGGAATATGCTGTGGTGGTCAGGCAGTGGATGGGACATATGGAGTGGAATATGCTGTGGAGGTCAGGCAGTGGATGGGACATATGGAATGGAATATGCTGTGGAGGTCAGGCAGCGGATGGGACATATGGAATGGAATCAGCTGTGGAGGTCAGGCAGTGGATGGGACATATGGAGCGGAATATGCTGTGGAGGTCAGGCAGTGGATGGGACATATGGAGTGGAATATGCTGTGGAGGTCAGGCAGTGGATGGGACATATGGAGAGGAATATGCTGTGGATGTCAGGCAGTGGATGGGACATATGGAGTGGAATATGCTGTGGAGGTCAGGCAGTGGATGGGACATATGGAGTGGAATATGCTGTGGTGGTCAGGCAGTGGATGGGACATATGGAGTGGAATATGCTGTGGAGGTCAGGCAGTGGATGGGACATATGGAGAGGAATATGCTGTGGATGTCAGGCAGTGGATGGGACATATGGAGAGGAATATGCTGTGGAGGTCAGTCAGTGGATGGGACATATGGAGTGGAATATGCTGTGGAGGTCAGGCAGTGGATGGGACATATGGAGTGGAATATGCTGTGGAGGTCAGGCAGTGGATGGGACATATGGAGAGGAATATGCTGTGGATGTTAGGCAGTGGATGGGACATATGGAGAGGAATATGCTGTGGATGTTAGGCAGTGGATGGGACATATGGAGAGGAATATGCTGTGGAGGTCAGGCAGTGGATGGGACATATGGAGTGGAATATGCTGTGGAGGTCAGACAGTGGATGGGACATATGGAATGGAATGTACTGTGGTGGTCAGCCAGTGGATGGTACATATGGAATGGAATGTGCTGTGGTGGTCAGGCAGTGGATGGGACATATGGAATGGAATATGCTGTGGAGGTCAGGCAGTGGATGGGACATATGGAGAGGAATATGCTGTGGTGGTCAGGCAGTGGATGGGACATATGGAGTGGTATGTGCTGTGGAGGTCAGGCAGTGGATGGGACATATGGAGTGGAATATGCTGTGGAGGTCAGGCAATGGATGGGACATATGGAGAGGAATATGCTGTGGTGGTCAGGCAGAGGATGGGACATATGGAGTGGAATATGCTGTGGTGGTCAGGCAGTGGATGGGACATATGGAGTGGAATATGCTGTGGAGGTCAGGCAGTGGATGGGACATATGGAGAGGAATATGCTGTGGATGTTAGGCAGTGGATGGGACATATGGAGAGGAATATGCTGTGGAGGTCAGGCAGTGGATGGGACATATGGAGTGGAATATGCTGTGGAGGTCAGACAGTGGATGGGACATATGGAATGGAATGTACTGTGGTGGTCAGCCAGTGGATGGGACATATGGAATGGAATGTGCTGTGGTGGTCAGGCAGTGGATGGGACATATGGAATGGAATATGCTGTGGAGGTCAGGCAGTGGATGGGACATATGGAGAGGAATATGCTGTGGTGGTCAGGCAGTGGATGGGACATATGGAGTGGAATATGCTGTGGAGGTCAGGGAGTGGATGGGACATATGGAGAGGAATATGCTGTGGTGGTCAGGCAGTGGATGGGACATATGGAGTGGAATATGCTGTGGAGGTCAGGCAGTGGATGGGACATATGGAATGGAATATGCTGTGGAGGTCAGGCAGCGGATGGGACATATGGAATGGAATCAGCTGTGGAGGTCAGGCAGTGGATGGGACATATGGAGCGGAATATGCTGTGGAGGTCAGGCAGTGGATGGGACATATGGAGTGGAATATGCTGTGGAGGTCAGGCAGTGGATGGGACATATGGAGAGGAATATGCTGTGGATGTCAGGCAGTGGATGGGACATATGGAGTGGAATATGCTGTGGAGGTCAGGCAGTGGATGGGACATATAGAGTGGAATATGCTGTGGTGGTCAGGCAGTGGATGGGATATATGGAGTGGAATATGCTGTGGAGGTCAGGCAGTGGATGGGACATATGGAGAGGAATATGCTGTGGATGTCAGGCAGTGGATGGGACATATGGAGAGGAATATGCTGTGGAGGTCAGTCAGTGGATGGGACATATGGAGTGGAATATGCTGTGGAGGTCAGGCAGTGGATGGGACATATGGAGTGGAATATGCTGTGGAGGTCAGGCAGTGGATGGGACATATGGAGAGGAATATGCTGTGGATGTTAGGCAGTGGATGGGACATATGGAGAGGAATATGCTGTGGAGGTCAGGCAGTGGATGGGACATATGGAGTGGAATATGCTGTGGAGGTCAGGCAGTGGATGGGACATATGGAATGGAATGTGCTGTGGTGGTCAGCCAGTGGATGGTACATATGGAATGGAATGTGCTGTGGTGGTCAGGCAGTGGATGGGACATATGGAATGGAATATGCTGTGGAGGTCAGGCAGTGGATGGGACATATGGAGAGGAATATGCTGTGGTGGTCAGGCAGTGGATGGGACATATGGAGTGGAATATGCTGTGGAGGTCAGGGAGTGGATGGGACATATGGAGAGGAATATGCTGTGGTGGTCAGGCAGTGGATGGGACATATGGAGTGGAATATGCTGTGGAGGTCAGGCAGTGGATGGGACATATGGAATGGAATATGCTGTGGAGGTCAGGCAGTGGATGGGACATATGGAATGGAATCAGCTGTGGAGGTCAGGCAGTGGATGGGGCATATGGAGCGGAATATGCTGTGGAGGTCAGGCAGTGGATGGGACATATGGAGTGGAATATGCTGTGGAGGTCAGGCAGTGGATGGGACATATGGAGAGGAATATGCTGTGGATGTCAGGCAGTGGATGGGACATATGGAGTGGAATATGCTGTGGAGGTCAGGCAGTGGATGGGACATATGGAGTGGAATATGCTGTGGTGGTCAGGCAGTGGATGGGACATATGGAGTGGAATATGCTGTGGAGGTCAGGCAGTGGATGGGACATATGGAGTGGAATGTGCTGTGGTGGTCAGGCAGTGGATGGTACATATGGAATGGAATGTGCTGTGGTGGTCAGGCAGTGGATGGGACATATGGAGTGGTATGTGCTGTGGAGGTCAGGCAGTGGATGGGACATATGGAGTGGAATATGCTGTGGATGTTAGGCAGTGGATGGGACATATGGAGAGGAATATGCTGTGGATGTTAGGCAGTGGATGGGACATATGGAGAGGAATATGCTGTGGAGGTCAGGCAGTGGATGGGACATATGGAGTGGAATATGCTGTGGAGGTCAGACAGTGGATGGGACATATGGAATGGAATGTACTGTGGTGGTCAGCCAGTGGATGGTACATATGGAATGGAATGTGCTGTGGTGGTCAGGCAGTGGATGGGACATATGGAATGGAATATGCTGTGGAGGTCAGGCAGTGGATGGGACATATGGAGAGGAATATGCTGTGGTGGTCAGGCAGTGGATGGGACATATGGAGTGGTATGTGCTGTGGAGGTCAGGCAGTGGATGGGACATATGGAGTGGAATATGCTGTGGAGGTCAGGCAATGGATGGGACATATGGAGAGGAATATGCTGTGGTGGTCAGGCAGAGGATGGGACATATGGAGTGGAATATGCTGTGGTGGTCAGGCAGTGGATGGGACATATGGAGTGGAATATGCTGTGGAGGTCAGGCAGTGGATGGGACATATGGAGAGGAATATGCTGTGGATGTTAGGCAGTGGATGGGACATATGGAGAGGAATATGCTGTGGAGGTCAGGCAGTGGATGGGACATATGGAGTGGAATATGCTGTGGAGGTCAGACAGTGGATGGGACATATGGAATGGAATGTACTGTGGTGGTCAGCCAGTGGATGGTACATATGGAATGGAATGTGCTGTGGTGGTCAGGCAGTGGATGGGACATATGGAATGGAATATGCTGTGGAGGTCAGGCAGTGGATGGGACATATGGAGAGGAATATGCTGTGGTGGTCAGGCAGTGGATGGGACATATGGAGTGGAATATGCTGTGGAGGTCAGGGAGTGGATGGGACATATGGAGAGGAATATGCTGTGGTGGTCAGGCAGTGGATGGGACATATGGAGTGGAATATGCTGTGGAGGTCAGGCAGTGGATGGGACATATGGAATGGAATATGCTGTGGAGGTCAGGCAGCGGATGGGACATATGGAATGGAATCAGCTGTGGAGGTCAGGCAGTGGATGGGACATATGGAGCGGAATATGCTGTGGAGGTCAGGCAGTGGATGGGACATATGGAGTGGAATATGCTGTGGAGGTCAGGCAGTGGATGGGACATATGGAGAGGAATATGCTGTGGATGTCAGGCAGTGGATGGGACATATGGAGTGGAATATGCTGTGGAGGTCAGGCAGTGGATGGGACATATAGAGTGGAATATGCTGTGGTGGTCAGGCAGTGGATGGGACATATGGAGTGGAATATGCTGTGGAGGTCAGGCAGTGGATGGGACATATGGAGAGGAATATGCTGTGGATGTCAGGCAGTGGATGGGACATATGGAGAGGAATATGCTGTGGAGGTCAGTCAGTGGATGGGACATATGGAGTGGAATATGCTGTGGAGGTCAGGCAGTGGATGGGACATATGGAGTGGAATATGCTGTGGAGGTCAGGCAGTGGATGGGACATATGGAGAGGAATATGCTGTGGATGTTAGGCAGTGGATGGGACATATGGAGAGGAATATGCTGTGGAGGTCAGGCAGTGGATGGGACATATGGAGTGGAATATGCTGTGGAGGTCAGGCAGTGGATGGGACATATGGAATGGAATGTGCTGTGGTGGTCAGCCAGTGGATGGTACATATGGAATGGAATGTGCTGTGGTGGTCAGGCAGTGGATGGGACATATGGAATGGAATATGCTGTGGAGGTCAGGCAGTGGATGGGACATATGGAGAGGAATATGCTGTGGTGGTCAGGCAGTGGATGGGACATATGGAGTGGAATATGCTGTGGAGGTCAGGGAGTGGATGGGACATATGGAGAGGAATATGCTGTGGTGGTCAGGCAGTGGATGGGACATATGGAGTGGAATATGCTGTGGAGGTCAGGCAGTGGATGGGACATATGGAATGGAATATGCTGTGGAGGTCAGGCAGTGGATGGGACATATGGAATGGAATCAGCTGTGGAGGTCAGGCAGTGGATGGGGCATATGGAGCGGAATATGCTGTGGAGGTCAGGCAGTGGATGGGACATATGGAGTGGAATATGCTGTGGAGGTCAGGCAGTGGATGGGACATATGGAGAGGAATATGCTGTGGATGTCAGGCAGTGGATGGGACATATGGAGTGGAATATGCTGTGGAGGTCAGGCAGTGGATGGGACATATGGAGTGGAATATGCTGTGGAGGTCAGGCAGTGGATGGGACATATGGAGTGGAATATGCTGTGGTGGTCAGGCAGTGGATGGGACATATGGAGTGGAATATGCTGTGGAGGTCAGGCAGTGGATGGGACATATGGAGTGGAATATGCTGTGGAGGTCAGGCAGTGGATGGGACATATGGAGTGGAATATGCTGTGGAGGTCAGACAGTGGATGGGACATATGGAATGGAATGTACTGTGGTGGTCAGCCAGTGGATGGTACATATGGAATGGAATGTGCTGTGGTGGTCAGGCAGTGGATGGGACATATGGAATGGAATATGCTGTGGAGGTCAGGCAGTGGATGGGACATATGGAGAGGAATATGCTGTGGTGGTCAGGCAGTGGATGGGACATATGGAGTGGAATATGCTGTGGAGGTCAGGGAGTGGATGGGACATATGGAGAGGAATATGCTGTGGTGGTCAGGCAGTGGATGGGACATATGGAGTGGAATATGCTGTGGAGGTCAGGCAGTGGATGGGACATATGGAATGGAATATGCTGTGGAGGTCAGGCAGCGGATGGGACATATAGAATGGAATCAGCTGTGGAGGTCAGGCAGTGGATGGGACATATGGAGCGGAATATGCTGTGGAGGTCAGGCAGTGGATGGGACATATGGAGTGGAATATGCTGTGGAGGTCAGGTAGTGGATGGGACATATGGAGAGGAATATGCTGTGGATGTCAGGCAGTGGATGGGACATATGGAGTGGAATATGCTGTGGAGGTCAGGCAGTGGATGGGACATATGGAGTGGAATATGCTGTGGTGGTCAGGCAGTGGATGGGACATATGGAGTGGAATATGCTGTGGAGGTCAGGCAGTGGATGGGACATATGGAGAGGAATATGCTGTGGATGTCAGGCAGTGGATGGGACATATGGAGAGGAATATGCTGTGGAGGTCAGTCAGTGGATGGGACATATGGAGTGGAATATGCTGTGGAGGTCAGGCAGTGGATGGGACATATGGAGTGGAATATGCTGTGGAGGTCAGGCAGTGGATGGGACATATGGAGAGGAATATGCTGTGGATGTTAGGCAGTGGATGGGACATATGGAGAGGAATATGCTGTGGAGGTCAGGCAGTGGATGGGACATATGGAGTGGAATATGCTGTGGAGGTCAGGCAGTGGATGGGACATATGGAATGGAATGTTCTGTGGTGGTCAGCCAGTGGATGGTACATATGGAATGGAATGTGCTGTGGTGGTCAGGCAGTGGATGGGACATATGGAATGGAATATGCTGTGGAGGTCAGGCAGTGGATGGGACATATGGAGAGGAATATGCTGTGGATGTTAGGCAGTGGATGGGACATATGGAGAGGAATATGCTGTGGAGGTCAGGCAGTGGATGGGACATATGGAGTGGAATATGCTGTGGAGGTCAGGCAGTGGATGGGACATATGGAGTGGTATATGCTGTGGAAGTCAGGCAGTGGATGGGACATATGGAGTGGAATATGCTGTGGATGTCAGGCAGTGGATGGGACATATCGAGTGGAATATGCTGTGGAGGTCAGGCAGTGGATGGGACATATGGAGTGGAATGTGCTGTGGTGGTCAGGCAGTGGATGGTACATATGGAATGGAATGTGCTGTGGTGGTCAGGCAGTGGATGGGACATATGGAGTGGTATGTGCTGTGGAGGTCAGGCAGTGGATGGGACATATGGAGTGGAATATGCTGTGGAGGTCAGGCAATGGATGGGACATATGGAGAGGAATATGCTGTGGTGGTCAGGCAGAGGATGGGACATATGGAGTGGAATATGCTGTGGTGGTCAGGCAGTGGATGAGACATATGGAGTGGAATATGCTGTGGAGGTCAGGCAGTGGATGGGACATATGGAGAGGAATATGCTGTGGATGTTAGGCAGTGGATGGGACATATGGAGAGGAATATGCTGTGGAGGTCAGGCAGTGGATGGGACATATGGAGTGGAATATGCTGTGGAGGTCAGACAGTGGATGGGACATATGGAATGGAATGTACTGTGGTGGTCAGCCAGTGGATGGTACATATGGAATGGAATGTGCTGTGGTGGTCAGGCAGTGGATGGGACATATGGAATGGAATATGCTGTGGAGGTCAGGCAGTGGATGGGACATATGGAGAGGAATATGCTGTGGTGGTCAGGCAGTGGATGGGACATATGGAGTGGAATATGCTGTGGAGGTCAGGGAGTGGATGGGACATATGGAGAGGAATATGCTGTGGTGGTCAGGCAGTGGATGGGACATATGGAGTGGAATATGCTGTGGAGGTCAGGCAGTGGATGGGACATATGGAATGGAATATGCTGTGGAGGTCAGGCAGCGGATGGGACATATGGAATGGAATCAGCTGTGGAGGTCAGGCAGTGGATGGGACATATGGAGCGGAATATGCTGTGGAGGTCAGGCAGTGGATGGGACATATGGAGTGGAATATGCTGTGGAGGTCAGGCAGTGGATGGGACATATGGAGAGGAATATGCTGTGGATGTCAGGCAGTGGATGGGACATATGGAGTGGAATATGCTGTGGAGGTCAGGCAGTGGATGGGACATATGGAGAGGAATATGCTGTGGAGGTCAGTCAGTGGATGGGACATATGGAGTGGAATATGCTGTGGAGGTCAGGCAGTGGATGGGACATATGGAGTGGAATATGCTGTGGAGATCAGGCAGTGGATGGGACATATGGAGAGGAATATGCTGTGGATGTTAGGCAGTGGATGGGACATATGGAGAGGAATATGCTGTGGAGGTCAGGCAGTGGATGGGACATATGGAGTGGAATATGCTGTGGAGGTCAGGGAGTGGATGGGACATATGGAGTGGAATATGCTGTGGAGGTCAGGCAGTGGATGGGACATATGGAATGGAATATGCTGTGGAGGTCAGGCAGTGGATGGGACATATGGAATGGAATCAGCTGTGGAGGTCAGGCAGTGGATGGGGCATATGGAGCGGAATATGCTGTGGAGGTCAGGCAGTGGATGGGACATATGGAGTGGAATATGCTGTGGAGGTCAGGCAGTGGATGGGACATATGGAGAGGAATATGCTGTGGATGTCAGGCAGTGGATGGGACATATGGAGAGGAATATGCTGTGGAGGTCAGGCAGTGGATGGGACATATGGAGTGGAATATGCTGTGGTGGTCAGGCAGTGGATGGGACATATGGAGTGGAATATGCTGTGGAGGTCAGGCAGTGGATGGGACATATGGAGAGGAATATGCTGTGGATGTCAGGCAGTGGATGGGACATATGGAGCGGAATATGCTGTGGAGGTCAGTCAGTGGATGGGACATATGGAGTGGAATATGCTGTGGAGGTCAGGCAGTGGATGGAACATATGGAGTGGAATATGCTGTGGAGGTCAGGTAGTGGATGGGACATGTGGAGTGGAATATGCTGTGGTGGTCAGCCAGAGGATGGGACATATGGAGTGGAATATACTGTGGATTTCAGGCAGTGGATGGGACATAAGGAGAGGAATATGCTGTGGAGGTCAGGCAGTGGAAAGGACATATGGAGTGGAATGTGCTGTGGTGGTCAGGCAGTGGATGGGACATATGGAGTGGAATATGCTGTGGAGGTCAGACAGTGGATGGGACATATGGAGTGGAATATGCTGTGGTGGTCAGGCAGTGGATGGGACATATGGAGTGGAATATGCTGTGGAGGTCAGGCAGTGGATGGGACATATGGAATGGAATATGCTGTGGAGGTCAGGCAGTGGATGGGACATATGGAATGGAATCAGCTGTGGAGGTCAGGCAGTGGATGGGACATATGGAGCGGAATATGCTGTGGAGGTCAGGCAGTGGATGGGACATATGGAGTGGAATATGCTGTGGAGGTCAGGCAGTGGATGGGACATATGGAGAGGAATATGCTGTGGATGTCAGGCAGTGGATGGGACATATGGAGAGGAATATGCTGTGGAGGTCAGGCAGTGGATGGGACATATGGAGTGGAATATGCTGTGGTGGTCAGGCAGTGGATGGGACATATGGAGTGGAATATGCTGTGGAGGTCAGGCAGTGGATGGGACATATGGAGAGGAATATGCTGTGGATGTCAGGCAGTGGATGGGACATATGGAGAGGAATATGCTGTGGAGGTCAGTCAGTGGATGGGACATATGGAGTGGAATATGCTGTGGAGGTCAGGCAGTGGATGGGACATATGGAGTGGAATATGCTGTGGAGGTCAGGCAGTGGATGGGACATGTGTAGTGGAATATGCTGTGGGGGTCAGCCAGAGGATGGGACATATGGAGTGGAATATGCTGTGGATTTCAGGCAGTGGATGGGACATAAGGAGAGGAATATGCTGTGGAGGTCAGGCAGTGGAAAGGACATATGGAGTGGAATATGCTGTGGAGGTCAGGCAGAGGATGGGACATATGGAGTGGAATATGCTGTGGATGTCAGGCAGTGGATGGGACATATGGAGAGGAATATGCTGGGGAGGTCAGGCAGTGTATGGGACATATGGAGTGGAATATGCTGTGGTGGTCAGGCAGTGGATGGGACATATGGAGTGGAATGTGCTGTGGAGGTCAGGCAGTGGATGGGACATATGGAGAGGAATATGCTGTGGAGGTCAGGCAGTGGATGGGACATATGGAGTGGAATAAGCTGTGGAGGTCAGGCAGTGGATGGGACATATGGAGTGGAATATGCTGTGGAGGTCAGGCAGTGGATGGGACATATGGAGTGGAATATGCTGTGGAGGTCAGGCAGTGGATGGGACATATGGAGTGGAATATGCTGTGGAGGTCAGGCAGAGGATGGGACATATGGAGTGGAATGTGCTGTGGTGGTCAGGCAGAGGATGGAATTTATAGAGTGGAATGTGCTGTGTAGGTCAGGCAGTGGATGGGACATTTGGAGTGGAATATGCTGTGGCGGTCAGGCAGTGAATGGGACATATGGAGTGGAATGTGCTGTGGAGGTCGGGCAGTGGATGGGACATATGGAGTGGAATGTGCTGTGGAGGTCAGGCAGTGGATGGGACATATGGAGTGGAATGTGCTGTGGAGGTCAGGCAGTGGATGGGACATATGGAGTGGAATGTGCTGTGGAGGTCAGGCAGTGGTTGTGACATATGGAGTGGAATATGCTGTGGAGTTCAGGCAGTGGATGGGACATATGGAGTGGAATATGCTGTGGAGGTCAGGCAGTGGATGGGACATATGGAGTGGAATATGCTGTGGAGGTCAGGCAGAGGATGGGACATATGGAGTGGAATATGCTGTGGATGTCAGGCAGTGGATGGGACATATGGAGAGGAATATGCTGGGGAGGTCAGGCAGTGTATGGGACATATGGAGTGGAATATGCTGTGGTGGTCAGGCAGTGGATGGGACATATGGAGTGGAATGTGCTGTGGAGGTCAGGCAGTGGATGGGACATATGGAGAGGAATATGCTGTGGAGGTCAGGCAGTGGATGGGACATATGGAGTGGAATAAGCTGTGGAGGTCAGGCAGTGGATGGGACATATGGAGAGGAATATGCTGTGGAAGTCAGGCAGTGGATGGGACATATGGAGTGGTATATGCTGTGGAAGTCAGGCAGTGGATGGGACATATGGAGTGGAATGTGCTGTGGAGGTCAGGCAGTGGATGGGACATATGGAGTGGAATATCCAGAGGAGGTCAGGCAGTGGATGGGACATATGGAGAGGAATATGCTGTGGAGGTCAGGCAGTGGATGGGACATATGGAATGGAATGTGCTGTGGTGGTCAGGCAGTGGATGGGACATATGGAATGGAATGTGCTGTGGTAGTCAGGCAGTGGATGGGACATATGGAATGGAATATGCTGTGGAGGTCAGGCAGTGGATGAGACATATGGAGAGGAATATGCTCTGGTGGTCAGGCAGTGGATGGGACATATGGTGAGGAATATGCTGTGGAGGTCAGGCAGTGGATGGGACATATGGAGTGGAATATGCTGTGGAAGTCAGGCAGTGGATGGGACATATGGAGTGGTATATACTGTGGAAGTCAGGCAGTGGATGGGACATATGGAGTGGAATATGCTGTGGAGGTCAGGCAGTGGATGGGACATATGGAGTGGAATATGCTGTGGAGGTCAGGCAGTGGATGGGACATATGGAGTGGAATATGAAGTGGAGGTCAGGCAGTGGATGGGACATATGGAGTGGAATATGCTGTGGAGGTCAGGCAGTGGATGGGACATATGGAGTGGAATATGCTGTGGAGGTCAGGCAGTGGATGGGACATATGGAGTGGAATATGCTGTGGAGGTCAGGCATTGGATGGGACATATGGAGTGGAACATGCTGTGGAGGTCAGGCAGTGGATGGGACATATGGAGTGGAAAATGCTGTGGAGGTCAGGCAGTGGATGGGACATATGAAGTGGAATATGCTGTGGAGGTCAGGCAGTGGATGGGACATATGGAGTGGAATATGCTGTAGAGGTCAGGCAGTGGATGGGACATATGGAGTGGAATATGCTGTGGTGGTCAGGCAGTGGATGGGACATATGGAGTGGAATATGCTGTGGAGGTCAGGCAGTGGATGGGTCATATGGAGTGGAATATGCTGTGGAGGTCAGGCAGTGGATGGAACATATGGAATGGAATATGCTGTGGAGGTCAGGCAGTGGATGGGACATATGGAGTGGAATATGCTGTGGGGGTCAGGCAGTGGATGGGACATATGGAGTGGAATATGCTGTGGAGGTCAGGCAGTGGATGGGACATATGAAGTGGAATATGCTGTGGAGGTCAGGCAGTGGATGGGACATATGGAGTGGAATATGCTGTGGAGATCAGGCAGTGGATGGGACATATAGAGTGGAATATGCTGTGGAGGTCAGGCAGAGCATGGGACATATGGAGTGGAATATGCTGTGGAGGTCAGGCAGTGGATGGGACATATGGAGTGGAATATGCTGTGGAGGTCAGGCAGAGGATGGGACATATGGAGTGGAATATGCTGTGGATGTCAGGCAGTGGATGGGACATATGGAGAGGAATATGCTGTGGAGGTCCGGCAGTGTATGGGACATATGGAATGGAATATGCTGTGGTGGTCAGGCAGTGGATGGGACATATGGAGTGGAATATGCTGTGGAGGTCAGGCAGTGGATGGGACATATGGAGAGGAATATGCTGTGGATGTTAGGCAGTGGATGGGACATATGGAGAGGAATATGCTGTGGAGGTCAGGCAGTGGATGGGACATATGGAGTGGTATATGCTGTGGAAGTCAGGCAGTGGATGGGACATATGGAGTGGAATATGCTGTGGATGTCAGGCAGTGGATGGGACATATGGAGTGGAATATGCTGTGGAGGTCAGGCAGTGGATGGGACATATGGAGTGGAATGTGCTGTGGTGGTCAGGCAGTGGATGGTACATATGGAATGGAATGTGCTGTGGTGGTCAGGCAGTGGATGGGACATATGGAGTGGTATGTGCTGTGGAGGTCAGGCAGTGGATGGGACATATGGAGTGGAATATGCTGTGGAGGTCAGGCAATGGATGGGACATATGGAGAGGAATATGCTGTGGTGGTCAGGCAGAGGATGGGACATATGGAGTGGAATATGCTGTGGTGGTCAGGCAGTGGATGGGACATATGGAGTGGAATATGCTGTGGAGGTCAGGCAGTGGATGGGACATATGGAGAGGAATATGCTGTGGATGTTAGGCAGTGGATGGGACATATGGAGAGGAATATGCTGTGGGGGTCAGGCAGTGGATGGGACATATGGAGTGGAATATGCTGTGGAGGTCAGACAGTGGATGGGACATATGGAATGGAATGTATTGTGGTGGTCAGCCAGTGGATGGTACATATGGAATGGAATGTGCTGTGGTGGTCAGGCAGTGGATGGGACATATGGAATGGAATATGCTGTGGAGGTCAGGCAGTGGATGGGACATATGGAGAGGAATATGCTGTGGTGGTCAGGCAGTGGATGGGACATATGGAGTGGAATATGCTGTGGAGGTCAGGGAGTGGATGGGACATATGGAGAGGAATATGCTGTGGTGGTCAGGCAGTGGATGGGACATATGGAGTGGAATATGCTGTGGAGGTCAGGCAGTGGATGGGACATATGGAATGGAATATGCTGTGGAGGTCAGGCAGCGGATGGGACATATGGAATGGAATCAGCTGTGGAGGTCAGGCAGTGGATGGGACATATGGAGCGGAATATGCTGTGGAGGTCAGGCAGTGGATGGGACATATGGAGTGGAATATGCTGTGGAGGTCAGGCAGTGGATGGGACATATGGAGAGGAATATGCTGTGGATGTCAGGCAGTGGATGGGACATATGGAGTGGAATATGCTGTGGAGGTCAGGCAGTGGATGGGACATATGGAGTGGAATATGCTGTGGTGGTCAGGCAGTGGATGGGACATATGGAGTGGAATATGCTGTGGAGGTCAGGCAGTGGATGGGACATATGGAGAGGAATATGCTGTAGATGTCAGGCAGTGGATGGGACATATGGAGAGGAATATGCTGTGGAGGTCAGTCAGTGGATGGGACATATGTAGTGGATTATGCTGTGGAGGTCAGGCAGTGGATGGGACATATGGAGTGGAATATGCTGTGGAGGTCAGGCAGTGGATGGGACATATGGAGAGGAATATGCTGTGGATGTTAGGCAGTGGATGGGACATATGGAGAGGAATATGCTGTGGAGGTCAGGCAGTGGATGGGACATATGGAGTGGAATATACTGTGGAGGTCAGGCAGTGGATGGGACATATGGAATGGAATGTGCTGTGGTGGTCAGCCAGTGGATGGTACATATGGAATGGAATGTGCTGTGGTGGTCAGGCAGTGGATGGGACATATGGAATGGAATATGCTGTGGAGGTCAGGCAGTGGATGGGACATATGGAGAGGAATATGCTGTGGTGGTCAGGCAGTGGATGGGACATATGGAGTGGAATATGCTGTGGAGGTCAGGGAGTGGATGGGACATATGGAGAGGAATATGCTGTGGTGGTCAGGCAGTGGATGGGACATATGGAGTGGAATATGCTGTGGAGGTCAGGCAGTGGATGGGACATATGGAATGGAATATGCTGTGGAGGTCAGGCAGTGGATGGGACATATGGAATGGAATCAGCTGTGGAGGTCAGGCAGTGGATGGGACATATGGAGCGGAATATGCTGTGGAGGTCAGGCAGTGGATGGGACATATGGAGTGGAATATGCTGTGGAGGTCAGGCAGTGGATGGGACATATGGAGAGGAATATGCTGTGGATGTCAGGCAGTGGATGGGACATATGGAGAGGAATATGCTGTGGAGGTCAGGCAGTGGATGGGACATATGGAGTGGAATATGCTGTGGTGGTCAGGCAGTGGATGGGACATATGGAGTGGAATATGCTGTGGAGGTCAGGCAGTGGATGGGACATATGGAGAGGAATATGCTGTGGATGTCAGGCAGTGGATGGGACATATGGAGAGGAATATGCTGTGGAGGTCAGTCAGTGGATGGGACATATGGAGTGGAATATGCTGTGGAGGTCAGGCAGTGGATGGGACATATGGATTGGAATATGCTGTGGAGGTCAGGCAGTGGATGGGACATGTGGAGTGGAATATGCTGTGGTGGTCAGCCAGAGGATGGGACATATGGAGTGGAATATGCTGTGGATTTCAGGCAGTGGATGGGACATAAGGAGAGGAATATGCTGTGGAGGTCAGGCAGTGGAAAGGACATATGGAGTGGAATGTGCTGTGGTGGTCAGGCAGTGGATGGGACATATGGAGTGGAATATGCTGTGGAGGTCAGGCAGTGGATGGGACATATGGAGTGGAATATGCTGTGGTGGTCAGGCAGTGGATGGGACATATGGAGTGGAATATGCTGTGGAGGTCAGGCAGTGGATGGGACATATGGAATGGAATATGCTGTGGAGGTCAGGCAGTGGATGGGACATATGGAATGGAATCAGCTGTGGAGGTCAGGCAGTGGATGGGACATATGGAGCGGAATATGCTGTGGAGGTCAGGCAGTGGATGGGACATATGGAGTGGAATATGCTGTGGAGGTCAGGCAGTGGATGGGACATATGGAGAGGAATATGCTGTGGATGTCAGGCAGTGGATGGGACATATGGAGAGGAATATGCTGTGGAGGTCAGGCAGTGGATGGGACATATGGAGTGGAATATGCTGTGGAGGTCAGGCAGAAGATGGGACATATGGAGTGGAATGTGCTGTGGTGGTCAGGCAGAGGATGGAATTTATAGAGTGGAATGTGCTGTGTAGGTCAGGCAGTGGATGGGACATTTGGAGTGGAATATGCTGTGGCGGTCAGGCAGTGGATGGGACATATGGAGTGGAATGTGCTGTGGAGGTCGGGCAGTGGATGGGGCATATGGAGTGGAATGTGCTGTGGAGGTCAGGCAGTGGATGGGACATATGGAGTGGAATGTGCTGTGGAGGTCAGGCAGTGGATGGGACATATGGAGTGGAATGTGCTGTGGAGGTCAGGCAGTGGTTGTGACATATGGAGTGGAATATGCTGTGGAGTTCAGGCAGTGGATGGGACATGGAGTGGAATATGCTGTGGAGGTCAGGCAGTGGATGGGACATATGGAGTGGAATATGCTGTGGAGGTCAGGCAGAGGATGGGACATATGGAGTGGAATATGCTGTGGATGTCAGGCAGTGGATGGGACATATGGAGAGGAATATGCTGGGGAGGTCAGGCAGTGTATGGGACATATGGAGTGGAATATGCTGTGGTGGTCAGGCAGTGGATGGGACATATGGAGTGGAATGTGCTGTGGAGGTCAGGCAGTGGATGGGACATATGGAGAGGAATATGCTGTGGAGGTCAGGCAGTGGATGGGACATATGGAGTGGAATAAGCTGTGGAGGTCAGGCAGTGGATGGGACATATGGAGAGGAATATGCTGTGGAAGTCAGGCAGTGGATGGGACATATGGAGTGGTATATGCTGTGGAAGTCAGGCAGTGGATGGGACATATGGAGTGGAATGTGCTGTGGAGGTCAGGCAGTGGATGGGACATATGGAGTGGAATATCCAGAGGAGGTCAGGCAGTGGATGGGACATATGGAGAGGAATATGCTGTGGAGGTCAGGCAGTGGATGGGACATATGGAATGGAATGTGCTGTGGTGGTCAGGCAGTGGATGGGACATATGGAATGGAATGTGCTGTGGTGGTCAGGCAGTGGACGGGACATATGGAATGGAATATGCTGTGGAGGTCAGGCAGTGGATGAGACATATGGAGAGGAATATGCTCTGGTGGTCAGGCAGTGGATGGGACATATGGTGAGGAATATGCTGTAGTGGTCAGGCAGTGGATGGGACATATTGAGCGGAATATGCTGTGGAGGTCAGGCAGTGGATGGGACATATGGAATGGAATATGCTGTGGAGGTCAGGCAGTGGATGGGACATATGGAGTGGAATATGCTGTGGTGGTCAGCCAGTGGATGGGACATGGAGTGGAATATGCTGTGGAGGTCAGGCAGTGGATGGGACATATGGAGTGGAATATGCTGTGGACGTCAGGCAGTGGATGGGACATATGGAGAGGAATATGCTGTGGTGGTCAGGCAGTGGATGGGACATGGAGTGGAATATGCTGTGGAGGTCAGGCAGTGGATGGGACATATGGAGTGTAATATGCTGTGGAGGTCAGGCAGTGGATGGGACATATGGAGAGGAATATGCTGTGGAGGTCAGGCAGTGGATGGGACATATGGAGAGGAATATGCTGTGGAGGTCAGGCAGTGGATGGGACATATGGAGTGGAATATGCTGTGGAGGTCAGGCAGTGGATGGGACATATGGAGTGGAATGTGCTGTGGAGGTCAGGCAATGGATGGGACATATGGAGTGGAATATGCTGTGGATGTCAGGCAGTGGATGGGACATATGGAGAGGAATATGCTGTGGAGGTCAGGCAGTGGATGGGACATATGGAATGGAATGTGCTGTGGTGGTCAGGCAGTGGATGGGACATATGGAATGGAATGTGCTGTGGTGGTCAGGCAGTGGATGGGACATATGGAGTAGAATATGCTGTGGAGGTCAGGCAGTGGATGGGACATATGGAGAGGAATATGCTGTGGTGGTCAGGCAGTGGATGGGACATATGGAGTGGAATATGCTGTGGAGGTCGGGCAGTGGATGGGACATATGGAAAGGAATATGCTGTGGAGGTCAGGCAGTGGATGGGACATATGGAGTGGAATATGCTGTGGTGGTCAGGCAGTGGATGGGACATATGGAGTGGAATATGCTGTGGAGATCAGGCAGTGGATGGGACATATGGAGAGGAATATGCTGTGGAGGTCAGGCAGTGGATGGGACATATGGAGTGGAATGTGCTGTGGTGGTCAGGCAGTGGATGGGACATATGGAGTGGAATGTGCTGTGGAGGTCAGTCAGTGGATGGGACATATGGAGTGGAATGTGCTGTGGAGGTCAGGCAGTGGATGGGACATATGGAGTGGAATATCCAGTGGAGGTCAGGCAGTGGATGGGACATATGGAGTGGAATGTGCTGTGGTGGTCAGGCAGTGGATGGGACATATGGAGTGGAATATGCTGTGGAGATCAGGCAGTGGATGGGACATATGGAGAGGAATATGTTGTGGAGGTCAGGCAGTGGATGGGACATATGGAGTGGAATATGCTGTGGTTGTCAGGCAGTGGATGGGACATATGGAGTGGAATGTGCTGTGGAGGTCAGGCAGTGGATGGGACATATGGAGTGGAATGTGCTGTAGAGGTCAGGCAGTGGATGGGACATATGGAGTGGAATATCCAGTGGAGGTCAGGCAGTGGATGGGACATATGGAGAGGAATATGCTGTGGAGGTCAGGCAGTGGATGGGACATATGGAGTGGAATATCCAGAGCAGGTCAGGCAGTGGATGGGACATATGGAGAGGAATATGCTGTGGAGGTCAGGCAGTGGATGGGACATATGGAATGGAATGTGCTGTGGTGGTCAGGCAGTGGATGGGACATATGGAATGGAATGTGCTGTGGTGGTCAGGCAGTGGATGGGACATATGGAATGGAATATGCTGTGGAGGTCAGGCAGTGGATGAGACATATGGAGAGGAATATGCTCTGGTGGTCAGGCAGTGGATGGGACATATGGTGAGGAATATGCTGTGGAGGTCCGGCAGTGGATGGGACATATTGAGCGGAATATGCTGTGGAGGTCAGGCAGTGGATGGGACATATGGAATGGAATATGCTGTGGAGGTCAGGCAGTGGATGGGACATATGGAGTGGAATATGCTGTGGTGGTCAGGCAGTGGATGGGACATGGAGTGGAATATGCTGTGGAGGTCAGGCACTGGATGGGACATATGGAGTGGAATATGCTGTGGACGTCAGGCAGTGGATGGGACATATGGAGAGGAATATGCTGTGGTGGTCAGGCAGTGGATGGGACATGGAGTGGAATATGCTGTGGAGGTCAGGCAGTGGATGGGACATATGGAGTGTAATATGCTGTGGAGGTCAGGCAGTGGATGGGACATATGGAGAGGAATATGCTGTGGAGGTCAGGCAGTGGATGGGACATATGGAGAGGAATATGCTGTGGAGGTCAGGCAGTGGATGGGACATATGGAGTGGAATATGCTGTGGAGGTCAGGCAGTGGATGGGACATATGGAGTGGAATGTGCTGTGGAGGTCAGGCAATGGATGGGACATATGGAGAGGAATATGCTGTGGAGGTCAGGCAGTGGATGGGACATATGGAATGGAATGTGCTGTGGTGGTCAGGCAGTGGATGGGACATATGGAATGGAATGTGCTGTGGTGGTCAGGCAGTGGATGGGACATATGGAGTAGAATATGCTGTGGAGGTCAGGCAGTGGATGGGACATATGGAGAGGAATATGCTGTGGTGGTCAGGCAGTGGATGGGACATATGGAGTGGAATATGCTGTGGAGGTCGGGCAGTGGATGGGACATATGGAAAGGAATATGCTGTGGAGGTCAGGCAGTGGATGGGACATATGGAGTGGAATATGCTGTGGTGGTCAGGCAGTGGATGGGACATATGGAGTGGAATATGCTGTGGAGATCAGGCAGTGGATGGGACATATGGAGAGGAATATGCTGTGGAGGTCAGGCAGTGGATGGGACATATGAAGTGGAATGTGCTGTGGTGGTCAGGCAGTGGATGGGACATATGGAGTGGAATGTGCTGTGGAGGTCAGGCAGTGGATGGGACATATGGAGTGGAATGTGCTGTGGAGGTCAGGCAGTGGATGGGACATATGGAGTGGAATATCCAGTGGAGGTCAGGCAGTGGATGGGACATATGGAGTGGAATGTGCTGTGGTGGTCAGGCAGTGGATGGGACATATGGAGTGGAATATGCTGTGGAGATCAGGCAGTGGATGGGACATATGGAGAGGAATATGTTGTGGAGGTCAGGCACTGGATGGGACATATGGAGTGGAATATGCTGTGGTTGTCAGGCAGTGGATGGGACATATGGAGTGGAATGTGCTGTGGAGGTCAGGCAGCGGATGGGACATATGGAGTGGAATGTGCTGTAGAGGTCAGGCAGTGGATGGGACATATGGAGTGGAATATCCAGTGGAGGTCAGGCAGTGGATGGGACATATGGAGAGGAATATGCTGTGGAGGTCAGGCAGTGGATGGGACATATGGAATGGAATGTGCTGTGGTGGTCAGGCAGTGGATGGGACATATGGAATGGAATGTGCTGTGGTGGTTAGGCAGTGGATGGGACATATGGAATGGAATATGCTGTGGAGGTCAGGAAGTGGATGAGACATATGGAGAGGAATATGCTCTGGTGGTCAGGCAGTGGATGGGACATATGGAGTGGAATATGCTGTGGAGGTCAGGCAGTGGATGGGACATATGGAATGGAATGTGCTGTGGTGGTCAGGCAGTGGATGGGACATATGGAATGGAATGTGCTGTGGTGGTCAGGCAGTGGATGGGACATATGGAATGGAATATGCTGTGGTGGTCAGGCAGTGGATGGGACATATGGAGTGGAATGTGCTGTGGTGGTCAGGCAGTGGATGGGACATATGGAGTGGAATGTGCTGTGGAGGTCAGGCAGTGGATGGGACATATGGAGTGGAATGTGCTATGGAGGTCAGGCAGTGGATGGGATATATGGATTGGAATGTCCTGTGGAGGTCAGGCAGTGGATGGGACATATGGAGAGGAATATGCTGTGGAGGTCAGGCAGTGGATGGGACATATGGAGAGGAATATTCTGTGGAGGTCAGGCAGTGGATGGGACATATGGAGAGGAATATGCAGTGGAGGTCAGGCAGTGGATGGGACATATGGAGAGGAATATGCTGTGGAGGTCAGACAGTGGATGGGACATATGGAATGGAAAGTGCTGTGGTGGTCAGGCTGTCGATGGGACATATGGAATGGAATGTGCTGTGGAGGTCAGGCAGTGGATGGGACATGGAATGGAGTATGCTGTGGAGGTCAGGCAGTGGATGGGACATATGGAGAGGAATATGCAGTGGTGGTCAGGCAGTGGATGGGACATATGGAGAGGAACATGCTGTGGTGGTCAGGCAGAGGATGGGACATATGGAGTGGAATGTGCTGTGGAGGTCAGGCAGTGGATGGGACATATGGAGTGGAATGTGCTGTGGTGGTCAGGCAGTGGATGGTACATATGGAGTGGAATGTGCTGTGGAGGTCAGGCAGTGGATGGGACATATGGAGTGGAATGTGCTATGGAGGTCAGGCAATGGATGGGACATATGGAGTGGAATATGCTCTGGAGGTCAGGCAGTGGATGGGACATATGGAGTGGAAAATGCTGTGGTGGTCAGGCAGTGGATGGGACATATGGAGTGGAAAATGCTGTGGAGGTCAGGCAGTGGAAGGGACATATGGAGTGGAATATGCTGTGGTGGTCAGGCAGAGGATGGGACATATGGAGTGGAATATGCTGTGTATGTCAGGCAGTGGATGGGACATATGGAGAGGAATATGCTGTGGAGGTCTGGCAGTGGATGGGACATATGGAATGGAATGTGCTGTGGTGGTCAGGCTGTCGATGGGACATATGGAATGGAATGTGCTGTGGAGGTCAGGCAGTGGATGGGACATGGAATGGAGTATGCTGTGGAGGTCAGGCAGTGGATGGGACATATGGAGAGGAATATGCAGTGGTGGTCAGGCAGTGGATGGGACATATGGAGAGGAACATGCTGTGGTGGTCAGGCAGAGGATGGGACATATGGAGTGGAATGTGCTGTGGAGGTCAGGCAGTGGATGGGACATATGGAGTGGAATGTGCTGTGGTGGTCAGGCAGTGGATGGGACATATGGAGTGGAATGTGCTGTGGAGGTCAGGCAGTGGATGGGACATATGGAGTGGAATGTGCTATGGAGGTCAGGCAATGGATGGGACATATGGAGTGGAATATGCTCTGGAGGTCAGGCAGTGGATGGGACATATGGAGTGGAAAATGCTGTGGTGGTCAGGCAGTGGATGGGACATATGGAGTGGAAAATGCTGTGGAGGTCAGGCAGTGGAAGGGACATATGGAGTGGAATATGCTGTGGTGGTCAGGCAGAGGATGGGACATATGGAGTGGAATATGCTGTGTATGTCAGGCAGTGGATGGGACATATGGAGAGGAATATGCTGTGGAGGTCTGGCAGTGGATGGGACATATGGAATGGAATGTGCTGTGGTGGTCAGGCAGTGGATGGGACTTATAGAATGGACTGTGCAGTGGTGGTCAGGCAGTGGATGGGACATATGGAATGGAATATGCTGTGGAGGTCAGGCAGTGAATGGGACATATGGAGAGGAATATGCTGTGGTGGTCAGGCAGTGGATGGGACATATGGAGTGGAATATGCTGTGGAGGTCAGGCAGTTGATGGGAAATATGGAGAGGAATATGCTGTGGTGGTCAGGCAGTGGATTGGACATATGGTTTGGAATATGCTGTGGAGGTCAGGCAGTGGATGGGACATATGGAATGGAATATGCTGTGGAGGTCAGGCAGTGGATGGGACATATGGAGCGTAATATGCTGTGGTGGTCTGGCAGTGGATGGGACATATGGAGTGGAATGTGCTTTGGTGGTCAGGCAGTGGATGGGACATATGGAGTGGAATATGCTGTGGAGATCAGGCAGTGGATGGGACATATGGAGAGGAATATGCTTTGGAGGTCATGCAGTGGATGGGACATATGGAGTGGAATATGCTGTGGAGGTCAGGCAGTGGATGGGACATATGGAGTGGAGTGTGCTGTAGTGGTCAGGCAGTGGATGGGACATATGGAGTGGAATGTGCTGTGGAGGTCAGGCAGTGGATGGGACATATGGAGTGAAATAAGCTGTGGAGGTCAGGCAGTGGATGGGACATATGGTATGGAATGTGCTGTGGTGGTCAGGCAGTGGATGGGACATATCGAGTGGAATATGCTGTGGTGGTCAGGCAGAGGATGGGACATATGGAGTGGAATATGCTGTGGATGTCAGGCAGTGGATGGGACATATGGAGAGGAATATGCTGTGGAGGTCAGGCAGTGGATGGGACATATGGAATGGAATGTGCTGTGGAGGTCAGGCAATGGATGGGACATTTGGAGTGGAATATGCTCTGGAGGTCAGGCAGTGGATGGGACATATGGAGTGGAATGTGCTGTGGAGGTCAGGCAATGGATGGGACATATGGAGTGGAATATGCTCTGGAGGTCAGGACTTATGGAATGGAATGTGCTGTGGTGGTCAGGCAGTGGATGGGACATATGGAATGGAAAATGCTGTGGAGATCAGGCAGTGGATGGGACATATGGAGAGGAATATGCTTTGGAGGTCAGGCAGTGGATGGGACATATCGAGTGGAATATGCTGTGGAGGTCAGGCAGTGGTTGTGACATATGGAGTGGAATATGCTGTGGAGGTCAGGCAGTGGATGGGACATATGGAGTGGAATATGCTGTGGAGGTCAGGCAGTGGATGGGACATATGGAGTGGAATATGCTGTGGAGGTCAGGCAGAGGATGGGACATATGGAGTGGAATATGCTGTGGATGTCAGGCAGTGGATGGGACATATGGAGAGGAATATGCTGGGGAGGTCAGGCAGTGTATGGGACATATGGAGTGGAATATGCTGTGGTGGTCAGGCAGTGGATGGGACATATGGAGTGGAATGTGCTGTGGAGGTCAGGCAGTGGATGGGACATATGGAGTGTAATATGCTGTGGAGGTCAGGCAGTGGATGGGACATATGGAGAGGAATAAGCTGTGGAGGTCAGGCAGTGGATGGGACTTATGGAGAGGAATATGCTGTGGAAGTCAGGCAGTGGATGGGACATATGGAGTGGTATATGCTGTGGAAGTCAGGCAGTGGATGGGACATATGGAGTGGAATGTGCTGTGGAGGTCAGGCAGTGGATGGGACATATGGAGTGGAATATCCAGAGGAGGTCAGGCAGTGGATGGGACATATGGAGGGGAATATGCTGTGGAGGTCAGGCAGTGGATGGGACATATGGAATGGAATGTGCTGTGGTGGTCAGGCAGTGGATGGGACATATGGAATGGAATGTGCTGTGGTGGTCAGGCAGTGGATGGGACATATGGAATGGAATATGCTGTGGAGGTCAGGCCGTGGATGAGACATATGGAGAGGAATATGCTCTGGTGGTCAGGCAGTGGATGGGACATATGGAGAGGAATATGCTGTGGAGGTCAGGCAGTTGATGGGACATATTGAGCGGAATATGCTGTGGAGGTCAGGCAGTGGATGGGACATATGGAATGGAATATGCTGTGGAGGTCAGGCAGTGGATGGGACATATGGAGTGGAATATGCTGTGGTGGTCAGGCAGTGGATGGGACATGGAGTGGAATATGCTGTGGAGGTCAGGCAGTGGATGGGACATATGGAGTGGAATATGCTGTGGACGTCAGGCAGTGGATGGGACATATGGAGAGGAATATGCTGTGGTGGTCAGGCAGTGGATGGGACATGGAGTGGAATATGCTGTGGAGGTCAGGCAGTGGATTGGACATATGGAGTGTAATATGCTGTGGAGGTCAGGCAGTGGATGGGACATATGGAGAGGAATATGCTGTGGAGGTCAGGCAGTGGATGGGACATATGGAGAGGTATATGCTGTGGATGAAGGGCAGTGGATGGGACATATGGAGAGGAATATGCTGTGGAGGTCAGGCAGTGGATGGGACATATGGAATGGAATGTGCTGTGGTGGTCAGACAGTGGAGGGGACATATGGAATGGAATGTGCTGTGGTGGTCAGGCAGTGGAAGGGACATATGGAATGGAATATGCTGTGGAGGTCAGGCAGTGGATGAGACATATGGAGAGGAATATGCTGTGGTGGTCAGGCAGTGGATGGGACATATGGAGTGGAATATGCTGTGGAGGTCAGGCAGTGGATGAGACATATGGAGAGGAATATGCTGTGGTGGTCAGGCAGTGGATGGGACATATGGAGTAGAATATGCTGTGGAGGTCAGGCAGTGGATGGGACATATGGAGAGGAATATGCTGTGGTGGTCAGGCAGTGGATGGGACATATGGAGTGGAATATGCTGTGGAGGTCGGGCAGTGGATGGGACATATGGAAAGGAATATGCTGTGGAGGTCAGGCAGTGGATGGGACATATGGAGTGGAATATGCTGTGGTGATCAGGCAGTGGATGGGACATATCTAGTGGAATATGCTGTGGAGATCAGGCAGTGAATGGGACATATGGAGAGGAATATGCTGTGGAGGTCAGGCAGTGGATGGGACATATGGAGTGGAATGTGCTGTGGTGGTCAGGCAGTGGATGGGACATATGGAGTGGAATGTGCTGTGGAGGTGAGGCAGTGGATGGGACATATGGAGTGGAATGTGCTGTGGAGGTCAGGCAGTGGATGGGACATATGGAGTGGAATATCCAGTGGAGGTCAGGCAGTGGATGGGACATATGGAGTGGAATGTGCTGTGGTGGTCAGGCAGTGGATGGGACATATGGAGTGGAATATGCTGTGGAGATCAGGCAGTGGATGGGACATATGGAGAGGAATATGCTGTGGAGGTCAGGCAGTGGATGGGACATATGGAGTGGAATGTGCTGTGGTTGTCAGGCAGTGGATGGGACATATGGAGTGGAATGTGCTGTGGAGGTCAGGCAGTGGATGGGACATATGGAGTGGAATGTGCTGTAGAGGTCAGGCAGTGGATGGGACATATGGAGTGGAATATCCAGTGGAGGTCAGGCAGTGGATGGGACATATGGAGAGGTATATGCTGTGGAGGTCTGGCAGTGGATGGGACATATGGAATGGAATGTGCTGTGGTGGTCAGGCAGTGGATGGGACATATGGAATGGAATGTGCAGTGGTGGTCAGGCAGTGGATGGGACATATGGAATGGAATATGCTGTGGAGGTCAGGCAGTGGATGGGACATATGGAGAGGACTATGCTGTGGTGGTCAGGCAGTGGATGGGACATATGGAGTGGAATATGCTGTGGTGGTCAGGCAGTTGATGGGAAATATGGAGAGGAATATGCTGTGGTGGTCAGGCAGTGGATTGGACATATGGAGTGGAATATGCTGTGGAGGTCAGGCAGTGGATGGGACATATGGAATGGAATATGCTGTGGAGGTCAGGCAGTGGATGGGACATATGGAGCGTAATATGCTGTGGTGGTCAGGCAGTGGATGGGACATATGGAGTGGAATATGCTGTGGAGGTCAGGCAGTGGATGGGACATATGGAGAGGAATATGCTGTGGATGTCAGGCTGTGGATGGGACATATGGAGAGGAATATGCTGTGGAGGTCAGGCAGTGGAGGGGTCATATGGAGTGGAATATGCTGTGGAGGTCTGGCAGTGGATGGGACATATGGAATGGAATGTGCTGTGGTGGTCAGACAGTGGAGGGGACATATGGAATGGAATGTGCTGTGGTGGTCAGGCAGTGGAAGGGACATATGGAATGGAATATGCTGTGGAGGTCAGGCAGTGGATGAGACATATGGAGAGGAATATGCTGTGGTGGTCAGGCAGTGGATGGGACATATGGAGTGGAATATGCTGTGGAGGTCAGGCAGTGGATGAGACATATGGAGAGGAATATGCTGTGGTGGTCAGGCAGTGGATGGGACATATGGAGTAGAATATGCTGTGGAGGTCAGGCAGTGGATGGGACATATGGAGAGGAATATGCTGTGGTGGTCAGGCAGTGGATGGGACATATGGAGTGGAATATGCTGTGGAGGTCGGGCAGTGGATGGGACATATGGAATGGAATATGCTGTGGAGGTCAGGAAGTGGATGGGACATATGGAGTGGAATATGCTGTGGTGGTCAGGCAGTGGATGGGACATATCTAGTGGAATATGCTGTGGAGATCAGGCAGTGAATGGGACATATGGAGAGGAATATGCTGTGGAGGTCAGGCAGTGGATG
The DNA here is from genome assembly GCA_031769625.1 of Taudactylus pleione. NCBI lineage: Eukaryota > Metazoa > Chordata > Amphibia > Anura > Myobatrachidae > Taudactylus > Taudactylus pleione. Next base: position 157,403 of record JAUIMM010000490.1, read on the forward strand.
GGACATATGGAGTGGAATGTGCTGTGGTGGTCAGGCAGTGGATGGGACATATGGAGTGGAATGTGCTGTGGAGGTGAGGCAGTGGATGGGACATATGGAGTGGAATGTGCTGTGGAGGTCAGGCAGTGGATGGGACATATGGAGTGGAATATCCAGTGGAGGTCAGGCAGTGGATGGGACATATGGAGTGGAATGTGCTGTGGTGGTCAGGCAGTGGATGGGACATATGGAGTGGAATATGCTGTGGAGATCAGGCAGTGGATGGGACATATGGAGAGGAATATGCTGTGGAGGTCAGGCAGTGGATGGGACATATGGAGTGGAATGTGCTGTGGTTGTCAGGCAGTGGATGGGACATATGGAGTGGAATGTGCTGTGGAGGTCAGGCAGTGGATGGGACATATGGAGTGGAATGTGCTGTAGAGGTCAGGCAGTGGATGGGACATATGGAGTGGAATATCCAGTGGAGGTCAGGCAGTGGATGGGACATATGGAGAGGTATATGCTGTGGAGGTCTGGCAGTGGATGGGACATATGGAATGGAATGTGCTGTGGTGGTCAGGCAGTGGATGGGACATATGGAATGGAATGTGCAGTGGTGGTCAGGCAGTGGATGGGACATATGGAATGGAATATGCTGTGGAGGTCAGGCAGTGGATGGGACATATGGAGAGGACTATGCTGTGGTGGTCAGGCAATGGATGGGACATATGGAGTGGAATATGCTGTGGTGGTCAGGCAGTGGATGGGACATATCTAGTGGAATATGCTGTGGAGATCAGGCAGTGAATGGGACATATGGAGAGGAATATGCTGTGGAGGTCAGGCAGTGGATGGGACATATGGAGTGGAATGTGCTGTGGTGGTCAGGCAGTGGATGGGACATATGGAGTGGAATGTGCTGTGGAGGTGAGGCAGTGGATGGGACATATGGAGTGGAATGTGCTGTGGAGGTCAGGCAGTGGATGGGACATATGGAGTGGAATATCCAGTGGAGGTCAGGCAGTGGATGGGACATATGGAGTGGAATGTGCTGTGGTGGTCAGGCAGTGGATGGGACATATGGAGTGGAATATGCTGTGGAGATCAGGCAGTGGATGGGACATATGGAGAGGAATATGCTGTGGAGGTCAGGCAGTGGATGGGACATATGGAGTGGAATGTGCTGTGGTTGTCAGGCAGTGGATGGGACATATGGAGTGGAATGTGCTGTGGAGGTCAGGCAGTGGATGGGACATATGGAGTGGAATGTGCTGTAGAGGTCAGGCAGTGGATGGGACATATGGAGTGGAATATCCAGTGGAGGTCAGGCAGTGGATGGGACATATGGAGAGGTATATGCTGTGGAGGTCTGGCAGTGGATGGGACATATGGAATGGAATGTGCTGTGGTGGTCAGGCAGTGGATGGGACATATGGAATGGAATGTGCAGTGGTGGTCAGGCAGTGGATGGGACATATGGAATGGAATATGCTGTGGAGGTCAGGCAGTGGATGGGACATATGGAGAGGACTATGCTGTGGTGGTCAGGCAGTGGATGGGACATATGGAATGGAATATGCTGTGGTGGTCAGGCAGTTGATGGGAAATATGGAGAGGAATATGCTGTGGTGGTCAGGCAGTGGATTGGACATATAGAGTGGAATATGCTGTGGAGGTCAGGCAGTGGATGGGACATATGGAATGGAATATGCTGTGGAGGTCAGGCAGTGGATGGGACATATGGAGCGTAATATGCTGTGGTGGTCAGGCAGTGGATGGGACATATGGAGTGGAATATGCTGTGGAGGTCAGGCAGTGGATGGGACATATGGAGAGGAATATGCTGTGGATGTCAGGCTGTGGATGGGACATATGGAGAGGAATATGCTGTGGAGGTCAGGCAGTGGAGGGGTCATATGGAGTGGAATATGCTGTGGAGGTCTGGCAGTGGATGGGACATATGGAATGGAATGTGCTGTGGTGGTCAGACAGTGGAGGGGACATATGGAATGGAATGTGCTGTGGTGGTCAGGCAGTGGAAGGGACATATGGAATGGAATATGCTGTGGAGGTCAGGCAGAGGATGAGACATATGGAGAGGAATATGCTGTGGTGGTCAGGCAGTGGATGGGACATATGGAGTGGAATATGCTGTGGAGGTCAGGCAGTGGATGAGACATATGGAGAGGAATATGCTGTGGTGGTCAGGCAGTGGATGGGACATATGGAGTAGAATATGCTGTGGAGGTCAGGCAGTGGATGGGACATATGGAGAGGAATATGCTGTGGTGGTCAGGCAGTGGATGGGACATATGGAGTGGAATATGCTGTGGAGGTCGGGCAGTGGATGGGACATATGGAATGGAATATGCTGTGGAGGTCAGGAAGTGGATGGGACATATGGAGTGGAATATGCTGTGGTGGTCAGGCAGTGGATGGGACATATCTAGTGGAATATGCTGTGGAGATCAGGCAGTGAATGGGACATATGGAGAGGAATATGCTGTGGAGGTCAGGCAGTGGATGGGACATATGGAGTGGAATGTGCTGTGGTGGTCAGGCAGTGGATGGGACATATGGAGTGGAATGTGCTGTGGAGGTGAGGCTGTGGATGGGACATATGGAGTGGAATGTGCTGTGGAGGTCAGGCAGTGGATGGGACATATGGAGTGGAATGTGCTGTAGAGGTCAGGCAGTGGATGGGACATATGGAGTGGAATATCCAGTGGAGGTCAGGCAGTGGATGGGTCATATGGAGAGGTATATGCTGTGGAGGTCTGGCAGTGGATGGGACATATGGAATGGAATGTGCTGTGGTGGTCAGGCAGTGGATGGGACATATGGAATGGAATGTGCAGTGGTGGTCAGGCAGTGGATGGGACATATGGATTGGAATATGCTGTGGAGGTCAGGCAGTGGATGGGACATATGGAGAGGACTATGCTGTGGTGGTCAGGCAGTGGATGGGACATATGGAGTGGAATATGCTGTGGTGGTCAGGCAGTTGATGGGAAATATGGAGAGGAATATGCTGTTGTGGTCAGGCAGTGGATTGGACATATGGAGTGGAATATGCTGTGGAGGTCAGGCAGTGGATGGGACATATGGAATGGAATATGCTGTGGAGGTCAGGCAGTGGATGGGACATATGGAGCGTAATATGCTGTGGTGGTCAGGCAGTGGATGGGAAATATGGAGAGGAATATGCTGTGGTGGTCAGGCAGTGGATTGGACATATGGAGTGGAATATGCTGTGGAGGTCAGGCAGTGGATGGGACATATGGAATGGAATATGCTGTGGAGGTCAGGCAGTGGATGGGACATATGGAGCGTAATATGCTGTGGTGGTCAGGCAGTGGATGGGACATATGGAGTGGAATATGCTGTGGAGGTCAGGCAGTGGATGGGACATATGGAGAGGAATATGCTGTGGATGTCAGGCTGTGGATGGGACATATGGAGAGGAATATGCTGTGGAGGTCAGGCAGTGGAGGGGTCATATGGAGTGAATATGCTGTGGAGGTCTGGCAGTGGATGGGACATTTGGAGAGGTATATGCTGTGGAAGTCAGGCAGTGGATGGGACATATGGAGTGGAATGTGCTGTGGAGGTCAGGCAGTGGATGGGACATATGGAATGGAATGTGCTGTGGTGGTCAGACAGTGGAGGGGACATATGGAATGGAATGTGCTGTGGTGGTCAGGCAGTGGAAGGGACATATGGAATGGAATATGCTGTGGAGGTCAGGCAGTGGATGAGACATATGGAGAGGAATATGCTGTGGTGGTCAGGCAGTGGATGGGACATATGGAGTGGAATATGCTGTGGAGGTCAGGCAGTGGATGAGACATATGGAGAGGAATATGCTGTGGTGGTCAGGCAGTGGATGGGACATATGGAGTAGAATATGCTGTGGAGGTCAGGCAGTGGATGGGACATATGGAGAGGAATATGCTGTGGTGGTCAGGCAGTGGATGGGACATATGGAGTGGAATATGCTGTGGAGGTCGGGCAGTGGATGGGACATATGGAATGGAATATGCTGTGGAGGTCAGGAAGTGGATGGGACATATGGAGTGGAATATGCTGTGGTGGTCAGGCAGTGGATGGGACATATCTAGTGGAATATGCTGTGGAGATCAGGCAGTGAATGGGACATATGGAGAGGAATATGCTGTGGAGGTCAGGCAGTGGATGGGACATATGGAGTGGAATGTGCTGTGGTGGTCAGGCAGTGGATGGGACATATGGAGTGGAATGTGCTGTGGAGGTGAGGCAGTGGATGGGACATATGGAGTGGAATGTGCTGTGGAGGTCAGGCAGTGGATGGGACATATGGAGTGGAATATCCAGTGGAGGTCAGGCAGTGGATGGGACATATGGAGTGGAATGTGCTGTGGTGGTCAGGCAGTGGATGGGACATATGGAGTGGAATATGCTGTGGAGATCAGGCAGTGGATGGGACATATGGAGAGGAATATGCTGTGGAGGTCAGGCAGTGGATGGGACATATGGAGTGGAATGTGCTGTGGTTGTCAGGCAGTGGATGGGACATATGGAGTGGAATGTGCTGTGGAGGTCAGGCAGTGGATGGGACATATGGAGTGGAATGTGCTGTAGAGGTCAGGCAGTGGATCGGACATATGGAGTGGAATATCCAGTGGAGGTCAGGCAGTGGATGGGACATATGGAGAGGTATATGCTGTGGAGGTCTGGCAGTGGATGGGACATATGGAATGGAATGTGCTGTGGTGGTCAGGCAGTGGATGGGACATATGGAATGGAATGTGCAGTGGTGGTCAGGCAGTGGATGGGACATATGGAATGGAATATGCTGTGGAGGTCAGGCAGTGGATGGGACATATGGAGAGGACTATGCTGTGGTGGTCAGGCAGTGGATGGGACATATGGAGTGGAATATGCTGTGGTGGTCAGGCAGTGGATGGGACATATCTAGTGGAATATGCTGTGGAGATCAGGCAGTGAATGGGACATATGGAGAGGAATATGCTGTGGAGGTCAGGCAGTGGATGGGACATATGGAGTGGAATGTGCTGTGGTGGTCAGGCAGTGGATGGGACATATGGAGTGGAATGTGCTGTGGAGGTGAGGCAGTGGATGGGACATATGGAGTGGAATGTGCTGTGGAGGTCAGGCAGTGGATGGGACATATGGAGTGGAATATCCAGTGGAGGTCAGGCAGTGGATGGGACATATGGAGTGGAATGTGCTGTGGTGGTCAGGCAGTGGATGGGACATATGGAGTGGAATATGCTGTGGAGATCAGGCAGTGGATGGGACATATGGAGAGGAATATGCTGTGGAGGTCAGGCAGTGGATGGGACATATGGAGTGGAATGTGCTGTGGTTGTCAGGCAGTGGATGGGACATATGGAGTGGAATGTGCTGTGGAGGTCAGGCAGTGGATGGGACATATGGAGTGGAATGTGCTGTAGAGGTCAGGCAGTGGATGGGACATATGGAGTGGAATATCCAGTGGAGGTCAGGCAGTGGATGGGACATATGGAGAGGTATATGCTGTGGAGGTCTGGCAGTGGATGGGACATATGGAATGGAATGTGCTGTGGTGGTCAGGCAGTGGATGGGACATATGGAATGGAATGTGCAGTGGTGGTCAGGCAGTGGATGGGACATATGGAATGGAATATGCTGTGGAGGTCAGGCAGTGGATGGGACATATGGAGAGGACTATGCTGTGGTGGTCAGGCAGTGGATGGGACATATGGAATGGAATATGCTGTGGTGGTCAGGCAGTTGATGGGAAATATGGAGAGGAATATGCTGTGGTGGTCAGGCAGTGGATTGGACATATGGAGTGGAATATGCTGTGGAGGTCAGGCAGTGGATGGGACATATGGAATGGAATATGCTGTGGAGGTCAGGCAGTGGATGGGACATATGGAGCGTAATATGCTGTGGTGGTCAGGCAGTGGATGGGACATATGGAGTGGAATATGCTGTGGAGGTCAGGCAGTGGATGGGACATATGGAGAGGAATATGCTGTGGATGTCAGGCTGTGGATGGGACATATGGAGAGGAATATGCTGTGGAGGTCAGGCAGTGGAGGGGTCATATGGAGTGGAATATGCTGTGGAGGTCTGGCAGTGGATGGGACATATGGAATGGAATGTGCTGTGGTGGTCAGACAGTGGAGGGGACATATGGAATGGAATGTGCTGTGGTGGTCAGGCAGTGGAAGGGACATATGGAATGGAATATGCTGTGGAGGTCAGGCAGAGGATGAGACATATGGAGAGGAATATGCTGTGGTGGTCAGGCAGTGGATGGGACATATGGAGTGGAATATGCTGTGGAGGTCAGGCAGTGGATGAGACATATGGAGAGGAATATGCTGTGGTGGTCAGGCAGTGGATGGGACATATGGAGTAGAATATGCTGTGGAGGTCAGGCAGTGGATGGGACATATGGAGAGGAATATGCTGTGGTGGTCAGGCAGTGGATGGGACATATGGAGTGGAATATGCTGTGGAGGTCGGGCAGTGGATGGGACATATGGAATGGAATATGCTGTGGAGGTCAGGAAGTGGATGGGACATATGGAGTGGAATATGCTGTGGTGGTCAGGCAGTGGATGGGACATATCTAGTGGAATATGCTGTGGAGATCAGGCAGTGAATGGGACATATGGAGAGGAATATGCTGTGGATGTCAGTCAGTGGATGGGACATATGGAGTGGAATGTGCTGTGGTGGTCAGGCAGTGGATGGGACATATGGAGTGGAATGTGCTGTGGAGGTGAGGCTGTGGATGGGACATATGGAGTGGAATGTGCTGTGGAGGTCAGGCAGTGGATGGGACATATGGAGTGGAATGTGCTGTAGAGGTCAGGCAGTGGATGGGACATATGGAGTGGAATATCCAGTGGAGGTCAGGCAGTGGATGGGTCATATGGAGAGGTATATGCTGTGGAGGTCTGGCAGTGGATGGGACATATGGAATGGAATGTGCTGTGGTGGTCAGGCAGTGGATGGGACATATGGAATGGAATGTGCAGTGGTGGTCAGGCAGTGGATGGGACATATGGATTGGAATATGCTGTGGAGGTCAGGCAGTGGATGGGACATATGGAGAGGACTATGCTGTGGTGGTCAGGCAGTGGATGGGACATATGGAGTGGAATATGCTGTGGTGGTCAGGCAGTTGATGGGAAATATGGAGAGGAATATGCTGTTGTGGTCAGGCAGTGGATTGGACATATGGAGTGGAATATGCTGTGGAGGTCAGGCAGTGGATGGGACATATGGAATGGAATATGCTGTGGAGGTCAGGCAGTGGATGGGACATATGGAGCGTAATATGCTGTGGTGGTCAGGCAGTGGATGGGAAATATGGAGAGGAATATGCTGTGGTGGTCAGGCAGTGGATTGGACATATGGAGTGGAATATGCTGTGGAGGTCAGGCAGTGGATGGGACATATGGAATGGAATATGCTGTGGAGGTCAGGCAGTGGATGGGACATATGGAGCGTAATATGCTGTGGTGGTCAGGCAGTGGATGGGACATATGGAGTGGAATATAATGTGGAGGTCAGGCAGTGGATGGGACATATGGAGAGGAATATGCTGTGGATGTCAGGCTGTGGATGGGACATATGGAGAGGAATATGCTGTGGAGGTCAGGCAGTGGAGGGGTCATATGGAGTGGAATATGCTGTGGAGGTCTGGCAGTGGATGGGACATTTGGAGAGGTATATGCTGTGGAAGTCAGGCAGTGGATGGGACATATGGAGTGGAATGTGCTGTGGAGGTCAGGCAGTGGATGGGACATATGGAATGGAATATGCTGTGGAGGTCAGGCAGTGGATGGGACATATGCAGTGGAATATGCTGTGGAGGTCAGGCAGAGGATGGGACATATGGAGTGTAATATGCTGTGGATGTCAGGCAGTTGATGGGACATATGGAGAGGAATATGCTGTGGAGGTCAGGCAGTGTATGGGACATATGGAGTGGAATATGCTGTGTTGGTCAGGCAGTGGATGGGACATATGGATTGGAATGTGCTGTGGAGGTCAGGCATTGGATGGGACATAAGAGTGGAATATGCTGTGGAGGTCAGGCAGTGGATGGGACATATGGAGTAGAATATGCTGTGGAGGTCAGGCAGTGGATGGGACATATGGAGTGGTATATGCTGTGGAAGTCAGGCAGTGGATGGGACATATGGAGTGGAATATTCTGTGGTGGTCAAGCAGTGGATAGGACATATGGAGAGGAATATGCTGTGGAGGTCAGGCAGAGGATGGGACATATTGAGTGGAATATGCTGTGGAGGTCAGGCAGTGGATGGGACATATGGAGAGGAATATGCTGTGGTGGTCAGGCAGTGGATGGGACATATGGAGTGGAATGTGCTGTGGAGGTTAGGCAGTGGATGGGACATATGGAGTGGAATATGCTGTGGAGGTCAGGCAGTGGATAGGACATATGGAGTGGAATGTGCTGTGGATGTCAGGCAGTGGATGGGACATATGGAGTGGAATGTGCTGTGGAGGTCAGGCAGTGGATGGGACATTTGGAGTGGAATATGCTGTGGAGGTCAGGCAGTGGATGGGACATATGGAGTGGAATCAGCTGTGGAGGCAGGCAGTGGATGGGACATACGGAGCGGAATATGCTGTGGAGGTCAGGCAGTGGATGGGACATAGGGAGTGGAATATGCTGTGGTGGTCAGGCAGTGGATGGGACATATGGATAGGAATATGCTGTGGATGTCAGGCAGTGGATGGGACATATGGAGAGGAATATGCTGTGGAGGTCAGGCAGTGGATGGGACATATGGAGTGGAATATGCTGTGGTGGTCAGGCAGTGGATGGGACATATGGAGAGGAATATGCTGTGGATGTCAGGCAGTGGATGGGACATATGGAGTGGAATATGCTGTGGAGGTCAGGCAGTGGATGAGACATATGGAGTGGAAAATGCTGTGGAGGTCTGACAGTGGATGGGACATTTGGATTTGTATATGCTGTGGAAGTCAGGCAGTGGATGGGACATATGGAGTGGAATATGCTGTGGAGGTCAGGCAGTGGATGGGACATATGGAGAGGAATATGCTGTGGATGTCAGGCAGTGGATGGGACATATGGAGAGGAATATGCTGTGGATGTCAGGCAGTGGATGGGACATATGGAGAGGAATATGCTGTGGAGGTCAGGCAGTGGATGGGACATATGGAGAGGAATATGCTGTGGAAGTCAGGCAGTGGATGGGACATATGGAGTGGAATGTGCTGTGGAGGTCAGGCAGTGGATGGGACATATGGAGTGGAATATGCTGTGGAGGTCAGGCAGTGGATGGGACATATGGAGAGGAATATGCTGTGGAGGTCAGGCAGTGGATGGGACATATGGAATGGAATGTGCTGTGGTGGTCAGGCAGTGGATGGTACATATGGAATGGAATGTGCTGTGGTGGTCAGGCAGTGGAAGGGACATATGGAATGGAATATGCTGTGGAGGTCAGGCAGTGGATGGGACATATGGGGAGGAATATGCTGTGGAGGTCAGGCAGTGGATGGGACATATGGAGTGGAATATGCTGTGGAGGTCAGGCAGTGGATGGGACATATGGAGAGGAATATGCTGTGGTGGTCAGGCAGTGGATGGGACATATGGAGAGGAATATGCTGTGGTGGTCAGGCAGTGGATGGGACATATGGAGTGGAATATGCTGTGGAGGTCAGGCAGTGGATGGGACATATGGAGAGGAATATGCTGTGGATGTTAGGCAGTGGATGGGACATATGGAGAGGAATATGCTGTGGAGGTCAGGTAGTGGATTTGACATATGAAGTGGAATATGCTGTGGAGGTCAGGCAGTAGATGGGACATATGGAGTGGTATATGCTGTGGAAGTCAGGCAGTGGATGGGACATATGGAGTGGAATATGCTGTGGATGTCAGGCAGTGGATGGGACATATGGAGAGGAATATGCTGTGGAGGTCAGGCAGTGGATGGGACATATGGAGTGGAATATGCTGTGGAGGTCAGGCAGTGGATGGGACATATGGAGTGGAATATGCTGTGGATTTCAGGCAGTGGATGGGACATATGGAGAGGAATATGCTGTGGATGTCAGGCAGTGGATGGGACATATGGAGTGGAATATGCTGTGGAGGTCAGGCAGTGGATGGGACATATGGAGTGGAATATGCTGTGGATTTCAGGCAGTGGATGGGACATATGGAGAGGAATATGCTGTGGAGGTCAGGCAGTGGAAAGGACATATGGAGTGGAATGTGCTGTGGTGGTCAGGCAGTGGATGGGACATATGGAGTGGAATATGCTGTGGTGGTCAGGCAGTGGATGGGACATATGGAGTGGAATATGCTGTGGAGGTCAGGCAGTGGATGGGATATATGGAGTGGAATATGCTGTGGAGGTCAGGCAGTGGAAAGGACATATGGAGTGGAATGTGCTGTCGTGGTCAGGCAGTGGATGGGACATATGGAGTGGAATATGCTGTGGATGTCAGGCAGTGGATGGGACATATGGAGTGGAATATGCTGTGGTGGTCAGGCAGTGGATGGGACATATGGAGTGGAATATGCTGTGGAGGTCAGGCAGTGGATGGGACATATGGAGTGGAATATGCTGTGGATTTCAGGCAGTGGATGGGACATATGGAGAGGAATATGCTGTGGAGGTCAGGCAGTGGAAAGGACATATGGAGTGGAATGTGCTGTGGTGGTCAGGCAGTGGATGGGACATATGGAGTGGAATATGCTGTGGTGGTCAGGCAGTGGATGGGACATATGGAGTGGAATATGCTGTGGAGGTCAGGCAGTGGATGGGACATATGGAGAGGAATATGCTGTGGATGTTAGGCAGTGGATGGGACATATGGAGAGGAATATGCTGTGGAGGTCAGGTAGTGGATTTGACATATGGAGTGGAATATGCTGTGGAGGTGAGGCAGTGGATGGGACATATGGAGTGGTATATGCTGTGGAAGTCAGGCAGTGGATGGGACATATGGAGTGGAATATGCTGTGGATGTCAGGCAGTGGATGGGACATATGGAGAGGAATATGCTGTGGAGGTCAGGCAGTGGATGGGACATATGGAATGGTATGTGCTGTGGTGGTCAGGCAGTGGATGGCACACATGGAATGGAATGTGCTGTGGTGGTCAGGCAGTGGATGGGACATATGGAATGGAATATGCTGTGGAGGTCAGGCAGTGGATGGGACATATGGAGAGGAATATGATGTGGTGGTCAGGCAGTGGATGGGACATATGGAGTGGAATATGCTGTGGAGATCAGGCAGTGGATGGGACATATGGAGAGGAATATGCTGTGGTGGTCAGGCAGTGAATGGGACATATGGAGTGGAATATGCTGTGGAGGTCAGGCAGTGGATGGGGCATATGGAACGGAATATGCTGTGGAGGTCAGGCAGTGGATGGGACATATGGAGTGGAATCAGCTGTGGAGGTCAGGCAGTGGATGGGACATATGGAGCGGAATATGCTGTGGAGGTCAGGCAGTGGATGGGACATATGGAGTGGAATATGCTGTGGAGGTCAGGCAGTGGATGGGACATATGGAGAGGAATATGCTGTGGAGGTCAGGCAGTGGATGGGACATATGGAGAGGAATATGCCGTGGAGGTCAGGCAGTGGATGGGACATATGGAGTGGAATATGCTGTGGTGTTCAGGCAGTGGATGGGACATATGGAGTGGAATATGCTGTGGAGGTCAGGCAGTGGATGGGACATATGGAGAGGAATATGCTGTGGATGTCAGGCAGTGGATGGGACATATGGAGAGGAATATGCTGTGGAGGTCAGTCAGTGGATGGGACATATGGAGTGGAATATGCTGTGGAGGTCAGTCAGTGGATGGGACATATGGAGTGGAATATGTTGTGGAGGTCAGGCAGTGGATGGGACATATGGAGTGGAATATGCTGTGTAGGTCAGGCAGTGGATGGGACATGTGGAGTGGAATATGCTGTGCTGGTCAGCCAGAGGATGGGACATATGGAGTGGAATATGCTGTTGATTTCAAGCAGTGGATGGGACATATGGAGAGGAATATGCTGTGGAGGTCATGCAGTGGAAAGGACATATGGAGTGGAATGTGCTGTGGTGGTCAGGCAGAGAATGGAATTTAGGGAGTGGAATGTGCTGTGTAGGTCAGGCAGTGGATGGGACATATGGAGTGGAATATGCTGTGGCAGTCAGGCCGTGGATGGGACATATGGAGTGGAATGTGCTGTGGAGGTCAGGCAGTGGATGGGACATATGGAGTGGAATATGCTGTGGAGGTCAGGCAGTGGATGGGACATATGGAGTGGAATGTGCTGTGTAGGTCAGGCAGTGGATGGGACATATGGAGTGGAATGTGCTGTGGAGGTCAGGCAGTGGTTGTGACATATGGAGTGGAATATGCTGTGGAGGTCAGGCAGTGGATGGGACATATGGAGTGGAAAATGCTGTGGAGGTCAGGCAGTGGATGGGACATATGGAGTGGAATATGCTGTGGAGGTCAGGCAGAGGATGGGACATATGGAGTGGAATATGCTGTGGATGTCAGGCAGTGGATGGGACATATGGGGAGGAATATGCTGGGGAGGTCAGGCAGTGTATGGGACATATGGAGTGGAATATGCTGTGGTGGTCAGGCAGTGGATGGGACATATGGAGTGGAATGTGCTGTGGAGGTCAGGCAGTGGATGGGACATATGGAGTGTAATATGCTGTGGAGGTCAGGCAGTGGATGGGACATATGGAGTGGAATATGCTGTGGAGGTCAGGCAGTGGATGGGACATATGGATTGGAATATTCTGTGGAAGTCAGGCAGTGGATGGGACATATGGAGTGGTATATGCTGTGGAAGTCAGGCAGTGGATGGGACATATGGAGTGGAATATGATGTGGAGGTCAGGCAGTGGATGGGACATATTGAGTGCAATATGAAGTGGAGGTCAGGCAGTGGATGGGACATATGGAGTGGAATATGCTGTGGAGGTCAGGCAGTGGATGGGACATATGGAGTGGAATATGCTGTGGAGGTCAGGCAGTGGATGGGACATATGGAGTGGAATGTGCTGTGGAGGTCAGGCAGTGGATGGGACATATGGAGTGGAATATGCTGTGGAGGTCAGGCAGAGGATGGGACATATGGAGTGGAATATGCTGTGAAGGTCAGGCAGAGGATGGGACATATGGAGTGGAATATGATGTGGATGTCAGGCAGTGGATGGGACATATGGAGAGGAATATGCTGTGGTGATCTGGCAGTGGATGGGACATATGGAGTGGAATGTGCTGTGGAGGTCAGGCAGTGGATGGGACATATGGAGTGGAATATGAAGTGGAGGTCAGGCAGTGGATGGGACATATGGAGTGGTATATGCTGTGGAGGTCAGGCAGTGGATGGGACATATGGAGAGGAATGTGCTGTGGTGGTCAGGCAGAGGATGGAATTTAGGGAGTGGAATGTGCTGTGTAGGTCAGGCAGTGGATGGGACATATGGAGTGGAATATACTGTGGCGGTCAGGCCGTGGATGGGACATATGGAGTGGAATGTGCTGTGGAGGTCAGGCAGTGGATGGGACATATGGAGTGGAATATGCTGTGGAGGTCAGGCAGTGGATGGGACATATGGAGTGGAATGTGCTGTGGAGGTCAGGCAGTGGATGGGACATATGGAGTGGAATGTGCTGTGGAGGTCAGGCAGTGGTTGTGACATATGGAGTGGAATATGCTGTGGAGGTCAGACAGTGGATGGGACATATGGAGTGGAATATGCTGTGGAGGTCAGGCAGTGGATGGGACATATGGAGTGGAATATGCTGTGGAGGTCAGGCAGAGGATGAGACATATGGAGTGGAATATGCTGTGGATGTCAGGCAGTGGATGGGACATATGGAGAGGAATATGCTGGGGAGGTCAGGCAGTGTATGGGACATATGGAGTGGAATATGCTGTGGTGGTCAGGCAGTGGATGGGACATATGTAGTGGAATGTGCTGTGGAGGTCAGGCAATGGATGGGACATATGGAGTGTAATATGCTGTGGAGGTCAGGCAGTGGATGGGACATATGGAGTGGAATATGCTGTGGAGGTCAGGCAGTGGATGGGACATATGGAGTGGAATATGCTGTGGAAGTCAGGCAGTGGATGGGACATATGGAGTGGTATATGCTGCGGAAGTCAGGCAGTGGATGGGACATATGGAGTGGAATATGATGTGGAGGTCAGGCAGTGGATGGGACATAAGGAGTGGAAAATGAAGTGGAGGTCAGGCAGTGGATGGGACATATGGAGTGGAATATGCTGTGGAGGTCAGGCAGTGGATGGGACATATGGAGTGGAATATGCTGTGGAGGTCAGGCTTTGGATGGGACATATGGAGTGGAATCAGCTGTGGAGCTCAGGCAGTGGATGGGACATATGGAGCGGAACATGCTGTGGAGGTCAGGCAGTGGATAGGACATATGGAGTGGAATATGCTGTGGAGGTCAGGCAGTGGATGGGACATATGGAATGGAATGTGCTGTGGTGGTCAGGCAGTGGATGGCACACATGGAATGGAATGTGCTGTGGAGGTCAGGCAGTGGATGGGACATATGGAGTGGAATATGCTGTGGAGGTCAGGCAGTGGATGGGACATATGGAGAGGAATATGATGTGGTGGTCAGGCAGTGGATGGGACATATGGAGTGGAATATGCTGTGGAGATCAGGCAGTGGATGGGACATATGGAGAGGAATATGCTGTGGTGGTCAGGCAGTGAATGGGACATATGGAGTGGAATATGCTGTGGAGGTCAGGCAGTGGATGGGACATATGGAACGGAATATGCTGTGGAGGTCATGCAGTGGATGGGACATATGGAGTGGAATATGCTGTGGAGGTCAGGCAGTGGATGGGACATATGGAGTGGAATATGCTGTGGAAGTCAGGCAGTGGATGGGACATATGGAGTGGAATATGCTGTGGAGGTCAGGCAGTGGATGGGACATATGGAGAGGAATATGCTGTGGAGGTCAGGCAGTGGATGGGACATATGGAGAGGAATATGCTGTGGAGGTCAGGCAGTGGATGGGACATATGGAGTGGAATATGCTGTGGTGTTCAGGCAGTGGATGGGACATATGGAGTGGAATATGCTGTGGAGGTCAGGCAGTCGATTGGACATATGGAGAGGAATATGCTGTGGAAGTCAGGCAGTGGATGGGACATATGGAGAGGAATATGCTGTGGAGGTCAGTCAGTGGATGGGACATATGGAGTGGAATATGCTGTGGAGGTCAGTCAGTGGATGGGACATATGGAGTGGAATATGCTGTGGAGGTCAGGCAGTGGATGGGACATATGGAGTGGAATATGCTGTGTAGGTCAGGCAGTGGATGGGACATGTGGAGTGGAATATGCTGTGCTGGTCAGCCAGAGGATGGGACATATGGAGTGGAATATGCTGTTGATTTCAGGCAGTGGATGGGACATATGGAGAGGAATATGCTGTGGAGGTCATGCAGTGGAAAGGACATATGGAGTGGAATGTGCTGTGGCGGTCAGGCAGTGGATGGGACATATGGAGTGGAATATGCTGTGGAGGTCAGGCAGTGGATGGGACATATGGAGTGGAATATGCTGTGGTGGTCAGGCAGTGGATGGGACATATGGAGTGGAATATGCTGTGGAGGTCAGGCAGTGGATGGGATATATGGAGTGGAATATGCTGTGGATTTCAGGCAGTGGATGGGACATATGGAGAGGAATATGCTGTGGAGGTCAGGCAGTGGAAAGGACATATGGAGTGGAATGTGCTGTGGTGGTCAGGCAGTGGATGGGACATATGGTGTGGAATATGCTGTGGAGGTCAGGCAGAGGATGGGACATATGGAGTGGAATGTGCTGTGGTGGTCAGGCAGAGGATGGAATTTAGGGAGTGGAATGTGCTGTGTAGGTCAGGCAGTGGATGGGACATATGGAGTGGAATATGCTGTGGCGGTCAGGCCGTGGATGGGACATATGGAGTGGAATGTGCTGTGGAGGTCAGGCAGTGGATGGGACATATGGAGTGGAATATGCTGTGGAGGTCAGGCAGTGGATGGGACATATGGAGTGGAATGTGCTGTGGAGGTCAGGCAGTGGATGGGACATATGGAGTGGAATGTGCTGTGGAGGTCAGGCAGTGGTTGTGACATATGGAGTGGAATATGCTGTGGAGGTCAGGCAGTGGATGGGACATATGGAGTGGAATATACTGTGGAGGTCAGGCAGTGGATGGGACATATGGAGTGGAATATGCTGTGGAGGTCAGGCAGAGGATGGGACATATGGAGTGGAATATGCTGTGGATGTCAGGCAGTGGATGGGACATATGGAGAGGAATATGCTGGGGAGGTCAGGCAGTGTATGGGACATATGGAGTGGAATATGCTGTGGTGGTCAGGCAGTGGATGGGACATATGGAGTGGAATGTGCTGTGGAGGTCAGGCAGTGGATGGGACATATGGAGTGTAATATGCTGTGGAGGTCAGGCAGTGGATGGGACATATGGAGTGGAATATGCTGTGGAGGTCAGGCAGTGGATGGGACATATGGAGTGGAATATTCTGTGGAAGTCAGGTAGTGGATGGGACATATGGAGTGGTATATGCTGTGGAAGTCAGGCAGTGGATGGGACATATGGAGTGGAATATGATGTGGAGGTCAGGCAGTGGATGGGACATATGGAGTGGAATACGAAGTGGAGGTCAGGCAGTGGATGGGACATATGGAGTGGAATATGCTGTGGAGGTCAGGCAGTGGATGGGACATATGGAGTGGAATATGCTGTGGAGGTCAGGCTTTGGATGGGACATATGGAGTGGAATATGCTGTGGAGGTCAGGCAGTGGATGGGACATATGGAGTGGAATATGCTGTGGAGGTCAGGCAGTGGATGGGACATATGGACTGGAATGTGCTGTGGAGGTCTGGCAGTGGATGGGACATATGGAGTGGAATATGCTGTGGAGGTGAGGCAGAGGAAGGGACATATGGAGTGGAATATGCTGTGAAGGTCAGGCAGAGGATGGGACATATGGAGTGGAATATGATGTGGATGTCAGGCAGTGGATGGGACATATGGAGAGGAATATGCTGTGGTGGTCAGGCAGTGGATGCGACATATGGAGTGGAATGTGCTGTGGAGGTCAGGCAGTGGATGGGACATATGGAGTGGAATATGCTGTGGAGGTCAGGCAGTGGATGGGACATATGGAGTGGAATATGCTGTGGAGGTCAGGCAGTGGATGGGACATATGGAGTGGAATATGCTGTGGAGGTCAGGCAGTGGATGGGACATATGGAGTGGAATATGCTGTGGAGGTCAGGCATTGGATGGGACATATGGAGTGGAATATGCTGTGGAGGTCAGGCAGTGGATGGGACATATGGAGTGGAAAATGCTGTGGAGGTCAGGCAGTGGATGGTACATATGAAGTGGAATATGCTGTGGAGGTCAGGCAGTGGATGGGACATATGGAGTGGAATATGCTGTGTAGGTCAGGCAGTGGATGGGACATGTGGAGTGGAATATGCTGTGCTGGTCAGCCAGAGGATGGGACATATGGAGTGGAATATGCTGTTGATTTCAGGCAGTGGATGGGACATATGGAGAGGAATATGCTGTGGAGGTCATGCAGTGGAAAGGACATATGGAGTGGAATGTGCTGTGGCGGTCAGGCAGTGGATGGGACATATGGAGTGGAATATGCTGTGGAGGTCAGGCAGTGGATGGGACATATGGAGTGGAATATGCTGTGGTGGTCAGGCAGTGGATCGGACATATGGAGTGGAATATGCTGTGGAGGTCAGGCAGTGGATGGGACATATGGAGTGGAATATGCTGTGGATTTCAGGCAGTGGATGGGACATATGGAGAGGAATATGCTGTGGAGGTCAGGCAGTGGAAAGGACATATGGAGTGGAATGTGCTGTGGTGGTCAGGCAGTGGATGGACATATGGTGTGGAATATGCTGTGGAGGTCAGGCAGAGGATGGGACATATGGAGTGGAATGTGCTGTGGTGGTCAGGCAGAGGATGGAATTTAGGGAGTGGAATGTGCTGTGTAGGTCAGGCAGTGGATGGGACATATGGAGTGGAATATGCTGTGGAGGTCAGGCCGTGGATGGGACATATGGAGTGGAATGTGCTGTGGAGGTCAGGCAGTGGATGGGACATATGGAGTGGAATATGCTGTGGAGGTCAGGCAGTGGATGGGACATATGGAGTGGAATGTGCTGTGGAGGTCAGTCAGTGGATGGGACATATGGAGTGGAATGTGCTGTGGAGGTCAGGCAGTGGTTGTGACATATGGAGTGGAATATGCTGTGGAGGTCAGGCAGTGGATGGGACATATGGAGTGGAATATGCTGTGGAGGTCAGGCAGTGGATGGGACATATGGAGTGGAATATGCTGTGGAGGTCAGGCAGAGGATGGGACATATGGAGTGGAATATGCTGTGGATGTCAGGCAGTGGATGGGACATATGGAGAGGAATATGCTGGGGAGGTCAGGCAGTGTATGGGACATATGGAGTGGAATATGCTGTGGTGGTCAGGCAGTGGATGGGACATATGGAGTGGAATGTGCTGTGGAGGTCAGGCAGTGGATGGGACATATGGAGTGTAATATGCTGTGGAGGTCAGGCAGTGGATGGGACATATGGAGTGGAATATGCTGTGGAGGTCAGGCAGTGGATGGGACATATGGAGTGGAATATTCTGTGGAAGTCAGGCCGTGGATGGGACATATGGAGTGGTATATGCTGTGGAAGTCAGGCAGTGGATGGGACATATGGAGTGGAATATGATGTGGAGGTCAGGCAGTGGATGGGACATATGGAGTGGAATATGAAGTGGAGGTCAGGCAGTGGATGGGACATATGGAGTGGAATATGCTGTGGAGGTCAGGCAGTGGATGGGACATATGGAGTGGAATATGCTGTGGAGGTCAGGCTTTGGATGGGACATATGGAGTGGAATATGCTGTGGAGGTCAGGCAGTGGATGGGACATATGGAGTGGAATATGCTGTGGAGGTCAGGCAGTGGATGGGACATATGGAGTGGAATGTGCTGTGGAGGTCAGGCAGTGGATGGGACATATGGAGTGGAATATGCTGTGGAGGTCAGGCAGAGGATGGGACATATGGAGTGGAATATGCTGTGAAGGTCAGGCAGAGGATGGGACATATGGAGTGGAATATGATGTGGATGTCAGGCAGTGGATGGGACATATGGAGAGGAATATGCTGTGGTGGTCAGGCAGTGGATGGGACATATGGAGTGGAATGTGCTGTGGATGTCAGGCAGTGGATGGGACATATGGAGTGGAATATGAAGTGGAGGTCAGGCAGTGGATGGGACATATGGAGTGGAATATGCTGTGGAGGTCAGGCAGTGGATGGGACATATGGAGTGGAATATGCTGTGGAGGTCAGGCAGTGGATGGGAAATATGGAGTGGAATATGCTGTGGACGTCAGGCAGTGGATGGGACATATGGAGTGGAATGTGCTGTGGAGGTCAGGCAGTGGAGCGGACATATGGAGTGGAATGTGCTGTGGAGGTCAGGCAGTGGTTGTGACATATGGAGTGGAATATGCTGTGGAGGTCAGGCAGTGGATGGGACATATGGAGTGGAATATGCTGTGGAGGTCAGGCAGTGGATGGGACATATGGAGTGGAATATGCTGTGGAGGTCAGGCAGATGATGGGACATATGGAGTGGAATATGCTGTGGATGTCAGGCAGTGGATGGGACATATGGAGAGGAATATGCTGGGGAGGTCAGGCAGTGTATGGGACATATGGAGTGGAATATGCTGTGGTGGTCAGGCAGTGGATGGGACATATGGAGTGGAATGTGCTGTGGAGGTCAGGCAGTGGATGGGACATATGGAGTGTAATATGCTGTGGAGGTCAGGCAGTGGATGGGACATATGGAGTGGAATATGCTGTGGAGGTCAGGCAGTGGATGGGACATATGGAGTGGAATATTCTGTGGAAGTCAGGCCGTGGATGGGACATATGGAGTGGTATATGCTGTCGAAGTCAGGCAGTGGATGGGACATATGGAGTGGAATATGATGTGGAGGTCAAGCAGTGGATGGGACATATGGAGTGGAATATGAAGTGGAGGTCAGGCAGTGGATGGGACATATGGAGTGGAATATGCTGTGGAGGTCAGGCAGTGGATGGGACATATGGAGTGGAATATGCTGTGGAGGTCAGGCTTTGGATGGGACATATGGAGTGGAATATGCTGTGGAGGTCAGGCAGTGGATGGGACATATGGAGTGGAATATGCTGTGGAGGTCAGGCAGTGGATGGGACATATGGTGTGGAATGTGCTGTGGAGGTCAGGCAGTGGATGGGACATATGGAGTGGAATATGCTGTGGAGGTCAGGCAGAGGATGGGACATATGGAGTGGAATATGCTGTGAAGGTCAGGCAGAGGATGGGACATATGGAGTGGAATATGATGTGGATGTCAGGCAGTGGATGGGACATATGGAGAGGAATATGCTGTGGTGGTCAGGCAGTGGATGGGACATATGGAGTGGAATGTGCTGTGGATGTCAGGCAGTGGATGGGACATATGGAGTGGAATATGAAGTGGAGGTCAGGCAGTGGATGGGACATATGGAGTGGAATATGCTGTGGAGGTCAGGCAGTGGATGGGACATATGGAGTGGAATATGCTGTGGAGGTCAGGCAGTGGATGGGACATATGGAGTGGAATATGCTGTGGAGGTCAGGCATTGGAAGGGACATATGGAGTGGAATATGCTGTGGTGGTCAGGCAGTGGATGGGACATATGGAGTGGAATATGCTGTGGAGGTCAGGCAGAGGATGGGACATATGGAGTGGAATGTGCTGTGGTGGTCAGGCAGAGGATGGAATTTAGGGAGTGGAATGTGCTGCGTAGTTCAGGCAGTGGATGGGACATATGGAGTGGAATATGCTGTGGCAGTCAGGCCGTGGATGGGACATATGGAGTGGAATGTGCTGTGGAGGTCAGGCAGTGGATGGGACATATGGAGTGGAATATGCTGTGGAGGTCAGGCAGTGGATGGAACATATGGAGTGGAATGTGCTGTGGAGGTCAGGCAGTGGATGGGACATATGGAGTGGAATGTGCTGTGGAGGTCAGGCAGTGGTTGTGACATATGGAGTGGAATATGCTGTGGAGGTCAGGCAGTGGATGGGACATATGGAGTGGAATATGCTGTGGAGGTCAGGCAATGGATGGGACATATGGAGTGGAATATGCTGTGGAGGTCAGGCAGAGGATGGGACATATGGAGTGGAATATGCTGTGGATGTCAGGCAGTGGATGGGACATATGGAGAGGAATATGCTGGGGAGGTCAGGCAGTGTATGGGACATATGGAGTGGAATATGCTGTGGTGGTCAGGCAGTGGATGGGACATATGGAGTGGAATGTGCTGTGGAGGTCAGGCAGTGGATGGGACATATGGAGTGTAATATGCTGTGGAGGTCAGGCAGTGGATGGGACATATGGAGTGGAATATGTTGTGGAGGTCAGGCAGTGGATGGGACATATGGAGAGGAATATGCTGGGGAGGTCAGGCAGTGTATGGGACATATGGAGTGGAATATGCTGTGGTGGTCAGGCAGTGGATGGGACATATGTAGTGGAATGTGCTGTGGAGGTCAGGCAATGGATGGGACATATGGAGTGGAATGTGCTGTGGAGGTCAGGCAGTGGTTGTGACATATGGAGTGGAATATGCTGTGGAGGTCAGGCAATGGATGGGACATATGGAATGGAATATGCTGTGGAGGTCAGGCAGTGGATGGGACATATGCAGTGGAATATGCTGTGGAGGTCAGGCAGAGGATGGGACATATGGAGTGGAATATGCTGTGGATGTCAGGCAGTTGATGGGACATATGGAGAGGAATATGCTGTGGAGGTCAGGCAGTGTATGGGACATATGGAGTGGAATATGCTGTGTTGGTCAGGCAGTGGATGGGACATATGGAGTGGAATGTGCTGTGGAGGTCAGGCAGTGGATGGGACATAAGAGTGGAATATGCTGTGGAGGTCAGGCAGTGGATGGGACATATGGAGTGGAATATGCTGTGGAGGTCAGGCAGTGGATGGGACATATGGAGTGGTCAATGCTGTGGAAGTCAGGCAGTGGATGGGACATATGGAGTGGAATATGCTGTGATGGTCAAGCAGTGGATGGGACATACGGAGAGGAATATGCTGTGGAGGTCAGGCAGAGGATGGGACATATTGAGTGGAATATGCTGTGGAGGTCAGGCAGTGGATGGGACATATGGAGAGGAATATGCTGTGGTGGTCAGGCAGTGGATGGGACATATGGAGTGGAATGTGCTGTGGAGGTTAGGCAGTGGATGGGACATATGGAGTGGAATATGCTGTGGAGGTCAGGCAGTGGATAGGACATATGGAGTGGAATGTGCTGTGGATGTCAGGCAGTGGATGGGACATATGGAGTGGAATGTGCTGTGGAGGTCAGGCAGTGGATGGGACATATGGAGTGGAATATGCTGTGGAGGTCAGGCAGTGGATGGGACATATGGAGTGGAATCAGCTGTGGAGGTCAGGCAGTCGATGGGACATACGGAGCGGAATATGCAGTGGAGGTCAGGCAGTGGATGGGACATAGGGAGTGGAATATGTTGTGGAGGTCAGGCAGTGGATGGGACATATGGAGAGGAATATGCTGTGGATGTCAGGCAGTGGATGGGACATATGGAGAGGAATATGCTGTGGAGGTCAGGCAGTGGATGGGACATATGGAGTGGAATATGCTGTGGTGGTCAGGCAGTGGATGGGACATATGGAGTGGAATTTGCTGTGGAGGTCAGGCAGTGGATGGGACATATGGAGAGGAATATGCTGTGGATGTCAGGCAGTGGATGGGACATATAGAGTGGAATATGCTGTGGAGGTCAGGCAGTGGATGAGACATATGGAGTGGAAAATGCTGTGGAGGTCTGACAGTGGATGGGACATTTGGATTTGTATATGCTGTGGAAGTCAGGCAGTGGATGGGACATATGGAGTGGAATATGCTGTGGAGGTCAGGCAGTGGATGGGACATATGGAGAGGAATATGCTGTGGATGTCAGGCAGTGGATGGGACATATGGAGAGGAATATGCTGTGGATGTCAGGCAGTGGATGGGACATATGGAGAGGAATATGCTGTGGAGGTCAGGCAGTGGATGGGACATATGGAGAGGAATATGCTGTTGAAGTCAGGCAGTGGATGGGACATTTGGAGTGGAATGTGCTGTGGACGTCAGGCAGTGGATGGGACATATGGAGTGGAATATGCTGTGGAGGTCAGGCAGTGGATGGGACATATGGAGAGGAATATGCTGTGGAGGTCAGGCCGTGGATGGGACATATGGAATGGAATGTGCTGTGGTGGTCAGGCAGTGGATGGTACATATGGAACGGAATGTGCTGTGGTGGTCAGGCAGTGGAAGGGACATATGGAATGGAATATGCTGTGGAGGTCAGGCAGTGGATGGGACACATGGGGAGGAATATGCTGTGGAGGTCAGGCAGTGGATGGGACATATGGAGTGGAATATGCTGTGGAGGTCAGGCAGTGGATGGGACATATGGAGAGGAATATGCTGTGGTGGTCAGGCAGTGGATGGGACATATGGAGTGGAATATGCTGTGGTGATCAGGCAGTGGATGGGACATATGGAGTGGAATATGCTGTGGAGTTCAGGCAGTGGATGGGACATATGGAGAGGAATATGCTGTGGATGTTAGGCAGTGGATGGGACATATGGAGAGGAATATGCTGTGGAGGTCAGGTAGTGGATGGGACATATGGAGTGGAATATGCTGTGGAGGTCAGGCAGTGGATGGGACATATGGAGTGGTATATGCTGTGGAAGTCAGGCAGTGGATGGGACATATGGAGTGGAATACGCTGTGGATGTCAGGCAGTGGATGGGACATATGGAGAGGAATATGCTGTGGAGGTCAGGCAGTGGATGGGACATATGGAATGGAATGTGCTGTGGTGGTCAGGCAGTGGATGGCACACATGGAATGGAATGTGCTGTGGTGGTCAGGCAGTGGATGGGACATATGGAATGGAATATGCTGTGGAGGTCAGGCAGTGGATGGGACATATGGAGAGGAATATGATGTGGTGGTCAGGCAGTGGATGGGACATATGGAGTGGAATATGCTGTGGAGATCAGGCAGTGGACGGGACATATGGAGAGGAATATGCTGTGGTGGTCAGGCAGTGAATGGGACATATGGAGTGGAATATGCTGTGGAGGTCAGGCAGTGGATGGGACATATGGAACGGAATATGCTGTGTAGGTCATGCAGTGGATGGGACATATGGAGTGGAATCAGCTGTGGAGGTCAGGCAGTGGATGGGACATATGGAGCGGAATATGCTTTGGAGGTCAGGCAGTGGATGGGACATATGGAGTGGAATATGCTGTGGAGGTCAGGCAGTGGATGGGACATATGGAGAGGAATATGCTGTGGAGGTCAGGCAGTGGATGGGACATATGGAGAGGAATATGCTGTGGAGGTCAGGCAGTGGATGGGACATATGGAGTGGAATATGCTGTGGTGTTCAGGCAGTGGATGGGACATATGGAGTGGAATATGCTGTGGAGGTCAGGCAGTCGATTGGACATATGGAGAGGAATATGCTGTGGAAGTCAGGCAGTGGATGGGACATATGGAGAGGAATATGCTGTGGAGGTCAGCCAGTGGATGGGACATATGGAGTGGAATATGCTGTGGAGGTCAGTCAGTGGATGGGACATATGGAGTGGAATATGCTGTGGAGGTCAGGCAGTGGATGGGACATATGGAGTGGAATATGCTGTGTAGGTCAGGCAGTGGATGGGACATGTGGAGTGGAATATGCTGTGCTGGTCAGCCAGAGGATGGGACATATGGAGTGGAATATGCTGTTGATTTCAGGCAGTGGATGGGACATATGGAGAGGAATATGCTGTGGAGGTCATGCAGTGGAAAGGACATATGGAGTGGAATGTGCTGTGGCGGTCAGGCAGTGGATGGGACATATGGAGTGGAATATGCTGTGGAGGTCAGGCAGTGGATGGGACATATGGAGTGGAATATGCTGTGGTGGTCAGGCAGTGGATGGGACATATGGAGTGGAATATGCTGTGGAGGTCAGGCAGTGGATGGGACATATGGAGTGGAATATGCTGTGGATTTCAGGCAGTGGATGGGACATATGGAGAGGAATATGCTGTGGAGGTCAGGCAGTGGAAAGGACATATGGAGTGGAATGTGCTGTGGTGGTCAGGCAGTGGATGGGACATATGGTGTGGAATATGCTGTGGAGGTCAGGCAGAGGATGGGACATATGGAATGGAATGTGCTGTGGTGGTCAGGCAGAGGATGGAATTTAGGGAGTGGAATGTGCTGTGTAGGTCAGGCAGTGGATGGGACATATGGAGTGGAATATGCTGTGGCGGTCAGGCCGTGGATGGGACAAATGGAGTGGAATGTGCTGTGGAGGTCAGGCAGTGGATGGGACATATGGAGTGGAATATGCTGTGGAGGTCAGGCAGTGGATGGGACATATGGAGTGGAATGTGCTGTGGAGGTCAGGCAGTGGATGGGACATATGGAGTGGAATGTGCTGTGGAGGTCAGGCAGTGGTTGTGACATATGGAGTGGAATATGCTGTGGAGGTCAGGCAGTGGATGGGACATATGGAGTGGAATATACTGTGGAGGTCAGGCAGTGGATGGGACATATGGAGTGGAATATGCTGTGGAGGTCAGGCAGAGGATGGGACATATGGAGTGGAATATGCTGTGGATGTCAGGCAGTGGATGGGACATATGGAGAGGAATATGCTGGGGAGGTCAGGCAGTGTATGGGACATATGGAGTGGAATATGCTGTGGTGGTCAGGCAGTGGATGGGACATATGGAGTGGAATGTGCTGTGGAGGTCAGGCAGTGGATGGGACATATGGAGTGTAATATGCTGTGGAGGTCAGGCAGTGGATGGGACATATGGAGTGGAATATGCTGTGGAGGTCAGGCAGTGGATGGGACATATGGAGTGGAATATTCTGTGGAAGTCAGGCAGTGGATGGGACATATGGAGTGGTATATGCTGTGGAAGTCAGGCAGTGGATGGGACATATGGAGTGGAATATGATGTGGAGGTCAGGCAGTGGATGGGACATATGGAGTGGAATATGAAGTGGAGGTCAGGCAGTGGATGGGACATATGGAGTGGAATATGCTGTGGAGGTCAGGCAGTGGATGGGACATATGGAGTGGAATATGCTGTGGAGGTCAGGCTTTGGATGGGACATATGGAGTGGAATATGCTGTGGAGGTCAGGCAGTGGATGGGACATATGGAGTGGAATATGCTGTGGAGGTCAGGCAGTGGATGGGACATATGGAGTGGAATGTGCTGTGGAGGTCAGGCAGTGGATGGGACATATGGAGTGGAATATGCTGTGGAGGTGAGGCAGAGGAAGGGACATATGGAGTGGAATATGCTGTGAAGGTCAGGCAGAGGATGGGACATATGGAGTGGAATATGATGTGGATGTCAGGCAGTGGATGGGACATATGGAGAGGAATATGCTGTGGTGGTCAGGCAGTGGATGGGACATATGGAGTGGAATGTGCTGTGGAGGTCAGGCAGTGGATGGGACATATGGAGTGGAATATGCTGTGGATGTTAGGCAGTGGATGGGACATATGGAGTGGAATATGCTGTGGAGGTCAGGCAGTGGATGGGACATATGGAGTGGAATAGGCTGTGGAGGTCAGGCAGTGGATGGGACATATGGAGTGGAATATGCTGTGGAGGTCAGGCATTGGATGGGACATATGGAGTGGAATATGCTGTGGAGGTCAGGCAGTGGATGGGACATATGGAGTGGAAAATGCTGTGTAGGTCAGGCAGTGGATGGTACATATGAAGTGGAATATGCTGTGGAGGTCAGGCAGTGGATGGGACATATGGAGTGGAATATGCTGTGTAGGTCAGGCAGTGGATGGGACATGTGGAGTGGAATATGCTGTGCTGGTCAGCCAGAGGATGGGACATATGGAGTGGAATATGCTGTTGATTTCAGGCAGTGGATGGGACATATGGAGAGGAATATGCTGTGGAGGTCATGCAGTGGAAAGGACATATGGAGTGGAATGTGCTGTGGCGGTCAGGCAGTGGATGGGACATATGGAGTGGAATATGCTGTGGAGGTCAGGCAGTGGATGGGACATATGGAGTGGAATATGCTGTGGTGGTCAGGCAGTGGATCGGACATATGGAGTGGAATATGCTGTGGAGGTCAGGCAGTGGATGGGACATATGGAGTGGAATATGCTGTGGATTTCAGGCAGTGGATGGGACATATGGAGAGGAATATGCTGTGGAGGTCAGGCAGTGGAAAGGACATATGGAGTGGAATGTGCTGTGGTGGTCAGGCAGTGGATGGGACATATGGTGTGGAATATGCTGTGGAGGTCAGGCAGAGGATGGGACATATGGAGTGGAATGTGCTGTGGTGGTCAGGCAGAGGATGGAATTTAGGGAGTGGAATGTGCTGTGTAGGTCAGGCAGTGGATGGGACATATGGAGTGGAATATGCTGTGGAGGTCAGGCCGTGGATGGGACATATGGAGTGGAATGTGCTGTGGAGGTCAGGCAGTGGATGGGACATATGGAGTGGAAAATGCTGTGGAGGTCAGGCAGTGGATGGGACATATGGAGTGGAATGTGCTGTGGAGGTCAGGCAGTGGATGGGACATATGGAGTGGAATGTGCTGTGGAGGTCAGGCAGTGGTTGTGACATATGGAGTGGAATATGCTGTGGAGGTCAGGCAGTGGATGGGACATATGGAGTGGAATATGCTGTGGAGGTCAGGCAGTGGATGGGACATATGGAGTGGAATATGCTGTGGAGGTCAGGCAGAGGATGGGACATATGGAGTGGAATATGCTGTGGATGTCAGGCAGTGGATGGGACATATGGAGAGGAATATGCTGGGGAGGTCAGGCAGTGTATGGGACATATGGAGTGGAATATGCTGTGGTGGTCAGGCAGTGGATGGGACATATGGAGTGGAATGTGCTGTGGAGGTCAGGCAGTGGATGGGACATATGGAGTGTAATATGCTGTGGAGGTCAGGCAGTGGATGGGACATATGGAGTGGAATATGCTGTGGAGGTCAGGCAGTGGATGGGACATATGGAGTGGAATATTCTGTGGAAGTCAGGCCGTGGATGGGACATATGGAGTGGTATATGCTGTGGAAGTCAGGCAGTGTATGGGACATATGGAGTGGAATATGATGTGGAGGTCAGGCAGTGGATGGGACATATGGAGTGGAATATGAAGTGGAGGTCAGGCAGTGGATGGGACATATGGAGTGGAATATGCTGTGGAGGTCAGGCAGTGGATGGGACATATGGAGTGGAATATGCTGTGGAGGTCAGGCTTTGGATGGGACATATGGAGTGGAATATGCTGTGGAGGTCAGGCAGTGGATGGGACATATGGAGTGGAATATGCTGTGGAGGTCAGGCAGTGGATGGGACATATGGAGTGGAATGTGCTGTGGAGGTCAGGCAGTGGATGGGACATATGGAGTGGAATATGCTGTGGAGGTCAGGCAGAGGATGGGACATATGGAGTGGTATATGCTGTGAAGGTCAGGCAGAGGATGGGACATATGGAGTGGAATATGATGTGGATGTCAGGCAGTGGATGGGACATATGGAGAGGAATATGCTGTGGTGGTCAGGCAGTGGATGGGACATATGGAGTGGAATGTGCTGTGGATGTCAGGCAGTGGATGGGACATATGGAGTGGAATATGAAGTGGAGGTCAGGCAGTGGATGGGACATATGGAGTGGAATATGCTGTGGAGGTCAGGCAGTGCATGGGACATATGGAGTGGAATATGCTGTGGAGGTCAGGCAGTGGATGGGAAATATGGAGTGGAATATGCTGTGGAGGTCAGGCAGTGGATGGGACATATGGAGTGGAATGTGCTGTGGAGGTCAGGCAGTGGATGGGACATATGGAGTGGAATGTGCTGTGGAGGTCAGGCAGTGGTTGTGACATATGGAGTGGAATATGCTGTGGAGGTCAGGCAGTGGATGGGACATATGGAGTGGAATATGCTGTGGAGGTCAGGCAGTGGATGGGACATATGGAGTGGAATATGCTGTGGAGGTCAGGCAGAGGATGGGACATATGGAGTGGAATATGCTGTGGATGTCAGGCAGTGGATGGGACATATGGAGAGGAATATGCTGGGGAGGTCAGGCAGTGTATGGGACATATGGAGTGGAATATGCTGTGGTGGTCAGGCAGTGGATGGGACATATGGAGTGGAATGTGCTGTGGAGGTCAGGCAGTGGATGGGACATATGGAGTGTAATATGCTGTGGAGGTCAGGCAGTGGATGGGACATATGGAGTGGAATATGCTGTGGAGGTCAGGCAGTGGATGGGACATATGGAGTGGAATATTCTGTGGAAGTCAGGCCGTGGATGGGACATATGGAGTGGTATATGCTGTGGAAGTCAGGCAGTGGATGGGACATATGGAGAGGAATATGATGTGGTGGTCAGGCAGTGGATGGGACATATGGAGTGGAATATGCTGTGGAGATCAGGCAGTGGATGGGACATATGGAGAGGAATATGCTGTGGTGGTCAGGCAGTGAATGGGACATATGGAGTGGAATATGCTGTGGAGGTCAGGCAGTGGATGGGACATATGGAACGGAATATGCTGTGTAGGTCATGCAGTGGATGGGACATATGGAGTGGAATCAGCTGTGGAGGTCAGGCAGTGGATGGGACATATGGAGCGGAATATGCTTTGGAGGTCAGGCAGTGGATGGGACATATGGAGTGGAATATGCTGTGGAGGTCAGGCAGTGGATGGGACATATGGAGAGGAATATGCTGTGGAGGTCAGGCAGTGGATGGGACATATGGAGAGGAATATGCTGTGGAGGTCAGGCAGTGGATGTGACATATGGAGTGGAATATGCTGTGGTGTTCAGGCAGTGGATGGGACATATGGAGTGGAATATGCTGTGGAGGTCAGGCAGTCGATTGGACATATGGAGAGGAATATGCTGTGGAAGTCAGGCAGTGGATGGGACATATGGAGAGGAATATGCTGTGGAGGTCAGTCAGTGGATGGGGACATATGGAGTGGAATATGCTGTGGAGGTCAGTCAGTGGATGGGACATATGGAGTGGAATATGCTGTGGAGGTCAGGCAGTGGATGGGACATATGGAGTGGAATATGCTGTGTAGGTCAGGCAGTGGATGGGACATGTGGAGTGGAATATGCTGTGCTGGTCAGCCAGAGGATGGGACATATGGAGTGGAATATGCTGTTGATTTCAGGCAGTGGATGGGACATATGGAGAGGAATATGCTGTGGAGGTCATGCAGTGGAAAGGACATATGGAGTGGAATGTGCTGTGGCGGTCAGGCAGTGGATGGGACATATGGAGTGGAATATGCTGTGGAGGTCAGGCAGTGGATGGGACATATGGAGTGGAATATGCTGTGGTGGTCAGGCAGTGGATGGGACATATGGAGTGGAATATGCTGTGGAGGTCAGGCAGTGGATGGGACATATGGAGTGGAATATGCTGTGGATTTCAGGCAGTGGATGGGACATATGGAGAGGAATATGCTGTGGAGGTCAGGCAGTGGAAAGGACATATGGAGTGGAATGTGCTGTGGTGGTCAGGCAGTGGATGGGACATATGGTGTGGAATATGCTGTGGAGGTCAGGCAGAGGATGGGACATATGGAATGGAATGTGCTGTGGTGGTCAGGCAGAGGATGGAATTTAGGGAGTGGAATGTGCTGTGTAGGTCAGGCAGTGGATGGGACATATGGAGTGGAATATGCTGTGGCGGTCAGGCCGTGGATGGGACAAATGGAGTGGAATGTGCTGTGGAGGTCAGGCAGTGGATGGGACATATGGAGTGGAATATGCTGTGGAGGTCAGGCAGTGGATGGGACATATGGAGTGGAATGTGCTGTGGAGGTCAGGCAGTGGATGGGACATATGGAGTGGAATGTGCTGTGGAGGTCAGGCAGTGGTTGTGACATATGGAGTGGAATATGCTGTGGAGGTCAGGCAGTGGATGGGACATATGGAGTGGAATATACTGTGGAGGTCAGGCAGTGGATGGGACATATGGAGTGGAATATGCTGTGGAGGTCAGGCAGAGGATGGGACATATGGAGTGGAATATGCTGTGGATGTCAGGCAGTGGATGGGACATATGGAGAGGAATATGCTGGGGAGGTCAGGCAGTGTATGGGACATATGGAGTGGAATATGCTGTGGTGGTCAGGCAGTGGATGGGACATATGGAGTGGAATGTGCTGTGGAGGTCAGGCAGTGGATGGGACATATGGAGTGTAATATGCTGTGGAGGTCAGGCAGTGGATGGGACATATGGAGTGGAATATGCTGTGGAGGTCAGGCAGTGGATGGGACATATGGAGTGGAATATTCTGTGGAAGTCAGGCAGTGGATGGGACATATGGAGTGGTATATGCTGTGGAAGTCAGGCAGTGGATGGGACATATGGAGTGGAATATGATGTGGAGGTCAGGCAGTGGATGGGACATATGGAGTGGAATATGAAGTGGAGGTCAGGCAGTGGATGGGACATATGGAGTGGAATATGCTGTGGAGGTCAGGCAGTGGATGGGACATATGGAGTGGAATATGCTGTGGAGGTCAGGCTTTGGATGGGACATATGGAGTGGAATATGCTGTGGAGGTCAGGCAGTGGATGGGACATATGGAGTGGAATATGCTGTGGAGGTCAGGCAGTGGATGGGACATATGGAGTGGAATGTGCTGTGGAGGTCAGGCAGTGGATGGGACATATGGAGTGGAATATGCTGTGGAGGTGAGGCAGAGGAAGGGACATATGGAGTGGAATATGCTGTGAAGGTCAGGCAGAGGATGGGACATATGGAGTGGAATATGATGTGGATGTCAGGCAGTGGATGGGACATATGGAGAGGAATATGCTGTGGTGGTCAGGCAGTGGATGGGACATATGGAGTGGAATGTGCTGTGGAGGTCAGGCAGTGGATGGGACATATGGAGTGGAATATGCTGTGGATGTCAGGCAGTGGATGGGACATATGGAGTGGAATATGCTGTGGAGGTCAGGCAGTGGATGGGACATATGGAGTGGAATATGCTGTGGAGGTCAGGCAGTGGATGGGACATATGGAGTGGAATATGCTGTGGAGGTCAGGCATTGGATGGGACATATGGAGTGGAATATGCTGTGGAGGTCAGGCAGTGGATGGGACATATGGAGTGGAAAATGCTGTGGAGGTCAGGCAGTGGATGGTACATATGAAGTGGAATATGCTGTGGAGGTCAGGCAGTGGATGGGACATATGGAGTGGAATATGCTGTGTAGGTCAGGCAGTGGATGGGACATGTGGAGTGGAATATGCTGTGCTGGTCAGCCAGAGGATGGGACATATGGAGTGGAATATGCTGTTGATTTCAGGCAGTGGATGGGACATATGGAGAGGAATATGCTGTGGAGGTCATGCAGTGGAAAGGACATATGGAGTGGAATGTGCTGTGGCGGTCAGGCAGTGGATGGGACATATGGAGTGGAATATGCTGTGGAGGTCAGGCAGTGGATGGGACATATGGAGTGGAATATGCTGTGGTGGTCAGGCAGTGGATCGGACATATGGAGTGGAATATGCTGTGGAGGTCAGGCAGTGGATGGGACATATGGAGTGGAATATGCTGTGGATTTCAGGCAGTGGATGGGACATATGGAGAGGAATATGCTGTGGAGGTCAGGTAGTGGAAAGGACATATGGAGTGGAATGTGCTGTGGTGGTCAGGCAGTGGATGGGACATATGGTGTGGAATATGCTGTGGAGGTCAGGCAGAGGATGGGACATATGGAGTGGAATGTGCTGTGGTGGTCAGGCAGAGGATGGAATTTAGGGAGTGGAATGTGCTGTGTAGGTCAGGCAGTGGATGGGACATATGGAGTGGAATATGCTGTGGAGGTCAGGCCGTGGATGGGACATATGGAGTGGAATGTGCTGTGGAGGTCAGGCAGTGGATGGGACATATGGAGTGGAATATGCTGTGGAGGTCAGGCAGTGGATGGGACATATGGAGTGGAATGTGCTGTGGAGGTCAGGCAGTGGATGGGACATATGGAGTGGAATGTGCTGTGGAGGTCAGGCAGTGGTTGTGACATATGGAGTGGAATATGCTGTGGAGGTCAGGCAGTGGATGGGACATATGGAGTGGAATATGCTGTGGAGGTCAGGCAGTGGATGGGACATATGGAGTGGAATATGCTGTGGAGGTCAGGCAGAGGATGGGACATATGGAGTGGAATATGCTGTGGATGTCAGGCAGTGGATGGGACATATGGAGAGGAATATGCTGGGGAGGTCAGGCAGTGTATGGGACATATGGAGTGGAATATGCTGTGGTGGTCAGGCAGTGGATGGGACATATGGAGTGGAATGTGCTGTGGAGGTCAGGCAGTGGATGGGACATATGGAGTGTACTATGCTGTGGAGGTCAGGCAGTGGATGGGACATATGGAGTGGAATATGCTGTGGAGGTCAGGCAGTGGATGGGACATATGGAGTGGAATATTCTGTGGAAGTCAGGCCGTGGATGGGACATATGGAGTGGTATATGCTGTGGAAGTCAGGCAGTGGATGGGACATATGGAGTGGAATATGATGTGGAGGTCAGGCAGTGGATGGGACATATGGAGTGGAATATGAAGTGGAGGTCAGGCAGTGGATGGGACATATGGAGTGGAATATGCTGTGGAGGTCAGGCAGTGGATGGGACATATGGAGTGGAATATGCTGTGGAGGTCAGGCTTTGGATGGGACATATGGAGTGGAATATGCTGTGGAGGTCAGGCAGTGGATGGGACATATGGAGTGGAATATGCTGTGGAGGTCAGGCAGTGGATGGGACATATGGAGTGGAATGTGCTGTGGAGGTCAGGCAGTGGATGGGACATATGGAGTGGAATATGCTGTGGAGGTCAGGCAGAGGATGGGACATATGGAGTGGAATATGCTGTGAAGGTCAGGCAGAGGATGGGACATATGGAGTGGAATATGATGTGGATGTCAGGCAGTGGATGGGACATATGGAGAGGAATATGCTGTGGTGGTCAGGCAGTGGATGGGACATATGGAGTGGAATGTGCTGTGGATGTCAGGCAGTGGATGGGACATATGGAGTGGAATATGAAGTGGAGGTCAGGCAGTGGATGGGACATATGGAGTGGAATATGCTGTGGAGGTCAGGCAGTGCATGGGACATATGGAGTGGAATATGCTGTGGAGGTCAGGCAGTGGATGGGAAATATGGAGTGGAATATGCTGTGGAGGTCAGGCAGTGGATGGGACATATGGAGTGGAATGTGCTGTGGAGGTCAGGCAGTGGATGGGACATATGGAGTGGAATGTGCTGTGGAGGTCAGGCAGTGGTTGTGACATATGGAGTGGAATATGCTGTGGAGGTCAGGCAGTGGATGGGACATATGGAGTGGAATATGCTGTGGAGGTCAGGCAGTGGATGGGACATATGGAGTGGAATATGCTGTGGAGGTCAGGCAGAGGATGGGACATATGGAGTGGAATATGCTGTGGATGTCAGGCAGTGGATGGGACATATGGAGAGGAATATGCTGGGGAGGTCAGGCAGTGTATGGGACATATGGAGTGGAATATGCTGTGGTGGTCAGGCAGTGGATGGGACATATGGAGTGGAATGTGCTGTGGATGTCAGGCAGTGGATGGGACATATGGAGTGTAATATGCTGTGGAGGTCAGGCAGTGGATGGGACATATGGAGTGGAATATGCTGTGGAGGTCAGGCAGTGGATGGGACATATGGAGTGGAATATTCTGTGGAAGTCAGGCCGTGGATGGGACATATGGAGTGGTATATGCTGTGGAAGTCAGGCAGTGGATGGGACATATGGAGTGGAATATGATGTGGAGGTCAAGCAGTGGATGGGACATATGGAGTGGAATATGAAGTGGAGGTCAGGCAGTGGATGGGACATATGGAGTGGAATATGCTGTGGATGTCAGGCAGTGGATGGGACATATGGAGAGGAATATGCTGTGGTGGTCAGGCAGTGGATGGGACATATGGAGTGGAATGTGCTGTGGATGTCAGGCAGTGGATGGGACATATGGAGTGGAATATGAAGTGGAGGTCAGGCAGTGGATGGGACATATGGAGTGGAATATGCTGTGGAGGTCAGGCAGTGGATGGGACATATGGAGTGGAATATGCTGTGGAGGTCAGGCAGTGGATGGGACATATGGAGTGGAATATGCTGTGGAGGTCAGGCATTGGAAGGGACATATGGAGTGGAATATGCTGTGGTGGTCAGGCAGTGGATGGGACATATGGAGTGGAATATGCTGTGGAGGTCAGGCAGAGGATGGGACATATGGAGTGGAATGTGCTGTTGTGGTCAGGCAGAGGATGGAATTTAGGGAGTGGAATGTGCTGTGTAGTTCAGGCAGTGGATGGGACATATGGAGTGGAATATGCTGTGGCAGTCAGGCCGTGGATGGGACATATGGAGTGGAATGTGCTGTGGAGGTCAGGCAGTGGATGGGACATATGGAGTGGAATATGCTGTGGAGGTCAGGCAGTGGATGGGACATATGGAGTGGAATGTGCTGTGGAGGTCAGGCAGTGGATGGGACATATGGAGTGGAATGTGCTGTGGAGGTCAGGCAGTGGTTGTGACATATGGAGTGGAATATGCTGTGGAGGTCAGGCAGTGGATGGGACATATGGAGTGGAATATGCTGTGGAGGTCAGGCAATGGATGGGACATATGGAGTGGAATATGCTGTGGAGGTCAGGCAGAGGATGGGACATATGGAGTGGAATATGCTGTGGAGGTCAAGCAGTGGATGGGACATATGGAGAGGAATATGCTGGGGAGGTCAGGCAGTGTATGGGACATATGGAGTGGAATATGCTGTGGTGGTCAGGCAGTGGATGGGACATATGGAGTGGAATGTGCTGTGGAGGTCAGGCAGTGGATGGGACATATGGAGTGTAATATGCTGTGGAGGTCAGGCAGTGGATGGGACATATGGAGTGGAATATGTTGTGGAGGTCAGGCAGTGGATGGGACATATGGAGTGGAATATTCTGTGGAAGTTAGGCAGTGGATGGGACATATGGAGTGGTATATGCTGTGGAAGTCAGGCAGTGGATGGGACATATGGAGTGGAATATGATGTGGAGGTCAGGCAGTGGATGGGACATAAGGAGTGGAATATGAAGTGGAGGTCAGGCAGTTGATGGGACATATGGAGTGGAATATGCTGTGGAGGTCAGGCAGTGGATGGGACATATGGAGTGGAATATGCTGTGGAGGTCAGGCTTTGGATGGGACATATGGAGTGGAATATGCTGTGGAGGTCAGGCAGTGGATGGGACTTATGGAGTGGAATATGCTGTGGAGGTCAGGCAGTGGATGGGACATATGGAGTGGAATATGCTGTGGAGGTCAGGCAGAGGATTTGACATATGGAGTGGAATATGCTGTGAAGGTCAGGCAGAGGATGGGACATATGGAGTGGAATATGATGTGGATGTCAGGCAGTGGATGGGACATATGGAGAGGAATATGCTGTGGTGGTCAGGCAGTGGATGGGACATATGGAGTGGAATGTGCTGTGGAGGTCAGGCAGTGGATGGGACATATGGAGTGGAGTATGAAGTGGAGGTCAGGCAGTGGATGGGACATATGGAGTGGAATATGCTGTGGAGGTCAGGCAGTGGATGGGACATATGGAGTGGAATATGCTGTGGAGGTCAGGCAGTGGATGGGACATATGGAGTGGAATATGCTGTGGAGGTCAGGCATTGGATGGGACATATGGAGTGGAATATGCTGTGGAGGTCAGGCAGTGGATGGGACCTATGGAGTGGAAAATGCTGTGGAGGTCAGGCAGTGGACGGTACATATGAAGTGGAATATGCTGTGGAGGTCAGGCAGTGGATGGGACATATGGAGTGGAATATGCTGTGGATTTCAGGCAGTGGATGGGACATATGGAGAGGAATATGCTGTGGAGGTCAGGCAGTGGAAAGGACATATGGAGTGGAATGTGCTGTGGTGGTCAGGCAGTGGATGGGACATATGGAGTGGAATATGCTGTGGCGGTCAGGCAGTGGATATGACATATGGAGTGGAATGTGCTGTGGAGGTCAGGCAGAGGATGGGACATATGGAGTGGAATATGCTGTGGAGGTCAGGCAGAGGATGGGACATATGGAGTGGAATATGCTGTGGATGTCAGGCAGTGGATTGGACATATGGAGAGGAATATGCTGGGGAGGTCAGGCAGTGTATGGGACATATGGAGTGGAATATGCTGTGGTGGTCAGGCAGTGGATGGGACATATGGAGTGGAATGTGCTGTGGAGGTCAGGCAGTGGATGGGACATATGGAGTGTAATATGCTGTTTAGGTCAGGCAGTGGGTGGGACATATAGAGTGTAATATGCTGTGGAGGTCAGGCAGTGGATGGGACATATGGAGTGGAATATGCTGTGGAAGTCAGGCAGTGGATGGGACATATGGAGTGGTATATGCTGTGGAAGTCAGGCAGTGGATGGGACATATGGAGTGGAATATGATGTGGAGGTCAGGCAGTGGATGGGACATATGGAGTGGAATATGAAGTGGAGGTCAGGCAGTGGATGGGACATATGGAGTGGAATATGCTGTGGAGGTCAGGCAGTGAATGGGACATATGGAGTGGAATATGCTGTGGAGGTCAGGCTTTGGATGGGACATATGGAGTGGAATATGCTGTGGAGGTCAGGCAGTGGATGGGACATATGGAGTGGAATATGCTGTGGAGGTCAGGCAGTGGATGGGACATATGGAGTGGAATGTGCTGTGGAGGTCAGGCAGTGGATGGGACATATGGAGTGGAATATGCTGTGGAGGTCAGGCAGAGGATGGGACATATGGAGTGGAATATGCTGTGGAGGTCAGGCAAAGGATGGGACATATAGAGTGGAATATGATGTGGATGTCAGGCAGTGGATGGGACATATGGAGAGGAATATGCTGTGGTGGTCAGGCAGTGGATGGGACATATGGAGTGGAATATGCTGTGGAGGTCAGGCAGTGGATGGGACATATGGAGTGGAATGTGCTGTGGAGGTCAGGCAGTGGATGGGACATATGGAGTGGAATGTGCTGTGGAGGTCAGGCAGTGGTTGTGACATATGTAGTGGAATATGCTGTGGAGGTCTGGCAGTGGATGGGACATATGGAGTGGAATATGAAGTGGAGGTCAGGCAGTGGATGGGACATATGGAGTGGAATATGCTGTGGAGGTCAGGCAGTGGATGGGACATATGGAGTGGAATATGCTGTGGAGATCAGGCTTTGGATGGGACATATGGAGTGGAATATGCTGTGGAGGTCAGGCAGTGGATGGGACATATGGAGTGGAATATGCTGTGGAGGTCAGGCAGTGGATGGGACATATGGAGTGGAATGTGCTGTGGAGGTCAGGCAGTGGATGGGACATATGGAGTGGAATATGCTGTGGAGGTCAGGCAGAGGAAGGGACATATGGAGTGGAATATGCTGTGGAGGTCAGGCAAAGGATGGGACATAGAGAGTGGAATATGATGTGGATGTCAGGCAGTGGATGGGACATATGGAGAGGAATAGGCTGTGGTGGTCAGGCAGTGGATGGGACATATGGAGTGGAATGTGCTGGGGAGGACAGGCAGTGGATGGGACATATGGAGTGGAATAAGAAGTGGAGGTCAGGCAGTGGATGGGACATATGGAGTGGAATATGCTGTGGAGGTCAGGCAGTGGATGGGACATATGGAGTGGAATATGCTGTGGAGGTCAGGCAGTGGATGGGACATATGGAGTGGAATATGCTGTGGAGGTCAGGCATTGGATGGGACATATGGAGTGGAATATACTGTGGAGGTCAGGCAGTGGATGGGACATACGGAGTGGAAAATGCTGTGGAGGTCAGGCAGTGGATGGTACATAAGAGTGGAATATGCAGTGGAGGTCAGGCAGTGGATGGGACATATGGAGTGGAATATGCTGTGGAGGTCAGGCAGTGGATGGGACATATGGATTGGAATATGCTGTGGAGGTCAGGCAGTGGATGGGACATATGGAGTGTAATATGCTGTTTAGGTCAGGCAGTGGATGGGACATATGAAGTGGAATATGCTGTGGAGGTCAGGCAGTGGATGGGACATATGGAGTGGAATATGCTGTGGAAGTCAGGCAGTGGATGGGACATATGGAGTGGTATATGCTGTGGAAGTCAGGCAGTGGATGGGACATATGGAGTGGAATATGATGTGGAGGTCAGGCAGTGGATGGGACATATGGCGTGGAATATGAAGTGGAGGTCAGGCAGTGGATGGGACATATGGAGTGGAATATGCTGTGGAGGTCAGGCAGTGGATGGGACATATGGAGTGGAATATGCTGTGGAGATCAGGCTTTGGATGGGACATATGGAGTGGAATATGCTGTGGAGGTCAGGCAGTGGATGGGACATATGGAGCGGAATATGCTGTGGAGGTCAGGCAGTGGCTGGGACATATGGAGTGGAATGTGCTGTGGAGGTCAGGCAGTGGATGGGACATATGGAGTGGAATATGCTGTGGAGGTCAGGCAGAGGAAGGGACATATGGAGTGGAATATGCTGTGGAGGTCAGGCAAAGGATGGGACATAGAGAGTGGAATATGATGTGGATGTCAGGCAGTGGATGGGACATATGGAGAGGAATATGCTGTGGTGGTCAGGCAGTGGATGGGACATATGGAGTGGAATGTGCTGTGGAGGACAGGCAGTGGATGGGACATATGGAGTGGAATAAGAAGTGGAGGTCAGGCAGTGGATGGGACATATGGAGTGGAATATGCTGTGGAGGTCAGGCAGTGGATGGGACATATGGAGTGGAATATGCTGTGGAGGTCAGGCAGTGGATGGGACATATGGAGTGGAATATGCTGTGGAGGTCAGGCATTGGATGGGACATATGGAGTGGAATATGCTGTGGAGGTCAGGCAGTGGATGGGACATACGGAGTGGAAAATGCTGTGGAGGTCAGGCAGTGGATGGTACATAAGAGTGGAATATGCTGTGGAGGTCAGGCAGTGGATGGGACATATGGAGTGGAATATGCTGTGGAGGTCAGGCAGTGGATGGGACATATGGAGTGGAATATGCTGTGGAGGTCAGGCTTTGGATGGGACATATGGAGTGGAATATGCTGTGGAGGTCAGGCAGTGGATGGGACATATGGAGTGGAATATGCTGTGGAGGTCAGGCAGTGGATGGGACATATGGAGTGGAATGTGCTGTGGAGGTCAGGCAGTGGATGGGACATATGGAGTGGAATATGCTGTGGAGGTCAGGCAGAGGATGGGACATATGGAGTGGAATATGCTGTGAAGGTCAGGCAGAGGATGGGACATATGGAGTGGAATATGATGTGGATGTCAGGCAGTGGATGGGACATATGGAGAGGAATATGCTGTGGTGGTCAGGCAGTGGATGGGACATATGGAGTGGAATGTGCTGTGGATGTCAGGCAGTGGATGGGACATATGGAGTGGAATATGAAGTGGAGGTCAGGCAGTGGATGGGACATATGGAGTGGAATATGCTGTGGAGGTCAGGCAGTGCATGGGACATATGGAGTGGAATATGCTGTGGAGGTCAGGCAGTGGATGGGAAATATGGAGTGGAATATGCTGTGGAGGTCAGGCAGTGGATGGGACATATGGAGTGGAATGTGCTGTGGAGGTCAGGCAGTGGATGGGACATATGGAGTGGAATGTGCTGTGGAGGTCAGGCAGTGGTTGTGACATATGGAGTGGAATATGCTGTGGAGGTCAGGCAGTGGATGGGACATATGGAGTGGAATATGCTGTGGAGGTCAGGCAGTGGATGGGACATATGGAGTGGAATATGCTGTGGAGGTCAGGCAGAGGATGGGACATATGGAGTGGAATATGCTGTGGATGTCAGGCAGTGGATGGGACATATGGAGAGGAATATGCTGGGGAGGTCAGGCAGTGTATGGGACATATGGAGTGGAATATGCTGTGGTGGTCAGGCAGTGGATGGGACATATGGAGTGGAATGTGCTGTGGATGTCAGGCAGTGGATGGGACATATGGAGTGTAATATGCTGTGGAGGTCAGGCAGTGGATGGGACATATGGAGTGGAATATGCTGTGGAGGTCAGGCAGTGGATGGGACATATGGAGTGGAATATTCTGTGGAAGTCAGGCCGTGGATGGGACATATGGAGTGGTATATGCTGTGGAAGTCAGGCAGTGGATGGGACATATGGAGTGGAATATGATGTGGAGGTCAAGCAGTGGATGGGACATATGGAGTGGAATATGAAGTGGAGGTCAGGCAGTGGATGGGACATATGGAGTGGAATATGCTGTGGATGTCAGGCAGTGGATGGGACATATGGAGAGGAATATGCTGTGGTGGTCAGGCAGTGGATGGGACATATGGAGTGGAATGTGCTGTGGATGTCAGGCAGTGGATGGGACATATGGAGTGGAATATGAAGTGGAGGTCAGGCAGTGGATGGGACATATGGAGTGGAATATGCTGTGGAGGTCAGGCAGTGGATGGGACATATGGAGTGGAATATGCTGTGGAGGTCAGGCAGTGGATGGGACATATGGAGTGGAATATGCTGTGGAGGTCAGGCATTGGAAGGGACATATGGAGTGGAATATGCTGTGGTGGTCAGGCAGTGGATGGGACATATGGAGTGGAATATGCTGTGGAGGTCAGGCAGAGGATGGGACATATGGAGTGGAATGTGCTGTTGTGGTCAGGCAGAGGATGGAATTTAGGGAGTGGAATGTGCTGTGTAGTTCAGGCAGTGGATGGGACATATGGAGTGGAATATGCTGTGGCAGTCAGGCCGTGGATGGGACATATGGAGTGGAATGTGCTGTGGAGGTCAGGCAGTGGATGGGACATATGGAGTGGAATATGCTGTGGAGGTCAGGCAGTGGATGGGACATATGGAGTGGAATGTGCTGTGGAGGTCAGGCAGTGGATGGGACATATGGAGTGGAATGTGCTGTGGAGGTCAGGCAGTGGTTGTGACATATGGAGTGGAATATGCTGTGGAGGTCAGGCAGTGGATGGGACATATGGAGTGGAATATGCTGTGGAGGTCAGGCAATGGATGGGACATATGGAGTGGAATATGCTGTGGAGGTCAGGCAGAGGATGGGACATATGGAGTGGAATATGCTGTGGAGGTCAAGCAGTGGATGGGACATATGGAGAGGAATATGCTGGGGAGGTCAGGCAGTGTATGGGACATATGGAGTGGAATATGCTGTGGTGGTCAGGCAGTGGATGGGACATATGGAGTGGAATGTGCTGTGGAGGTCAGGCAGTGGATGGGACATATGGAGTGTAATATGCTGTGGAGGTCAGGCAGTGGATGGGACATATGGAGTGGAATATGTTGTGGAGGTCAGGCAGTGGATGGGACATATGGAGTGGAATATTCTGTGGAAGTTAGGCAGTGGATGGGACATATGGAGTGGTATATGCTGTGGAAGTCAGGCAGTGGATGGGACATATGGAGTGGAATATGATGTGGAGGTCAGGCAGTGGATGGGACATAAGGAGTGGAATATGAAGTGGAGGTCAGGCAGTTGATGGGACATATGGAGTGGAATATGCTGTGGAGGTCAGGCAGTGGATGGGACATATGGAGTGGAATATGCTGTGGAGGTCAGGCTTTGGATGGGACATATGGAGTGGAATATGCTGTGGAGGTCAGGCAGTGGATGGGACTTATGGAGTGGAATATGCTGTGGAGGTCAGGCAGTGGATGGGACATATGGAGTGGAATATGCTGTGGAGGTCAGGCAGAGGATTTGACATATGGAGTGGAATATGCTGTGAAGGTCAGGCAGAGGATGGGACATATGGAGTGGAATATGATGTGGATGTCAGGCAGTGGATGGGACATATGGAGAGGAATATGCTGTGGTGGTCAGGCAGTGGATGGGACATATGGAGTGGAATGTGCTGTGGAGGTCAGGCAGTGGATGGGACATATGGAGTGGAGTATGAAGTGGAGGTCAGGCAGTGGATGGGACATATGGAGTGGAATATGCTGTGGAGGTCAGGCAGTGGATGGGACATATGGAGTGGAATATGCTGTGGAGGTCAGGCAGTGGATGGGACATATGGAGTGGAATATGCTGTGGAGGTCAGGCATTGGATGGGACATATGGAGTGGAATATGCTGTGGAGGTCAGGCAGTGGATGGGACCTATGGAGTGGAAAATGCTGTGGAGGTCAGGCAGTGGACGGTACATATGAAGTGGAATATGCTGTGGAGGTCAGGCAGTGGATGGGACATATGGAGTGGAATATGCTGTGGATTTCAGGCAGTGGATGGGACATATGGAGAGGAATATGCTGTGGAGGTCAGGCAGTGGAAAGGACATATGGAGTGGAATGTGCTGTGGTGGTCAGGCAGTGGATGGGACATATGGAGTGGAATATGCTGTGGCGGTCAGGCAGTGGATATGACATATGGAGTGGAATGTGCTGTGGAGGTCAGGCAGAGGATGGGACATATGGAGTGGAATATGCTGTGGAGGTCAGGCAGAGGATGGGACATATGGAGTGGAATATGCTGTGGATGTCAGGCAGTGGATTGGACATATGGAGAGGAATATGCTGGGGAGGTCAGGCAGTGTATGGGACATATGGAGTGGAATATGCTGTGGTGGTCAGGCAGTGGATGGGACATATGGAGTGGAATGTGCTGTGGAGGTCAGGCAGTGGATGGGACATATGGAGTGTAATATGCTGTTTAGGTCAGGCAGTGGGTGGGACATATAGAGTGTAATATGCTGTGGAGGTCAGGCAGTGGATGGGACATATGGAGTGGAATATGCTGTGGAAGTCAGGCAGTGGATGGGACATATGGAGTGGTATATGCTGTGGAAGTCAGGCAGTGGATGGGACATATGGAGTGGAATATGATGTGGAGGTCAGGCAGTGGATGGGACATATGGAGTGGAATATGAAGTGGAGGTCAGGCAGTGGATGGGACATATGGAGTGGAATATGCTGTGGAGGTCAGGCAGTGGATGGGACATATGGAGTGGAATATGCTGTGGAGGTCAGGCTTTGGATGGGACATATGGAGTGGAATATGCTGTGGAGGTCAGGCAGTGGATGGGACATATGGAGTGGAATATGCTGTGGAGGTCAGGCAGTGGATGGGACATATGGAGTGGAATGTGCTGTGGAGGTCAGGCAGTGGATGGGACATATGGAGTGGAATATGCTGTGGAGGTCAGGCAGAGGATGGGACATATGGAGTGGAATATGCTGTGGAGGTCAGGCAAAGGATGGGACATATAGAGTGGAATATGATGTGGATGTCAGGCAGTGGATGGGACATATGGAGAGGAATATGCTGTGGTGGTCAGGCAGTGGATGGGACATATGGAGTGGAATATGCTGTGGAGGTCAGGCAGTGGATGGGACATATGGAGTGGAATGTGCTGTGGAGGTCAGGCAGTGGATGGGACATATGGAGTGGAATGTGCTGTGGAGGTCAGGCAGTGGTTGTGACATATGTAGTGGAATATGCTGTGGAGGTCTGGCAGTGGATGGGACATATGGAGTGGAATATGAAGTGGAGGTCAGGCAGTGGATGGGACATAT
The DNA here is from genome assembly GCA_031769625.1 of Taudactylus pleione. Lineage (NCBI taxonomy): Eukaryota > Metazoa > Chordata > Amphibia > Anura > Myobatrachidae > Taudactylus > Taudactylus pleione. The sequence goes on from JAUIMM010000490.1 coordinate 202,329, forward strand.
GGAGTGGAATATGCTGTGGAGGTCAGGCAGTGGATGGGACATATGGAGTGGAATATGCTGTGGAGATCAGGCTTTGGATGGGACATATGGAGTGGAATATGCTGTGGAGGTCAGGCAGTGGATGGGACATATGGAGTGGAATATGCTGTGGAGGTCAGGCAGTGGATGGGACATATGGAGTGGAATGTGCTGTGGAGGTCAGGCAGTGGATGGGACATATGGAGTGGAATATGCTGTGGAGGTCAGGCAGAGGAAGGGACATATGGAGTGGAATATGCTGTGGAGGTCAGGCAAAGGATGGGACATAGAGAGTGGAATATGATGTGGATGTCAGGCAGTGGATGGGACATATGGAGAGGAATAGGCTGTGGTGGTCAGGCAGTGGATGGGACATATGGAGTGGAATGTGCTGGGGAGGACAGGCAGTGGATGGGACATATGGAGTGGAATAAGAAGTGGAGGTCAGGCAGTGGATGGGACATATGGAGTGGAATATGCTGTGGAGGTCAGGCAGTGGATGGGACATATGGAGTGGAATATGCTGTGGAGGTCAGGCAGTGGATGGGACATATGGAGTGGAATATGCTGTGGAGGTCAGGCATTGGATGGGACATATGGAGTGGAATATACTGTGGAGGTCAGGCAGTGGATGGGACATACGGAGTGGAAAATGCTGTGGAGGTCAGGCAGTGGATGGTACATAAGAGTGGAATATGCAGTGGAGGTCAGGCAGTGGATGGGACATATGGAGTGGAATATGCTGTGGAGGTCAGGCAGTGGATGGGACATATGGATTGGAATATGCTGTGGAGGTCAGGCAGTGGATGGGACATATGGAGTGTAATATGCTGTTTAGGTCAGGCAGTGGATGGGACATATGAAGTGGAATATGCTGTGGAGGTCAGGCAGTGGATGGGACATATGGAGTGGAATATGCTGTGGAAGTCAGGCAGTGGATGGGACATATGGAGTGGTATATGCTGTGGAAGTCAGGCAGTGGATGGGACATATGGAGTGGAATATGATGTGGAGGTCAGGCAGTGGATGGGACATATGGCGTGGAATATGAAGTGGAGGTCAGGCAGTGGATGGGACATATGGAGTGGAATATGCTGTGGAGGTCAGGCAGTGGATGGGACATATGGAGTGGAATATGCTGTGGAGATCAGGCTTTGGATGGGACATATGGAGTGGAATATGCTGTGGAGGTCAGGCAGTGGATGGGACATATGGAGCGGAATATGCTGTGGAGGTCAGGCAGTGGCTGGGACATATGGAGTGGAATGTGCTGTGGAGGTCAGGCAGTGGATGGGACATATGGAGTGGAATATGCTGTGGAGGTCAGGCAGAGGAAGGGACATATGGAGTGGAATATGCTGTGGAGGTCAGGCAAAGGATGGGACATAGAGAGTGGAATATGATGTGGATGTCAGGCAGTGGATGGGACATATGGAGAGGAATATGCTGTGGTGGTCAGGCAGTGGATGGGACATATGGAGTGGAATGTGCTGTGGAGGACAGGCAGTGGATGGGACATATGGAGTGGAATAAGAAGTGGAGGTCAGGCAGTGGATGGGACATATGGAGTGGAATATGCTGTGGAGGTCAGGCAGTGGATGGGACATATGGAGTGGAATATGCTGTGGAGGTCAGGCAGTGGATGGGACATATGGAGTGGAATATGCTGTGGAGGTCAGGCATTGGATGGGACATATGGAGTGGAATATGCTGTGGAGGTCAGGCAGTGGATGGGACATACGGAGTGGAAAATGCTGTGGAGGTCAGGCAGTGGATGGTACATAAGAGTGGAATATGCTGTGGAGGTCAGGCAGTGGATGGGACATATGGAGTGGAATATGCTGTGGAGGTCAGGCAGTGGATGGGACATATGGATTGGAATATGCTGTGGTGATCAGGCAGTGGATGGGACATATGGAGTGGAATATGCTGTGGAGGTCAGGCAGTGGATGGGTCATATGGAGTGTTATATGCTGTGGGGGTCAGGCAGTGGATGGGACATATGGAGTGGAATATGCTGTGGAGATCAGGCAGTGGATGGGACATATAGAGTGGAATATGCTGTGGAGGTCAGGCAGAGCATGGGACATATGGAGTGGAATATGCTGTGGTTGTCAGGCAGTGGATGGGACATATGGAGAGGAATATGCTGTGGTGGTCAGGCAGTGGATGGGACATATGGAGTGGAATGTGCTGTGGAGGTCAGGCAGTGGATGGGACATATGGAGTGGAATGTGCTGTGGAAGTCAGGCAGTGGATGGGACATATGGAGTGGAATGTGTTGTGGAGGTCAGGCAGTGGATGGGACATATGGAGTGGAATGTGCTATGGAGGTCAGGCAGTGGATGGGACATATGGAGTGGAATATGCTGTGGAGGTCAGGCAGTGGATGGGACATATGGAGTGGAATATGCTGTGGAGGTCAGGCAGTGGATGGGACATATGGAGTGGAATATGCTGTGAAGGTCAGGCAGAGGATGGGACATATGGAGTGGAATATGCTGTGGATGTCAGGCAGTGTATGGGACATATGGAGTGGTATGTGCTGTGGAGGTCAGGCAGTGTATGGTACATATGGAGTGGAATATGCTGTGGTGGTCAGGCAGTGGATGGGACATATGGAGTGGTATGTGCTGTGCAGGTCAGGCAGTGGATGGGACATATGAAATGGAATATGCTGTGGAGGTCAGGAAGTGGATGGGACATATGGAGAGGAATATGCTGTGGTGGTCAGGAAGTGGATGGGACATATGGAGTGGAATTTGATGTGGATGTCCGGCAGTGGATGGGACATATGGAGAGGAATATGCTGTGGTGGTCAGGCAGTGGATGGGACATATGGAGTGGAATGTGCTGTGGAGGTCAGGCAGTGGATGGGACATATGGAGTGGAATATGCTGTGGAGATCAGTCAGTGGATGGGACATATGGAGTGGAATGTGCTGTGGAGGTCAGGCAGTGGATGGGACATATGGAGTGGAATGTGCTGTGGAGGTCAGGAAGTGGTGGTGACATATGGAGTGGAATATGCTGTGGAGGTCAGGCAGTGGATGGGACATATGGAGTGGAATATGCTGTGGATGTCAGGCAGTGGATGGGACATATGGAGAGGAATATGCTGTGGAGGTCAGGCAGTGTATGGGACATATGGAGTGGAATATGCTGTGGTGGTCAGGCAGTGGATGGGACATATGGAGTGGAATGTGCTGTGGAGGTCAGGCAGTGGATGGGACATAAGAGTGGAATATGCTGTGGAGGTCAGGCAGTGGATGGGACATATGGAGTGGAATATGCTGTGGAGGTCAGGCAGTGGATGGGACATATGGAGTGGAATATGCTGTGGAAGTCAGGCAGTGGATGGGACATATGGAGTGGTATATGCTGTGGTGATCAGGCAGTGGATGGGACATATGGAGTGGAATATGCTGTGGAGGTCAGGCAGAGGATGGGACATATGGAGTGGAATATGCTGTGGATGTCAGGCAGTGGATTGGACATATGGAGAGGAATATGCTGGGGAGGTCAGGCAGTGTATGGGACATATGGAGTGGAATATGCTGTGGTGGTCAGGCAGTGGATGGGACATATGGAGTGGAATGTGCTGTGGAGGTCAGGCAGTGGATGGGACATATGGAGTGTAATATGCTGTTTAGGTCAGGCAGTGGATGGGACATATAGAGTGTAATATGCTGTGGAGGTCAGGCAGTGGATGGGACATATGGAGTGGAATATGCTGTGGAAGTCAGGCAGTGGATGGGACATATGGAGTGGTATATGCTGTGGAAGTCAGGCAGTGGATGGGACATATGGAGTGGAATATGCTGTGGAGGTCAGGCAGTGGATGGGACATATGGAGTGGAATATGAAGTGGAGGTCAGGCAGTGGATGGGACATATGGAGTGGAATATGCTGTGGAGGTCAGGCAGTGGATGGGACATATGGAGTGGAATATGCTGTGGAGGTCAGGCTTTGGATGGGACATATGGAGTGGAATATGCTGTGGAGGTCAGGCTTTGGATGGGACATATGGAGTGGAATATGCTGTGGAGGTCAGGCAGTGGATGGGACATATGGAGTGGAATATGCTGTGGAGGTCAGGCAGTGGATGGGACATATGGAGTGGAATGTGCTGTGGAGGTCAGGCAGTGGATGGGACATATGGAGTGGAATATGCTGTGGAGGTCAGGCAGAGGATGGGACATATGGAGTGGAATATGCTGTGGAGGTCAGGCAAAGGATGGGACATATAGAGTGGAATATGATGTGGATGTCAGGCAGTGGATGGGACATATGGAGAGGAATATGCTGTGGTGGTCAGGCAGTGGATGGGACATATGGAGTGGAATATGCTGTGGAGGTCAGGCAGTGGATGGGACATATGGAGTGGAATGTGCTGTGGAGGTCAGGCAGTGGATGGGACATATGGAGTGGAATGTGCTGTGGAGGTCAGGCAGTGGTTGCGACATATGTAGTGGAATATGCTGTGGAGGTCTGGCAGTGGATGGGACATATGGAGTGGAATATGCTGTGGAGGTCAGGCAGTGGATGGGACATATGGAGTGGAATATGCTGTGGAGGTCAGGCAGAGGATGGGACATATGGAGTGGAATATGCTGTGGATGTCAGGCAGTGGATTGGACATATGGAGAGGAATATGCTGGGGAGGTCAGGCAGTGTATGGGACATATGGAGTGGAATATGCTGTGGTGGTCAGGCAGTGGATGGGACATATGGAGTGGAATGTGCTGTGGAGGTCAGGCAGTGGATGGGACATATGGAGTGTAATATGCTGTTTAGGTCAGGCAGTGGATGGGACATATGGAGTGGAATATGCTGTGGAGGTCAGGCAGTGGATGGGACATATGGAGTGGAATATGCTGTGGAGGTCAGGCAGTGGATGGGACATATGGAGTGGAATGTGCTGTGGAGGTCAGGCTTTGGATGGGACATATGGAGTGGAATATGCTGTGGAGGTCAGGCAGTGGATGGGACATATGGAGTGGAATATGCTGTGGAGGTCAGGCAGTGGATGGGACATATGGAGTGGAATGTGTTGTGGAGGTCAGGCAGTGGATGGGACATATGGAGTGGAATATGCTGTGGAGGTCAGGCAGAGGATGGGACATATGGAGTGGAATATGCTGTGGAGGTCAGGCAAAGGATGGGACATAGAGAGTGGAATATGATGTGGATGTCAGGCAGTGGATGGGACATATGGAGAGGAATATGCTGTGGTGGTCAGGCAGTGGATGGGACATATGGAGTGGAATATGCTGTGGAGGTCAGGCAGTGGATGGGACATATGGAGTGGAATGTGCTGTGGAGGTCAGGCAGTGGATGGGACATATGGAGTAGAATGTGCTGTGGAGGTCAACAAGTGGTTGTGACATATGTAGTGGAATATGCTGTGGAGGTCTGGCAGTGGATGGGACATATGGAGTGGAATATGCTGTGGAGGTCAGGCAGTGGATGGGACATATGGAGTGGAATATGCTGTGGAGGTCAGGCAGAGGATGGGACATATGGAGTGGAATATGCTGTGGATGTCAGGCAGTGGATTGGACATATGGAGAGGAATATGCTGGGGAGGTCAGGCAGTGTATGGGACATATGGAGTGGAATATGCTGTGGTGGTCAGGCAGTGGATGGGACATATGGAGTGGAATGTGCTGTGGAGGTCAGGCAGTGGATGGGACATATGGAGTGTAATATGCTGTTTAGGTCAGGCAGTGGATGGGACATATGAAGTGGAATATGCTGGGGAGGTCAGGCAGTGTATGGGACATATGGAGTGGAATATGCTGTGGTGGTCAGGCAGTGGATGGGACATATGGAGTGGAATGTGCTGTGGAGGTCAGGCAGTGGATGGGACATATGGAGTGTAATATGCTGTTTAGGTCAGGCAGTGGATGGGACATATGAAGTGGAATATGCTGTGGAGGTCAGGCAGTGGATGGGACATATGGAGTGGTATATGCTGTGGAAGTCAGGCAGTGGATGGGACATATGGAGTGGAATATGATGTGGAGGTCAGGCAGTGGATGGGACATATGGAGTGGAATATGAAGTGGAGGTCAGGCAGTGGATGGGACATATGGAGTGGAATATGCTGTGGAGGTCAGGCAGTGGATGGGACATATGGAGTGGAATATGCTGTGGAGATCAGGCTTTGGATGGGACATATGGAGTGGAATATGCTGTGGAGGTCAGGCAGTGGATGGGACATATGGAGTGGAATATGCTGTGGAGGTCAGGCAGTGGCTGGGACATATGGAGTGGAATGTGCTGTGGAGGTCAGGCAGTGGATGGGACATATGGAGTGGAATATGCTGTGGAGGTCAGGCAGAGGAAGGGACATATGGAGTGGAATATGCTGTGGAGGTCAGGCAAAGGATGGGACATAGAGAGTGGAATATGATGTGGATGTCAGGCAGTGGATGGGACATATGGAGAGGAATATGCTGTGGTGGTCAGGCAGTGGATGGGACATATGGAGTGGAATGTGCTGTGGAGGACAGGCAGTGGATGGGACATATGGAGTGGAATAAGAAGTGGAGGTCAGGCAGTGGATGGGACATATGGAGTGGAATATGCTGTGGAGGTCAGGCAGTGGATGGGACATATGGAGTGGAATATGCTGTGGAGGTCAGGCAGTGGATGGGACATATGGAGTGGAATATGCTGTGGAGGTCAGGCATTGGATGGGACATATGGAGTGGAATATGCTGTGGAGGTCAGGCAGTGGATGGGACATACGGAGTGGAAAATGCTGTGGAGGTCAGGCAGTGGATGGTACATAAGAGTGGAATATGCTGTGGAGGTCAGGCAGTGGATGGGACATATGGAGTGGAATATGCTGTGGAGGTCAGGCAGTGGATGGGACATATGGATTGGAATATGCTGTGGTGATCAGGCAGTGGATGGGACATATGGAGTGGAATATGCTGTGGAGGTCAGGCAGTGGATGGGTCATATGGAGTGTTATATGCTGTGGGGGTCAGGCAGTGGATGGGACATATGGAGTGGAATATGCTGTGGGTGTCAGGCAGTGGATGGGACATTTGGAGTGGAATATGCTGTGGAGGTCAGGCAGTGGATGGGACATATGAAGTGGAATATGCTGTGGAGGTCAGGCAGTGGATGGGACATATGAGTGGAATATGCTGTGGAGATCAGGCAGTGGATGGGACATATAGAGTGGAATATGCTGTGGAGGTCAGGCAGAGCATGGGACATATGGAGTGGAATATGCTGTGGTTGTCAGGCAGTGGATGGGACATATGGAGAGGAATATGCTGTGGTGGTCAGGCAGTGGATGGGACATATGGAGTGGAATGTGCTGTGGAGGTCAGGCAGTGGATGGGACATATGGAGTGGAATGTGCTGTGGAAGTCAGGCAGTGGATGGGACATATGGAGTGGAATGTGTTGTGGAGGTCAGGCAGTGGATGGGACATATGGAGTGGAATGTGCTATGGAGGTCAGGCAGTGGATGGGACATATGGAGTGGAATATGCTGTGGAGGTCAGGCAGTGGATGGGACATATGGAGTGGAATATGCTGTGGAGGTCAGGCAGTGGATGGGACATATGGAGTGGAATATGCTGTGAAGGTCAGGCAGAGGATGGGACATATGGAGTGGAATATGCTGTGGATGTCAGGCAGTGTATGGGACATATGGAGTGGTATGTGCTGTGGAGGTCAGGCAGTGTATGGTACATATGGAGTGGAATATGCTGTGGTGGTCAGGCAGTGGATGGGACATATGGAGTGGTATGTGCTGTGCAGGTCAGGCAGTGGATGGGACATATGGAATGGAATATGCTGTGGAGGTCAGGCAGTGGATGGGACATATGGAGAGGAATATGCTGTGGTGGTCAGGAAGTGGATGGGACATATGGAGTGGAATTTGATGTGGATGTCCGGCAGTGGATGGGACATATGGAGAGGAATATGCTGTGGTGGTCAGGCAGTGGATGGGACATATGGAGTGGAATGTGCTGTGGAGGTCAGGCAGTGGATGGGACATATGGAGTGGAATATGCTGTGGAGATCAGTCAGTGGATGGGACATATGGAGTGGAATGTGCTGTGGAGGTCAGGCAGTGGATGGGACATATGGAGTGGAATGTGCTGTGGAGGTCAGGAAGTGGTGGTGACATATGGAGTGGAATATGCTGTGGAGGTCAGGCAGTGGATGGGACATATGGAGTGGAATATGCTGTGGATGTCAGGCAGTGGATGGGACATATGGAGAGGAATATGCTGTGGAGGTCAGGCAGTGTATGGGACATATGGAGTGGAATATGCTGTGGTGGTCAGGCAGTGGATGGGACATATGGAGTGGAATGTGCTGTGGAGGTCAGGCAGTGGATGGGACATAAGAGTGGAATATGCTGTGGAGGTCAGGCAGTGGATGGGACATATGGAGTGGAATATGCTGTGGAGGTCAGGCAGTGGATGGGACATATGGAGTGGAATATGCTGTGGAAGTCAGGCAGTGGATGGGACATATGGAGTGGTATATGCTGTGGAAGTCAGGCAGTGGATGGGACATATGGAGTGGAATATGCTGTGGAGGTCAGGCAGTGGATGGGACATATGGAGTGCAATATGCTGTGGAGGTCAGGCAGTGGATGGGACATATGGAGTGGAATATGAAGTGGAGGTCAGGCAGTGGATGGGACATATGGAGTGGAAAATGCTGTGGAGGTCAGGCAGTGGATGGGACATATGGAGTGGAATATGCTGTGGAGGTCAGGCAGTGGATGGGACATATGGAGTGGAATATGCTGTGGAGGTCAGGCATTGGATGGGACATATGGAGTGGAATATGCTGTGGAGGTCAGGCAGTGGATGGGACATATGGAGTGGAAAATGCTGTGGAGGTCAGGCAGTGGATGGTACATATGAAGTGGAATATGCTGTTTAGGTCAGGCAGTGGATGGGACATATGGAGTGGAATATGCTGTGGAGGTCAGGCAGTGGATGGGACATATGGAGTGGAATATGCTGTGGTGGTCAGGCAGTGGATGGGACATATGGAGTGGAATATGCTGTGGAGGTCAAGCAGTGGATGGGACATATGGAGTGGAATATGCTGTGGAGGTCAGGCAGTGGATGGGACATATGGAGTGGAATATGCTGTGGGGGTCAGGCAGTGGATGGGACATATGGAGTGGAATATGCTGTGGAGGTCAGGCAGTGGATGGGACATATGAAGTGGAATATGCTGTGGAGGTCAGGCAGTGGATGGGACATATGGAGTGGAATATGCTGTGGAGATCAGGTAGTGGATGGGACATATAGAGTGGAATATGCTGTGGAGGTCAGGCAGAGCATGGGACATATGGAGTGGAATATGCTGTGGAGGTCAGGCAGTGGATGGGACAAATGGAGTGGAATATGCTGTGGAGGTCAGGCAGAGGATGGGACATATGGAGTGGAATATGCTGTGGATGTCAGGCAGTGGATGGGACATATGGAGAGGAAAATGCTGTGGAGGTCCGGCAGTGTATGGGACATATGGAATGGAATATGCTGTGGTGGTCAGGCAGTGGATGGGACATATGGAGTGGAATATGCTGTGGAGGTCAGGCAGTGGATGGGACATATGGAGAGGAATATGCTGTGGATGTTAGGCAATGGATGGGACATATGGAGAGGAATATGCTGTGGAGGTCAGGCAGTGGATGGGACATATGGAGTGGAACATGCTGTGGAGGTCAGGCAGTGGATGGGACATATGGAGTGGTATATGGTGTGGAAGTCAGGCAGTGGATGGGACATATGGAGTGGAATATGCTGTGGATGTCAGGCAGTGGATGGGACATATGGAGTGGAATATGCTGTGGAGGTCAGGCAGTGGATGGGACATATGGAGTGGAATGTGCTGTGGTGGTCAGGCAGTGGATGGTACATATGGAATGGAATGTGCTGTGGTGGTCAGGCAGTGGATGGGACATATGGAGTGGTATATGCTGTGGAGGTCAGGCAGTGGATGGGACATATGGAGTGGAATATGCTGTGGAGGTCAGGCAGTGGATGGGACATATGGAGAGGAATATGCTGTGGTGGTCAGGCAGAGGATGGGACATATGGAGTGGAATATGCTGTGGTGGTCAGGCAGTGGATGGGACATATGGAGTGGAATATGCTGTGGAGGTCAGGCAGTGGATGGGACATATGGAGAGGAATATGCTGTGGATGTTAGTCAGTGGATGGGACATATGGAGAGGAATATGCTGTGGAGGTCAGGCAGTGGATGGGACATATGGAGTGGAATATGCTGTGGAGGTCAGGCAGTGGATGGGACATATGGAATGGAATGTGCTGTGGTGGTCAGCCAGTGGATGGTACATATGGAATGGAATGTGCTGTGGTGGTCAGGCAGTGGATGGGACATATGGAATGGAATATGCTGTGGAGGTCAGGCAGTGGATGGGACATATGGAGAGGAATATGCTGTGGTGGTCAGGCAGTGGATGGGACATATGGAGTGGAATATGCTGTGAAGGTCAGGCAGTGGATGGGACATATGGAGAGGAATATGCTGTGGTGGTCAGGCAGTGGATGGGACATATGGAGTGGAATATGCTGTGGAGGTCAGGCAGTGGATGGGACATATGGAATGGAATATGCTGTGGAGGTCAGGCAGTGGATGGGACATATGGAATGGAATCAGCTGTGGAGGTCAGGCAGTGGATGGGACATATGGAGCGGAATATGCTGTGGAGGTCAGGCAGTGGATGGGACATAAGGAGTGGAATATGCTGTGGAGGTCAGGCAGTGGATGGGACATATGGAGAGCAATATGCTGTGGATGTCAGGCAGTGGATGGGACATATGGAGAGGAATATGCTGTGGAGGTCAGGCAGTGGATGGGACATATGGAGTGGAATATGCTGTGGTGGTCAGGCAGTGGATGGGACATATGGAGTGGAATATGCTGTGGAGGTCAGGCAGTGGATGGGACATATGGAGAGGAATATGCTGTGGATGTCAGGCAGTGGATGGGACATATGGAGAGGAATATGCTGTGCTGGTCAGTCAGTGGATGGGACATATGGAGTGGAATATGCTGTGGAGGTCAGGCAGTGGATGGGACATATGGAGTGGAATATGCTGTGGAGGTCAGGCAGTGGATGGGACATGTGGAGTGGAATATGCTGTGGTGGTCAGCCAGAGGATGGGACATATGGAGTGGAATATGCTGTGGATTTCAGGCAGTGGATGGGACATAAGGAGAGGAATATGCTGTGGAGGTCAGGCAGTGGAAAGGACATATGGAGTGGAATGTGCTGTGGTGGTCAGGCAGTGGATGGGACATATGGAGTGGAATATGCTGTGGTGGTCAGTCAGTGGATGGGACATATGGAGTGGAATATGCTGTGGAGGTCAGGCAGTGGATGAGACATATGGAGTGGAATATGCTGTGGAGGTCAGGCAGTGGATGGGACATATGGAGTGGAATATGCTGTGGAGGTCAGGCAGAGGTTGGGACATATGGAGTGGAATGTGCTGTGGTGGTCAGGCAGAGGATGGAATTTATAGAGTGGAATGTGCTGTGTAGGTCAGGCAGTGGATGGGACATATGGAGTGGAATATGCTGTGGCGGTCAGGCAGTGGATGGGACATATGGAGTGGAATGTGCTGTGGAGGACAGGCAGTGGATGGGACATATGGAGTGGAATGTGCTGTGGAGGTCAGGCAGTGGATGGGACATATGGAGTGGAATGTGCTGTGGAGGTCAGGCAGTGGATGGGACATATGGAGTGGAATGTGCTGTGGAGGTCAGGCAGTGGTTGTGACATATGGAGTGGAATATGCTGTGGAGGTCAGGCAGTGGATGGGACATATGGAGTGGAATATGCTGTGGAGGTCTGGCAGTGGATGGGACATATGGAGTGGAATATGCTGTGGAGGTCAGGCAGAGGATGGGACATATGGAGTGGAATATGCTGTGGATGTCAGGCAGTGGATGGGACATATGGAGAGGAATATGCTGGGGAGGTCAGGCAGTGTATGGGACATATGGAGTGGAATATGCTGTGGTGGTCAGGCAGTGGATGGGACATATGGAGTGGAATGTGCTGTGGAGGTCAGGCAGTGGATGGGACATATGGAGTGTAATATGCTGTGGAGGTCAGGCAGTGGATGGGACATATGGAGTGGAATAAGCTGTGGAGGTCAGGCAGTGGATGGGACATATGGAGTGGAATATGCTGTGGAAGTCAGGCAGTGGATGGGACATATGGAGTGGTATATGCTGTGGAAGTCAGGCAGTGGATGGGACATATGGAGTGGAATATGCTGTGGAGGTCAGGCAGTGGATGGGACATATGGAGTGGAATATGAAGTGGAGGTCAGGCAGTGGATGGGACATAAGGAGTGGAATATGCTGTGGAGGTCAGGCAGTGTATGGGACATATGGAGTGGAATATGCTGTGGAGGTCAGGCAGTGGATGGGACAAATGGAGTGGAATGTGCTGTGGAGGTCAGGCAGTGGATGGGACATATGGAGTGGAATATGCTGTGGAGGTCAGGCAGAGGATGGGACATACGGAGTGGAATATGCTGTGGAGGTCAGGCAGAGGATGGGACATATGGAGTGGAATATGCTGTGGATGTCAGGCAGTGGATGGGACATATGGAGAGGAATATGCTCTAGTGGTCAGGCAGTGGATGGGATATATGGAGTGGAATGTGCTGTGGAGGTCAGGCAGTGGATGGGACATATGGAGTGGAATATGCTGTGGAGATCAGGCAGTGGATGGGACATATGGAGTGGAATGTGCTGTGGAGGTCAGGCAGTGGATGGGACATATGGAGTGGAATGTGCTGTGGATGTCAGGCAGTGGTTGTGACATATGGAGTGGAATATGCTGTGGAGGTCAGGCAGTGGATGGGACATATGCAGTGGAATATGCTGTGGAGGTCAGGCAGAGGATGGGACATATGGAGTGGAATATGCTATGGATGTCAGGCAGTGGATGGGACATATGGAGAGGAATATGCTGTGGAGGTCAGGCAGTGTATGGGACATATGGAGTGGAATATGCTGTGGTGGTCAGGCAGTGGATGGGACATATGAAGTGGAATGTGCTGTGGAGGTCAGGCAGTGGATGGGACATAAGAGTGGAATATGCTGTGGAGGTCAGGCAGTGGATGGGACATATGGAGTGGAATATGCTGTGGAGGTCAGGCAGTGGATGGGACATATCGAGTGGAATATGCTGTGGATGTCAGGCAGTGGATGGGACATATGGAGAGGAAAATGCTGTGGAGGTCCGGCAGTGTATGGGACATATGGAATGGAATATGCTGTGGTGGTCAGGCAGTGGATGGGACATATGGAGTGGAATATGCTGTGGAGGTCAGGCAGTGGATGGGACATATGGAGAGGAATATGCTGTGGATGTTAGGCAATGGATGGGACATATGGAGAGGAATATGCTGTGGAGGTCAGGCAGTGGATGGGACATATGGAGTGGAACATGCTGTGGAGGTCAGGCAGTGGATGGGACATATGGAGTGGTATATGGTGTGGAAGTCAGGCAGTGGATGGGACATATGGAGTGGAATATGCTGTGGATGTCAGGCAGTGGATGGGACATATGGAGTGGAATATGCTGTGGAGGTCAGGCAGTGGATGGGACATATGGAGTGGAATGTGCTGTGGTGGTCAGGCAGTGGATGGTACATATGGAATGGAATGTGCTGTGGTGGTCAGGCAGTGGATGGGACATATGGAGTGGTATATGCTGTGGAGGTCAGGCAGTGGATGGGACATATGGAGTGGAATATGCTGTGGAGGTCAGGCAGTGGATGGGACATATGGAGAGGAATATGCTGTGGTGGTCAGGCAGAGGATGGGACATATGGAGTGGAATATGCTGTGGTGGTCAGGCAGTGGATGGGACATATGGAGTGGAATATGCTGTGGAGGTCAGGCAGTGGATGGGACATATGGAGAGGAATATGCTGTGGATGTTAGTCAGTGGATGGGACATATGGAGAGGAATATGCTGTGGAGGTCAGGCAGTGGATGGGACATATGGAGTGGAATATGCTGTGGAGGTCAGGCAGTGGATGGGACATATGGAATGGAATGTGCTGTGGTGGTCAGCCAGTGGATGGTACATATGGAATGGAATGTGCTGTGGTGGTCAGGCAGTGGATGGGACATATGGAATGGAATATGCTGTGGAGGTCAGGCAGTGGATGGGACATATGGAGAGGAATATGCTGTGGTGGTCAGGCAGTGGATGGGACATATGGAGTGGAATATGCTGTGAAGGTCAGGCAGTGGATGGGACATATGGAGAGGAATATGCTGTGGTGGTCAGGCAGTGGATGGGACATATGGAGTGGAATATGCTGTGGAGGTCAGGCAGTGGATGGGACATATGGAATGGAATATGCTGTGGAGGTCAGGCAGTGGATGGGACATATGGAATGGAATCAGCTGTGGAGGTCAGGCAGTGGATGGGACATATGGAGCGGAATATGCTGTGGAGGTCAGGCAGTGGATGGGACATAAGGAGTGGAATATGCTGTGGAGGTCAGGCAGTGGATGGGACATATGGAGAGCAATATGCTGTGGATGTCAGGCAGTGGATGGGACATATGGAGAGGAATATGCTGTGGAGGTCAGGCAGTGGATGGGACATATGGAGTGGAATATGCTGTGGTGGTCAGGCAGTGGATGGGACATATGGAGTGGAATATGCTGTGGAGGTCAGGCAGTGGATGGGACATATGGAGAGGAATATGCTGTGGATGTCAGGCAGTGGATGGGACATATGGAGAGGAATATGCTGTGCTGGTCAGTCAGTGGATGGGACATATGGAGTGGAATATGCTGTGGAGGTCAGGCAGTGGATGGGACATATGGAGTGGAATATGCTGTGGAGGTCAGGCAGTGGATGGGACATGTGGAGTGGAATATGCTGTGGTGGTCAGCCAGAGGATGGGACATATGGAGTGGAATATGCTGTGGATTTCAGGCAGTGGATGGGACATAAGGAGAGGAATATGCTGTGGAGGTCAGGCAGTGGAAAGGACATATGGAGTGGAATGTGCTGTGGTGGTCAGGCAGTGGATGGGACATATGGAGTGGAATATGCTGTGGTGGTCAGTCAGTGGATGGGACATATGGAGTGGAATATGCTGTGGAGGTCAGGCAGTGGATGAGACATATGGAGTGGAATATGCTGTGGAGGTCAGGCAGTGGATGGGACATATGGAGTGGAATATGCTGTGGAGGTCAGGCAGAGGTTGGGACATATGGAGTGGAATGTGCTGTGGTGGTCAGGCAGAGGATGGAATTTATAGAGTGGAATGTGCTGTGTAGGTCAGGCAGTGGATGGGACATATGGAGTGGAATATGCTGTGGCGGTCAGGCAGTGGATGGGACATATGGAGTGGAATGTGCTGTGGAGGACAGGCAGTGGATGGGACATATGGAGTGGAATGTGCTGTGGAGGTCAGGCAGTGGATGGGACATATGGAGTGGAATGTGCTGTGGAGGTCAGGCAGTGGATGGGACATATGGAGTGGAATGTGCTGTGGAGGTCAGGCAGTGGTTGTGACATATGGAGTGGAATATGCTGTGGAGGTCAGGCAGTGGATGGGACATATGGAGTGGAATATGCTGTGGAGGTCTGGCAGTGGATGGGACATATGGAGTGGAATATGCTGTGGAGGTCAGGCAGAGGATGGGACATATGGAGTGGAATATGCTGTGGATGTCAGGCAGTGGATGGGACATATGGAGAGGAATATGCTGGGGAGGTCAGGCAGTGTATGGGACATATGGAGTGGAATATGCTGTGGTGGTCAGGCAGTGGATGGGACATATGGAGTGGAATGTGCTGTGGAGGTCAGGCAGTGGATGGGACATATGGAGTGTAATATGCTGTGGAGGTCAGGCAGTGGATGGGACATATGGAGTGGAATAAGCTGTGGAGGTCAGGCAGTGGATGGGACATATGGAGTGGAATATGCTGTGGAAGTCAGGCAGTGGATGGGACATATGGAGTGGTATATGCTGTGGAAGTCAGGCAGTGGATGGGACATATGGAGTGGAATATGCTGTGGAGGTCAGGCAGTGGATGGGACATATGGAGTGGAATATGAAGTGGAGGTCAGGCAGTGGATGGGACATAAGGAGTGGAATATGCTGTGGAGGTCAGGCAGTGTATGGGACATATGGAGTGGAATATGCTGTGGAGGTCAGGCAGTGGATGGGACAAATGGAGTGGAATGTGCTGTGGAGGTCAGGCAGTGGATGGGACATATGGAGTGGAATATGCTGTGGAGGTCAGGCAGAGGATGGGACATACGGAGTGGAATATGCTGTGGAGGTCAGGCAGAGGATGGGACATATGGAGTGGAATATGCTGTGGATGTCAGGCAGTGGATGGGACATATGGAGAGGAATATGCTCTAGTGGTCAGGCAGTGGATGGGATATATGGAGTGGAATGTGCTGTGGAGGTCAGGCAGTGGATGGGACATATGGAGTGGAATATGCTGTGGAGATCAGGCAGTGGATGGGACATATGGAGTGGAATGTGCTGTGGAGGTCAGGCAGTGGATGGGACATATGGAGTGGAATGTGCTGTGGATGTCAGGCAGTGGTTGTGACATATGGAGTGGAATATGCTGTGGAGGTCAGGCAGTGGATGGGACATATGCAGTGGAATATGCTGTGGAGGTCAGGCAGAGGATGGGACATATGGAGTGGAATATGCTATGGATGTCAGGCAGTGGATGGGACATATGGAGAGGAATATGCTGTGGAGGTCAGGCAGTGTATGGGACATATGGAGTGGAATATGCTGTGGTGGTCAGGCAGTGGATGGGACATATGAAGTGGAATGTGCTGTGGAGGTCAGGCAGTGGATGGGACATAAGAGTGGAATATGCTGTGGAGGTCAGGCAGTGGATGGGACATATGGAGTGGAATATGCTGTGGAGGTCAGGCAGTGGATGGGACATATGGAGTGGAATATGCTATGGAAGTCAGGCAGTGGATGGGACATATGGAGTGGTATATGCTGTGGAAGTCAGGCAGTGGATGGGACATATGGAGTGGAATATGCTGTGGAGGTCAGGCAGTGGATGGGACATATGGAGTGGAATATGCTGTGGAGGTCTTGCAGTGGATAGGACATATGGAGTGGAATATGAAGTGGAGGTCAGGCAGTGGATGGGACATATGGAGTGGAATATGCTGTGGAGGTCAGGCAGTGGATGGGACATATGGAGTGGAATATGCTGTGGAGGTCAGGCAGTGGATGGGACATATGGAGTGGAATATGCTGTGGAGGTCAGGCATTGGATGGGACATATGGAGTGGAATATGCTGTGGAGGTCAGGCAGTGGATGGGACATATGGAGTGGAATATGCTGTGGAGGTCAGGCAGTGGATGGTACATATGAAGTGGAATATGCTGTGGAGGTCAGGCAGTGGATGTGACATATGGAGTGGAATATGCTGTGGAGGTCAGGCAGTGGACGGGACATATGGAGTGGAATATGCTGTGGTGGTCAGGCAGTGGATGGGACATATGGAGTGGAATATGCTGTGGAGGTCAGGCAGTGGATGGGTCATATGGAGTGTAATATGCTGTGGAGTTCAGGCAGTGGATGGGACATATGGAGTGGAATATGCTGTGGAGGTCAGGCAGTGGATGGGACATATGGAGTGGAGTATGCTGTGGTGGTCAGGCAGTGGATGGGACATATGGAGTGGAAAATGCTGTGGAGGTCAGGCAGTGGATGGGACATATGAAGTGGAATATGCTGTGGAGGTCAGGCAGTGGATGGGACATATGGAGTGGAATATGCTGTGGAGATCAGGCAGTGGATGGGACATATAGAGTGGAATATGCTGTGGAGGTCAGGCAGAGGATGGGACATATGGAGTGGAATATGCTGTGGTTGTCAGGCTGTGGATGGGACATATGGAGTGGAATATGCTGTGGTGGTCAGGCAGTGGATGGGACATATGGAGTGGAATGTGCTGTGGAGGTCAGGCAGTGGATGGGACATATGGAGTGGAATGTGCTGTGGAGGTCAGGCAGTGGATGGGACATATGGAGGGGAATGTGCTGTGGAGGTCAGGCAGTGGATGGGACATATGGATTGGAATGTGCTATGGAGGTCAGGCAGTGGATGGGACATATGGAGTGGAATATGCTGTGGAGGGTCAGGCAGTGAATGGGACATATGGAGTGGAATATGCTGTGGAGGTCAGGCAGAGGATGGGACATATGGAGTGGAATATGCTGTGGAGGTCAGGCAGTGGATGGGACATATGGAGAGGAATATGCTGTGGAGGACCGGCAGTGTATGGGACATATGGAGTGGAATATGCTGTGGAGGTCAGGCAGTGGATGGGACATATGGAGTGGAATATGCTGTGGAAGTCAGGCAGTGGATGGGACATATGGAGTGGTATATGCTGTGGAAGTCAGGCAGTGGATGGGACATATGGAGTGGAATTTGCTGTGGAGGTCAGGCAGTAGATGGGACATATGGAATGGAATATGCTGTGGAGGTCAGGCAGTGGATGGGACATATGGAGTGGAATATGAAGTGGAGTTCAGGCAGTGGATGGGACATATGGAGTGGAATATGCTGTGGAGGTCAGGCAGTGGATGGGACATATGGAGTGGAATATGCTGTGGAGGTCAGGCAGTGGATGGGACATATGGAGTGGAATATGCTGTGGAGGTCAGGCATTGGATGGGACATATTTAGTGGAATATGCTGTGGAGGTCAGGCAGTGGATGGGACATTTGGAGTGGAATATGCTGTGGAGGTCAGGCAGTGGATGGTACATATGAAGTGGAATATGCTGT
This sequence comes from Taudactylus pleione, assembly GCA_031769625.1. Lineage (NCBI taxonomy): Eukaryota > Metazoa > Chordata > Amphibia > Anura > Myobatrachidae > Taudactylus > Taudactylus pleione. The sequence continues at coordinate 221,215 of JAUIMM010000490.1, forward strand.
GGAGGTCAGGCAGTGGACGGGACATATGGAGTGGAATATGCTGTGGAGGTCAGGCAGTGGATGGGACATATGGAGTGGAATATGCTGTGGTGGTCAGGCAGTGGATGGGACATATGGAGTGGAATATGCTGTGGAGGTCATACAGTGGATGGCACATATGGAGTGGAATATGCTGTGGAGGTCAGGCAGTGGATGGGACATATGGAGTGGAATATGCTGTGGAGGTCAGGCAGTGGATGGGACATATGGAGTGGAATATGCTGTGGAGGTCAGGCAGTGGATGGGACATATGGAGTGGAATATGCTGTGGAGGTCAGGCAGTGGATGGGACATATGGAGTGGAATATGCTGTGGAGGTCAGGCAGAGGATGGGACATATGGAGTGGAATGTGCTGTGGTGGTCATGCAGTGGATGGAACATATGGAGTGGAATGTGCTATGTAGGTCAGGCAGTGGATGGGACATATGGAGTGGAATATGCTGTGGCGTTCAGGCAGTGGATGCGACATATGGAGTGGAATATGCTGTGGAGGTCAGGCAGTGGATGGGACATATGGAGTGGAATATGCTGTGGTGGTCAGGCAGTGGATGGGACATATGGAGTGGACTATGCTGTGGTGGTCAGGAAGTGGATGGGACATATGGAGTGGAATATGCTGTGGAGGTCAGGCAGTGGATTTGACATATGGAGTGGAATATGTTGTGGAGGTCAGGCAGTGGATGGGACATATGGAGTGGAATATGCTGTGGAGGTCAGGCAGTGGATGGGACATAAGGAGAGGAATATGCTGTGGTGGTCAGGCAGTGGATGGGACATATGGAGAGGAATATGCTGTGGAGGTCAGGCAGTGGATGGGACATATGTAGTGGAATATGCTGTGGAGGTCTGGCAACGGATGGGACATATGGAGTGGAATATGCTGTGGAGGTCAGGCAGTGGATGGGACATATGGAGTGGAATATGCTGTGGTGGTCAGGCAATGGATGGGACATATGGAGTGGAATGTGCTGTGGAGGTCAGGCAGTGGATGCGACATATGGAGTGGAATATGCTGTGGAGGTCAGGCAGTGGATGGGACATATGGAGTGGAATATGCTGTGGAGTTCAGGCAGTGGATGGGACATATGGAGTGGAATATGCTGTGGTGGTCAGGCGATGGATGGAACATATGGAGTGGAAAATGCTGTGGAGGTCAGGCAGTGGATGGGACATATGAAGTGGAATATGCTGTGGAGGTCAGGCAACGGAAGGGACATATGGAGTGGAATATGCTGTGGAGGTCAGGCAGTGGATGGGACATATGGAGTGGAATATGCTGTGGTGGTCAGGCAATGGATGGGACTTATGGAGTGGAATGTGCTGTGGAGGTCAGGCAGTGGATGCGACATTTGGAGTGGAATATGCTGTGGAGGTCAGGCAGAGGATGGGACATATGGAGTGGAATATGCTTTGGAGGTCAGGCAGTGGATGGGACATATGGAGTGGAATATGCTGTGGTGGTCAGGCGATGGATGGAACATATGGAGTGGAAAATGCTGTGGAGGTCAGGCAGTGGATGGGACATATGAAGTGGAATATGCTGTGGAGGTCAGGCAGTGGATGGGACATATGGAGTGGAATATGCTGAGGAGATCAGGCAGAGGATGGGACATATGGAGTGGAATATGCTGTGGTTGTCAGGCAGTGGATGGGACATATGGAGAGGAATATGCTGTGGTGGTCAGGCAGTGGATGGGACATATGGAGTGGAATGTGCTGTGGAGGTCAGGCAGTGGATGGGACATATGGAGTGGAATGTGCTGTGGAGGTCAGGCAGTGGATGGGACATATGGAGTGGAATGTGCTGTGGAGGTCAGGCAGTGGATGGGACATATGGAGTGGAATATGAAGTGGAGTTCAGGCAGTGGATGGGACATATGGAGTGGAATATGCTGTGGAGGTCAGGCAGTGGATGGGACATATGGATTGGAATATGCTGTGGAGGTCAGGCAGTGGATGGGACATATATAGTGGAATATGCTGTGGAGGTCAGGCATTGGATGGGACATATTTAGTGGAATATGCTGTGGAGGTCATGCAGTGGATGGGACATTTGGAGTGGAATATGCTGTGGAGGTCAGTCAGTGGATGGTACATATGAAGTGGAATATGCTGTGGAGGTCAGGCAGTGGACGGGACATATGGAGTGGAATATGCTGTGGAGGTCAGGCAGTGAATGGGACATATGGAGTAAAATATGCTGTGGTGGTCAGGCAGTGGATGGGACATATGGAGTGGAATATGCTGTGGTGGTCATGCAGTGGAAGGCACATATGGAGTGGAATATGCTGTGGAGGTCAGGCAGTGGATGGGACATATGGAGTGGAATATGCTGTGGAGGTCAGGCAGTGGATGGGACATATGGAGTGGAATATGCTGTGGAGGTCAGGCAGTGGATGGGACATATGGAGTGGAATATGCTGTGGAGGTCAGGCAGTGGATGGGACATATGGAGTGGAATATGCTGTGGAGGTCAGGCAGAGGATGGGACATATGGAGTGGAATGTGCTGTGGTGGTCAGGCAGTGGATGGAACATATGGAGTGGAATGTGCTATGTAGGTCTGGCAGTGGATGGGACATATGGAGTGGAATATGCTGTCGCGGTCAGGCAGTGGATGGGACATATGGAGTGGAATATGCTGTGGAGGTCAGGCAGTGGATGGGACATATGGAGTGGAATATGCTGTGGTGGTCAGGCAGTGGATGGGACATATGGAGTGGACTATGCTGTGGTGGTCAGGCAGTGGATGGGACATAGGGAGTGGAATATGCTGTGGAGGTCAGGCAGTGGATGGGACATATGGAGTGGAATATGTTGTGGAGGTCAGGCAGTGGATGGGACATATGGAGTGGAATATGCTGTGGAGGTCAGGCAGTGGATGGGACATATGGAGAGGAATATGCTGTGGTGGTCAGGCAGTTGATGGGACATATGGAGAGGAATGTGCTGTGGAGGTCAGGCAGTGGATGGGACATATGGAGTGGAATATGCTGTGGAAGTCAGGCAGTGGATGAGACATATGGAGTGGAATATGCTGTGGAGGTCAGGCAGTGGATGGGACATATGGAGTGGAATATGCTGTGGAGGTCAGGCAGAGGTTGGGACATATGGAGTGGAATGTGCTGTGGTGGTCAGCCAGAGGATGGAATTTATAGAGTGGAATGTGCTGTGTAGGTCAGGCAGTGGATGGGACATATGGAGTGGAATATGCTGTGGCGGTCAGGCAGTGGATGGGACATATGGAGTGGAATGTGCTGTGGAGGACAGGCAGTGGATGGGACATATGGAGTGGAATGTGCTGTGGAGGTCAGGCAGTGGATGGGACATATGGAGTGGAATGTGCTGTGGAGGTCAGGCAGTGGATGGGACATATGGAGTGGAATGTGCTGTGGAGGTCAGGCAGTGGTTGTGACATATGGAGTGGAATATGCTGTGGAGGTCAGGCAGTGGATGGGACATATGGAGTGGAATATGCTGTGGAGGTCTGGCAGTGGATGGGACATATGGAGTGGAATATGCTGTGGAGGTCAGGCAGAGGATGGGACATATGGAGTGGAATATGCTGTGGATGTCAGGCAGTGGATGGGACATATGGAGAGGAATATGCTGGGGAGGTCAGGCAGTGTATGGGACATATGGAGTGGAATATGCTGTGGTGGTCAGGCAGTGGATGGGACATATGGAGTGGAATGTGCTGTGGAGGTCAGGCAGTGGATGGGACATATGGAGTGTAATATGCTGTGGAGGTCAGGCAGTGGATGGGACATATGGAGTGGAATAAGCTGTGGAGGTCAGGCAGTGGATGGGACATATGGAGTGGAATATGCTGTGGAAGTCAGGCAGTGGATGGGACATATGGAGTGGTATATGCTGTGGAAGTCAGGCAGTGGATGGGACATATGGAGTGGAATATGCTGTGGAGGTCAGGCAGTGGATGGGACATATGGAGTGGAATATGAAGTGGAGGTCAGGCAGTGGATGGGACATAAGGAGTGGAATATGCTGTGGAGGTCAGGCAGTGTATGGGACATATGGAGTGGAATATGCTGTGGAGGTCAGGCAGTGGATGGGACAAATGGAGTGGAATGTGCTATGGAGGTCAGGCAGTGGATGGGACATATGGAGTGGAATATGCTGTGGAGGTCAGGCAGAGGATGGGACATACGGAGTGGAATATGCTGTGGAGGTCAGGCAGAGGATGGGACATATGGAGTGGAATATGCTGTGGATGTCAGGCAGTGGATGGGACATATGGAGAGGAATATGCTCTAGTGGTCAGGCAGTGGATGGGACATATGGAGTGGAATGTGCTGTGGAGGTCAGGCAGTGGATGGGACATATGGAGTGGAATATGCTGTGGAGATCAGGCAGTGGATGGGACATATGGAGTGGAATGTGCTGTGGAGGTCAGGCAGTGGATGGGACATATGGAGTGGAATGTGCTGTGGAGGTCAGGCAGTGGTTGTGGCATATGGAGTGGAATATGCTGTGGAGGTCAGGCAGGGGATGGGACATATGCAGTGGAATATGCTGTGGAGGTCAGGCAGAGGATGGGACATATGGAGTGGAATATGCTATGGATGTCAGGCAGTGGATGGGACATATGGAGAGGAATATGCTGTGGAGGTCAGGCAGTGTATGGGACATATGGAGTGGAATATGCTGTGGTGGTCAGGCAGTGGATGGGACATATGAAGTGGAATGTGCTGTGGAGGTCAGGCAGTGGATGGGACATAAGAGTGGAATATGCTGTGGAGGTCAGGCAGTGGATGGGACATATGGAGTGGAATATGCTGTGGAGGTCAGGCAGTGGATGGGACATATGGAGTGGAATATGCTATGGAAGTCAGGCAGTGGATGGGACATATGGAGTGGTATATGCTGTGGAAGTCAGGCAGTGGATGGGACATATGGAGTGGAATATGCTGTGGAGGTCAGGCAGTGGATGGGACATATGGAGTGGAATATGCTGTGGAGGTCTTGCAGTGGATAGGACATATGGAGTGGAATATGAAGTGGAGGTCAGGCAGTGGATGGGACATATGGAGTGGAATATGCTGTGGAGGTCAGGCAGTGGATGGGACATATGGAGTGGAATATGCTGTGGAGGTCAGGCAGTGGATGGGACATATGGAGTGGAATATGCTGTGGAGGTCAGGCATTGGATGGGACATATGGAGTGGAATATGCTGTGGAGGTCAGGCAGTGGATGGGACATATGGAGTGGAATATGCTGTGGAGGTCAGGCAGTGGATGGTACATATGAAGTGGAATATGCTGTGGAGGTCAGGCAGTGGATGTGACATATGGAGTGGAATATGCTGTGGAGGTCAGGCAGTGGACGGGACATATGGAGTGGAATATGCTGTGGTGGTCAGGCAGTGGATGGGACATATGGAGTGGAATATGCTGTGGAGGTCAGGCAGTGGATGGGTCATATGGAGTGTAATATGCTGTGGAGTTCAGGCAGTGGATGGGACATATGGAGTGGAATATGCTGTGGAGGTCAGGCAGTGGATGGGACATATGGAGTGGAGTATGCTGTGGTGGTCAGGCAGTGGATGGGACATATGGAGTGGAAAATGCTGTGGAGGTCAGGCAGTGGATGGGACATATGAAGTGGAATATGCTGTGGAGGTCAGGCAGTGGATGGGACATATGGAGTGGAATATGCTGTGGAGATCAGGCAGTGGATGGGACATATAGAGTGGAATATGCTGTGGAGGTCAGGCAGAGGATGGGACATATGGAGTGGAATATGCTGTGGTTGTCAGGCTGTGGATGGGACATATGGAGTGGAATATGCTGTGGTGGTCAGGCAGTGGATGGGACATATGGAGTGGAATGTGCTGTGGAGGTCAGGCAGTGGATGGGACATATGGAGTGGAATGTGCTGTGGAGGTCAGGCAGTGGATGGGACATATGGAGTGGAATGTGCTGTGGAGGTCAGGCAGTGGATGGGACATATGGATTGGAATGTGCTATGGAGGTCAGGCAGTGGATGGGACATATGGAGTGGAATATGCTGTGGAGGGTCAGGCAGTGAATGGGACATATGGAGTGGAATATGCTGTGGAGGTCAGGCAGAGGATGGGACATTTGGAGTGGAATATGCTGTGGAGGTCAGGCAGTGGATGGGACATATGGAGAGGAATATGCTGTGGAGGACCGGCAGTGTATGGGACATATGGAGTGGAATATGCTGTGGAGGTCAGGCAGTGGATGGGACATATGGAGTGGAATATGCTGTGGAAGTCAGGCAGTGGATGGGACATATGGAGTGGTATATGCTGTGGAAGTCAGGCAGTGGATGGGACATATGGAGTGGAATTTGCTGTGGAGGTCAGGCAGTAGATGGGACATATGGAATGGAATATGCTGTGGAGGTCAGGCAGTGGATGGGACATATGGAGTGGAATATGAAGTGGAGTTCAGGCAGTGGATGGGACATATGGAGTGGAATATGCTGTGGAGGTCAGGCAGTGGATGGGACATATGGAGTGGAATATGCTGTGGAGGTCAGGCAGTGGATGGGACATATGGAGTGGAATATGCTGTGGAGGTCAGGCATTGGATGGGACATATTTAGTGGAATATGCTGTGGAGGTCAGGCAGTGGATGGGACATTTGGAGTGGAATATGCTGTGGAGGTCAGGCAGTGGATGGTACATATGAAGTGGAATATGCTGTGGAGGTCAGGCAGTGGACGGGACATATGGAGTGGAATATGCTGTGGAGGTCAGGCAGTGGATGGGACATATGGAGTGGAATATGCTGTGGTGGTCAGGCAGTGGATGGGACATATGGAGTGGAATATGCTGTGGAGGTCATACAGTGGATGGCACATATGGAGTGGAATATGCTGTGGAGGTCAGGCAGTGGATGGGACATATGGAGTGGAATATGCTGTGGAGGTCAGGCAGTGGATGGGACATATGGAGTGGAATATGCTGTGGAGGTCAGGCAGTGGATGGGACATATGGAGTGGAATATGCTGTGGAGGTCAGGCAGTGGATGGGACATATGGAGTGGAATATGCTGTGGAGGTCAGGCAGAGGATGGGACATATGGAGTGGAATGTGCTGTGGTGGTCATGCAGTGGATGGAACATATGGAGTGGAATGTGCTATGTAGGTCAGGCAGTGGATGGGACATATGGAGTGGAATATGCTGTGGCGGTCAGGCAGTGGATGCGACATATGGAGTGGAATATGCTGTGGAGGTCAGGCAGTGGATGGGACACATGGAGTGGAATATGCTGTGGTGGTCAGGCAGTGGATGGGACATATGGAGTGGACTATGCTGTGGTGGTCAGGAAGTGGATGGGACATATGTAGTGGAATATGCTGTGGAGGTCAGGCAGTGGATTTGACATATGGAGTGGAATATGTTGTGGATGTCAGGCAGTGGATGGGACATATGGAGTGGAATATGCTGTGGAGGTCAGGCAGTGGATGGGACATAAGGAGAGGAATATGCTGTGGTGGTCAGGCAGTGGATGGGACATATGGAGAGGAATATGCTGTGGAGGTCAGGCAGTGGATGGGACATATGAAGTGGAATATGCTGTGGAGGTCTGGCAACGGATGGGACATATGGAGTGGAATATGCTGTGGAGGTCAGGCAGTGGATGGGACATATGGAGTGGAATATGCTGTGGTGGTCAGGCAATGGATGGGACATATGGAGTGGAATGTGCTGTGGAGGTCAGGCAGTGGATGCGACATATGGAGTGGAATATGCTGTGGAGGTCAGGCAGTGGATGGGACATATGGAGTGGAATATGCTGTGGAGTTCAGGCAGTGGATGGGACATATGGAGTGGAATATGCTGTGGTGGTCAGGCGATGGATGGAACATATGGAGTGGAAAATGCTGTGGAGGTCAGGCAGTGGATGGGACATATGAAGTGGAATATGCTGTGGAGGTCAGGCAACGGAAGGGACATATGGAGTGGAATATGCTGTGGAGGTCAGGCAGTGGATGGGACATATGGAGTGGAATATGCTGTGGTGGTCAGGCAATGGATGGGACTTATGGAGTGGAATGTGCTGTGGAGGTCAGGCAGTGGATGCGACATTTGGAGTGGAATATGCTGTGGAGGTCAGGCAGAGGATGGGACATATGGAGTGGAATATGCTTTGGAGGTCAGGCAGTGGATGGGACATATGGAGTGGAATATGCTGTGGTGGTAAGGCGATGGATGGAACATATGGAGTGGAAAATGCTGTGGAGGTCAGGCAGTGGATGGGACAAATGAAGTGGAATATGCTGTGGAGGTCAGGCAGTGGATGGGACATATGGAGTGGAATATGCTGTGGAGATCAGGCAGAGGATGGGACATATGGAGTGGAATATGCTGTGGTTGTCAGGCAGTGGATGGGACATATGGAGAGGAATATGCTGTGGTGGTCAGGCAGTGGATGGGACATATGGAGTGGAGTGTGCTGTGGAGGTCAGGCAGTGGATGGGACATATGGAGTGGAATGTGCTGTGGAGGTCAGGCAGTGGATGGGACATATGAAGTGGAATGTGCTGTGGAGGTCAGGCAGTGGATGGGACATATGGAGTGGAATATGAAGTGGAGTTCAGGCAGTGGATGGGACATATGGAGTGGAATATGCTGTGGAGGTCAGGCAGTGGATGGGACATATGGAGTGGAATATGCTGTGGAGGTCAGGCAGTGGATGGGACATATATAGTGGAATATGCTGTGGAGGTCAGGCATTGGATGGGACATATTTAGTGGAATATGCTGTGGAGGTCATGCAGTGGATGGGACATTTGGAGTGGAATATGCTGTGGAGGTCAGTCAGTGGATGGTACATATGAAGTGGAATATGCTGTGGAGGTCAGGCAGTGGATGGGACATATGGAGTGGAATATGCTGTGGAGGTCAGGCAGTGAATGGGACATATGGAGTGGAATATGCTGTGGTGGTCAGGCAGTGGATGGGACATATGGAGTGGAATATGCTGTGGTGGTCATGCAGTGGAAGGCACATATGGAGTGGAATATGCTGTGGAGGTCAGGCAGTGGATGGGACATATGGAGTGGAATATGCTGTGGAGGTCAGGCAGTGGATGGGACATATGGAGTGGAATATGCTGTGGAGGTCAGGCAGTGGATGGGACATATGGAGTGGAATATGCTGTGGAGGTCAGGCAGTGGATGGGACATATGGAGTGGAATATGCTGTGGAGGTCAGGCAGAGGATGGGACATATGGAGTGGAATGTGCTGTGGTGGTCAGGCAGTGGATGGAACATATGGAGTGGAATGTGCTATGTAGGTCTGGCAGTGGATGGGACATATGGAGTGGAATATGCTGTCGCGGTCAGGCAGTGGATGGGACATATGGAGTGGAATATGCTGTGGAGGTCAGGCAGTGGATGGGACATATGGAGTGGAATATGCTGTGGTGGTCAGGCAGTGGATGGGACATATGGAGTGGACTATGCTGTGGTGGTCAGGCAGTGGATGGGACATATGGAGTGGAATATGCTGTGGAGGTCAGGCAGTGGATGGGACATATGGAGTGGAATATGTTGTGGAGGTCAGGCAGTGGATGGGACATATGGAGTGGAATATGCTGTGGAGGTCAGGCAGTGGATGGGACATATGGAGAGGAATATGCTGTGGTGGTCAGGCAGTTGATGGGACATATGGAGAGGAATGTGCTGTGGAGGTCAGGCAGTGGATGGGACATATGGAGTGGAATATGCTGTGGAGGTCAGGCAACGGATGGGACATATGGAGTGGAATATGCTGTGGAGGTCAGGCAGTGGATGGGACATATGGAGTGGAATATGCTGTGGTGGTCAGGCAATGAATGGGACATATGGAGTGGAATGTGCTGTGGAGGTCAGGCAGTGGATGCGACATATGGAGTGGAATATGCTGTGGAGGTCAGGCAGTGGATGGGACATATGGAGTGGAATATGCTGTGGAGGTCAGGCAGTGGATGGGACATATGGAGTGGAATATGCTGTGGTGGTCAGGCGATGGATGGAACATATGGAGTGGAATATGCTGTGGAGTTCATGCAGTGGATGCGACATATGGAGTGGAATGTGCTGTGGTGGTCAGGCAGTGGATGGGACATATGGAATGGAATATGCTGTGGAGTTCAGGCAGTGGATGGGACATATGGAGTGGATTATGTCCACAAAAACACATAATTTTTTGGGAAAGCACTACATGATGACATTAAAAAGGAAATACCCCAGATAGACTCACTGACAGGTATTGAAGAGGATGTTGTCACAATGTCGACATTTGCAATGTCGCCATTCATAATGTTGACGGTTATGGAACATGTTGGCATCTGCAGAATGTCAACATGTACACAACGTGAAATGCCTCCCCTCCCTTAACCTAGCAGCCGGGATGTTATGGTTAGGCTCTAGGGTTAGCGTTAGTCATACCTACCAGCAGAAGTGATGCAGGATCCGCTGGAAGTCATCCTGAAGTCACTGCCGGACCTGGAAGACACCACTGGAGCTGCCGAATCAGGTAAGTCACCTCTAGACCACCAGGGATTCTATAATTATGTTGACATTTCATCAGTGTGTTATGTACCTATCATGTGTTACGAGTCCCAAGGACTGCTCCATGCAAGCCCCCTAGAACCCAGGCTAGCAAGGTCTTCAGCCACCCGTTGTTCCCATAGAACTAACCATGTTCACCGGTACTTAGATGGCCGCCTGGTCTTAATACTCGGTGTAGTAGCGGTTTGCATGAATAACAAATGGGATCTAGTGATGATGTGAGGAACAGGAAGCAAAGAGTCAATTGAACGGCAAAGGAGCTGATGGTGTGGTTTGAGAGCTGACTGTGCAGCTTAGGAGAGCCGGTACACAAGTTGGTGTACTTGCGTTGCGGCTTTGAGAGCCATTGGTGCGGCTTAAGAGCTGGAACACAAGTTGGTGGACTAGAAATGTGACTTTGAGAGCCGATGGCAGCAGGGAAGTGGCTGCGAAGCCGATGGAGTGGCTTGGGAGTCGGTGGCAGCACGGAAGTCCCTGGTGCAGCTGGGAAGCTGATGGAGTGGCTTGGGAGCCGGTGGCAGCACGGAAGCTCCTGGTGTGGCTGGGAAGCTGATGGAGTGGCTTGGGAGCCGGTGGCAGCATGGAAGCTGCCGGTGTGGCTGGGAAGCCGATAACCGGTGGCTAGGCAATACAGCTGGAGAACTAGGACAAAATATAGTGAGAAGGCACAGAATGCTGACCATGCAGCAGAGCCGAGTGAACCAAAAGGAACGCTATAGTTGGCAAGGCGGCAATGGGCCAGCGTGCACAAATAGGAGAAGGAACCAATCACGCCGTGCTGTGGATAACACGTGACCTCCTGTGGCATGCAGATCACCTAGCAACTGAGGGTACCGGAACAACAACATCAGGAGAAGGTAAACTGCTAGATGGAGACAAGTCATGACCGCAGAATTATCTTGCCAGGTATTTCACCTACAACAACCCCATTCTTGGAACTACTATTGTTTACTGGAACTTGGCTTCCACCAGAACTTACACATAAATAATGCATGCTTAAAATCAGACACATATATTTAAATGGAATGTAGTCGGCATCTCGGTGCACACAGGGACAGTGGTCAGAATCCCAGCTCCAGAATCCCGATGGTGAGTATTAGGGTTAGGCTGTGGGCAGGGGTGCAGAGAGCAGCGCGGGGGGAAGGGAGCGTAACCTATTCACAGCAGGAGTGGCCATGCCACTTAGGATAAATAAAAGAAAAATATATATTTGGGATGTTGTGAGCCCTTCAGCCCATCGTAAAGCCGCCATACCTCTCGGTGCCCCTGGCTAGGAGAGGGGGAGCGGTTAGGGTTAGGCTGCTGAAGTGGAATCTTAGTGTTAGCCTGCGGGAGTGGTGGGTTAGGGTTAGGGTTAGGGTAAGGGTTAGAATACCTACCTGCATGCATCATGATTTCCACCATTGGGATTATGCTGCTGAGATTCAGAACACTGGTAATATCAACACTGGGATTGCGTTTCAAACCCATTTAAAGGGAACAGGACGCTTCAAATAACTAAAAGGTATAAAAACATAAAAATATATGCTAAATGTAGCATTTAACTAGATGGAAAAATTAACTAAATGCACTACCTGAATATTCCAACTAAATAGGAATAACAAGATAATACTAAAATATATATAGAAAATAGCTAACCAAATCTTCAGAATAGCACTGAAGAATATACTAGCAGGTTTTCTGCATAGCACAGATAATTGCACTGTACAGAAATGTTGGAAAGATCTTCCAAGTAACTTGCACAATAGAAAAATACTGACAGCAGGTTTTCTGCAAACCACAGTTAATTGAACTGTAGAGAAATGTTTGTCAGATCTTTTCAATAGCACAAATTATTTACACAATAAAGAGACTCTGGGCAGATCTTCTGAATAGCCCAGATTAGTTGCACTGTAGAGACATACTGACAAGGCTTCCAAACTCCTAATAGCACAGACGATTGAACGGTAAAGAGATGCTGGGCAGCTTTTCTGAATAGCCCATATTAATTGCACTGTGGATAAATGCTGGCAGATCTTCTGAATAACACAGATAAATTGTCTCCACTAAACTTAACAGAGCAGGTATACAAGTAAATGCCAGTACTGACAAGATCAGACTGATTACAACCCACAAAGGAGTATCAGAGGGAAATCCCTAAAAAGGCTGAACAGTCAATCATCACAAGTCCAGAAACAAGGCACTGAACTCAGCTGCAGCAATCAAGATTCAGAACACAGCCCAGCACGATGACTCCTGGGGGTACATTTACTAAAGTGTTGGTTTTTAGAAGTGGAGATGTTGCTCATAGCAACCAATCAGGATCTACCTAACAGTTATCTAGCTCCACAGATAATAGCTAAAATCTGATTGGTTGCTATGGGCAACATCTCCACTTCTAAAAACCCACACTTTAATAAATATACCCCTTGGTCTGCAGATCTGAATGGTTACCAGGTGACTGATTACAGCCACAAAAGCTAACCTCACCAGAAGCAGCAGAACTGTGCTTCTTCTGAATTCTAACACAGTGTCGACTTGATGAATGTCGCTGTGGTCAATGTTGACTTGTCTAGCATGTTGACAATATGACATGTCAACATAATGAATGTCCACAAAATTCACCACACCCATATGGAAAAATTCATGGACTAGTGCAGTGGTTCCCAAACTGTGCGCCGTGGCACCCTGGGGTACCTCGGGATACTTGCAGGGGTGCTCAGGTTGGTGGTTCAGAACCAAATCAAATAATTTATAGTCATTGTAATGTAAATATGTGGACAAACAGAAGCGCAAACCTGTCACCACCACATAACTGAGCCTAAGGATGACAGGTAGCACAATTTATTTAACATTACTACTTTACTACATATTTCATGAATTTCTCAATATCAAACTTTTGGCTTAGGGGTGCCATGAAAACAATGCTGATACGGTAGGGTGCCTTGGTTCAAAAAAGTTTGGGAACTACTGGACTAGTGGATAGCTATATATTCCCATTAACAGAACGCCAGAAGGAAAAGAACCATTCACAATGTTCTGGTCCTCCTTTTATTCATTTTGCAGAGCAATAATTATTGCCATCTGACCCAGAAATAGCAGACCCAATACTAGTAGGAATTGTGCAAGGTCCTCTGACAGCTTTATATCTGTATTGTGTCAGCCCTACTCGTGTCCACTGACAGCTTTATGACCGTATTGTGTCAGCCCTACTCGTGTCCTCTGACAGCTTTATGTCTGTATTGTGTCAGCCCTACTCGTGTCCTCTGACAGCTTTATGTCTGTATTGTGTCAGTCCTACTCGTGTCCTCTGACAGCTTTATGTATGTATTGTGTCAGCCCTACTCGTGTCCTCTGACAGCTGTATGTATGTATTGTGTCAGCCCTACTCGTGTCCTCTGACAGCTTTATGTATGTATTGTGTCAGCCCTACTCGCCTCCTCTGACAGCTTTATGTCTGTATTGTGTCAGCCCTACTCGTCTCCTCTGACAGCTTTATGTCTGTATTGTGTCAGCCCTACTCGTCTCCTCTGACAGCTTTATGTCTGTATTGTGTCAGCCCTACTCGTGTACTCTGACAGCTTTATGTCCGTATTGTGTCAGCCCTACTCATGTCCCCCGACAGCTTTATGTCTGTATTGTGTCAGCCCTACTCGTGTCCTCTGACAGCTTTATGTTCGTATTGTGTCAGCCCTACTCGTGTCCTCTGACAGCTTTATGTCTGTATTGTGTCAGCCCTAAACGTGTCCTCTGACAGCTTTATGTCCGTATTGTGTCAGCCCTACTCATGTCCCCTGACATCTTTATGTCCGTATTTTGTGAGCCCTAATCGTGTCCCCTGACAGCTTTATGTCCGTATTGTGTCAGCCCTAATCGTGTCCTCTGACAGATTTATGTCTGTATTGTGTCAGCCCTAATCGTGTCCTCTGACAGCTTTATGTCTGTATTGTGTCAGCCGTACTCGTGTCCTCTGACAGCTTTATGTCTGTATTGTGTCAGCCGTACTCGTGTCCTCTGACAGCTTTATGTCTGTATTGTGTCAGCCCTACTCGTGTCCTCTGACAGCTTTATGTCTGTATTGTGTCAGCCCTACTCGTGTCCTCTGACAGATTTATGTCTGTATTGTGTCAGCCCTTCTCGTGTCCCCTGACACCTTTATGTCTGTATTGTGTCAGCCCTAATTGTGTCCTCTGACAGATTTATGTCTGTATTGTGTCAGCCCTAATCGTGTCCCCTGACAGCTTTATGTCTGTATTGTGTCAGCCCTACTCGTGTCCTCTGACAGCTTTATGTCTGTATTGTGTCAGCCCTACTCGTGTCCCCTGACAGCTTTATGTCTGTATTGTGTCAGCCCCACTCGTGTCCTCTGACAGTTTTATGTCTGTATTGTGTCAGCCCTACTCGTGTCCCCTGACAGCTTTATGTCTGTATTGTGTCAGCCCCACTCGTGTCCTCTGACAGCTTTATGTATGTATTGTGTCAGCCCTACTCGTGACCTCTGACAGCTTTATGTGTGTATTGTGTCAGCCCCACTCGTGTCCTCTGACAGCTTTATGTCTTTATTGTGTCAGCCCGACTCGTCTCCTCTGACAGCTTTATGTCTGTATTGTGTCAGCCCTACGCGTGTCCTGTGACAGCTTTATATCTGTATTGTGTCAGCCCTACTCGTGTCCTCTGACAGCTTTATGTCTGTATTGTGTCAGCCCTACTCGTGTCCTCTGACAGCTTTATGTCCGTATTGTGTCAGCCCTAATCGTGTCCTCTGACAGCTTTATGTCCGTATTGTGTCAGCCCTACTCGTGTCCCCTGACAGCTTTATGTCCGTATTTTGTGAGCCCTAATCGTGTCCCCTGACAGCTTTATGTCCGTATTGTGTCAGCCCTAATCGTGTCCTCTGACAGTTTTATGTCTGTATTGTGTCAGCCCTACTCGTGTCCTCTGACAGCTTTATGTCTGTATTGTGTCAGCCCTAATCGTGTCCTCTGTCAGCTTTATGTCTGTATTGTGTCAGCCCTACTCGTGTCCTCTGACAGATTTATGTCTGTATTATGTCAGCCCTACTCGTGTCCCCTGACACCTTTATGTCTGTATTGTGTCAGCCCCACTCGTGTCCTCTGACAGATTTATGTCTGTATTGTGTCAGCCCTAATTGTGTCCTCTGACAGATTTATGTCTGTATTGTGTCAGCCCTAATCGTGTCCTCTGACAGCTTTATGTCTGTATTGTGTCAGCCCTACTCGTGTCCTCTGACAGCTTTATGTCTGTATTGTGTCAGCCCTACTCGTGTCCCCTGACAGCTTTATGTCTGTATTGTGTCAGTCCTACTCGTGTCCTCTGACAGTTTTATGTCTGTATTGTGTCAGCCCCACTCGTGTCCTCTGACAGCTTTATGTCTGCATTGTGTCAGCCCTACTCATGTCCCCTGACAGCTTTATGTCTGTATTGTGTCAGCCCTACTCGTGTCCTCTGACAGCTTTATGTCTGTATTGTGTCAGCCCTACTCGTGTCCCCTGACAGCTTTATGTCTGTATTGTGTCAGCCCCACTCGTGTCCTCTGACAGCTTTATGTCTGTATTGTGTCAGCCCTACTCATGTCCTCTGACAGCTTTATATCTGTATTGTGTCAGCCCTACTCATGTTCTCTGACAGCTTTATATCTGTATTGTGTCAGCCCTACTCCTGTCCTCTGACAGCTTTATATCTGTATTGTGTCAGCCCTACTCGTGTCCTCTGACAGCTTTATGTCCGTATTGTGTCAGCCCTAATCATGTCCTCTGACAGCTTTATGTCCGTATTGTGTCAGCCCTACTCGTGTCCCCTGACAGCTTTATGGCCGTATTTTGTGAGCCCTGGTCATGTCCCCTGACATCTTTATGTCCGTATTGTGTCAGCCCTAATCATGTCCCCTGACAGCTTTATATCTGTATTGTGTCAGCCCTACTCGTGTCCTCTGACAGCTTTATATCTGTATTGTGTCAGCCCTACTCGTGTCCTCTGACAGCTTTATATCTGTATTGTGTCAGCCATACTCGTGTCCTCTGACAGCTTTATGTCTGTATTGTGCCAGCCCTACTCGTGTCTCCTGACAGCTTTATGTCTGTATTGTGTCAGCCCCACTCGTGTCCTCTGACAGTTTTATGTCTGTATTGTGTCAACCCTACTCTTGTCCCCTGACAGCTTTATGTCTGAATTGTGTCTGCTCTACTCATGTCCCCTGACAGCTTTATGTGTGTATTGTGTCAGCCCTACTCGTGTCTCCTGACAGCTTTGTGTCTGTATTGTGTCAGCTTTACTCGTGTCCCCTGACAGCTTTATGTCTGTATTGTGTCAGCCCAACTCTTGTCCCCTGACAGCTTTATGTCTGAATTGTGTCTGCTCTACTCATGTCCCCTGACAGCTTTATGTGTGTATTGTGTCAGCCCTACTCGTGTCTCCTGACAGCTTTGTGTCTGTATTGTGTGAGCCCTACTCGTTTCCCCTGACAGCTTTATGTCTGAATTGTGTCTGCTCACTCATGTCCCCTGACAGCTTAATGTCTGTATTGTGTCAGCCCTGGTCATGTCCCCTGACAGCTTTATGTCTGTATTGTGTCAGCCCTACTCGTGTCCTCTGACAGCTTTATGTCCGTATTGTGTCAGCCCTACTCGTGTCCCCTGACAGCTTTATGTCCGTATTGTGTCAGCCCTAATCGTGTCCTCTGACAGTTTTATGTCTGTATTGTGTCAGCCCTACTCGTGTCCTCTGACAGCTTTATGTCTGTATTGTGTCAGCCCTAATCGTGTCCTCTGTCAGCTTTATGTCTGTATTGTGTCAGCCCTACTCGTGTCCTCTGACAGATTTATGTCTGTATTGTGTCAGCCCTAATTGTGTCCTCTGACAGATTTATGTCTGTATTGTGTCAGCCCTAATCGTGTCCTCTGACAGCTTTATGTCTGTATTGTGTCAGCCCTACTCGTGTCCTCTGACAGCTTTATATCTGTATTGTGTCAGCCATACTCGTGTCCTCTGACAGCTTTATGTCTGTATTGTGCCAGCCCTACTCGTGTCTCCTGACAGCTTTATGTCTGTATTGTGTCAGCCCCACTCGTGTCCTCTGACAGCTTTATGTCTGTATTGTGTCAACCCTACTCGTGTCCTCTGACAGCTTTATATCTGTATTGTGTCAGCCCTACTCGTGTCCTCTGACAGCTTTATATCTGTATTGTGTCAGCCATACTCGTGTCCTCTGACAGCTTTATGTCTGTATTGTGCCAGCCCTACTCGTGTCTCCTGACAGCTTTATGTCTGTATTGTGTCAGCCATACTCATGTCCTCTGACAGCTTTATGTCTGTATTGTGTCAGCCCTACTCGTGTCCTCTGACAGCTTTATATCTGTATTGTGTCAGCCCTACTCGTGTCCTCTGACAGCTTTATATCTGTATTGTGTCAGCCCTACTCGTGTCCTCTGACAGCTTTATATCTGTATTGTGTCAGCCCCACTCGTGTCCTCTGACAGCTTTATATCTGTATTGTGTCAGCCCTACTCGTGTCCTCTGACAGCTTTATATCTGTATTGTGTCAGCCCTACTCGTGTCCTCTGACAGCTTTATATCTGTATTGTGTCAGCCCCACTCGTGTCCTCTGACAGCTTTATATCTGTATTGTGTCAGCCCCACTCGTGTCCTCTGACAGCTTTATATCTGTATTGTGTCAGCCCTACTCGTGTCCTCTGACAGCTTTATATCTGTATTGTGTCAGCCCTACTCGTGTCTCCTGACAGCTTTATGTCTGTATTGTGTCAGCCCCACTCGCGTCCCTTGACAGCTTTATGTCTGTATTGTGTCAGCTCTACTCGTGTCCTCTGACAGCTTTATGTCTGTATTGTGTCATCCCTACTCATGTCATCTGACAGCTTTATGTCTGTATTGTGTCAGCTCTACTCGTGTCCCTTGACAGCTTTATGTCTGTATTGTGTCAGCTCTACTCGTGTCCTCTGACAGCTTTATGTCTGTATTGTGTCAACCTTACTCCTGTCCTCTGACAGCTTTATGTCTGTATTGTGTCAGCCCTACTCGTGTCCTCTGACAGCTTTATGTCTGTATTGTGTCAGCCCTACTCGTGTCCTCTGACAGCTTTATGTCTGTATTGTGTCAGCCCAACTCTTGTCCCCTGACAGCTTTATGTCTGTATTGTGTCAGCCCTACTCGTGTCCTCTGACAGCTTTATGTCTGTATTGTGTCAGCCCTACTCGTGTCCTTTGACAGCTTTATGTCTGTATTGTGTCAGCCCTACTCGTGTCCTCTGACAGCTTTATGTCTGTATTGTGTCAGCCCTACTCGTGTCCTCTGACAGCTTTATGTCTGTATTGTGTCAGCTCTACTCGTGTCCTCTGACAGCTTTATGTCTGTATTGTGTCAGCTCTACTCGTGTCTCCTGACAGGTTTATGTCTGTATTGTGTCAGCCCTACTCATGTCCTCTGACAGCTCTATGTCTGTATTGTGTCAGCTCTACTCATGTCCTCTGACAGCTCTATGTCTGTATTGTGTCAGCCCTACTCGTGTCCTCTGACAGCTTTATGTCTGTATTGTGTCTGCTCTACTCATGTCTCCTGACAGCTTTGTGTCTGTATTGTGTGAGCCCTACTCATTTCCCCTGACAGCTTTATGTCTGTATTTTGTCAGCCCTACCCGTGTCCTCTGACAGCTTTATGTCTGTATTGTGTCAGCCCTACTCGTGTCCTCTGACAGCTTTATGTCTGTATTGTGTCAGCCCTACTCGTGTCCTCTGATAGGTTTATGTGTTTGTCGTAGCCGGATAATTGGCTGAGGCAGGATCAGTTAAAAATGAGATCTGCACGACGCCATTTTGTGAATGGCCGCCCAGTGCCATTTTAGCGAAACTCACACTTAAGTACATACAGCGATGCTATTTTTCGCATCCTGCTTTCGCATATCTCATCATACCCCATATACATATTAAATACGCACAGTTGCGCTGTTAACACCATACGCATATTAGCGACTGCATAATACCCCGTGTATGAATGCTGTTTATTAGTTTCATGCATTCGCAACTGCCCCAAGTTAAAAGTCCTCTCTATATAAATACAGACAGTCACTAAAACATACAAAGGGTTCAAATCTGCAAAACACATACCATGGTGAACTCTAACTAGCATCCTTTCCCAAACCCCTAATACTTACACACTGCTCACTTACATAAAAGGTTCCATAGCTCCAAAGTGTAATGTTCAAGCTTTATTCATTTATTAGTAATGTTGTGAAATAAAGATTATTTGATATAAGGTTTAGTGCATGATAAGCAGACCGTGTTTGGAGTTGTACTGATCTACTCTGTCTCAACAGCTTCCCGGTGTCATCGGTGAGAAGATCGCAACATGCGTCCGCAACCTATGGACTATAGAGAGTTAAAACACTAAAATGTACTATGTAATATTAGCAGCTTAGATTTGCATGCAGCGGGAGAAAGGAGACAAAAGGCTGTTGGAGGCTGACCTGTGTCCATTTGAGTTGACCTGTAACTGTCCTGTAACAGAAGCATCGTAATGGAGAACCAATGGAATCATGCCAAAGTTGCTTTTTGTATTGCCTATCCCTATAAGAGTATATATGTGCGCTCTCTGACCCCAATCAGGAGTCTTCTTCCTGATGCTATTGACGGAGGTTTCTTGCTGATGCCGGTATCTGGTCCCAGAGCGCGTGCGTATGTAACAACTGTACCTTGGGTCTGTATGATATATTTGCGCTAATTGTCTTTAGATCACATCATGTAACCTTCTGTTTTTATGTTGAATAATAACCTTTTGTGCATTGGAAACACATTCAAAGTCTGAAGGCATTTATTTACTGTATGACTCATTACGCTAATAGCGATAATTTTAGAAGGTGTAGGCAGGATTGTATAAAGGTGTAGAAGGTATAGGTAGGATCATACAGAGGTTTTTACTAGGTATCGATAGTTGGGGGCTCGCAGTGTTAATCACGCAACCGGTCGGTAACACTCGGTATCGAACTCCCAGAAAAAGGGCGGAGGCGCCTGGCAGGAGAACGCATTGTGCATTCGAAATCTGTTACTACTGTTGTTGCTGAGAGTGCGCTATCTGTTACTATGACTTTAGGAGCGATGATTGAGAATCCAGGGACGAGAGAGGAAAAAGTTTGTGTTCCTTCGTCGATAGGTTTTTCTTTGTGTTTTGTTTTGTGTGTTAAAAAGGGGAAGTCGCATTATTGCGTATGCAGCTAAATCGCAATATAGAGTAAGAGTCATAATACGTGTTGTGTAGTAGACGCATTATTGGGTATGCGATTAGTCGCACAATAGCGTATACGTATTTCCGGTCTTGCTGCCACATGTTTTAAACAAAGCCGTTGAGATTACATTATCAATTGTTACCAATAACTGGATTAATGTGTATTTTTCTGCGCAGGAAAAGTGTGTAACAGTGAGTATTTGTTTAGGGTGTAACACAGGGCCTAAATGTTATGGGTATCGTAGGACCCTTAAGTGCTAGGCGTAACGAGCGGCCTAGTGACTCGGTAGCAGCTTACCGTTTACTATACACAAAGCAAGTGTATGGGTTGTTATTTTTGTTAGGGTTCAGCTCTCAGTGTGATTACAGTATTCAGTAATCGGTTAGGTTTATTTGAGCACTGTAACTGAACCGCATAGTTTTTGGCTAAACTGTGATTGTGAACTGATGAAAGGGTGGAAGAAATCAACTGGAAAACAAAGGGTATATATTGCCCCCTAGCGGTTGAAAGGTAGTCAAAAAGGGATTTCTGCGTGGGAGCAGCTTTTCTTCCATAGGTGAGTGGAGGCGTCTAGAGGTCTTCCATAGGGTTTGTGGATTCACCCTTTTTCAAAGACGTCCACAGGTAAGTGAAAGTATCTTGATTGTCTTTCACCAGTATAAATCTTTTTTGAAAAACGTAGGGGTTGTCCCAGGATGGGAGCCACGCAAACAGTAGAGATGTTAGACAATGATTTGCTGCTAATGGAAGCGCTGCTTGGATCGGAACGTCGATCGGATGTATTGAACAATGTCTGAGATCACATCAGTCTGGTGCGTTCTCGAGTGAAAAAGGTAAAATATAACGAATGTTTAAAATTATGGCAGCATTGTCGAAGCTGGATAATTGGCTGAGACAAGATCAGCTTAAAACTAGATTTTAAACAATGCCATCTTGTGAATGGCCGCAAGACACCATCTTAAAAATGAGATCTGCAAGACGCCATTTTGCGAATGGCCGCTAGAGCCATTTTAGCTAAACTCACACTTAAGTACATATGGCGATGCTATTATTAGCATCAGGCGATCGCATATTTTACCATACCCCATACACACATTAATACACACAGTTGCGCTGTTAACATGTCGCACATTAGCGAATGCATAATACCTCGCATGCGAACGCTGTTTATAAGCTTCGTGCGTACGCATCTGCACCAAGTTAACTGGCGTCTTTTCCCAAACCCCTAACACTTACACACTGCACATTCATGTAAAAGGTTCCATAGTTTAAAAATAAAAGATTCAAGTTTTATCCATTTAGTACTAACGCTGTGAAATAAAGGTTATTTGGTACCTTAAGTTTAATACATGATAAGTAAACTGTGTTTGGTGTTGTACTGATCTGCACTTTCTCAACAGCTTCTCGGTATCATAGGTATGAAGATCGCAACATGCATTCTCAACTTATGGACCATAGAAAGTTAAAGCACAAAAATGTACTTGTAAAACTAATAGCTTAGGTTTGCGTGAGGCGGGAAAACAGAGACAAAAGGCTGTCGGAGGCTGGTCTGTGTCCATTTGAATCGACCTGTTAAATGTCCTGTAACAGAAGCACTGTGATGGAGAACCAATGGGATCGCAACAAACCTCTCTATTGTATAGTCTATTTCTGTAAGGGTATAAATATGTGGGTTCTGACCTCAGTCTTCAAGCTGATGCTGTTGATGGAGGTTTCTTGTTGATGCCAGAATCTGGTCCCAGAGCGCGTGCGTATGTATAACTGTACTTTGGGTCTGTATAATTTCTTTGCGCTAAATTGTATTTAGATCACAGCGTGTAACTATCTGTACTTTGCTTGGATAATATACCTTGTGCGTTGGAAACACATTTTCTCAAAGTCTGAGGGTATTTATTTTCTGTATGACTGCGTACACAAATAGCGTCAATTTTGGAAGGTATAGGCAGGAACGTATAGAGGTTTAAATTCAGTTTTCTTACTTGGGGGCTCGTAGAGTGAGGTCACTTACCTATTCACATGATAAACATACGGTTATCGATCTCTCACCAAAGGGTGGATAGTGGCCACACGCAGTTTACCTGCAACCACTCGATGCTGAGAAATCACTACCCATTATCGTGTGAGTCAGGGTACGCTGACTAGAATCCAGGGACAAGAAAGGAAAAAGTTTGTTTTCCTTTGTTGATAGAATTTCATGCTAAAAAGGGTGCCGCAGTATTGTGTACACAGCTGAGTCGCATTTTTGCGCGCACAGTAGAGACGCACTTTTGCATACGCAGCTAAGGGTAAGTCATACGGTTGTGTAGTAGTCGCATTATTGTGTATATGACTAGTCGCACAATAGCGTATACATATTTCCGGTTGTGCTGCCACGTGTTTAAACAAAGCCGTTGAGTTTACATTATCAATTATTGCCAATAACTGGGTTAACGTGTATTTTTCTGCGCAGTGCTAGGCGCAGGAGTTGGCCTAGTGACTCGGTAGCAGCTTACCGTTTACTATACACAAAGCAGGTGTATGGGTTGTTATTTTTGTTAGGGTTCGGCTCTCAGTGTGATTACAGTATTCAGTAATCGGTTAGGCTTATTTGAACACTATAATTGAGCTGCATAGTTTTGTTTAGACTATGATTGTGAACTGGTGAGAGGGTGGACGAAATCAACTGGAAAACAAAGGGTACTTTGTTGCCCCCTAGCGGTTGAAACGTAGTCAAAAAGGGATTTCTGCGTGGGAGCGGTCTTTTTCTCCCATAGTTGAGTGGAGGCATGTAGAGGTCCTTCATAGGGTTCGTGGATACACCCTTTTTCAATGGCGTCTGCAGGTAAGTGAAAGTATCTTGACTGTCTTTTCACCAGTTTAAATTTTTTTTTAAAATGTAGGAGTTGTCCCAAGATGGGAGCCACGCATAAGGTATTGTGACGTATGGTTTAAAATAACGATGAAGAGTGTTAGACCGTTTCCCAGGATTGGTAGTTTTGATAAAGATGTAATGGATAATGTCCGGGATCACATCAGTCTGATGCGTTCTCGAGTGAAAAAGGTAAAACATAACGAATGTTTAAAGTTGTGGCAGCATGAAGGGGATGCGTGGCTTAAAAATGTGCAAGCGACGCAAACCAGCGTTGCGAATGCATTGTCAGAAAGTACACCAGCAGCGCTAAATTGCAATGCGTGCGAGCTGCAAAACGGCGTGCATGTGTGGCAAGATAGCATTGCAGAAGGTATTGCCAGTAGTTCACGCGCACCACCACCACCACCTTATGTGGATGGGGGTGCAGGTACAGTTATTGAAAAAACCCATAAAAACGTAACAAGCAATTTGTACCCTCTCTTAAGTAATCATAAAGAAAATGTTTATGATGTGGATAATGAACCTATTGTCATGTCTGCCATTTCCCATGCTGTACACATGTTAGATGCTCCACCACGACAAGCACAAGTGGTGCCACCATCTCCATCAGTGATAGTACAGGAAGTGTTAACATCCACTGCACCCGTAGAGGAAGTTGTTAGCCCTATACGTAGCAGTAATAGACTATACCTCCAGCAAGGTAATAAGGTCAAAAGTAGCATCCCATCCGGACAATAACTGTTCCGAATGGGAATGCGGATGCGAACGGAGCTAAATTCCATAATGAATGATTTCCCCAATCCCAAAAAGGAATTAGCCAAATGTCAAAGATTTTTGAGAAATTTGGGTAGTTCTCATGAGCCAACTAACAAAGATTGGCGAGTAGTGTTAAGGGCTTGGCTTCCACGCAATATCGACATGACAAAATTTATCACGGATTGTGTATTGGATGGAGACGTTCCCTTAACAAACTGAATTAATCAAGATAACATTTCCCGCATGGTAACTCAATTGGGTATATATTTTCCAGTAGTAGTTAACTGGAACAAAATTTTCACCATAAAACAAAAAGAGAGTGAATCTGTAGAAGATTATTGTGACCGGGCTCTGCAGGCACACTGGGTTAGAAGATATTAAAGATAGCACTCACCACAGGGGAATGATTGTCACTGTACTCATGGATGGTCTCAAAGAGAACCTAAAGACCCGGGTTCAGACCTCACAGCCTGGCTGGAGGGGAGTCACAATAGATACCCTCATAGAATCCGCCATAGAACACGACAAAAAATCTCTAAAAAGAGAGAGACCCAGAGCAAGAAACTAATGGCTGTCAGTATTCAAGCTCTGGAAGGAATGACAGTAACATCACAGCCAACAGACACACCTGCACCCACATCCACAACTGCACCTGAACAGTTACACGTCCTCACCAATCCCACACCACTGCAAACACAGCCCTACCTCACTTATCACACACAGCCACAAGTCCCATACTACCCACAAACTCCATACCTCCCACAATATCCTTTTCCTCAATATCCTTACCCATATCCACCACCTTTCTCCCCTGCTCAACCCACACAACAATCCTTTCATCCACTTCCATGAAAGTGTTTTAATTGCAACCAGCCAGGACATCTAAGTAAGAGCTGTACGGCAAAGAGGGTAGGACCCCATAATCAGGGAGTACCTGGATATCCCCATAAAGGATATACGCAGAGACCAGCAAATATCCAACAGGCACCAGCTCCAATTGGTGCTGTTAATGCTTTATTGGAGAGTGGGAGCCAACGATAGGGGTCAGGTCATACCTGTGGTCTACAGATAGTCAGGTTAACGGGGAGTACTAGGGTTTAGCCAGTCATGATGGTTGATGTAGCTGGTACTAAATATCCTTTTCTTGTAGACACAGGGGCGACCAGGTCAGTGATAAAATCTCCTGTTAATTTACAGGTAACCAATGAGACAGTACCAACAATGGGCGTAACGGGTAAAGTGCAACATTATCCTTTAACAAAATCCACAGAGGTTACTATTGGGCCGTTGCATACCAGACATTCTTTCCTCCATTCGCAGCAGCAGCTCCTACTAACCTACTGGGAAGGGATTTGTTATGTAAGATGGGATGTGTCATATATTGTACCCCTGATGGTGTATTTTTAGATACCCCAGAGAGAGTTGCGCACGAGGTGAGGGATATATTGGACAGTCCCCAAAGGATAATGTATCACTCTACCAGATTAAATGAAAATCCATCCCAGGTAGATCAAATGTTATCCCAAATTCCAGATTCACTTTGGACCAAGGATGGACAGGACACTGGATTAATGGCAAACGTAAGCCCCTTAATTGTAAATTTGAAAGGCGGCAGGCAAGCTCCAAAAATTCCCCAGTACCCACTAAAACAGGAGGAAGAATTAGGGGTTTATCCAATAATTGAGCGATTATTACAACAGGAAATTTTAGTTGATACAGCTAGTATAGCCAACAGTCCCATCTTTCCGGTAAAGAAGAGTGGTGGGAGGGGTTATAGGCTGGTACAAGACCTTAGAGGTGTTAATGAGGTAGTAGATAGCCAATTTCCCGTAGAGCCAAATCCAGCTGTCATTCTTATGCAGATCCCACCAAATACAACCCATTTCACTGTCATTGACCTCTGTTCTGCTTTCTTCTCTGTGCCTCTTCATCCTGACTGTCAGTACCTATTCGCTTTCACATACAGGGGTGTACAATACACATGGACATGATTGCCCCAAGGTTTCATAGACAGCCCCAGTATCTTCTCCCAGGCCTTACACGACTGTTTACAATCTTTTCAACCTGCCAATGGGTCTGTTCTAATTCAATATGTGGACGATTTATTGTTATGTTCTGATTCATTTATGTCATGTTTAAATGATACTAAACTTTTGCTGCTTCACCTCTCGCACACAGGACACAAGGTTGCTAAGGACAAACTACAGCCGTGCCAATCCAGAGTAAAATATTTGGGACACTGCCTAACTCAGGGGTTATGACATCTCACAAATAACAGAATCCAGGCCATAGAGAACATGACACTGCCGCAGAACCAGCAGCAAATTCGTACTTTCTTGGGAATGTGTGGATACTGTAGAATGTGGATCCCAGGTTTTTCTATTTTGGCCTTGCCATTACAGGACTTAGTCTCTTCCTCAAAACCTGATCCTGTCATACACACAGAGGAATCAGTGCAGGCTTTCCTTAATCTTAAGGATAGTCTGACAAAAGCACCTGCATTGGGAATACCTGATTATGAAAAACCTTTTGACTTGTATTGTATGGAAGCCGATGGTTGTGCTGCAGGTGTCCTCACACAAAAACATGGTGATGCCAGTAGGCCCGTAGCATACTACAGTGCCCAATTGGACACTGTGGCAAGATCACTCCCAACGTGTTTAAGAAGTGTAGCAGCAACGGTTCTGTTGGTGAGTAAAAGTGAGGACGTAGTATTGGGCCATCATATGTTTGTCTATACTCCCCACGCTGTATCTGCTCTGCTGAACTCTGCCCAAACCAGACACGTTTCTTCAGCTAGGTTTACCAAATGGGAACTAGCTCTAATAGCACTTGCAAACATCACTGTTAAACAATGTAATATGCTGAATCCAGCAACGTATTTACCATATATACAACATGATGTACAAAGGGTGGAAGGAGACAAGTTGCTGGCGGGAAGTGAGTTCAGTGGACATAATGATACACACGATTGTATGGAATATCTGAATCAGACCTTTACTGCTAGACTTGACATACGTGACACACCTTTAGAGAATGTGGATGTGACATTTTACACGGACGGGAGTTGTCATAGACAGACAGACACAGGTGAATTATGTACAGGTTATGCTGTTGTAAATGACACAGACATCATAAAAGCTGAACCCCTTGGTCCTCCTCACTCAGCCCAGGTGGCAGAGTTAGTAGCACTAAAAAGAGCATGTGAACTGGCAGCAGGCAAATCTGCTAACATTTACACTGACTCTAGGTATGCGTTCGGAGTGGTACACGATTTCGGAGCTCTATGGCGTCTGAGAAATTTTATGACAGCAGCAGGCACACCAGTTGCACATTCCAGACATATAAAACAATTACTAAAAGCAATCCAACTGCCCAAAACGTGAGGATGATCCGGTGTCACTGGGCAACAACAGAGCAGATGAAGCTGCAAAATGGGCAGCAGGGTTAAAAATGAACATAACAACGGAACAAATTATGTCTTTTCAAACAATTGATATGTTGAAATTAATTGAGATGCAAAATTTGTGTTCAGTCCAGGAAAAGTCAGTCTGGAAGTCCAAGGGATGTGGGCAAGAGTCCTTCGGGCTCTGGAGGGACGGACAAGGTAAGCCAGTAGCCCCCAAGGCATATTACCCCAGCCTGGCTGAGGCAGCACACGGTCTTACTCATCTGGAAAAGCAAGGTATGTGCAAATTGGTGAGAGCATACTGGTGTGCACCGGGTTTTCTTCACAAGCAGAAAAGAGAGCAATGTCCTGTCTGACCTGCTTGAGGAAGAACATAGGGAAAGCGATCCCTACCGAACCATCCCACATTCCACCGACTGACGGACCTTTCCAGGTAATACAAATTGATTTCATCCAATTACCACCCTGCAGGAATCTCAAGTATGTATTAGTGTGCACTGACGTGTTTTCCAATTGGGTTGTGGCTTACCCAGCGGCCACTAATACTGCTGCGTTTACTGCCAAGAAAATAGTACAGGAGTTTGTATGCAGATATGGTATCCCTAAAATTATCGAGAGTGACAGGGGTACTCATTTCACAGGTGAGGTTTTTCAAAATATGTGTAAACTGATGGGTATTAATAGTCGACTTCACACCCTCTACCGACCGCAGGCCAGCGCCAAGGTAGAGAGGATGAACGGGACTATTAAAAATAAGTTAAGTAAAATCATGACAGAGACCAGACTAGGATGGCCAGAAGCATTACCGTTGGTCCTACATAGTATAAGGACCACTCCTACACCCCCTTTAAATCTGTCCCCCTTTGAAACACTGTTTGGTAGACAACCTCATTTGATTATAAGTCCACAGGAAGACTTGAAGGGTAACAACGAGGTAACTGTAAGGTATCTTATATCAATGAGTAAACAGTTAAAACAGCAACAGCAGAAACTGAAATTGTTGTCCCATGATATGCCTGAAACGAACTGTCATGATTTTGAACCTGGAGAATATGTTATGATCAGAAATTTCTTGCATTCAGGTTGTTTGACTGATTGGTGGGAAGGCCCGTACAAGGTTTTGCTAACGAGTACCACATCCTTGAAGGTGGCTGAGAGGGATACCTGGGTCCATTCCACTCACTGCAAAAAGGTCAACCAACCGGAGGAGAAACAAGGCGGAGACAAGGCTGATAACGTGGACCTGTCGATCGCGAACTTGTTCCGGGAGGATTGAAAGGTTGTAGTGAGATACCTGAACTAAAAGAAATTTGCAGGTCTTTGTTGTGGCAATGGACTGACCTGCTGTGTTCATTTTCATAATCTCTTCCAGTTTTCACCATTCTGGTTGGTTCAGGAATATCCGGAATCTGTGACGGGGGACCGATAGAGGAAATGGTAGCTAATGGCAGTGCTGATGGAGTGGAGTCAGAAGGAGGAGCGCTATGCCAATCAGGGGAGTGTCTGACCAATCTTAGTACTGTAATTGTTAAGAGAGCTGCTATTCCGGATACTCGGGGACGGTGTGGAGGTTTATCGTCTGAAGATTCTTGTATTTGTGAGCTTTGTGGGTACCTAGTTGATGAGAACTGTATCCAATGGTGCCAGCCTAAATATAACCCGTACTGGGGTGGGTATCCTTTAGAGGATTATCATAGCATGGTAGGCAAAGTATTAAACCAGACCAATTGTTGGGTGTGCTCACACGTGCCACAGGTTCAGCATAATGTAGGGTTGGTGCCATTTCCGCTGAATATTATGGAAATTTTAGAATTGCAAAAAGGGAAAATGCTGGATGGAAAATTCCTCTCATCCAAACCACCTCATTTCAAACTCTATCAATTCCAAGTAGATAGATCACTTTTGTGTTTCAACATAACCAACCCCAATAAACCAAGGAGTTGGGAAGTGACGGGGAATAATCAGACGATGACCTTCTCACTGAGAGCTGATAATGAGTCTATGAATCATGATCTGTTACGCTCAATTAGATCTAATGGGAGACACTTTAGGTATCGGTATACATTAAGTTCCACCAAAGAAATTATTGGTAAGGTACCAGATGGATATTGTGCTAAGATAATACAACCAGAAACTTGCATGTACCAGATGGAAGAGCCTGAGATAGGATTATTTGCAAGGGAAATGTGTTTAATGATAATGATGAATACTATTCCTTATGTTCTCCCCGATAATGTACATTTTATATGTGGAAGAAAAGTGTATAAGTGGCTCTCCCCGAGTACCGAAGGTTTGTGCTACCTGGGAAGAGTAGTCCCAGAGGCTATGACCCTCACACATGTTGAAATGCTTGGTATTCATAAAAACACACCATCACCATATCTTCACACGCAATATGAACACAGAGGCAAACGAAATATGATACCTGGTGACGTGCATAAAGCCAACTGGCTTTCAAGTTTTAGTAGCACTGGATCCTACCAGGATCGCTCGGGGTACATTCAATTTTAGATATATTCAGGACCTTGCTAAATTGATAGATAATATCACCGAGATGTATGATGACACCTTCAGGTATACAGGCAGTGAATTGCAAGCGTACAAGAAAGAACTGGTGCAAAATAGACTAGTGTTAAATTATTTAACCGCTGTCACTGGAAGGTACTGCGTAACTTTGGCCACCCAATTTGGAGTGAAATGTTGCACCTATGTCACCAATGATACCAGCGACCCCAAGGAGGTGATAGACCGAAAGATGGATGAAATTCTGCAGCTAAAATGGGAATTTTGGAAGAACCATAATGCTTCAGTGGCTGAAGTGGAGGAGAAGGTAGAGGAGTGGGTTTCATGGTTGAACCCCATGAAATGGTTCCCAGGTCTAGGAGAGTGGGTCCAGGAAATGATGGGAAGCATAGGTAAACTCCTGATCCTTATACTGGTTGTCATCATAGTAATTGGCATATGTGTCCGGTGTGTTCCTACTGTGGTGAAGTGTGGAAAATGTAAAGATAAGGTAAAACAAAAGAACGAAATTATGATGGTAGTCAGTAATGACAATATGAATACTGAGGTAAATATAGAACTGCATTACAACCCTGAACTAGGTAATACCATCATATAATGTATTATATTTAGACATGCGCGAAATGTATTATTAAAATGTTATTTTAAAAACATCTCAAATAATGCAAGTCCCTATTCCCCCTTCAAGACTGCATTTATAGGATTGAGGCATCCCCACATCACTCCCATGATCTTCCAAGATCTGCGGTGTGCATATAATGGTAGTCTTATGTCCCCACCCAGAGACACATTATTGATGGATTAAGAACCACCTTGTGCCATCCCATAATAACACTAAATAATATATATAAATGAAAGCTTAAATTTATACTTTTAAAACCAGAGTGTGATAGCATGTTGTTCGCTATCAAAGGGTGGACTGTCGAAGCTGGATAATTGGCTGAGACAAGATCAGCTTAAAACTAGATTGAAACAACACCATCTTGCGAATGGCCGCAAGACACCATCTTGAAAATGAGATCTGCCATTTTTCGAATCGCCGCTCAGCGCCATTTTAGCTAAACTCACACTTAAGTACATATGGCGATGCTATTATTAGCATCAGGCGATCGCATATTTTACCATACCCCATACACACATTAATACACACAGTTGCGCTGTTAACATGTCACACATTAGCGAATGCATAATACCCCGCATGCGAACGCTGTTTATAAGCTTCGTGCGTACGCATCTGCCCCAAGTTAACTAGCGTCTTTTCCCAAACCCCTAACACTTACACAATGCACATTCATGTAAAAGGTTCCATGATTTAAAGATATAAGATTCAAGTTTTATCCATTTAGTACTAACACTGTGAAATAAAGGTTATTTGGTACCTTAGGTTTAATACATGATAAGTAAACCGTGTTTGGTGTTGTAGTGATCTGCACTTTCTCAACAGCTTCCCGGTATCATCAGTGTGAAGATCGCAACATGCATTCTCAACTTATGGACCGTAGAAAGTTAAAGCACCAAAATGTACTTTGTAAAACTAACAGCTTAGGTTTGCATGAGGTGGGAAAACGGAGACAAAAGGCTGTCGGAGGCTGGTCTGTGTCCATTTGAATTGACCTGTTAAATGTCCTGTAACAGAAGCACCATGATGGAGAACCAATGGGATTGCAACAAACCTCTCTATTGTATAGTCTATTTCTGTAAGGGTATAAATATGTGGGTTCTGACCTCAGTCTTCAGTCTTCATGCTGATGCTGTTGATGGAGGTTTCTTGTTGATGCCGGAATCTGGTCCCAGAGCGCATGCGTATGTATAACTGTACCTTGGGTCTGTATAATTTCTTTGCGCTAAATTGTGTTTAGATCACAGCATGTAACTATCTGTACTTTGCTTGGATAATATACCTTGTGCGTTGGAAACACATTTTCTCTAAGTCTGAGGGTATTTACTGTATAACTGCGTACACAAATAGCGTAAATTTTAGAAGGTATAGGCAGGAGTGTATAGAGGTTTAAATTCAGTATCCCTAGTTGAAGGGGATGTGTGGCTTAAAGGTGTGCAAACAACGCAATCTAGCGTCGCGAGCACGTTACCGGAAAGTACACCCGCATCGCTAAATTGCAATGCATGCGAGCCGCGAAATGGTGCGCACGTGCAGCAAGATAGCATTGTGGAAGGTATTGTCAGTGGTTCACGCGCACCACCACCACCCTATGCTGACGGGGGTGCAGGTACAGTTGTTGAAAAAACCCATAAAAATTTAATTTGAACCCTCCCTTGAGTATCCATAAGGAAAATGTTTATGATGTGGATGATGAGCCTGTGGCCGGAGGCAGGCCACACGGGGTTAATGGCTGCCACAGCACTGAAGGGGTTA
The DNA here is from genome assembly GCA_031769625.1 of Taudactylus pleione. Classification (NCBI taxonomy): domain Eukaryota; kingdom Metazoa; phylum Chordata; class Amphibia; order Anura; family Myobatrachidae; genus Taudactylus; species Taudactylus pleione. Next base: position 253,949 of record JAUIMM010000490.1, read on the forward strand.
ACCCCCGTGCTATGCCGCCATTTTTAAAAGGACAAAAAGGCGCCTGGCGCCAATTGTAAATGTGTACTCTGCGCTAGGCGCTGAGTGTTAATAAGTGTGCTTTTAGTGTTCTATATGCCGCGACCTGGGACCCGCTGCACTGGGGGAGTGTGGGTAGAGTGTGTCATGGCCGCTGCGGGACAGGGAGAGCCAGCTCCCACTGCGACCAGCGCTGACACATTTAAAGTGGACACAGTTTAAAAGCACAGATGTACATGGTTCATAGTAAACTGTATTAATATACACATTTTGCGGTAGAGCACTGCATCTGTAATGCATTGGTGTATAAAGTGGAGTAGTATAGTCTATGACATGTTTGAATATATTTTTTTATGTAATATGGGTGTAAATGCACTTATAGAAATGTAACATGTCCTGACCTTTGGAGACAAACTGCTGGTTAGACATCCTCACCTAGGGATGGATATGGTAATTACCCTAGCCTGGCAGTGGGGATGGATATGGTAATTACCCTAGCCTGGCCGTCTCACCTAGGGATGGATATGGTAATTACCCTAGCCTGGCAGTGGGGATGGATATGGTAATTACCCTAGCCTGGCAGCCTCACCTAGGGATGGATATGGTAATTACCCTAGCCTGGCAGCCTCACCTAGGGATGGATATGGTAATGACCCTAGCCTGGCAGTGGGGATGGATATGGTAATTACCCTAGCCTGGCAGTGGGAATGGATATGGTAATTACCCTAGCCTGGCAGTAGGGATGGATATGGTCATTACCCTAGCCTGGCAGCCTCACCTAGGGATGGATATGGTAATTACCCTAGCCTGGCAGCCTCACCTAGGGATGGATATGGTAATTACCCTAGCCTGGCAGTGGGGATGGATATGGTAATTACCCTAGCCTGGCAGTAGGGATGGATATGGTAATTACCCTATAGCCTGGCAGTAGGGATGGATATGGTAATTACCCTATAGCCTGGCAGTGGGGGGTTAGGTGGTGACTGAAGAAGCCTTTCCTATGTAATGTGGGCTAGGGAGACTCTTGTGTGTCTGTATACGATACCAAGCAAAGTTGTAAAAGACAAGTTGTTTGTGTGTAAGAAGCTTCTATGTTGTGTAAGAGCTTAGAAGGTGTAAGACTCAGAAAGCCCAAACTGGTTTAGTCATAGACATGTGACAGGACGCATGCAATAGGAATTTGCATTATATTTACCTTTTCAGAAACAGTATATGCTAACTCAGTCTGTGCTGAGGAAACCAAATGTTTTTGGGTGGTATCAAGGAAATTTATTTCACTTTTGTGAAATGTAAGATGTATTTATTTGTTTTCTGAGAGAGCCTGATTGGCTAGAAGGAACACATGGCCTGATTCAGAGCTGGACGCTCTGAACGAGCGCCCGCTCTGAATCAGGGCGTTTTTGTTTTTTTTTGGTGCGTCCTCCTGGACGCTCGCATAGCTGTGGGTTACCACCCACAGCTTATGCGAGCGTCCATGATGTGGTAGGGTCTCGCTGCCGCAAGCCGTGGAGTGATTTTGGCTCTATCAGAGCCAAAATCACTCCCACTGACATCACTAGTGATGTCAGTGGGGCAGGACCCAGACGGTAGGCGTTCCCATGGGAACCACACCCCGGCATGCCCACCAAAGGGGGCGTGCTGTCACTCACCATCGACAGCATGCCCCCTTTGGTGCGAGACCCCAAGCGACAGCTTCCCCGTCGCTCGCCGGGTCTCGCGCATGCGCAAAACGGAGCAGCCTCCGTCGTGTGCATGCGCATTTGGGTACCATTGACCCGCTTGCGAGCGTCCTGCGATATTCCCCTTCAGGCGGAAGGGAGGGTCTTCTTTAAGACTGAGAGCAATAAAACACTGTTTGCCTTTACTTCAATTGCCTCGATCCTGCGACCAAAAGAATTGATCCAAATGCTATTCCGTTCTCCAGCTGTTCTGGGTAAGAGCTCCGTATCTCCAAGTTCAAGTTCTCTGCCAAGCTACCGTGCAGACCTGATCCATTGCGAGGGATCAGGTGGGGAAAGCCAACACCAAACAGGAGGTGTGTCCGCAGTTAATCAAACGCATACGCAGCAGAAGCGGTTCCAGGTGCCGAGGTAGGAGCCTGAGGGTAACGTAAAAAGCGGTTCCAAGCGCTGATGGTATAGTTTGGTGGTGGCAGCATCGTTACACGCCCATGGCGCAGTGGGCGGAATCAGTGACAGGCGGTCACTGATGGTGAGTGGGAGTCCAACAGCGCTAACCCATGACTAGGAACGGCCATAGGCGAAAGGCGTTCCGGTCACATCTGGCGGCATAGTGGTGGAATAATCCCAGGCAGCTTTTCGGTCACCCGACGAGAGAAGCCGAGTTACTCAGGAGAGGAGTAACTGCAGTTCAGGAGAACGCACAGGATGGCTGATTACAGCGGAACGTCCAAGATTTATCTTGAGATGGTGTGCCAGGAAAAGGGCAATCGACTCCCTTACAGTGCAACCGCAAGTGAGATGAGGAAGGCACTCAGGGGCTGGGAGGAGTTGCATCAGACAGAGGTGGAAAGTGCGGCCAGCGTAACAATGGACGCCCCTCAGAACGTGGTGAGAGCAACAAGTCCCACCCCCTCTCACAGCAGTTATGTTTCTCAGCATTCCCCAGCATGGCAGGGATCCCAACGAATGGATACCCTAGAGGATCGGCTAGTGGAATTGGGAGAAAGGGCAACGGAACAAGAACGTATGCTAATCTTTTGGATGTGGCATGACGAGCGGGCACCACGGGCCGTGGTACCCCAAGCACCATTGCAGACTGCTGTACCCAGATCAGGACGTATACAGTTTGCCAAGTTTGCAGACAGTGATGGGGACATGGCAGGAATAGGTCAGACACCTGGTGCCCACACTGCATGAAGAGGCCCTGGAGGCCTATCGAGGAGTGGCCAACGAGGACTGTGGTGACTATGACAAAGTCGTAAGGGCCCTCCTACAGCGATACTTTGTCACTCCTGAGTCCTACAGGAAAAAGTTCCAGGACTTGCCCAAGAACCTTGCCAGCACCCATGAGCAGTTCGCCACCCAGCTGAGGCAGTAAGTGGTGAAGTGGGTGAAGGGATCTGGTGCCACTACCTGGGACGCACTGATTGATCTGCTGTGTCAAGAGCAGTTCTACCGCAAGTGCGCCCCAGAAGTGAAGGAGTGGGTGCTAGACCGGGAGCCACCCAGCTTGAAGATGGCGGCCCAGTTAGCGGACAAGTATGTGGCAATTCAGCCACAAGGACAGAAGCACCCGACTAGTAGCCGACCCCAATGGACTGTACAACCAGGGGAACACCCCTCTTCTGCTCATCACTCCCCAAAGCGGGCAGCCTCCAATCCAGGTGCTCTTTGCCAGCAATCGCCCCTCCCTGTCCCTGCAAATCATCAGAGACCACCGGGGCCCCGACTGGTCAAGAAGTGTTATGACTGTGGGAAAATTGGACATCTGAGGATGAACTGTCCCACACCCCAAGCACCCCAGACTCGTGCCCCAAATCCGAGTGCTGGAGCCCTGCTTGCTTGCCTGACCCAGGGAGGTGAGCCCAGAGAGATTGTTCCTACTCCAGCCAGTCCAATGCAGCGTGGGGAGAATCAGGTGAACTCTATGGAGACATTCACCTGCATGGCCAAGGGGCCACCCCAAAATATGTGGTGGCACCTGCAGACAGTCCAAGTGGGGCCCCTGCTGGGACAAGGATTAAGAGACTCTGGGGCCTCAATCACTGTTGTGAGCCCCTACCTTATTGATCCTGCTACAGTACTGCCAGGTCGCACTGCCAAAGTGACCATGGCAGGCGGAATGGAGCAAGAGGTACCTGTGGTGAGAGTCTACCTGGACTGGGGAGCTGGCCCAGAGTTGAGGGATGTTGCCATCATAGATGGCCTTGCAACCGATGTGGTCCTAGGGAATGACCTTGGTGGTGGAATTGTTACGTTTGCTGACACCATCGCCCGGAGTCAAGTTTCCAGATCACAGTCTAGAACAACCCAGCTCAGAGGAAAAGACCACAGCGGCTAGATAACTACCAGCGCAGCTTACCACAGCATCAACCAGCACAGAGGAAAAGATTACAGTGGCTAGATCTGCACAACTACCCAGCATGCCTTTTGCCTCTGGTATGCCTACGTCCCCTAGCAACGCAGAGGATGTTGGTTCCAGCTCGTTGGATCTTGTGAGGGTGCCCAGTGATGCTCCTGTCCCTAGTGGTTTGCCAACTCCGGCGGTGAGTGTGAATGACCACACTGACTTCCCTTTGACTGACCTCAACCAAACTGCCCCTAGCAATCCCAACCCATATCCCCCTGTAGACTGTCCCTACTTAGAAAGAAGTGAGGGCCACCGACAGGAGTTCAGGGAAGCTCAGCTTGCTGGCCCACATCTGGAAGGCATATCATGCCAAGCTTGCAGCGGCCTTTCAGGGATAGCGGCAGTGAGTGTGACCTGGCGGGGAGGGTTAAGCTACAGGGTAGCCAGGAAGGTAGAGGGGGATAGGCCAGTTAGGGAGCAAGGTCCCCTGCTTGTGCCAAGTAGATCGGGGAAGACACGCAGCCTACCCGTGGTGGATTCCACATGGAGCTCAGAGGCTGGTGATCTGTCCGCCATCACTGTGGAACAGGTAGCGGACAAGGTGGTAAGAGAAGGCCTAGGTGACAAGGTAGGTGCAGTGCCTGGGGTATAGTGTGGGGGGAGACAGTGGTAGGCCCAGACCAGTGAGGGTGGAGGCAACCAGAAACTGTCCCCGGCCCACAACCCCAAGACAGGTACTGACCTTAGAAGCTGTAAGGCCCTACCAACGAGTTGTCCCTGACTTTAGTGCTGTAGTGACACCCCTTACAGAGTTGACCAGGGAGGGACTTCCCAAGTCAGTGGACTGGATACCCGCTTGTGAGTTGGCATTCCAGTCTTTGAACGAGGCTCTGCTCCAGTGCAGATGGTGCAATTTCATGACCAGGACATTGTGGTATGAACTAATGAGTCATTGCACGGACTGGGAGCAGTACAGAGCCAGGAGGAGCCATATGGGCAGGAGCACCCTTTGGTTTGTTTGAGCAGGATACTATTATGGTGGGAGGTGGGGTATGCCACAATTGGAACATAGTGGTTGGCAATTGTTTGGGCATTGGACCACCTTTGGCACTGTGTATGTGACTGGCCCCCCAAAAGGGAGACTGACAGACTGTTGTGGTGGAGCCTTGGACTTCAGTATGACTATTAGGACATTGTGCACCGACAAGGAAAGGCCCACTGTAATATGGATGAACTGTCAATGCCGGAGCCGAAGCCCCCCAGGTAGTTTCCCTGAACCCCCAAAGAGACTACGGGACCAGGAGCCAAATCGTTGGGACATGGCCCTCTGGTAGTCCGCTTTAGAGGGAGGGGAGAAGTGTGGCCGGAGGCAGGCCACATGGGGTTAATGGCTGCCACAGCACTGAAGGGGTTAACCCCCATGCTGTGCCGCCATTTTTAAAAGGACAAAAAGGCGCCAGGCACCCATTGTAAATGTGTACTCTGCGCTAGGCGCTGAGTGTTGATAAGTGTGCTTTTAGTGTTCTATATGCCGCGGCCTGGACCCACTGCACTGCGGGAGTGTGGGTAGAGTGTGTCATGGCCGCTGCGGGACAGGGAGAGCCAGAAATGTAAAATGTCCTGACCTTTGGAGACAAACTGCTGGTTAGACATCCTCACCTAGGGATGGATATGGTAATTACCCTATAGCCTGGCAGCCTCACCTAGGGATGGATATGGTAATTACCCTATAGCCTGGCAGCCTCACCTAGGGATGGATATGGTCATTACCCTATAGCCTGGCAGTAGGGATGGATATGGTAATTACCCTATAGCCTGGCAGTGGGGAGGGATATGGTAATGACCCTAGCCTGGCAGTAGGGATGGATATGGTAATGACCCTAGCCTGGCAGTAGGGATGGATATGGTAATGACCCTAGCCTGGCAGTAGGGATGGATATGGTAATTACCCTATAGCCTGGCAGCCTCACCTAGGGATGGATATGGTAATTACCCTATAGCCTGGCAGCCTCACCTAGGGATGGATATGGTAATTACCCTATAGCCTGGCAGTGGAGGGTTAGGTGGTGACTGAAGAAGCCTTTCCTATGTAATGTGGGCTAGGGAGACTCTTGTGTGTCTGTATACGATACCAAGCAAAGTTGTAAAAGACAAGTTGTTTGTGTTTAGGAAGCTTCTATGTTGTGTAAGAGCTTAGTAGGTGTAAGACTCAGAAAGCCCAAACTGGTTTAGTCATAGACATGTGAAAAGATGAATGCAATAGGAATTTGCATTATATTTACCTTTTCAGAAACAGTATATGCTATCTCAGTTTGTACTTAGGAAACCAAATGTTTTTGGGTAGTATCAAGGAAATTGATTTCATTTTTGTGAAATGTAAGACGTATTTATTTATGTTTTCTGATTGGCTAGAAGGAACACAGGGTGGATTTGCCCCCCTGTGATGTTGTGTGTAAAGGTGCCCACACACATAGCGACATTTTACATGATTTGGCCGATTTCGACGAATCGTGACGACGGATCAGATAAAAAAAGTACACATCGTGAGTTTATACTCACGAGTACGATTCCGATGCGCATCCCCGCTCGTCGTACATCGCATCTTCTGATCTGCCGTGCTGTAGGGCAGATTAGCCAATCTGGGATACAATGCACTGGCTGCAAGATAGATCTTTAGTCAGATTGGACATTTTTAACTCCAAATCGTGATCACGACGGCAAGGGAGCTCCCGTGAAAGTTCATGAGGAAATTGGCCATAAAATCGTATCGTGAGGACATCGGTATGTGTGTGGGCACCTTAAGAATGACATAAAAAGAGGGACTGTGAGCCCTGTATGTGGTAAATCTTTGAAAATCCTTTGTGGAGAATTGCTGTTTGATTTCTGTGTGATATTTCCCTTCAGGTGGAAGGGAGAGTCTTCTTTAAGACATTCAGCAATAAAACACAGTTTGCCTTTACTTCAATTGCCTCGATCCTGCGACCAAAAGAATTGCTCCAAATGCTATTCCATTCTCCAGCTGGGTTAGAGCTCCATGTCTCCAAGTTCAAGCCCTCTGCCAAGCTACCATGCAGATCTAATCCATTGCCAGGGATCAGGTGGGAACAGCCGACACCAAACAGGAGGTGTGTCCGCAGTTAATCAAATGCATACGCAGCAGAAGCGGTTCCAGGTGCCAAGGTAGGAGCCTAAGGGTAACATAAAAAGCACTTCCAAATGCCGATGGTAGAGTTTGGTGGTGGCAGCATCGTTACACGCCCCCCGGCGCAGTAGGCGGAGTCAGTGACAGGCGGTCACTGACGGAGATTGGGAGTCCAAGAGCGCTAACCCATGACCAGGAATGGCCTAGGCGAAAGGCGTCCGGTCACAGAGCCTATTGTCATGTCTGCCATTTCCCATGCTGTACACATGTTAGATGCTCCGCCACGGCAATCACAAGTGGTGCCACCATCTCCATCAGTGATAGTACAGGAAGTGTTAACATCCACTGCACCTGTAGAGGAAGTTGTTAACCCTATACGTAGCAGTAATAGACTAAACCTCCATCCAGGTAATAAGGTCAAAAGTAGCAGTGCGGCCGGTCTGCATCCCATCCGGACAATAACTGTTCCGAATGGGAATGTGGATGCGAACGGTGTAGTACCCACAAGGGAAGTAGCAATGCATTGTCCTTGGACAAGAGCAGAGCTAAATTCCATAATTAATGATTTCCCCGATCCCAAAAAGGAATTAGCCAAATGTCAAAGATTTTGAAAAATTTGGGTAGTTCTCACGAGCCAGTAGCAAGCTCCAAAACTTTCCCAGTACCCATTAAAACAGGTGGTAGAATTAGGGGTTTATCCCATAGTTGAGCAATTATTACAGGGAATTTTAATTCGTACAGCTAGTGTAGCCAACAGTCCCATCTTTCCGGTAAAGAAGAGTGGTGGGAGAGGTTATAGGCTGGTACAAGACCTTAGAGGTGTTAATAAGGTGGTAGAGAGCCAATTTCCCGTAGTGCCAAATCCAGCTGTCATTCTCATGCAGATCCCACGAAATGCAACCCATTTCACTGTCATTGACATCTGTTCCGCTTTCTTCTCTGTGCCTCTTCATCCTGACTGTCAGTACCTATTCGCTTTCACATACAGGGGTGTATAATATACATGGACACGATTGCCCCAGGGTTTCATAGACAGCCCCAGTATCTTTTCCCAGGCCTTACACAACTGTTTACAATCTTTTCAACCTGCCAATGGATCTGTTCTAATACAATATGTGGACAATTTATTTTTATGTTCTGATTAGTTTATGTCATGTTTAAATGATACTAAACTTTTGTTGCTTCACTCTTGCAAACAGGACACAAGGTTGCCAAGGACAATCTACACCCATGCCAGTCCAGGGTTAAATATTTGGGACACTGCCTAACTCAGGGGTTACGACATCTCAAAAATGACAGAATCCAGGCCATACAGAACATGACACTACCGCAGATCCAACAGCAAATTTGTACCTTCTTGGGAATGTGTGGATACTGCAGAATGTGGATCCCAGGTTTTTCTATTTTGGCCTTGCCATTACAGGAGTTAGTCTCTTCCTCAAAACCTGACCGTGTCATACATACAGAGGAATCAGAGCAGGCTTTCCTTAATCTTAAGGATAGACTGACAAAAGCACCTGCATTGGGAATACCTGATTATGAAAAACCTTTTGATTTGTATTGTACGGAAGCAAATGGTTGTGCTGCAGGTGTCCTCACACAAAAACATGGTGACGCCAGTAGGCCCATACTACAGTGCACAATTGGACACTGTGGCAAGATCACTCCCAACATGTTTAAGAAGTGTAGCAGCAACTGCTCTATTGGTAAGTAAGAGTGAGGATGTGGTACTAGGCCATGATATGATGGTCTCTACTCCCCATGCTGTATCTGCTCTGCTGAACTCTGCCCAAACCAGACACGTCTCTTTGGCTAGATTTACCAAGTGGGAGCTAGCCCTAATAGCCCTGCAAACATCACTGTTAAACGATGCAGTACATTAAAACCAGCAACGTATTTACCATATGTGCAACGTGATGCACAAAGGGTGGAAGGAGATGAGTTGCTGGCAGGAAGTGAGTTCAGCGGACATAGTGATGCACATGATTGTATGGAATATCTGAATCAGACCTTTACAGCAAGACCTGACATACGGGATACACCTTTAGAAAATGTACATGTGACATTTACACGGATGGGAGTTGTCATAGACAAACAGACACAGGTGAGTTGTGTACAGGTTATGCTGTTGTAAATGACACGGACATCATAGAAGCCGAACCTTTAGGACCACCACACTCGGCACAAGTGGCAGAACTGGTGGCACTAAAGAGAGCATGTGAGTTAGCGGAAGGTAAATCTTCTAATATCTATACTGACTCTAGATACGCCTTCGGGGTAGTAAACGATTTCGGTGCCTTATGGCGTGTGAGAAAATTTATGACAGCAGCAGGCACACCAATTGCACATTCCAGACATATAAAAAGAGTACTGACAGCAATCCAATTGCCAAAGGCAGTGGCAGTAATTAAGTGCAAAGCCCATACATGTGAGGATGATCCGGTGTCACTGGGCAACAACAGAGCAGACGAAGCTGAGAAATGGGCAGCAGGGTTAAAAATGAATGTACCAATGGAACAAATTATGTCTTTTCAAACAATTGACATGCTGAAATTAATTGAGATGCAAAATTTGTTTCCTACCCAGGAAAAGTCAGTCTGGAAGTCCAAGGAATGTGGGCAAGAGTCCTCTGAACTCTGGAGGGACGGCCAAAGTAAGCCAGTAGCTCCCAAGGCATATTACTGCAGCCTGGCTGAGGCAGCACATTGTCTGACTCATCTGGGAAAGCAAGGTATGTGCAAATTTAGAGAGCATACTGGTGCGCACCGGGTTTCTCTTCTCAAGCAGAAAAGAGAGCAATGTCCTGTCTGACCTGCTTGAGGAAAAACATTGGGAAAACGATTCCTACTGAACCTTCTCACATTCCTCCGACTGATGGACCTTTGCAGGTAAGGCAAATCGATTTCATCCAATTACCACCCTTCAGGAATCTCAAGTATGTATTAGAGTGCACTGACATGTTTTCCAATTGGGTTGAGGCATACCCAGCTGCCACTAATACTGCTGTGTTTACTGCCAAGAAAATTGTACAGGAGTTTGTATGCAGATACGGTATCCCTAATATAAGCGAGAGTGATAGCGGTACTCATTTCACAGGTGATGTTTTCCGAAATATGTGTAAGCTGATGGGTATTAATAGTCGACTTCACACCCCCTACCGACCGCAAGCCAGTGTCAAGGTAGAGAGGATGAATGGGACTAAAATCATGGCAGAGACTGGACTAGGATGGCCAGAAGCATTACCGTTGGTCCTACAGAGCATAAAGACCACTCCTAGACCCCCTCTAAAACTGTCCCCCTTTGAAATACTGTTTGGTAGACAACCTCATTTGATTATAAGTCCGCAGGAAGAGTTAAAAGGTAACAACGAGGTAACTGTAAAGTATCTTATATCAATGAGTAAACAGTTAAAACAGCAACAGCAGAAACTGAAATTGTTGTCCCATGATATGCCTGAAACAAACTGTCATGATGTTGAACCCGGAGAATATGTTATGATCAGAAATTTGTTGCATTCAGGTTCTTTTGACTGATCATTGGGAGGGTCCATATCAGGTGTTGCTGACGAGTACCACATCATTGAAGGTGGCCGAGAGAGATACCTGGGTCCATTCCACTCACTGCAAAAGATCAACCAACCGGTGGTGAAACAAGGCAAAGACAAGGCTGATAAGGTGGACCTGTCGATCGCGAGCTTGTTCCGGGAGGATTAAAAGGTTGTAGTGAGATACCTGAGCTAAAGAAATTTGTAGGTCCTTGCTGCAGTGATGGACTGGCCTGCTGTGTTCATTTTCATATGCTCTTCCAGAGTTTCCATCATCCTGGTTTGCTCAGGGATTTCTGGTTTCTGTGACGGGGGACCGATAGAGGAGATGGGAGCTGATGGCAGTGCTGATGGAGTGGTGTCAAGAGGAGGAGTGCTATGCCAATCAGGGGAGTGTCTGACCAATCTTAGTACTGTAATTGTTAAGAGATCTGCTATTTTGGATACTCGGGGACAGTGTGAAGGTCTATCATCTGAGGATTATTGTATGTGTGAGTTCTGTGGGTCCATAATTGATGAGAGATGCATCCAGCGTTGTCAACCTAAGTATAATCAGTATTGGGGTGGGTATCCTTTAGAGGATTATCACACCATGGTGGGAAAAATTTTGAACCAAACTGACTGTTGGGTGTGCTCTCACGTGCCCCAAGGACAGCATAATGTAGGATTAGTGCCATTCCCATTAAATATCTCTGAAATTTTAGAATTGCCAAAAGGGAAGACACTGGATGGGAAATTTCTTAATACCAAACCACCCCATTTTAAAATCCACCAGTACCAAGTAGATAAAACACTTTTATGTTTAAACATCACCAACTCCAATGACCCAGGAAGTTGGGAGGTGATTGGTAATAAATAATCAGACGATGACCTTCTCACAAAGAGCTGACCGTGAGCCTATGAATTATGAACTGTTACGCAAAATTAGCTCAGGTGGAAGACACTTCCGGTATAAATATACACTGAGCAACACCAAAGAAATGGTTGGTAGAATACCAGAAGAGTACTATGCTAAGGTTGTACTACCAGAAACATGTATTTGCCAGATGGGAGAACCTGAGATAGGATTATTTGCAAGGGAAATGTGTTTAATGATAATGATGCATACTATTCCTTATGTTCTCCCCGACGATGTATACTTTATATGTGGAAGGAAAGCGTATAAGTGGCTCTCTCCGAGTTCCGAAGGTTTGTGTTACCTCATACATGTTGAAATGCTTGGTATTCATAAAAACACACCATCACCATATCTTCAAATGCAGTATGAACACAGAGGCAAAAGAAATATGATACCTGGTGATGTGCATAAAGCCACACAGTTAATTAGTGAGACAACTGGCTTTCAAGTTTTAGTAGCACTGGATCTCACCAGGATCGCTCGGGGTACACTAAATTTTAGATATATCCAAGATCTTACTAAATTGATAAATAATATAACGAGATGTATGATAACACAATGAGGTATACACGTAACGAGTTGCAAGCGTGCAAGAAAGAATTGGTGCAACACAGACTAGTCTTAAATTATTTAACAGCTGTCACTGGAGGGTACTGCGTAACTTTGGCCAAACAATTTGGAGTGAAGTGTTGCACCTATGTCACAAATGATACCAGCGACCCCAAGGAGGTGATAGACCGGAAGATGGATGAAATTCTGCAGCTAAAATGGGAATTTTGAAAGAACCATAATGCTTCAGTGGCTGAAGTAGAGGAGAAGGTAGAGGAATGGGTTTCATGGTTGAACCCAGGGAAATGGTACTCAAGCCTAGGAGAATGGGTCCAGGAAATGATCGCAAGCATAGGTAAACTCCTGATCCACATACTGGTTGTTATCATAGTAATTGGCATATGTGCCAAGTGTGTTCCTACTGTGTTGAAGTGTGGAAAATGTAAAATAAGGTAAACCAGAAGAACAAAATTATGATGGTGGTCAGTAGTGACAAAATGAATACTGAGGTAAATGTAGAACTGCATTACAACCCTGAACTAGGAAATACCATCATATAATATTTAGACATGCACAAAATGTATTATTAAAATGCTATTTTAAAACACCTCAAGTAATGTAAGTCCCTATTCCCCCTCAAGACTTCCTTTATAGGATAGGTGCATCCCCACATCTTTCTCATGATCTTCCAGGATCCGCGGTGTGCGTATAAGGGTAGTTTTATGTCCCCTCCTAGAGACCCATTATTGATGGATTAAGAACCACCTTGTGCCATCCCATAATAACATTAAATAATATGTCATAATGTAAGCCTAAAAATTAAATGTAAGACCAGTGTATGATAGCATGTTGGTTGCTATCAAAGGGTGGACTGTCGAAGCAGGATAATTGGCTGAGACAGGATCAGTTAAAAATTAGATCTGTACGACGCCATTTTGCGAATGGCCGCCCAGCGCCATTTTAGCAAAACTCACACTTAAGTACATACGACGATGCTATTATTAGCATTGTGCGATCGCATATCTCATCATACCCCATATACACATTAAATACGCACAGTTGCGCTGTGTCCACCATACGCACATTAACAACTGCATAATACCCCGCTTACGAACGCTGTTTATTAGTTTCATGAGTTCGCAACTGCCCCAAGTTAAAATTCCGCACTATATAAATACAGACAGTCACTAAAACATACAAAGGGGTCAACCCTGCAAAACACATACCATGGTGAACTCTAACTAGCATCCTTTTCCATACCCCTAATACTTACGCACTGCACACTTACATAAAAGGTTGCATAGCTCCAAAGTGTAATATTCAAGGTTTATTCATTTATTACTAATGTTGTGAAATAAAGATTATTTGATATCTAAGGTTTAGTGCATGATAAGCAGACCGTGTTTGGTGTTGTACTGATCTACTCTGTCTCAACAGCTTCCCGATGTCATCGGTGAGAAGATCGCAACTTATGGACTATAGAGAGTTAAAACACTAAAATGTACTATGTAATATTAGCAGCTTAGATTTGCATGCAGCTGGAAAAAGGAGACAAAAGGCTGTTGGAGGCTGGTCTGTGTCCATTTGAGTTGACGTGTTAACTGTCCTGTAACAGAAGCATCGTGATGGAGAACCAATGGAATCATGCCAAACTTGCTTATTGTATTTCCTATCCCTATAAGAGTATATATGTGCGCTCTCTGACCCCAATCGGGAGTCTTCTTCCTGATGCTATTGACGGAGGTTTCTTGCTGATGCCGGTATCTGGTCCCAGAGCGCGTGCGTATGTAACAACTGTACCTTGGGTCTGTATGATATATTTGCGCTAATTGTCTTTAGATCACAACATGTAACCTTCTATTTTTATGTTGAATAATAACCTTTTGTGCATTGGAAACACATTCAAAGTCTGAAGGCATTTATTTACTGTATGATTCATTACGCTAATAGCGATAATTTTAGAAGGTGTAGGCAGGATCCTATAAAGGTGTAGAAGGTATAGTTAGGATCGTATGGGAAAGATTCCTGGACTGCACAACCTGACTATATATATGATGAGAGGTGCTACCTGATGAGACTAATTGCAAAAGACAAATCTCAGGTGCACAACTCCAAATTATTAGTAATATTTATAAATGCAATAAAATTTTGCGATCAATAGAGGTTTATAGCATACTCATGGCTAAGGTTATGGGCCTACCCACCATATCCAGGAAACCTCTTTCGGGTAGGTCCCTAACATACTAGGGTTCAAATCCAGAGATCAGGACTCCCCAAAACTGGCCCAGCCAAGCTGCCCCAGGGCACCACCATAGTAAGAAAGGTAGGATCGTACAGAGGTTTTTACTAGGTATCGATATCTGTATTGTGTCAGCCCTACTCGTGTCCTCTGACAGCTTTAGGTCTGTATTGTGTCTGCCCTACTCGTGTCCTCTGACAGCTTTATGTCTGTATTGTGTCAGCCCTACTCGTGTCCTCTGACAGCTTTATGTCTGTATTGTGTCAGCCCTACTCATGTCCCCTGACAACTTTTTGTCTGTATTGTGTCAGCCCTACTCATGTCCCCCGACAGCTTTATGTTTGTATTGTGTCAGACCTACTCGTGACCCCTGACAGCTTTATTTGTGTATTGTGTCAGCCCTACTCATGGCCTCTGACAGCTTTATGTGCGTATTGTGTCAGCCCTACTCCTGTCCTCTGACAGTTTTATGTCTGTATTGTGTCAGCCCTACTCGTGTCCTCTGACAGCTTTATATCTGTATTGTCAGCCCTATTCGTGTCCCCTGACAGCTTTATGCCTGTACTGTGTCAGCCCTACTCGTGTCTCTGACAGCTTTATGTCTATATTGTGTCAGCCCCACTCATGTACCCTGACAGCTTTATGTCTGTATTGTGTCAGCCCTACTCGTGTCCTCTGACAGCTTTTTGGCTGTATTGTGTCAGCCCTACTCATGTCCCCCGACAGCTTTATGTGTGTATTGTGTCAGCCCTACTCATGTAGACTGACAGCTTTATATCTGTATTGTGTCAGCCCTACTCGTGTCCTCTGACAGCTTTATGTCTGTATTTTGTCAGGTCTACTCGTGTCCTCTGACAGCTTTATTTCTGTATTGTGTCAGCCCTACTCCTGTCCTCTGACAGCTTTATGTCTGTATTCTGTCAGCCCTACTTGTGTCCTCTGACAGCTTTATGTCTGTATTGTGTCAGCCCTACTCGTGTCCTCTGACAGCTTTATATCTGTATTGTCAGCCCTATTCGTGTCCCCTGACAGCTTTATGCCTGTATTGTGTCAGCCCTACTCATGTCTCTGACAGCTTTATGTCTATATTGTGTCAGCCCCACTCATGTCCCCTGACAGCTTTATGTCTGTATTGTGTCAGCCCTACTTATGTCCCCCGACAGCTTTATGTGTGTATTGTGTCAGCCCTACTTGTGTCCCCTGACAGCTTTATGTCTGTATTGTGTCAGCCCTACTCATGTCCCCCGACAGCTTTATGTGTGTATTGTGTCAGCCCTACTCGTGTCCTCTGACAGCTTTATGTCTGTATTGTGTCAGCCCTACTCCTGTCCTCTGACAGCTTTATGTCTGTTTTGTATCAGCCCTACTCCTGTCCTCTGACAGCTTTATGTCTGTATTGTGTCAGCCCTACTCATGTCCTCTGACAGCTTTATATCTGTATTGTGTCAGCCCTACTCATGTCCTCTGACAGCTTTATGTCTGTATTGTGTCAGCCCTACTCATGTCCTCTGACAGCTTTATGTCTGTATTGTGTCAGCCCTACTCGTGTCCTCTGATAGTTTTATGTCTGTATTGTGTCAGCCCTACTCGTGTCCCCTGACAACTTTATGTCTGTATTGGGTCAGCCCTACTCATGTCCTCTGACAGCTTTATGTCTGTATTGTGTCAGCCCTACTCGTCTCCTCTGACAGCTTTATGCCTGTATTGTGTCATCCCTACTCGTGTCCTCTGACAGCTTTATGTCTGTATTGTGTCAGCCCTACTCGTGTCCTCTGACAGCTTTATATCTGTATTGTGTCAGCCCTACTCGTGTCCCCTGACAGCTTTATGTCTATATTGTGTCAGCCCTACTCGCGTCCCTTGACAGCTTTATGTCTGTATTATGTCAGCTCTACTCGTGTCCTCTGACAGCTTTATGTCTGTATTGTGTCATCCCTACTCGTGTCCTCTGACAGCTTTATGTCTGTATTGTGTCAGCTCTATTCGTGTCCCTTGACAGCTTTATGTCTTTATTGTGTCAGCCCTACTCATGTCCTCTGACAGCTTTATGTCTGTATTGTGTCAGCTCTACTCGTGTCCCTTGACAGCTTTATGTATGTATTGTGTCAGCCCTACTCGTGTCCTCTGACAGTTTTATGTCTGTATTGTGTCAGCCCTACTCATGTCCCCCGACAGCTTTATGTGTGTATTGTGTCAGCCCTACTCGTGTCCTCTGACAGCTTTATGTCTGTATTGTGTCAGCCCTACTGGAGTCCTCTGACAGTTTTATGTCTGTATTGTGTCAGCCCTACTCATGTCCTCTGACAGCTTTATGTATGTATTGTGTCAGCCCTACTCATGTCCTCTGACAGCTTTATGTCTGTATTGTGTCAGCTCTACTCGTGTCCCTTGACAGCTTTATGTCTGTATTGTGTCAGCCCTACTCGTGTCCCCTGACAGCTTTATGTCTGTATTGTGTCATCCCTACTCATGTCCTCTGACAGCTTTATGTCTGTATTGTGTCAGCCCTACTCCTGTCCTCTGACAGCTTTATGTCTGTTTTGTATCAGCCCTACTCCTGTCCTCTGACAGCTTTATGTCTGTATTGTGTCAGCCCTACTTCTCCTCTGACAGCTTTATGTCTGTATTGTGTCAGCCCTACTCATGTCTCTGACAGCTTTATGTCTGTATTGTGTCAGCCCTACTCGTGTCCTCTGACAGCTTTATGTCTGTATTGTGTCAGCCCTACTCATGTCCTCTGACAGCTTTATGTCTGTATTGTGTCAGCTCTACTCGTGTCCCTTGACAGCTTTATGTCTGTATTGTGTCAGCCCTACTTGTGTCCCCTGACAGCTTTATGTCTGTATTGTGTCATCCCTACTCATGTCCTCTGACAGCTTTATGTCTGTATTGTGTCAACCTTACTCCTGTCCTCTGACAGCTTTATGTCTGTATTGTGTCAGCCCTACTCGTGTCCTCTGACAGCTTTATGTCTGTATTGTGTCAGCCCTACTCGTGTCCTCTGACAGCTTTATATCTGTATTGTCAGCCCTATTCGTGTCCCCTGACAGCTTTATGCCTGTATTGTGTCAGCCCTACTCGTGTCTCTGACAGCTTTATCTCTATATTGTGTCAGCCCCACTCATGTCCCCTGACAGCTTTATGTCTGTATTGTGTCAGCCCTACTCATGTCCCCCGACAGCTTTATGTGTGTATTGTGTCAGCCCTACTTGTGTCCCCTGACAGCTTTATGTCTATATTGTGTCAGCCCCACTCATGTCCCCTGACAGCTTTATGTCTGTATTGTGTCAGCCCTACTCATGTCCCCCGACAGCTTTATGTGTGTATTGTGTCAGCCCTACTCGTGTCCTCTGACAGCGTTATGTCTGTATTGTGTCAGCCATACTCATGTCCTCTGACAGCTTTATGTCTGTTTTGTGTCTGCCCTACTCCTGACCTCTGACAGCTTTATGTCTGTATTGTGTCAGCCCTACTCATGCCCTCTGACAGCTTTATATCTGTATTGTGTCAGCCCTACTCATGTCTTCTGACAGCTTTATGTCTGTATTGTGTCAGCTCTACTCGTGTACTCTGATAGCTTTATGTCTGTATTGTGTCAGCCCTACTCGTGTCCTCTGACAGCTTTATGTCTGTATTGTGTCAGCCCTACTCGTGTACTCTGATAGCTTTATGTCTGTATTGTGTCAGCCCTACTCGTGTCCTCTGACAGCTTTATGTCTGTATTGTGTCAGCCCTACTCATGTCCTCTGATAGCTTTATGTCTGTATTGTGTCAGCCCTACTCGTGTCCGCTGACAGCTTTATGTCTATATTGTGTCAGCCCTACTCGCGTCCCTTGACAGCTTTATGTCTGTATTGTGTCAGCTCTACTCGTGTCCACTGACAGCTTTATGTCTGTATTGTGTCAGCTCTACTCGTGTCCTCTGACAGCTTTATGTATGTATTGTGTCAGCCCTACTCATGTCCTCTGATAGCTTTATGTCTGTATTGTGTCAGCCCTACTCATGTCCGCTGACAGCTTTATGTCTATATTGTGTCAGCCCTACTCGTGTCCTCTGACAGCTTTATGTCTGTATTGTGTCAGCTCTACTCGTGTCCCTTGACAGCTTTATGTCTATATTGTGTCAGCCCTACTCGTGTCCCTTGACAGCTTTATGTATGTATTGTGTCAGCCCTACTCATGTCCTCTGACAGCTTTATGTCTATATTGTGTCAGCTCTACACATGTCCTCTGACAGCTTTATGTCTATATTGTGTCAGCCCTACTCGTGTCCCTTGACAGCTTTATGTATGTATTGTGTCAGCCCTACTCATGTCCTCTGACAGCTTTATGTCTATATTGTGTCATCCCTACTCGTGTCCCTTGACAGCTTTATGTATGTATTGTGTCAGCCCTACTCGTGTCCTCTGACAGTTTTATGTCTGTATTGTGTCAGCCCTAATCGTGTCCTCTGACAGCTTTATGTCTGTATTGTGTCAGCCCTACTCGTGTCCTCTGACAGCTTTATGTCTGTATTGTGTCAGCCCTACTCGTGTCCTCTGACAGCTTTTTGTCTGTATTGTGTCAGCCCTACTTATCCTCTGACAGCTTTATGTCTGTATTGTGTCAGCCCTAATCGTGTCCTCTGACAGCTTTATGTCTGTATTGTGTCAGCCCTAATCGTGTCCTCTGACAGCTTTATGTCTGTATTGTGTCAGCCCTGGTCATGTCCCCTGACAGCTTTATGTCTGTATTGTGTCAGCTCTACTCGTGTCCCTTGACAGCTTTATGTATGTATTGTGTCAGCCCTACTCATGTCCTCTGACAGCTTTATGTCTGTATTGTGTCAGCTCTACTCGTGTCCCTTGACAGCTTTATATCTGTATTGTGTCAGCTCTACTCGTGTCCCTTGACAGCTTTATGTATGTATTGTGTCAGCCCTACTCATGTCCTCTGACAGCTTTATGTATGTATTGTGTCAGCCCTACTCGTGTCCTCTGACAGTTTTATGTCTGTATTGTGTCAGCCCTACTGGTGTCCTCTGACAGCTTTATGTCTGTATTATGTCAGCCCTACTCGTGTCCCCTGACAGCTTTATGTCTATATTGTGTCAGCCCTACTCGTGTCCTCTGACAGCTTTTTGTCTGTATTGTGTCAGCCCTACTTATCCTCTGACAGCTTTACGTCTGTATTGTGTCAGCCCTACTCGTGTCCTCTGACAGCTTTATATCTGTATTGTCAGCCCTATTCGTGTCCCCTGACAGCTTTATGTCTGTATTGTGTCAGCCCTACTCATGTCTCTGACAGCTTTATGTCTATATTGTGTCAGCCCCACTCATGTCCCCTGACAGCTTTATGTCTGTATTGTGTCAGCCCTACTTATGTCCCCCGACAGCTTTATGTGTGTATTGTGTCAGCCCTACTTGTGTCCCCTGACAGCTTTATGTCTGTATTGTGTCAGCCCTACTCATGTCCCCCGACAGCTTTATGTGTGTATTGTGTCAGCCCTACTCGTGTCCTCTGACAGCTTTATGTCTGTATTGTGTCAGCCCTACTCCTGTCCTCTGACAGCTTTATGTCTGTTTTGTATCAGCCCTACTCCTGTCCTCTGACAGCTTTATGTCTGTATTGTGTCAGCCCTACTCATGTCCTCTGACAGCTTTATATCTGTATTGTGTCAGCCCTACTCATGTCCTCTGACAGCTTTATGTCTGTATTGTGTCAGCCCTACTCATGTCCTCTGACAGCTTTATGTCTGTATTGTGTCAGCCCTACTCGTGTCCTCTGATAGTTTTATGTCTGTATTGTGTCAGCCCTACTCGTGTCCCCTGACAACTTTATGTCTGTATTGGGTCAGCCCTACTCATGTCCTCTGACAGATTTATGTCTGTATTGTGTCAGCCCTACTCGTCTCCTCTGACAGCTTTATGCCTGTATTGTGTCATCCCTACTCGTGTCCTCTGACAGCTTTATGTCTGTATTGTGTCAGCCCTACTCGTGTCCTCTGACAGCTTTATGTCTGTATTGTGTCAGCCCTACTCGTGTCCCCTGACAGCTTTATGTCTATATTGTGTCAGCCCTACTCGCGTCCCTTGACAGCTTTATGTCTGTATTATGTCAGCTCTACTCGTGTCCTCTGACAGCTTTATGTCTGTATTGTGTCATCCCTACTCATGTCCTCTGACAGCTTTATGTCTGTATTGTGTCATCCCTACTCATGTCCTCTGACAGCTTTATGTCTGTATTGTGTCATCCCTACTCATGTCCTCTGACAGGTTTATGTCTGTATTGTGTCAGCTCTATTCGTGTCCCTTGACAGCTTTATGTCTTTATTGTGTCAGCCCTACTCATGTCCTCTGACAGCTTTATGTCTGTATTGTGTCAGCTCTACTCGTGTCCCTTGACAGTTTTATGTCTGTATTGTGTCAGCCCTACTCATGTCCTCTGACAGCTTTATGTCTGTATTGTGTCAGCCCTACTCGAGTCCTCTGACAGTTTTATGTCTGTATTGTGTCAGCCCTAATAATGTCCCCTGACAGCTTTATATCTGTATTGTGTCAGCCCTACTCGTGTCCTCTGACAGCTTTATGTCTGTATTGTGTCAGCCCTACTTATCCTCTGACAGCTTTATGTCTGTATTGTGTCAGCCCTACTCATGTCTCTGACAGCTTTATGTCTGTATTGTGTCATCCCTACTCATGTCCTCTGACAGCTTTATGTCTGTATTGTGTCAGCTCTACTCGTGTACCTTGACAGCTTTATGTATGTATTGTGTCAGCCCTACTCATGTCCTCTGACAGCTTTATGTCTGTATTGTGTCAGCCCTACTCGTGTCCCCTGACAGCTTTATGTCTGTATTGTGTCAGCCCTACTCGTGTCCTCTGACAGCTTTATTTCTGTATTGTGTCAGCCCTACTCATGTCCTCTGACAGCTTTATATCTGTATTGTGTCAGCCCTACTCATGTCCTCTGACAGCTTTATGTCTGTATTGTGTCAGCCCTACTCATGTCCTCTGACAGCTTTATGTCTGTATTGTGTCAGCCCTACTCGTGTCCTCTGATAGTTTTATGTCTGTATTGTGTCAGCCCTACTCGTGTCCCCTGACAACTTTATGTCTGTATTGGGTCAGCCCTACTCATTTCCTCTGACAGCTTTATGTCTGTATTGTGTCAGCCCTACTCGTCTCCTCTGACAGCTTTATGTCTGTATTGTGTCATCCCTACTCATGTCCTCTGACAGCTTTATGTCTGTATTGTGTCAGCCCTACTCGTGTCCTCTGACAGCTTTATGTGTGTATTGTGTCAGCCCAACTCGTGTCCCCTGACAGCTTTATGTCTATATTGTGTCAGCCCTACTCGCGTCCCTTGACAGCTTTATGTCTGTATTGTGTCAGCTCTACTCGTGTCCTCTGACAGCTTTATGTCTGTATTGTGTCATCCCTACTCATGTCCTCTGACAGCTTTATGTCTGTATTGTGTCAGCTCTACTCGTGTCCCTTGACAGCTTTATGTCTGTATTGTGTCAGCTCTACTCGTGTCCTCTGACAGCTTTATGTCTGTATTGTGTCAACCTTACTCCTGTCCTCTGACAGCTTTATGTCTGTATTGTGTCAGCCCTACTCGTGTCCTCTGACAGCTTTATGTCTGTATTGTGTCAGCCCTACTCGTGTCCTCTGACAGCTTTATATCTGTATTGTCAGCCCTATTCGTGTCCCCTGACAGCTTTATGCCTGTATTGTGTCAGCCCTACTCGTGTCTCTGACAGCTTTATCTCTATATTGTGTCAGCCCCACTCATGTCCCCTGACAGCTTTATGTCTGTATTGTGTCAGCCCTACTCATGTCCCCCGACAGCTTTATGTGTGTATTGTGTCAGCCCTACTTGTGTCCCCTGACAGCTTTATGTCTATATTGTGTCAGCCCCACTCATGTCCCCTGACAGCTTTATGTCTGTATTGTGTCAGCCCTACTCATGTCCCCCGACAGCTTTATGTGTGTATTGTGTCAGCCCTACTTGTGTCCCCTGACAGCTTTATGTCTATATTGTGTCAGCCCCACTCATGTCCCCTGACAGCTTTATGTCTGTATTGTGTCAGCCCTACTCATGTCCCCCGACAGCTTTATGTGTGTATTGTGTCAGCCCTACTTGTGTCCCCTGACAGCTTTATGTCTATATTGTGTCAGCCCCACTCATGTCCCCTGACAGCTTTATGTCTGTATTGTGTCAGCCCTACTCATGTCCCCCGACAGCTTTATGTCTGTATTGTGTCAGCCCTACTCCTGTCCTCTGACAGCTTTATGTCTGTTTTGTGTCTGCCCTACTCCTGACCTCTGACAGCTTTATGTCTGTATTGTGTCAGCCCTACTCATGTCTTCTGACAGCTTTATGTCTGTATTGTGTCAGCCCTACTCATGTCCTCTGACAGCTTTATGTCTGTATTGTGTCAGCCCTACTCGTGTCCCCTGACAGCTTTATGTCTGTATTGTGTCATCCCTACTCGTGTCCTCTGACAGCTTTATGTCTGTATTGTGTCAGCCCTACTCATGTCCTCTGATAGCTTTATGTCTGTATTGTGTCAGCCCTACTCGTGTCCGCTGACAGCTTTATGTCTATATTGTGTCAGCCCTACTCGCGTCCCTTGACAGCTTTATGTCTGTATTGTGTCAGCTCTACTCGTGTCTGACAGCTTTATGTCTGTATTGTGTCAGCCCTACTCGTGTCCCTTGACAGCTTTATGTATGTATTGTGTCAGCCCTACTCGTGTCCTCTGACAGTTTTATGTCTGTATTGTGTCAGCCCTAATCGTGTCCCCTGACAGCTTTTTGTCTGTATTGTGTCAGCCCTAATCGTGTCCCCTGACAGCTTTATGTATGTATTGTGTCAGCCCTACTCGTGTCCTCTGACAGTTTTATGTCTGTATTGTGTCAGCCCTAATCGTGTCCTCTGACAGCTTTATGTCTGTATTGTGTCAGCCCTACTCGTGTCCTCTGACAGCTTTTTGTCTGTATTGTGTCAGCCCTACTTATCCTCTGACAGCTTTATGTCTGTATTGTGTCAGCCCTACTCATGTCTCTGACAGCTTTATGTCTGTATTGTGTCAGCCCTGGTCATGTCCCCTGACAGCTTTATGTCTGTATTGTGTCAGCCCTACTCGTGTCCTCTGACAGCATTATTTCTGTATTGTGTCAGCCCTACTTGTGTCCTCTGACAGCTTTTTGTCTGTATTGTGTCAGCCCTACTCGTGTCCTCTGACAGCTTAATGTCTGTATTGTGTCAGCCCTACTCGTGTCCTCTGACAGCTTTATGTCCGTATTGTGTCAGCTCTACTCGTGTCCTCTGACAGCTTAATGTCCGTATTGTGTCAGCTCTACTCGTGTCCTCTGACAGCTTTATGTCCGTATTGTGTCAGCCCTACTCGTGTCCTCTGACAGCTTAATGTATGTATTGTGTCAGCCCTACTCGTGTCCTCTGACAGCTTAATGTCCGTATTGTGTCAGCTCTACTCGTGTCCTCTGACAGCTTAATGTCCGTATTGTGTCAGCTCTACTCGTGTCCTCTGACAGCTTAATGTCCGTATTGTGTCAGCTCTACTCGTGTCCTCTGACAGCTTTATGTCTGTATTGTGTCAGCCCTACTCGTGTCCTCTGACAGCTTAATGTCTGTATTGTATCAGCCCTACTCGTGTCCTCTGACAGCTTTATGTCCGTATTGTGTCAGCTCTACTCGTGTCCTCTGACAGCTTAATGTCCGTATTGTGTCAGCCCTACTCGTGTCCTCTGACAGCTTTATGTCCGTATTGTGTCAGCTCTACTCGTGTCCTCTGACAGCTTTATGTCTGTATTGTGTCAGCCCTACTCGTGTCCTCTGACAGCTTTATGTCTGTATTGTGTCAGCTCTACTCGTGTACCTTGACAGCTTTATGTATGTATTGTGTCAGCCCTACTCATGTCCTCTGACAGCTTTATGTCTGTATTGTGTCAGCCCTACTCGTGTCCCTTGACAGCTTTATGTCTGTATTGTGTCAGCCCTACTTGTGTCCCCTGACAGCTTTATGTCTGTATTGTGTCAACCTTACTCCTGTCCTCTGACAGCTTTATGTCTGTATTGTGTCAGCCCTACTCGTGTCCTCTGACAGCTTTATGTCTGTATTGTGTCAGCCCTACTCGTGTCCTCTGACAGCTTTATATCTGTATTGTCAGCCCTATTCGTGTCCCCTGACAGCTTTATGCCTGTATTGTGTCAGCCCTACTCGTGTCTCTGACAGCTTTATCTCTATATTGTGTCAGCCCCACTCATGTCCCCTGACAGCTTTATGTCTGTATTGTGTCAGCCCTACTCATGTCCCCCGACAGCTTTATGTGTGTATTGTGTCAGCCCTACTTGTGTCCCCTGACAGCTTTATGTCTATATTGTGTCAGCCCCACTCATGTCCCCTGACAGCTTTATGTCTGTATTGTGTCAGCCCTACTCATGTCCCCCGACAGCTTTATGTGTGTATTGTGTCAGCCCTACTCGTGTCCTCTGACAGCGTTATGTCTGTATTGTGTCAGCCATACTCATGTCCTCTGACAGCTTTATGTCTGTTTTGTGTCTGCCCTACTCCTGACCTCTGACAGCTTTATGTCTGTATTGTGTCAGCCCTACTCATGCCCTCTGACAGCTTTATATCTGTATTGTGTCAGCCCTACTCATGTCTTCTGACAGCTTTATGTCTGTATTGTGTCAGCTCTACTCGTGTACTCTGATAGCTTTATGTCTGTATTGTGTCAGCCCTACTCGTGTCCTCTGACAGCTTTATGTCTGTATTGTGTCAGCCCTACTCGTGTACTCTGATAGCTTTATGTCTGTATTGTGTCAGCCCTACTCGTGTCCTCTGACAGCTTTATGTCTGTATTGTGTCAGCCCTACTCATGTCCTCTGATAGCTTTATGTCTGTATTGTGTCAGCCCTACTCGTGTCCGCTGACAGCTTTATGTCTATATTGTGTCAGCCCTACTCGCGTCCCTTGACAGCTTTATGTCTGTATTGTGTCAGCTCTACTCGTGTCCACTGACAGCTTTATGTCTGTATTGTGTCAGCTCTACTCGTGTCCTCTGACAGCTTTATATCTGTATTGTGTCATCCCTACTCGTGTCCTCTGACAGCTTTATGTCTGTATTGTGTCAGCCCTACTCATGTCCTCTGATAGCTTTATGTCTGTATTGTGTCAGCCCTACTCATGTCCGCTGACAGCTTTATGTCTATATTGTGTCAGCCCTACTCGTGTCCTCTGACAGCTTTATGTCTGTATTGTGTCAGCTCTACTCGTGTCCCTTGACAGCTTTATGTCTATATTGTGTCAGCCCTACTCGTGTCCCTTGACAGCTTTATGTATGTATTGTGTCAGCCCTACTCATGTCCTCTGACAGCTTTATGTCTATATTGTGTCAGCTCTACACATGTCCTCTGACAGCTTTATGTCTATATTGTGTCAGCCCTACTCGTGTCCCTTGACAGCTTTATGTATGTATTGTGTCAGCCCTACTCATGTCCTCTGACAGCTTTATGTCTATATTGTGTCATCCCTACTCGTGTCCCTTGACAGCTTTATGTATGTATTGTGTCAGCCCTACTCGTGTCCTCTGACAGTTTTATGTCTGTATTGTGTCAGCCCTAATCGTGTCCTCTGACAGCTTTATGTCTGTATTGTGTCAGCCCTACTCGTGTCCTCTGACAGCTTTATGTCTGTATTGTGTCAGCCCTACTCGTGTCCTCTGACAGCTTTTTGTCTGTATTGTGTCAGCCCTACTTATCCTCTGACAGCTTTATGTCTATATTGTGTCAGCCCTACTCGCGTCCCTTGACAGCTTTATGTCTGTATTATGTCAGCTCTACTCGTGTCCTCTGACAGCTTTATGTCTGTATTGTGTCATCCCTACTCGTGTCCTCTGACAGCTTTATGTCTGTATTGTGTCAGCTCTATTCGTGTCCCTTGACAGCTTTATGTCTTTATTGTGTCAGCCCTACTCATGTCCTCTGACAGCTTTATGTCTGTATTGTGTCAGCTCTACTCGTGTCCCTTGACAGCTTTATGTATGTATTGTGTCAGCCCTACTGGAGTCCTCTGACAGTTTTATGTCTGTATTGTGTCAGCCCTACTCATGTCCCCCGACAGCTTTATGTGTGTATTGTGTCAGCCCTACTCATGTCCTCTGACAGCTTTATGTCTGTATTGTGTCAGCTCTACTCGTGTCCCTTGACAGCTTTATGTCTATATTGTGTCATCCCTACTCGTGTCCCCTGACAGCTTTATGTCTGTATTGTGTCATCCCTACTCATGTCCTCTGACAGCTTTATGTCTGTATTGTGTCAGCCCTACTCCTGTCCTCTGACAGCTTTATGTCTGTTTTGTATCAGCCCTATTCGTGTCCCCTGACAGCTTTATGCCTGTATTGTGTCAGCCCTACTCGTGTCTCTGACAGCTTTATCTCTATATTGTGTCAGCCCCACTCATGTCCCCTGACAGCTTTATGTCTGTATTGTGTCAGCCCTACTCATGTCCCCCGACAGCTTTATGTGTGTATTGTGTCAGCCCTACTTGTGTCCCCTGACAGCTTTATGTCTATATTGTGTCAGCCCCACTCATGTCCCCTGACAGCTTTATGTCTGTATTGTGTCAGC
The DNA here is from genome assembly GCA_031769625.1 of Taudactylus pleione. Classification (NCBI taxonomy): domain Eukaryota; kingdom Metazoa; phylum Chordata; class Amphibia; order Anura; family Myobatrachidae; genus Taudactylus; species Taudactylus pleione. The sequence continues at coordinate 281,010 of JAUIMM010000490.1, forward strand.
CCTACTCATGTCCCCCGACAGCTTTATGTGTGTATTGTGTCAGCCCTACTCGTGTCCTCTGACAGCGTTATGTCTGTATTGTGTCAGCCATACTCATGTCCTCTGACAGCTTTATGTCTGTTTTGTGTCTGCCCTACTCCTGACCTCTGACAGCTTTATGTCTGTATTGTGTCAGCCCTACTCATGCCCTCTGACAGCTTTATATCTGTATTGTGTCAGCCCTACTCATGTCTTCTGACAGCTTTATGTCTGTATTGTGTCAGCTCTACTCGTGTACTCTGATAGCTTTATGTCTGTATTGTGTCAGCCCTACTCGTGTCCTCTGACAGCTTTATGTCTGTATTGTGTCAGCCCTACTCGTGTACTCTGATAGCTTTATGTCTGTATTGTGTCAGCCCTACTCGTGTCCTCTGACAGCTTTATGTCTGTATTGTGTCAGCCCTACTCATGTCCTCTGATAGCTTTATGTCTGTATTGTGTCAGCCCTACTCGTGTCCGCTGACAGCTTTATGTCTATATTGTGTCAGCCCTACTCGCGTCCCTTGACAGCTTTATGTCTGTATTGTGTCAGCTCTACTCGTGTCCACTGACAGCTTTATGTCTGTATTGTGTCAGCTCTACTCGTGTCCTCTGACAGCTTTATGTATGTATTGTGTCAGCCCTACTCATGTCCTCTGATAGCTTTATGTCTGTATTGTGTCAGCCCTACTCATGTCCGCTGACAGCTTTATGTCTATATTGTGTCAGCCCTACTCGTGTCCTCTGACAGCTTTATGTCTGTATTGTGTCAGCTCTACTCGTGTCCCTTGACAGCTTTATGTCTATATTGTGTCAGCCCTACTCGTGTCCCTTGACAGCTTTATGTATGTATTGTGTCAGCCCTACTCATGTCCTCTGACAGCTTTATGTCTATATTGTGTCAGCTCTACACATGTCCTCTGACAGCTTTATGTCTATATTGTGTCAGCCCTACTCGTGTCCCTTGACAGCTTTATGTATGTATTGTGTCAGCCCTACTCATGTCCTCTGACAGCTTTATGTCTATATTGTGTCATCCCTACTCGTGTCCCTTGACAGCTTTATGTATGTATTGTGTCAGCCCTACTCGTGTCCTCTGACAGTTTTATGTCTGTATTGTGTCAGCCCTAATCGTGTCCTCTGACAGCTTTATGTCTGTATTGTGTCAGCCCTACTCGTGTCCTCTGACAGCTTTATGTCTGTATTGTGTCAGCCCTACTCGTGTCCTCTGACAGCTTTTTGTCTGTATTGTGTCAGCCCTACTTATCCTCTGACAGCTTTATGTCTGTATTGTGTCAGCCCTAATCGTGTCCTCTGACAGCTTTATGTCTGTATTGTGTCAGCCCTAATCGTGTCCTCTGACAGCTTTATGTCTGTATTGTGTCAGCCCTGGTCATGTCCCCTGACAGCTTTATGTCTGTATTGTGTCAGCTCTACTCGTGTCCCTTGACAGCTTTATGTATGTATTGTGTCAGCCCTACTCATGTCCTCTGACAGCTTTATGTCTGTATTGTGTCAGCTCTACTCGTGTCCCTTGACAGCTTTATATCTGTATTGTGTCAGCTCTACTCGTGTCCCTTGACAGCTTTATGTATGTATTGTGTCAGCCCTACTCATGTCCTCTGACAGCTTTATGTATGTATTGTGTCAGCCCTACTCGTGTCCTCTGACAGTTTTATGTCTGTATTGTGTCAGCCCTACTGGTGTCCTCTGACAGCTTTATGTCTGTATTATGTCAGCCCTACTCGTGTCCCCTGACAGCTTTATGTCTATATTGTGTCAGCCCTACTCGTGTCCTCTGACAGCTTTTTGTCTGTATTGTGTCAGCCCTACTTATCCTCTGACAGCTTTACGTCTGTATTGTGTCAGCCCTACTCGTGTCCTCTGACAGCTTTATATCTGTATTGTCAGCCCTATTCGTGTCCCCTGACAGCTTTATGTCTGTATTGTGTCAGCCCTACTCATGTCTCTGACAGCTTTATGTCTATATTGTGTCAGCCCCACTCATGTCCCCTGACAGCTTTATGTCTGTATTGTGTCAGCCCTACTTATGTCCCCCGACAGCTTTATGTGTGTATTGTGTCAGCCCTACTTGTGTCCCCTGACAGCTTTATGTCTGTATTGTGTCAGCCCTACTCATGTCCCCCGACAGCTTTATGTGTGTATTGTGTCAGCCCTACTCGTGTCCTCTGACAGCTTTATGTCTGTATTGTGTCAGCCCTACTCCTGTCCTCTGACAGCTTTATGTCTGTTTTGTATCAGCCCTACTCCTGTCCTCTGACAGCTTTATGTCTGTATTGTGTCAGCCCTACTCATGTCCTCTGACAGCTTTATATCTGTATTGTGTCAGCCCTACTCATGTCCTCTGACAGCTTTATGTCTGTATTGTGTCAGCCCTACTCATGTCCTCTGACAGCTTTATGTCTGTATTGTGTCAGCCCTACTCGTGTCCTCTGATAGTTTTATGTCTGTATTGTGTCAGCCCTACTCGTGTCCCCTGACAACTTTATGTCTGTATTGGGTCAGCCCTACTCATGTCCTCTGACAGATTTATGTCTGTATTGTGTCAGCCCTACTCGTCTCCTCTGACAGCTTTATGCCTGTATTGTGTCATCCCTACTCGTGTCCTCTGACAGCTTTATGTCTGTATTGTGTCAGCCCTACTCGTGTCCTCTGACAGCTTTATGTCTGTATTGTGTCAGCCCTACTCGTGTCCCCTGACAGCTTTATGTCTATATTGTGTCAGCCCTACTCGCGTCCCTTGACAGCTTTATGTCTGTATTATGTCAGCTCTACTCGTGTCCTCTGACAGCTTTATGTCTGTATTGTGTCATCCCTACTCATGTCCTCTGACAGCTTTATGTCTGTATTGTGTCATCCCTACTCATGTCCTCTGACAGCTTTATGTCTGTATTGTGTCATCCCTACTCATGTCCTCTGACAGGTTTATGTCTGTATTGTGTCAGCTCTATTCGTGTCCCTTGACAGCTTTATGTCTTTATTGTGTCAGCCCTACTCATGTCCTCTGACAGCTTTATGTCTGTATTGTGTCAGCTCTACTCGTGTCCCTTGACAGTTTTATGTCTGTATTGTGTCAGCCCTACTCATGTCCTCTGACAGCTTTATGTCTGTATTGTGTCAGCCCTACTCGAGTCCTCTGACAGTTTTATGTCTGTATTGTGTCAGCCCTAATAATGTCCCCTGACAGCTTTATATCTGTATTGTGTCAGCCCTACTCGTGTCCTCTGACAGCTTTATGTCTGTATTGTGTCAGCCCTACTTATCCTCTGACAGCTTTATGTCTGTATTGTGTCAGCCCTACTCATGTCTCTGACAGCTTTATGTCTGTATTGTGTCATCCCTACTCATGTCCTCTGACAGCTTTATGTCTGTATTGTGTCAGCTCTACTCGTGTACCTTGACAGCTTTATGTATGTATTGTGTCAGCCCTACTCATGTCCTCTGACAGCTTTATGTCTGTATTGTGTCAGCCCTACTCGTGTCCCCTGACAGCTTTATGTCTGTATTGTGTCAGCCCTACTCGTGTCCTCTGACAGCTTTATTTCTGTATTGTGTCAGCCCTACTCATGTCCTCTGACAGCTTTATATCTGTATTGTGTCAGCCCTACTCATGTCCTCTGACAGCTTTATGTCTGTATTGTGTCAGCCCTACTCATGTCCTCTGACAGCTTTATGTCTGTATTGTGTCAGCCCTACTCGTGTCCTCTGATAGTTTTATGTCTGTATTGTGTCAGCCCTACTCGTGTCCCCTGACAACTTTATGTCTGTATTGGGTCAGCCCTACTCATTTCCTCTGACAGCTTTATGTCTGTATTGTGTCAGCCCTACTCGTCTCCTCTGACAGCTTTATGTCTGTATTGTGTCATCCCTACTCATGTCCTCTGACAGCTTTATGTCTGTATTGTGTCAGCCCTACTCGTGTCCTCTGACAGCTTTATGTGTGTATTGTGTCAGCCCAACTCGTGTCCCCTGACAGCTTTATGTCTATATTGTGTCAGCCCTACTCGCGTCCCTTGACAGCTTTATGTCTGTATTGTGTCAGCTCTACTCGTGTCCTCTGACAGCTTTATGTCTGTATTGTGTCATCCCTACTCATGTCCTCTGACAGCTTTATGTCTGTATTGTGTCAGCTCTACTCGTGTCCCTTGACAGCTTTATGTCTGTATTGTGTCAGCTCTACTCGTGTCCTCTGACAGCTTTATGTCTGTATTGTGTCAACCTTACTCCTGTCCTCTGACAGCTTTATGTCTGTATTGTGTCAGCCCTACTCGTGTCCTCTGACAGCTTTATGTCTGTATTGTGTCAGCCCTACTCGTGTCCTCTGACAGCTTTATATCTGTATTGTCAGCCCTATTCGTGTCCCCTGACAGCTTTATGCCTGTATTGTGTCAGCCCTACTCGTGTCTCTGACAGCTTTATCTCTATATTGTGTCAGCCCCACTCATGTCCCCTGACAGCTTTATGTCTGTATTGTGTCAGCCCTACTCATGTCCCCCGACAGCTTTATGTGTGTATTGTGTCAGCCCTACTTGTGTCCCCTGACAGCTTTATGTCTATATTGTGTCAGCCCCACTCATGTCCCCTGACAGCTTTATGTCTGTATTGTGTCAGCCCTACTCATGTCCCCCGACAGCTTTATGTGTGTATTGTGTCAGCCCTACTTGTGTCCCCTGACAGCTTTATGTCTATATTGTGTCAGCCCCACTCATGTCCCCTGACAGCTTTATGTCTGTATTGTGTCAGCCCTACTCATGTCCCCCGACAGCTTTATGTGTGTATTGTGTCAGCCCTACTTGTGTCCCCTGACAGCTTTATGTCTATATTGTGTCAGCCCCACTCATGTCCCCTGACAGCTTTATGTCTGTATTGTGTCAGCCCTACTCATGTCCCCCGACAGCTTTATGTCTGTATTGTGTCAGCCCTACTCCTGTCCTCTGACAGCTTTATGTCTGTTTTGTGTCTGCCCTACTCCTGACCTCTGACAGCTTTATGTCTGTATTGTGTCAGCCCTACTCATGTCTTCTGACAGCTTTATGTCTGTATTGTGTCAGCCCTACTCATGTCCTCTGACAGCTTTATGTCTGTATTGTGTCAGCCCTACTCGTGTCCCCTGACAGCTTTATGTCTGTATTGTGTCATCCCTACTCGTGTCCTCTGACAGCTTTATGTCTGTATTGTGTCAGCCCTACTCATGTCCTCTGATAGCTTTATGTCTGTATTGTGTCAGCCCTACTCGTGTCCGCTGACAGCTTTATGTCTATATTGTGTCAGCCCTACTCGCGTCCCTTGACAGCTTTATGTCTGTATTGTGTCAGCTCTACTCGTGTCTGACAGCTTTATGTCTGTATTGTGTCAGCCCTACTCGTGTCCCTTGACAGCTTTATGTATGTATTGTGTCAGCCCTACTCGTGTCCTCTGACAGTTTTATGTCTGTATTGTGTCAGCCCTAATCGTGTCCCCTGACAGCTTTTTGTCTGTATTGTGTCAGCCCTAATCGTGTCCCCTGACAGCTTTATGTATGTATTGTGTCAGCCCTACTCGTGTCCTCTGACAGTTTTATGTCTGTATTGTGTCAGCCCTAATCGTGTCCTCTGACAGCTTTATGTCTGTATTGTGTCAGCCCTACTCGTGTCCTCTGACAGCTTTTTGTCTGTATTGTGTCAGCCCTACTTATCCTCTGACAGCTTTATGTCTGTATTGTGTCAGCCCTACTCATGTCTCTGACAGCTTTATGTCTGTATTGTGTCAGCCCTGGTCATGTCCCCTGACAGCTTTATGTCTGTATTGTGTCAGCCCTACTCGTGTCCTCTGACAGCATTATTTCTGTATTGTGTCAGCCCTACTTGTGTCCTCTGACAGCTTTTTGTCTGTATTGTGTCAGCCCTACTCGTGTCCTCTGACAGCTTAATGTCTGTATTGTGTCAGCCCTACTCGTGTCCTCTGACAGCTTTATGTCCGTATTGTGTCAGCTCTACTCGTGTCCTCTGACAGCTTAATGTCCGTATTGTGTCAGCTCTACTCGTGTCCTCTGACAGCTTTATGTCCGTATTGTGTCAGCCCTACTCGTGTCCTCTGACAGCTTAATGTATGTATTGTGTCAGCCCTACTCGTGTCCTCTGACAGCTTAATGTCCGTATTGTGTCAGCTCTACTCGTGTCCTCTGACAGCTTAATGTCCGTATTGTGTCAGCTCTACTCGTGTCCTCTGACAGCTTAATGTCCGTATTGTGTCAGCTCTACTCGTGTCCTCTGACAGCTTTATGTCTGTATTGTGTCAGCCCTACTCGTGTCCTCTGACAGCTTAATGTCTGTATTGTATCAGCCCTACTCGTGTCCTCTGACAGCTTTATGTCCGTATTGTGTCAGCTCTACTCGTGTCCTCTGACAGCTTAATGTCCGTATTGTGTCAGCCCTACTCGTGTCCTCTGACAGCTTTATGTCCGTATTGTGTCAGCTCTACTCGTGTCCTCTGACAGCTTTATGTCTGTATTGTGTCAGCCCTACTCGTGTCCTCTGACAGCTTTATGTCTGTATTGTGTCAGCTCTACTCGTGTACCTTGACAGCTTTATGTATGTATTGTGTCAGCCCTACTCATGTCCTCTGACAGCTTTATGTCTGTATTGTGTCAGCCCTACTCGTGTCCCTTGACAGCTTTATGTCTGTATTGTGTCAGCCCTACTTGTGTCCCCTGACAGCTTTATGTCTGTATTGTGTCAACCTTACTCCTGTCCTCTGACAGCTTTATGTCTGTATTGTGTCAGCCCTACTCGTGTCCTCTGACAGCTTTATGTCTGTATTGTGTCAGCCCTACTCGTGTCCTCTGACAGCTTTATATCTGTATTGTCAGCCCTATTCGTGTCCCCTGACAGCTTTATGCCTGTATTGTGTCAGCCCTACTCGTGTCTCTGACAGCTTTATCTCTATATTGTGTCAGCCCCACTCATGTCCCCTGACAGCTTTATGTCTGTATTGTGTCAGCCCTACTCATGTCCCCCGACAGCTTTATGTGTGTATTGTGTCAGCCCTACTTGTGTCCCCTGACAGCTTTATGTCTATATTGTGTCAGCCCCACTCATGTCCCCTGACAGCTTTATGTCTGTATTGTGTCAGCCCTACTCATGTCCCCCGACAGCTTTATGTGTGTATTGTGTCAGCCCTACTCGTGTCCTCTGACAGCGTTATGTCTGTATTGTGTCAGCCATACTCATGTCCTCTGACAGCTTTATGTCTGTTTTGTGTCTGCCCTACTCCTGACCTCTGACAGCTTTATGTCTGTATTGTGTCAGCCCTACTCATGCCCTCTGACAGCTTTATATCTGTATTGTGTCAGCCCTACTCATGTCTTCTGACAGCTTTATGTCTGTATTGTGTCAGCTCTACTCGTGTACTCTGATAGCTTTATGTCTGTATTGTGTCAGCCCTACTCGTGTCCTCTGACAGCTTTATGTCTGTATTGTGTCAGCCCTACTCGTGTACTCTGATAGCTTTATGTCTGTATTGTGTCAGCCCTACTCGTGTCCTCTGACAGCTTTATGTCTGTATTGTGTCAGCCCTACTCATGTCCTCTGATAGCTTTATGTCTGTATTGTGTCAGCCCTACTCGTGTCCGCTGACAGCTTTATGTCTATATTGTGTCAGCCCTACTCGCGTCCCTTGACAGCTTTATGTCTGTATTGTGTCAGCTCTACTCGTGTCCACTGACAGCTTTATGTCTGTATTGTGTCAGCTCTACTCGTGTCCTCTGACAGCTTTATATCTGTATTGTGTCATCCCTACTCGTGTCCTCTGACAGCTTTATGTCTGTATTGTGTCAGCCCTACTCATGTCCTCTGATAGCTTTATGTCTGTATTGTGTCAGCCCTACTCATGTCCGCTGACAGCTTTATGTCTATATTGTGTCAGCCCTACTCGTGTCCTCTGACAGCTTTATGTCTGTATTGTGTCAGCTCTACTCGTGTCCCTTGACAGCTTTATGTCTATATTGTGTCAGCCCTACTCGTGTCCCTTGACAGCTTTATGTATGTATTGTGTCAGCCCTACTCATGTCCTCTGACAGCTTTATGTCTATATTGTGTCAGCTCTACACATGTCCTCTGACAGCTTTATGTCTATATTGTGTCAGCCCTACTCGTGTCCCTTGACAGCTTTATGTATGTATTGTGTCAGCCCTACTCATGTCCTCTGACAGCTTTATGTCTATATTGTGTCATCCCTACTCGTGTCCCTTGACAGCTTTATGTATGTATTGTGTCAGCCCTACTCGTGTCCTCTGACAGTTTTATGTCTGTATTGTGTCAGCCCTAATCGTGTCCTCTGACAGCTTTATGTCTGTATTGTGTCAGCCCTACTCGTGTCCTCTGACAGCTTTATGTCTGTATTGTGTCAGCCCTACTCGTGTCCTCTGACAGCTTTTTGTCTGTATTGTGTCAGCCCTACTTATCCTCTGACAGCTTTATGTCTGTATTGTGTCAGCTCTACTCGTGTCCTCTGACAGCTTTATGTCTGTATTGTGTCATCCCTACTCATGTCCTCTGACAGCTTTATGTCTGTATTGTGTCAGCTCTACTCGTGTCCCTTGACAGCTTTATGTCTGTATTGTGTCAGCTCTACTCGTGTCCTCTGACAGCTTTATGTCTGTATTGTGTCAACCTTACTCCTGTCCTCTGACAGCTTTATGTCTGTATTGTGTCAGCCCTACTCGTGTCCTCTGACAGCTTTATGTCTGTATTGTGTCAGCCCTACTCGTGTCCTCTGACAGCTTTATATCTGTATTGTCAGCCCTATTCGTGTCCCCTGACAGCTTTATGCCTGTATTGTGTCAGCCCTACTCGTGTCTCTGACAGCTTTATCTCTATATTGTGTCAGCCCCACTCATGTCCCCTGACAGCTTTATGTCTGTATTGTGTCAGCCCTACTCATGTCCCCCGACAGCTTTATGTGTGTATTGTGTCAGCCCTACTTGTGTCCCCTGACAGCTTTATGTCTATATTGTGTCAGCCCCACTCATGTCCCCTGACAGCTTTATGTCTGTATTGTGTCAGCCCTACTCATGTCCCCCGACAGCTTTATGTGTGTATTGTGTCAGCCCTACTTGTGTCCCCTGACAGCTTTATGTCTATATTGTGTCAGCCCCACTCATGTCCCCTGACAGCTTTATGTCTGTATTGTGTCAGCCCTACTCATGTCCCCCGACAGCTTTATGTGTGTATTGTGTCAGCCCTACTTGTGTCCCCTGACAGCTTTATGTCTATATTGTGTCAGCCCCACTCATGTCCCCTGACAGCTTTATGTCTGTATTGTGTCAGCCCTACTCATGTCCCCCGACAGCTTTATGTCTGTATTGTGTCAGCCCTACTCCTGTCCTCTGACAGCTTTATGTCTGTTTTGTGTCTGCCCTACTCCTGACCTCTGACAGCTTTATGTCTGTATTGTGTCAGCCCTACTCATGTCTTCTGACAGCTTTATGTCTGTATTGTGTCAGCCCTACTCGTGTCCCCTGACAGCTTTATGTCTGTATTGTGTCATCCCTACTCGTCTCCTCTGACAGCTTTATGTCTGTATTGTGTCAGCCCTACTCATGTCCTCTGATAGCTTTATGTCTGTATTGTGTCAGCCCTACTCGTGTCCGCTGACAGCTTTATGTCTATATTGTGTCAGCCCTACTCGCGTCCCTTGACAGCTTTATGTCTGTATTGTGTCAGCTCTACTCGTGTCTGACAGCTTTATGTCTGTATTGTGTCAGCCCTACTCGTGTCCCTTGACAGCTTTATGTATGTATTGTGTCAGCCCTACTCGTGTCCTCTGACAGTTTTATGTCTGTATTGTGTCAGCCCTAATCGTGTCCCCTGACAGCTTTTTGTCTGTATTGTGTCAGCCCTAATCGTGTCCCCTGACAGCTTTATGTATGTATTGTGTCAGCCCTACTCGTGTCCTCTGACAGTTTTATGTCTGTATTGTGTCAGCCCTAATCGTGTCCTCTGACAGCTTTATGTCTGTATTGTGTCAGCCCTACTCGTGTCCTCTGACAGCTTTTTGTCTGTATTGTGTCAGCCCTACTTATCCTCTGACAGCTTTATGTCTGTATTGTGTCAGCCCTACTCATGTCTCTGACAGCTTTATGTCTGTATTGTGTTAGCCCTGGTCATGTCCCCTGACAGCTTTATGTCTGTATTGTGTCAGCCCTACTCGTGTCCTCTGACAGCATTATTTCTGTATTGTGTCAGCCCTACTTGTGTCCTCTGACAGCTTTTTGTCTGTATTGTGTCAGCCCTACTCGTGTCCTCTGACAGCTTAATGTCTGTATTGTGTCAGCCCTACTCGTGTCCTCTGACAGCTTTATGTCCGTATTGTGTCAGCTCTACTCGTGTCCTCTGACAGCTTAATGTCCGTATTGTGTCAGCTCTACTCGTGTCCTCTGACAGCTTTATGTCCGTATTGTGTCAGCCCTACTCGTGTCCTCTGACAGCTTAATGTATGTATTGTGTCAGCCCTACTCGTGTCCTCTGACAGCTTTATGTCCGTATTGTGTCAGCCATACTCGTGTCCTCTGACAGCTTAATGTCCGTATTGTGTCAGCTCTACTCGTGTCCTCTGACAGCTTAATGTCCGTATTGTGTCAGCTCTACTCGTGTCCTCTGACAGCTTTATGTCTGTATTGTGTCAGCCCTACTCGTGTCCTCTGACAGCTTAATGTCTGTATTGTATCAGCCCTACTCGTGTCCTCTGACAGCTTTATGTCCGTATTGTGTCAGCTCTACTCGTGTCCTCTGACAGCTTAATGTCCGTATTGTGTCAGCCCTACTCGTGTCCTCTGACAGCTTTATGTCCGTATTGTGTCAGCTCTACTCGTGTCCTCTGACAGCTTAATGTCCGTATTGTGTCAGCCCTACTCGTGTCCTCTGACAGCTTTATGTCCGTATTGTGTCAGCTCTACTCGTGTCCTCTGACAGCTTTATGTCCGTATTGTATCAGCCCTACTCGTGTCCTCTGACAGCTTTATGTCCGTATTGTGTCAGCTCTACTCGTGTCCTCTGACAGCTTAATGTCCGTATTGTGTCAGCCCTACTCGTGTCCTCTGACAGCTTTATGTCCGTATTGTGTCAGCTCTACTCGTGTCCTCTGACAGCTTAATGTCCGTATTGTGTCAGCCCTACTCGTGTCCTCTGACAGCTTTATGTCTGTATTGTGTCAGCCCTACTCGTGTCCTCTGACAGCTTAATGTCTGTATTGTGTCAGCTCTACTCGTGTCCTCTGACAGCTTTATGTCCGTATTGTGTCAGCTCTACTCGTGTCCTCTGACAGCTTTATGTCCGTATTGTGTCAGCTCTACTCGTGTCCTCTGACAGCTTTATGTCTGTATTGTGTCAGCCCTACTGGAGTCCTCTGACAGCTTTATGTCTATATTGTGTCAGCTCTACTCATGTCCTCTGACAGCTTTATGTCTGTATTGTGTCAGCCCTACTCATGTCTCTGACAGCTTTATGTCTGTATTGTGTCAGCCCTACTCGTGTCCTCTGACAGCTTTATGTCTGTATTGTGTCAGCCCTACTCATGTCCTCTGACAGCTTTATGTCTGTATTGTGTCAGCTCTACTCGTGTACCTTGACAGCTTTATGTATGTATTGTGTCAGCCCTACTCATGTCCTCTGACAGCTTTATGTCTGTATTGTGTCAGCTCTACTCGTGTCCCTTGACAGCTTTATGTCTGTATTGTGTCAGCCCTACTTGTGTCCCCTGACAGCTTTATGTCTGTATTGTGTCATCCCTACTCATGTCCTCTGACAGCTTTATGTCTGTATTGTGTCAACCTTACTCCTGTCCTCTGACAGCTTTATGTCTGTATTGTGTCAGCCCTACTCGTGTCCTCTGACAGCTTTATGTCTGTATTGTGTCAGCCCTACTCGTGTCCTCTGACAGCTTTATATCTGTATTGTCAGCCCTATTCGTGTCCCTTGACAGCTTTATGCCTGTATTGTGTCAGCCCTACTCGTGTCTCTGACAGCTTTATCTCTATATTGTGTCAGCCCCACTCATGTCCCCTGACAGCTTTATGTCTGTATTGTGTCAGCCCTACTCATGTCCCCCGACAGCTTTATGTGTGTATTGTGTCAGCCCTACTTGTGTCCCCTGACAGCTTTATGTCTATATTGTGTCAGCCCCACTCATGTCCCCTGACAGCTTTATGTCTGTATTGTGTCAGCCCTACTCATGTCCCCCGACAGCTTTATGTGTGTATTGTGTCAGCCCTACTCGTGTCCTCTGACAGCGTTATGTCTGTATTGTGTCAGCCATACTCATGTCCTCTGACAGCTTTATGTCTGTTTTGTGTCTGCCCTACTCCTGACCTCTGACAGCTTTATGTCTGTATTGTGTCAGCCCTACTCATGCCCTCTGACAGCTTTATATCTGTATTGTGTCAGCCCTACTCATGTCTTCTGACAGCTTTATGTCTGTATTGTGTCAGCTCTACTCGTGTACTCTGATAGCTTTATGTCTGTATTGTGTCAGCCCTACTCGTGTCCTCTGACAGCTTTATGTCTGTATTGTGTCAGCCCTACTCGTGTACTCTGATAGCTTTATGTCTGTATTGTGTCAGCCCTACTCGTGTCCTCTGACAGCTTTATGTCTGTATTGTGTCAGCCCTACTCATGTCCTCTGATAGCTTTATGTCTGTATTGTGTCAGCCCTACTCGTGTCCGCTGACAGCTTTATGTCTATATTGTGTCAGCCCTACTCGCGTCCCTTGACAGCTTTATGTCTGTATTGTGTCAGCTCTACTCGTGTCCACTGACAGCTTTATGTCTGTATTGTGTCAGCTCTACTCGTGTCCTCTGACAGCTTTATATCTGTATTGTGTCATCCCTACTCGTGTCCTCTGACAGCTTTATGTCTGTATTGTGTCAGCCCTACTCATGTCCTCTGATAGCTTTATGTCTGTATTGTGTCAGCCCTACTCATGTCCGCTGACAGCTTTATGTCTATATTGTGTCAGCCCTACTCGTGTCCTCTGACAGCTTTATGTCTGTATTGTGTCAGCTCTACTCGTGTCCCTTGACAGCTTTATGTCTATATTGTGTCAGCCCTACTCGTGTCCCTTGACAGCTTTATGTATGTATTGTGTCAGCCCTACTCATGTCCTCTGACAGCTTTATGTCTATATTGTGTCAGCTCTACACATGTCCTCTGACAGCTTTATGTCTATATTGTGTCAGCCCTACTCGTGTCCCTTGACAGCTTTATGTATGTATTGTGTCAGCCCTACTCATGTCCTCTGACAGCTTTATGTCTATATTGTGTCATCCCTACTCGTGTCCCTTGACAGCTTTATGTATGTATTGTGTCAGCCCTACTCATGTCCTCTGACAGCTTTATGTCTATATTGTGTCATCCCTACTCGTGTCCTCTGACAGTTTTATGTCTATATTGTGTCAGCCCTACTCGTGTCCCTTGACAGCTTTATGTATGTATTGTGTCAGCCCTACTCATGTCCTCTGACAGCTTTATGTCTATATTGTGTCAGCTCTACACATGTCCTCTGACAGCTTTATGTCTATATTGTGTCAGCCCTACTCGTGTCCCTTGACAGCTTTATGTATGTATTGTGTCAGCCCTACTCATGTCCTCTGACAGCTTTATGTCTATATTGTGTCATCCCTACTCGTGTCCTCTGACAGTTTTATGTCTGTATTGTGTCAGCCCTAATCGTGTCCTCTGACAGCTTTATGTCTGTATTGTGTCAGCCCTACTCGTGTCCTCTGACAGCTTTATGTCTGTATTGTGTCAGCCCTAATCGTGTCCTCTGACAGCTTTATGTCTGTATTGTGTCAGCCCTACTCGTGTCCTCTGACAGCTTTATGTCTGTATTGTGTCAGCCCTAATCGTGTCCTCTGACAGCTTTATGTCTGTATTGTGTCAGCCCTGGTCATGTCCCCTGACAGTTTTAGGTCTGTATTGTGTCAGCCCTGGTCATGTCCCCTGACAGCTTTATGTCTGTATTGTGTCAGCTCTACTCGTGTCCCTTGACAGCTTTATGTATGTATTGTGTCAGCCCTACTCATGTCCTCTGACAGCTTTATGTCTGTATTGTGTCAGCTCTACTCGTGTCCCTTGACAGCTTTATATCTGTATTGTGTCAGCCCTACTCGTGTCCTCTGACAGTTTTATGTCTGTATTGTGTCAGCCCTACTGGTGTCCTCTGACAGCTTTATGTCTGTATTATGTCAGCCCTACTCGTGTCCCCTGACAGCTTTATGTCTATATTGTGTCAGCCCTACTCGTGTCCTCTGACAGCTTTTTGTCTGTATTGTGTCAGCCCTACTTATCCTCTGACAGCTTTACGTCTGTATTGTGTCAGCCCTACTCGTGTCCTCTGACAGCTTTATATCTGTATTGTCAGCCCTATTCGTGTCCCCTGACAGCTTTATGTCTGTATTGTGTCAGCCCTACTCATGTCTCTGACAGCTTTATGTCTATATTGTGTCAGCCCCACTCATGTCCCCTGACAGCTTTATGTCTGTATTGTGTCAGCCCTACTTATGTCCCCCGACAGCTTTATGTGTGTATTGTGTCAGCCCTACTTGTGTCCCCTGACAGCTTTATGTCTGTATTGTGTCAGCCCTACTCATGTCCCCCGACAGCTTTATGTGTGTATTGTGTCAGCCCTACTCGTGTCCTCTGACAGCTTTATGTCTGTATTGTGTCAGCCCTACTCCTGTCCTCTGACAGCTTTATGTCTGTTTTGTATCAGCCCTACTCCTGTCCTCTGACAGCTTTATGTCTGTATTGTGTCAGCCCTACTCATGTCCTCTGACAGCTTTATATCTGTATTGTGTCAGCCCTACTCATGTCCTCTGACAGCTTTATGTCTGTATTGTGTCAGCCCTACTCATGTCCTCTGACAGCTTTATGTCTGTATTGTGTCAGCCCTACTCGTGTCCTCTGATAGTTTTATGTCTGTATTGTGTCAGCCCTACTCGTGTCCCCTGACAACTTTATGTCTGTATTGGGTCAGCCCTACTCATGTCCTCTGACAGATTTATGTCTGTATTGTGTCAGCCCTACTCGTCTCCTCTGACAGCTTTATGCCTGTATTGTGTCATCCCTACTCGTGTCCTCTGACAGCTTTATGTCTGTATTGTGTCAGCCCTACTCGTGTCCTCTGACAGCTTTATGTCTGTATTGTGTCAGCCCTACTCGTGTCCCCTGACAGCTTTATGTCTATATTGTGTCAGCCCTACTCGCGTCCCTTGACAGCTTTATGTCTGTATTATGTCAGCTCTACTCGTGTCCTCTGACAGCTTTATGTCTGTATTGTGTCATCCCTACTCATGTCCTCTGACAGCTTTATGTCTGTATTGTGTCATCCCTACTCATGTCCTCTGACAGCTTTATGTCTGTATTGTGTCATCCCTACTCATGTCCTCTGACAGGTTTATGTCTGTATTGTGTCAGCTCTATTCGTGTCCCTTGACAGCTTTATGTCTTTATTGTGTCAGCCCTACTCATGTCCTCTGACAGCTTTATGTCTGTATTGTGTCAGCTCTACTCGTGTCCCTTGACAGTTTTATGTCTGTATTGTGTCAGCCCTACTCATGTCCTCTGACAGCTTTATGTCTGTATTGTGTCAGCCCTACTCGAGTCCTCTGACAGTTTTATGTCTGTATTGTGTCAGCCCTAATAGTGTCCCCTGACAGCTTTATATCTGTATTGTGTCAGCCCTACTCGTGTCCTCTGACAGCTTTATGTCTGTATTGTGTCAGCCCTACTTATCCTCTGACAGCTTTATGTCTGTATTGTGTCAGCCCTACTCATGTCTCTGACAGCTTTATGTCTGTATTGTGTCATCCCTACTCATGTCCTCTGACAGCTTTATGTCTGTATTGTGTCAGCTCTACTCGTGTACCTTGACAGCTTTATGTATGTATTGTGTCAGCCCTACTCATGTCCTCTGACAGCTTTATGTCTGTATTGTGTCAGCCCTACTCGTGTCCCTTGACAGCTTTATGTCTGTATTGTGTCAGCCCTACTCATGTCCCCTGACAGCTTTATGTCTGTATTGTGTCAGCCCTACTCGTGTCCTCTGACAGCTTTATTTCTGTATTGTGTCAGCCCTACTCATGTCCTCTGACAGCTTTATATCTGTATTGTGTCAGCCCTACTCATGTCCTCTGACAGCTTTATGTCTGTATTGTGTCAGCCCTACTCATGTCCTCTGACAGCTTTATGTCTGTATTGTGTCAGCCCTACTCGTGTCCTCTGATAGTTTTATGTCTGTATTGTGTCAGCCCTACTCGTGTCCCCTGACAACTTTATGTCTGTATTGGGTCAGCCCTACTCATTTCCTCTGACAGCTTTATGTCTGTATTGTGTCAGCCCTACTCGTCTCCTCTGACAGCTTTATGTCTGTATTGTGTCATCCCTACTCATGTCCTCTGACAGCTTTATGTCTGTATTGTGTCAGCCCTACTCGTGTCCTCTGACAGCTTTATGTGTGTATTGTGTCAGCCCAACTCGTGTCCCCTGACAGCTTTATGTCTATATTGTGTCAGCCCTACTCGCGTCCCTTGACAGCTTTATGTCTGTATTGTGTCAGCTCTACTCGTGTCCTCTGACAGCTTTATGTCTGTATTGTGTCATCCCTACTCATGTCCTCTGACAGCTTTATGTCTGTATTGTGTCAGCTCTACTCGTGTCCCTTGACAGCTTTATGTCTGTATTGTGTCAGCTCTACTCGTGTCCTCTGACAGCTTTATGTCTGTATTGTGTCAACCTTACTCCTGTCCTCTGACAGCTTTATGTCTGTATTGTGTCAGCCCTACTCGTGTCCTCTGACAGCTTTATGTCTGTATTGTGTCAGCCCTACTCGTGTCCTCTGACAGCTTTATATCTGTATTGTCAGCCCTATTCGTGTCCCCTGACAGCTTTATGCCTGTATTGTGTCAGCCCTACTCGTGTCTCTGACAGCTTTATCTCTATATTGTGTCAGCCCCACTCATGTCCCCTGACAGCTTTATGTCTGTATTGTGTCAGCCCTACTCATGTCCCCCGACAGCTTTATGTGTGTATTGTGTCAGCCCTACTTGTGTCCCCTGACAGCTTTATGTCTATATTGTGTCAGCCCCACTCATGTCCCCTGACAGCTTTATGTCTGTATTGTGTCAGCCCTACTCATGTCCCCCGACAGCTTTATGTGTGTATTGTGTCAGCCCTACTTGTGTCCCCTGACAGCTTTATGTCTATATTGTGTCAGCCCCACTCATGTCCCCTGACAGCTTTATGTCTGTATTGTGTCAGCCCTACTCATGTCCCCCGACAGCTTTATGTGTGTATTGTGTCAGCCCTACTTGTGTCCCCTGACAGCTTTATGTCTATATTGTGTCAGCCCCACTCATGTCCCCTGACAGCTTTATGTCTGTATTGTGTCAGCCCTACTCATGTCCCCCGACAGCTTTATGTGTGTATTGTGTCAGCCCTACTCGTGTCCGCTGACAGCTTTATGTCTATATTGTGTCAGCCCTACTCATGTCCCCCGACAGCTTTATGTCTGTATTGTGTCAGCCCTACTCCTGTCCTCTGACAGCTTTATGTCTGTTTTGTGTCTGCCCTACTCCTGACCTCTGACAGCTTTATGTCTGTATTGTGTCAGCCCTACTCATGTCTTCTGACAGCTTTATGTCTGTATTGTGTCAGCCCTACTCATGTCCTCTGACAGCTTTATGTCTGTATTGTGTCAGCCCTACTCGTGTCCCCTGACAGCTTTATGTCTGTATTGTGTCATCCCTACTCGTGTCCTCTGACAGCTTTATGTCTGTATTGTGTCAGCCCTACTCATGTCCTCTGATAGCTTTATGTCTGTATTGTGTCAGCCCTACTCGTGTCCGCTGACAGCTTTATGTCTATATTGTGTCATCCCTACTCGCGTCCCTTGACAGCTTTATGTCTGTATTGTGTCAGCTCTACTCGTGTCTGACAGCTTTATGTCTGTATTGTGTCAGCCCTACTCGTGTCCCTTGACAGCTTTATGTATGTATTGTGTCAGCCCTACTCGTGTCCTCTGACAGTTTTATGTCTGTATTGTGTCAGCCCTAATCGTGTCCCCTGACAGCTTTTTGTCTGTATTGTGTCAGCCCTAATCGTGTCCCCTGACAGCTTTATGTATGTATTGTGTCAGCCCTACTCGTGTCCTCTGACAGTTTTATGTCTGTATTGTGTCAGCCCTAATCGTGTCCTCTGACAGCTTTATGTCTGTATTGTGTCAGCCCTACTCGTGTCCTCTGACAGCTTTTTGTCTGTATTGTGTCAGCCCTACTTATCCTCTGACAGCTTTATGTCTGTATTGTGTCAGCCCTACTCGTGTCCTCTGACAGCTTTATGTCTGTATTGTGTCAGCCCTGGTCATGTCCCCTGACAGCTTTATGTCTGTATTGTGTCAGCCCTACTCGTGTCCTCTGACAGCATTATTTCTGTATTGTGTCAGCCCTACTTGTGTCCTCTGACAGCTTTTTGTCTGTATTGTGTCAGCCCTACTCGTGTCCTCTGACAGCTTAATGTCTGTATTGTGTCAGCCCTACTCGTGTCCTCTGACAGCTTTATGTCCGTATTGTGTCAGCTCTACTCGTGTCCTCTGACAGCTTAATGTCCGTATTGTGTCAGCTCTACTCGTGTCCTCTGACAGCTTTATGTCCGTATTGTGTCAGCCCTACTCGTGTCCTCTGACAGCTTAATGTATGTATTGTGTCAGCCCTACTCGTGTCCTCTGACAGCTTTATGTCCGTATTGTGTCAGCCATACTCGTGTCCTCTGACAGCTTAATGTCCGTATTGTGTCAGCTCTACTCGTGTCCTCTGACAGCTTAATGTCCGTATTGTGTCAGCTCTACTCGTGTCCTCTGACAGCTTTATGTCTGTATTGTGTCAGCCCTACTCGTGTCCTCTGACAGCTTAATGTCTGTATTGTATCAGCCCTACTCGTGTCCTCTGACAGCTTTATGTCCGTATTGTGTCAGCTCTACTCGTGTCCTCTGACAGCTTAATGTCCGTATTGTGTCAGCCCTACTCGTGTCCTCTGACAGCTTTATGTCCGTATTGTGTCAGCTCTACTCGTGTCCTCTGACAGCTTTATGTCTGTATTGTGTCAGCCCTACTCGTGTCCTCTGACAGCTTAATGTCTGTATTGTGTCAGCTCTACTCGTGTCCTCTGACAGCTTTATGTCCGTATTGTGTCAGCTCTACTCGTGTCCTCTGACAGCTTTATGTCCGTATTGTGTCAGCCCTACTCGTGTCCTCTGACAGCTTTATGTCTGTATTGTGTCAGCCCTACTCATGTCCTCTGACAGCTTTATATCTGTATTGTGTCAGCCCTACTCGTATCCTCTGACAGCTTTATGTCTGTATTGTGTCAGCCCTACTCGTGTCCTCTGACAGCTTTATGTCTGTATTGTGTCAGCCCTACTCGTGTCCTCTGACAGCTTTATATCTGTATTGTGTCAGCCCTACTCATGTCCTCTGACAGCTTTATGTCCGTATTGTGTCAGCCCTAATCGTGTCCCCTGACAGCTTTATGTCTGTATTGTGTCAGTCCTACTCATGTCCTCTGACAGCTTTATGTCTGTATTGTGTCAGCCCTACTCGTGTCCCCTGACAGCTTTATGTCTGTATTGTGTCAGCCCTACTCGTCTCCTCTGACAGCTTTATGTCTGTATTGTGTCATCCCTACTCATGTCCTCTGACAGCTTTATGTCTGTATTGTGTCAGCCCTACTCATGTCCTCTGACAGCTTTATGTCTGTATTGTGTCAGCCCTACTCGTATCCTCTGACAGCTTTATGTCCGTATTGTGTCAGCTCTACTCATGTCCTCTGACAGCTTTATGTCTTTATTGTGTCAGCCCTACTCGTGTCCTCTGACAGCTTTATGTCTGTATTGTGTCAGCCCTACTGGAGTCCTCTGACAGTTTTATGTCTGTATTGTGTCAGCCCTACTCATGTCCTCTGACAGCTTTATGTCTGTATTGTGTCAGCCCTACTCATGTCCTCTGACAGCTTTATGTCTGTATTGTGTCAGCCCTACTTCTCCTCTGACAGCTTTATGTCTGTATTGTGTCAGCTCTACTCGTGTCCCTTGACAGCTTTATGTCTGTATTGTGTCAGCCCTACTTGTGTCCCCTGACAGCTTTATGTCTGTATTGTGTCATCCCTACTCATGTCCTCTGACAGCTTTATGTCTGTATTGTGTCAACCTTACTCCTGTCCTCTGACAGCTTTATGTATGTATTGTGTCAGCCCTACTCATGTCCTCTGACAGCTTTATGTCTGTATTGTGTCAGCTCTACTCGTGTCCCTTGACAGCTTTATGTCTGTATTGTGTCAGCCCTACTCATGTCCTCTGACAGCTTTATGTCTGTATTGTGTCAGCTCTACTCGTGTCCCTTGACAGCTTTATGTCTGTATTGTGTCAGCCCTACTTGTGTCCCCTGACAGCTTTATGTCTGTATTGTGTCATCCCTACTCATGTCCTCTGACAGCTTTATGTCTGTATTGTGTCAACCTTACTCCTGTCCTCTGACAGCTTTATGTCTGTATTGTGTCAGCCCTACTCGTGTCCTCTGACAGCTTTATGTCTGTATTGTGTCAGCCCTACTCGTGTCCTCTGACAGCTTTATATCTGTATTGTCAGCCCTATTCGTGTCCCCTGACAGCTTTATGCCTGTATTGTGTCAGCCCTACTCGTGTCTCTGACAGCTTTATCTCTATATTGTGTCAGCCCCACTCATGTCCCCTGACAGCTTTATGTGTGTATTGTGTCAGCCCTACTTGTGTCCCCTGACAGCTTTATGTCTATATTGTGTCAGCCCCACTCATGTCCCCTGACAGCTTTATGTCTGTATTGTGTCAGCCCTACTCATGTCCCCCGACAGCTTTATGTGTGTATTGTGTCAGCCCTACTCGTGTCCTCTGACAGCGTTATGTCTGTATTGTGTCAGCCATACTCATGTCCTCTGACAGCTTTATGTCTGTTTTGTGTCTGCCCTACTCCTGACCTCTGACAGCTTTATGTCTGTATTGTGTCAGCCCTACTCATGCCCTCTGACAGCTTTATATCTGTATTGTGTCAGCCCTACTCATGTCTTCTGACAGCTTTATGTCTGTATTGTGTCAGCCCTACTCATGTCCTCTGACAGCTTTATGTCTGTATTGTGTCAGCCCTACTCGTGTACTCTGATAGCTTTATGTCTGTATTGTGTCAGCCCTACTCGTGTCCTCTGACAGCTTTATGTCTGTATTGTGTCAGCCCTACTCATGTCCTCTGATAGCTTTATGTCTGTATAGTGTCAGCCCTACTCGTGTCCGCTGACAGCTTTATGTCTATATTGTGTCAGCCCTACTCGCGTCCCTTGACAGCTTTATGTCTGTATTGTGTCAGCTCTACTCGTGTCCACTGACAGCTTTATGTCTGTATTGTGTCAGCTCTACTCGTGTCCTCTGACAGCTTTATATCTGTATTGTGTCATCCCTACTCGTGTCCTCTGACAGCTTTATGTCTGTATTGTGTCAGCCCTACTCATGTCCTCTGATAGCTTTATGTCTGTATTGTGTCAGCCCTACTCATGTCCGCTGACAGCTTTATGTCTATATTGTGTCAGCCCTACTCGTGTCCTCTGACAGCTTTATGTCTGTATTGTGTCAGCTCTACTCGTGTCCCTTGACAGCTTTATGTCTATATTGTGTCAGCCCTACTCGTGTCCCTTGACAGCTTTATGTATGTATTGTGTCAGCCCTACTCATGTCCTCTGACAGCTTTATGTCTATATTGTGTCAGCTCTACACATGTCCTCTGACAGCTTTATGTCTATATTGTGTCAGCCCTACTCGTGTCCCTTGACAGCTTTATGTATGTATTGTGTCAGCCCTACTCATGTCCTCTGACAGCTTTATGTCTATATTGTGTCATCCCTACTCGTGTCCCTTGACAGCTTTATGTATGTATTGTGTCAGCCCTACTCGTGTCCTCTGACAGTTTTATGTCTGTATTGTGTCAGCCCTAATCGTGTCCTCTGACAGCTTTATGTCTGTATTGTGTCAGCCCTACTCGTGTCCTCTGACAGCTTTATGTCTGTATTGTGTCAGCCCTACTCGTGTCCTCTGACAGCTTTTTGTCTGTATTGTGTCAGCCCTACTTATCCTCTGACAGCTTTATGTCTGTATTGTGTCAGCCCTAATCGTGTCCTCTGACAGCTTTATGTCTGTATTGTGTCAGCCCTGGTCATGTCCCCTGACAGCTTTAGGTCTGTATTGTGTCAGCCCTGGTCATGTCCCCTGACAGCTTTATGTCTGTATTGTGTCAGCCCTACTCATGTCCTCTGACAGCTTTATTTCTGTATTGTGTCAGCCCTACTCGTGTCCTCTGACAGCTTTTTGTCTGTATTGTGTCAGCCCTACTCGTGTCCTCTGACAGCTTAATGTCTGTATTGTGTCAGCCCTACTCGTGTCCTCTGACAGCTTTATGTCCGTATTGTGTCAGCCCTAATCGTGTCCCCTGACAGCTTTATGTCTGTATTGTGTCAGTCCTACTCATGTCCTCTGACAGCTTTATGTCTGTATTGTGTCAGCCCTACTCGTGTCCTCTGACAGCTTTATGTCCGTATTGTGTCAGCCCTAATCGTGTCCCCTGACAGCTTTATGTCTGTATTGTGTCAGCCCTACTCGTGTCCCCTGACAGCTTTATGTCTGTATTGTGTCAGCTCTACTCGTGTCCTCTGACAGCTTTATGTCTGTATTGTGTCAGCCCTACTCATGTCCTCTGACAGCTTTATGTCTGTATTGTGTCAGCCCTACTCATGTCCTCTGACAGCTTTATGTCTGTATTGTGTCAGCCCTACTCATGTCCTCTGACAGCTTTATGTCTGTATTGTGTCAGCCCTACTCGTCTCCTCTGACAGCTTTATGTCTGTATTGTGTCATCCCTACTCATGTCCTCTGACAGCTTTATGTCTGTATTGTGTCATCCCTACTCATGTCCTCTGACAGCTTTATGTCTGTATTGTGTCAGCCCTACTCGTATCCTCTGACAGCTTTATGTCTGTATTGTGTCAGCCCTACTCATGTCCTCTGACAGCTTTATGTCTGTATTGTGTCAGCTCTACTCGTGTCCCCTGACAGCTTTTTGTCTGTATTGTGTCAGCCCTACTCGTGTCCTCTGACAGCTTTATGTCTGTATTGTGTCAGCCCTACTCATGTCCTCTGACAGCTTTATGTCTGTATTGTGTCAGCTCTACTCGTGTCCCTTGACAGCTTTATGTCTGTATTGTGTCAGCCCTACTCGTGTCCTCTGACAGCTTTTTGTCTGTATTGTGTCAGCCCTACTCGTGTCCCTTGACAGCTTTATGTCTGTATTGTGTCAGCCCTACTCATGTCCTCTGACAGCTTTATGTCTGTATTGTGTCAGCTCTACTCGTGTCCTTTGACAGCTTTATGTCTGTATTGTGTCAGCCCTACTCGTGTCCCCTGACAGCTTTATGTCTGTATTGTGTCAGCTCTACTCGTGTCCTTTGACAGCTTTATGTCTGTATTGTGTCAGCCCTACTCGTGTCCCCTGACAGCTTTATGTCTGTATTGTGTCAGCCCTACTCATGTCCCCTGACAGCTTTATGTATGTATTGTGTCAGCCCTACTCATGTCCTCTGACAGCTTTATGTCTGTATTGTGTCAGCCCTACTCGTGTCCCTTGACAGCTTTATGTCTGTATTGTGTCAGCCCTACTTGTGTCCCCTGACAGCTTTATGTCTGTATTGTGTCAACCTTACTCCTGTCCTCTGACAGCTTTATGTCTGTATTGTGTCAGCCCTACTCGTGTCCTCTGACAGCTTTATGTCTGTATTGTGTCAGCCCTACTCGTGTCCTCTGACAGCTTTATATCTGTATTGTCAGCCCTACTCGTGTCCCCTGACAGCTTTATGTCTGTATTGTGTCAGCCCTACTCATGTCCCCCGACAGCTTTATGTGTGTATTGTGTCAGCCCTACTCATGTCCCCCGACAGCTTTATGTGTGTATTGTGTCAGCCCTACTCGTGTCCTCTGACAGCGTTATGTCTGTATTGTGTCAGCCATACTCATGTCCTCTGACAGCTTTATGTCTGTATTGTGTCAGCCCTACTCATGTCCCCCGACAGCTTTATGTGTGTATTGTGTCAGCCCTACTCGTGTCCTCTGACAGCGTTATGTCTGTATTGTGTCAGCCATACTCATGTCCTCTGACAGCTTTATGTCTGTTTTGTGTCTGCCCTACTCCTGACCTCTGACAGCTTTATGTCTGTATTGTGTCAGCCCTACTCATGTCTTCTGACAGCTTTATGTCTGTATTGTGTCAGCCCTACTCATGTCCTCTGACAGCTTTATGTCTGTATTGTGTCAGCCCTACTCGTGTCCTCTGACAGCTTTATGTCTGTATTGTGTCAGCCCTACTCATGTCCTCTGATAGCTTTATGTCTGTATTGTGTCAGCCCTACTCGTGTCCGCTGACAGCTTTATGTCTATATTGTGTCAGCCCTACTCGCGTCCCTTGACAGCTTTATGTCTGTATTGTGTCAGCTCTACTCGTGTCCACTGACAGCTTTATGTCTGTATTGTGTCAGCTCTACTCGTGTCCTCTGACAGCTTTATATCTGTATTGTGTCATCCCTACTCGTGTCCTCTGACAGCTTTATGTCTGTATTGTGTCAGCCCTACTCATGTCCTCTGACAGCTTTATGTCTGTATTGTGTCAGCCCTACTCATGTCCGCTGACAGCTTTATGTCTATATTGTGTCAGCCCTACTCGTGTCCTCTGACAGCTTTATGTCTGTATTGTGTCAGCTCTACTCGTGTCCCTTGACAGCTTTATGTCTATATTGTGTCAGCCCTACTCGTGTCCCTTGACAGCTTTATGTATGTATTGTGTCAGCCCTACTCATGTCCTCTGACAGCTTTATGTCTATATTGTGTCAGCTCTACACATGTCCTCTGACAGCTTTATGTCTATATTGTGTCAGCCCTACTCGTGTCCCTTGACAGCTTTATGTATGTATTGTGTCAGCCCTACTCATGTCCTCTGACAGCTTTATGTCTATATTGTGTCATCCCTACTCGTGTCCCTTGACAGCTTTATGTATGTATTGTGTCAGCCCTACTCGTGTCCTCTGACAGTTTTATGTCTGTATTGTGTCAGCCCTAATCGTGTCCTCTGACAGCTTTATGTCTGTATTGTGTCAGCCCTACTCGTGTCCTCTGACAGCTTTATGTCTGTATTGTGTCAGCCCTACTCGTGTCCTCTGACAGCTTTTTGTCTGTATTGTGTCAGCCCTACTCGTGTCCTCTGACAGCTTTATATCTGTATTGTGTCAGCCCTACTCATGTCCTCTGACAGCTTTATGTCTGTATTGTGTCAGCCCTAATCGTGTCCTCTGACAGCTTTATGTCTGTATTGTGTCAGCCCTAATCGTGTCCTCTGACAGCTTTATGTCTGTATTGTGTCAGCCCTGGTCATGTCCCCTGACAGCTTTAGGTCTGTATTGTGTCAGCCCTGGTCATGTCCCCTGACAGCTTTATGTCTGTATTGTGTCAGCCCTACTCATGTCCTCTGACAGCTTTATTTCTGTATTGTGTCAGCCCTACTCATGTCCTCTGACAGCTTTTTGTCTGTATTGTGTCAGCCCTACTCGTGTCCTCTGACAGCTTTTTGTCTGTATTGTGTCAGCCCTACTCGTGTCCTCTGACAGCTTAATGTCTGTATTGTGTCAGCCCTACTCGTGTCCTCTGACAGCTTTATGTCCGTATTGTGTCAGCCCTAATCGTGTCCCCTGACAGCTTTATGTCTGTATTGTGTCAGTCCTACTCATGTCCTCTGACAGCTTTATGTCTGTATTGTGTCAGCCCTACTCATGTCCTCTGACAGCTTTATGTCTGTATTGTGTCAGCCCTACTCGTGTCCCCTGACAGCTTTATGTCTGTATTGTGTAAGCCCTACTCGTCTCCTCTGACAGCTTTATGTCTGTATTGTGTCATCCCTACTAATGTCCTCTGACAGCTTTATGTCTGTATTGTGTCAGCTCTACTCGTGTCCCTTGACAGCTTTATGTATGTATTGTGTCAGCCCTACTCATGTCCTCTGACAGCTTTATGTCTGTATTGTGTCAGCTCTACTCGTGTCCCTTGACAGCTTTATATCTGTATTGTGTCAGCCCTACTCGTGTCCTCTGACAGTTTTATGTCTGTATTGTGTCAGCCCTACTGGTGTCCTCTGACAGCTTTATGTCTGTATTATGTCAGCCCTACTCGTGTCCTCTGACAGCTTTTTGTCTGTATTGTGTCAGCTCTACTTATCCTCTGACAGCTTTACGTCTGTATTGTGTCAGCCCTACTCGTGTCCTCTGACAGCTTTATATCTGTATTGTCAGCCCTATTCGTGTCCCCTGACAGCTTTATGTCTGTATTGTGTCAGCCCTACTCATGTCTCTGACAGCTTTATGTCTATATTGTGTCAGCCCCACTCATGTCCCCTGACAGCTTTATGTCTGTATTGTGTCAGCCCTACTTATGTCCCCCGACAGCTTTATGTGTGTATTGTGTCAGCCCTACTTGTGTCCCCTGACAGCTTTATGTCTGTATTGTGTCAGCCCTACTCATGTCCCCCGACAGCTTTATGTGTGTATTGTGTCAGCCCTACTCGTGTCCTCTGACAGCTTTATGTCTGTATTGTGTCAGCCCTACTCCTGTCCTCTGACAGCTTTATGTCTGTTTTGTATCAGCCCTACTCCTGTCCTCTGACAGCTTTATGTCTGTATTGTGTCATCCCTACTCATGTCCTCTGACAGCTTTATATCTGTATTGTGTCAGCCCTACTCATGTCCTCTGACAGCTTTATGTCTGTATTGTGTCAGCCCTACTCATGTCCTCTGACAGCTGTATGTCTGTATTGTGTCAGCCCTACTCGTGTCCTCTGATAGTTTTATGTCTGTATTGTGTCAGCCCTACTCGTGTCCCCTGACAACTTTATGTCTGTATTGGGTCAGCCCTACTCATGTCCTCTGACAGATTTATGTCTGTATTGTGTCAGCCCTACTCGTCTCCTCTGACAGCTTTATGCCTGTATTGTGTCATCCCTACTCGTGTCCTCTGACAGCTTTATGTCTGTATTGTGTCAGCCCTACTCGTGTCCTCTGACAGCTTTATGTCTGTATTGTGTCAGCCCTACTCGTGTCCCCTGACAGCTTTATGTCTATATTGTGTCAGCCCTACTCGCGTCCCTTGACAGCTTTATGTCTGTATTATGTCAGCTCTACTCGTGTCCTCTGACAGCTTTATGTCTGTATTGTGTCATCCCTACTCATGTCCTCTGACAGCTTTATGTCTGTATTGTGTCATCCCTACTCATGTCCTCTGACAGCTTTATGTCTGTATTGTGTCATCCCTACTCATGTCCTCTGACAGGTTTATGTCTGTATTGTGTCAGCTCTATTCGTGTCCCTTGACAGCTTTATGTCTTTATTGTGTCAGCCCTACTCATGTCCTCTGACAGCTTTATGTCTGTATTGTGTCAGCTCTACTCGTGTCCCTTGACAGTTTTATGTCTGTATTGTGTCAGCCCTACTCATGTCCTCTGACAGCTTTATGTCTGTATTGTGTCAGCCCTACTCGTGTCCTCTGACAGTTTTATGTCTGTATTGTGTCAGCCCTAATAGTGTCCCCTGACAGCTTTATATCTGTATTGTGTCAGCCCTACTCGTGTCCTCTGACAGCTTTATGTCTGTATTGTGTCAGCCCTACTTATCCTCTGACAGCTTTATGTCTGTATTGTGTCAGCCCTACTCATGTCTCTGACAGCTTTATGTCTGTATTGTGTCATCCCTACTCATGTCCTCTGACAGCTTTATGTCTGTATTGTGTCAGCTCTACTCGTGTACCTTGACAGCTTTATGTATGTATTGTGTCAGCCCTACTCATGTCCTCTGACAGCTTTATGTCTGTATTGTGTCAGCCCTACTCGTGTCCCTTGACAGCTTTATGTCTGTATTGTGTCAGCCCTACTCATGTCCCCTGACAGCTTTATGTCTGTATTGTGTCAGCCCTACTCGTGTCCTCTGACAGCTTTATTTCTGTATTGTGTCAGCCCTACTCATGTCCTCTGACAGCTTTATATCTGTATTGTGTCAGCCCTACTCATGTCCTCTGACAGCTTTATGTCTGTATTGTGTCAGCCCTACTCATGTCCTCTGACAGCTTTATGTCTGTATTGTGTCAGCCCTACTCGTGTCCTCTGATAGTTTTATGTCTGTATTGTGTCAGCCCTACTCGTGTCCCCTGACAACTTTATGTCTGTATTGGGTCAGCCCTACTCATTTCCTCTGACAGCTTTATGTCTGTATTGTGTCAGCCCTACTCGTCTCCTCTGACAGCTTTATGTCTGTATTGTGTCATCCCTACTCATGTCCTCTGACAGCTTTATGTCTGTATTGTGTCAGCCCTACTCGTGTCCTCTGACAGCTTTATGTGTGTATTGTGTCAGCCCAACTCGTGTCCCCTGACAGCTTTATGTCTATATTGTGTCAGCCCTACTCGCGTCCCTTGACAGCTTTATGTCTGTATTGTGTCAGCTCTACTCGTGTCCTCTGACAGCTTTATGTCTGTATTGTGTCATCCCTACTCATGTCATCTGACAGCTTTATGTCTGTATTGTGTCAGCTCTACTCGTGTCCCTTGACAGCTTTATGTCTGTATTGTGTCAGCTCTACTCGTGTCCTCTGACAGCTTTATGTCTGTATTGTGTCAACCTTACTCCTGTCCTCTGACAGCTTTATGTCTGTATTGTGTCAGCCCTACTCGTGTCCTCTGACAGCTTTATGTCTGTATTGTGTCAGCCCTACTCGTGTCCTCTGACAGCTTTATATCTGTATTGTCAGCCCTATTCGTGTCCCCTGACAGCTTTATGCCTGTATTGTGTCAGCCCTACTCGTGTCTCTGACAGCTTTATCTCTATATTGTGTCAGCCCCACTCATGTCCCCTGACAGCTTTATGTCTGTATTGTGTCAGCCCTACTCATGTCCCCTGACAGCTTTATGTGTGTATTGTGTCAGCCCTACTTGTGTCCCCTGACAGCTTTATGTCTATATTGTGTCAGCCCCACTCATGTCCCCTGACAGCTTTATGTCTGTATTGTGTCAGCCCTACTCATGTCCCCCGACAGCTTTATGTGTGTATTGTGTCAGCCCTACTTGTGTCCCCTGACAGCTTTATGTCTATATTGTGTCAGCCCCACTCATGTCCCCTGACAGCTTTATGTCTGTATTGTGTCAGCCCTACTCATGTCCCCCGACAGCTTTATGTGTGTATTGTGTCAGCCCTACTTGTGTCCCCTGACAGCTTTATGTCTATATTGTGTCAGCCCCACTCATGTCCCCTGACAGCTTTATGTCTGTATTGTGTCAGCCCTACTCATGTCCCCCGACAGCTTTATGTCTGTATTGTGTCAGCCCTACTCCTGTCCTCTGACAGCTTTATGTCTGTTTTGTGTCTGCCCTACTCCTGACCTCTGACAGCTTTATGTCTGTATTGTGTCAGCCCTACTCATGTCTTCTGACAGCTTTATGTCTGTATTGTGTCAGCCCTACTCATGTCCTCTGACAGCTTTATGTCTGTATTGTGTCAGCCCTACTCGTGTCCCCTGACAGCTTTATGTCTGTATTGTGTCAGCCCTACTCGTCTCCTCTGACAGCTTTATGTCTGTATTGTGTCATCCCTACTCGTGTACTCTGACAGCTTTATGTCTGTATTGTGTCAGCCCTACTCATGTCCTCTGATAGCTTTATGTCTGTATTGTGTCAGCCCTACTCGTGTCCGCTGACAGCTTTATGTCTATATTGTGTCAGCCCTACTCGCGTCCCTTGACAGCTTTATGTCTGTATTGTGTCAGCTCTACTCGTGTCCTCTGACAGCTTTATGTCTGTATTGTGTCAGCCCTACTCGTGTCCCTTGACAGCTTTATGTATGTATTGTGTCAGCCCTACTCGTGTCCTCTGACAGCTTTTTGTCTGTATTGTGTCAGCCCTAATCGTGTCCCCTGACAGCTTTATGTATGTATTGTGTCAGCCCTACTCGTGTCCTCTGACAGTTTTATGTCTGTATTGTGTCAGCCCTAATCGTGTCCTCTGACAGCTTTATGTCTGTATTGTGTCAGCCCAACTCATGTCCTCTGACAGCTTTATGTCTGTATTGTGTCAGCCCTACTCGTGTCCTCTGACAGCTTTTTGTCTGTATTGTGTCAGCCCTACTTATCCTCTGACAGCTTTATGTCTGTATTGTGTCAGCCCTACTCATGTCTCTGACAGCTTTATGTCTGTATTGTGTCAGCCCTGGTCATGTCCCCTGACAGCTTTATGTCTGTATTGTGTCAGCCCTACTCGTGTCCTCTGACAGCTTTATTTCTGTATTG
The DNA here is from genome assembly GCA_031769625.1 of Taudactylus pleione. Taxonomy (NCBI): domain Eukaryota; kingdom Metazoa; phylum Chordata; class Amphibia; order Anura; family Myobatrachidae; genus Taudactylus; species Taudactylus pleione. Next base: position 311,507 of record JAUIMM010000490.1, read on the forward strand.
TGTCAGCCCTACTCATGTCCTCTGACAGCTTTATATCTGTATTGTGTCAGCCCTACTCATGTCCTCTGACAGCTTTATGTCTGTATTGTGTCAGCCCTACTCATGTCCTCTGACAGCTTTATGTCTGTATTGTGTCAGCCCTACTCGTGTCCTCTGATAGTTTTATGTCTGTATTGTGTCAGCCCTACTCGTGTCCCCTGACAACTTTATGTCTGTATTGGGTCAGCCCTACTCATTTCCTCTGACAGCTTTATGTCTGTATTGTGTCAGCCCTACTCGTCTCCTCTGACAGCTTTATGTCTGTATTGTGTCATCCCTACTCATGTCCTCTGACAGCTTTATGTCTGTATTGTGTCAGCCCTACTCGTGTCCTCTGACAGCTTTATGTGTGTATTGTGTCAGCCCAACTCGTGTCCCCTGACAGCTTTATGTCTATATTGTGTCAGCCCTACTCGCGTCCCTTGACAGCTTTATGTCTGTATTGTGTCAGCTCTACTCGTGTCCTCTGACAGCTTTATGTCTGTATTGTGTCATCCCTACTCATGTCATCTGACAGCTTTATGTCTGTATTGTGTCAGCTCTACTCGTGTCCCTTGACAGCTTTATGTCTGTATTGTGTCAGCTCTACTCGTGTCCTCTGACAGCTTTATGTCTGTATTGTGTCAACCTTACTCCTGTCCTCTGACAGCTTTATGTCTGTATTGTGTCAGCCCTACTCGTGTCCTCTGACAGCTTTATGTCTGTATTGTGTCAGCCCTACTCGTGTCCTCTGACAGCTTTATATCTGTATTGTCAGCCCTATTCGTGTCCCCTGACAGCTTTATGCCTGTATTGTGTCAGCCCTACTCGTGTCTCTGACAGCTTTATCTCTATATTGTGTCAGCCCCACTCATGTCCCCTGACAGCTTTATGTCTGTATTGTGTCAGCCCTACTCATGTCCCCTGACAGCTTTATGTGTGTATTGTGTCAGCCCTACTTGTGTCCCCTGACAGCTTTATGTCTATATTGTGTCAGCCCCACTCATGTCCCCTGACAGCTTTATGTCTGTATTGTGTCAGCCCTACTCATGTCCCCCGACAGCTTTATGTGTGTATTGTGTCAGCCCTACTTGTGTCCCCTGACAGCTTTATGTCTATATTGTGTCAGCCCCACTCATGTCCCCTGACAGCTTTATGTCTGTATTGTGTCAGCCCTACTCATGTCCCCCGACAGCTTTATGTGTGTATTGTGTCAGCCCTACTTGTGTCCCCTGACAGCTTTATGTCTATATTGTGTCAGCCCCACTCATGTCCCCTGACAGCTTTATGTCTGTATTGTGTCAGCCCTACTCATGTCCCCCGACAGCTTTATGTCTGTATTGTGTCAGCCCTACTCCTGTCCTCTGACAGCTTTATGTCTGTTTTGTGTCTGCCCTACTCCTGACCTCTGACAGCTTTATGTCTGTATTGTGTCAGCCCTACTCATGTCTTCTGACAGCTTTATGTCTGTATTGTGTCAGCCCTACTCATGTCCTCTGACAGCTTTATGTCTGTATTGTGTCAGCCCTACTCGTGTCCCCTGACAGCTTTATGTCTGTATTGTGTCAGCCCTACTCGTCTCCTCTGACAGCTTTATGTCTGTATTGTGTCATCCCTACTCGTGTACTCTGACAGCTTTATGTCTGTATTGTGTCAGCCCTACTCATGTCCTCTGATAGCTTTATGTCTGTATTGTGTCAGCCCTACTCGTGTCCGCTGACAGCTTTATGTCTATATTGTGTCAGCCCTACTCGCGTCCCTTGACAGCTTTATGTCTGTATTGTGTCAGCTCTACTCGTGTCCTCTGACAGCTTTATGTCTGTATTGTGTCAGCCCTACTCGTGTCCCTTGACAGCTTTATGTATGTATTGTGTCAGCCCTACTCGTGTCCTCTGACAGCTTTTTGTCTGTATTGTGTCAGCCCTAATCGTGTCCCCTGACAGCTTTATGTATGTATTGTGTCAGCCCTACTCGTGTCCTCTGACAGTTTTATGTCTGTATTGTGTCAGCCCTAATCGTGTCCTCTGACAGCTTTATGTCTGTATTGTGTCAGCCCAACTCGTGTCCTCTGACAGCTTTATGTCTGTATTGTGTCAGCCCTACTCGTGTCCTCTGACAGCTTTTTGTCTGTATTGTGTCAGCCCTACTTATCCTCTGACAGCTTTATGTCTGTATTGTGTCAGCCCTACTCATGTCTCTGACAGCTTTATGTCTGTATTGTGTCAGCCCTGGTCATGTCCCCTGACAGCTTTATGTCTGTATTGTGTCAGCCCTACTCGTGTCCTCTGACAGCATTATTTCTGTATTGTGTCAGCCCTACTTGTGTCCTCTGACAGCTTTTTGTCTGTATTGTGTCAGCCCTACTCGTGTCCTCTGACAGCTTAATGTCTGTATTGTGTCAGCCCTACTCGTGTCCTCTGACAGCTTTATGTCCGTATTGTGTCAGCTATACTCGTGTCCTCTGACAGCTTAATGTCCGTATTGTGTCAGCTCTACTCGTGTCCTCTGACAGCTTAATGTCCGTATTGTGTCAGCCCTAATCGTGTCCCCTGACAGCTTTATGTCTGTATTGTGTCAGCCCTACTCGTGTCCTCTGACAGCTTTATGTCTGTATTGTGTCAGCCCTACTCGTGTCCTCTGACAGCTTAATGTCTGTATTGTGTCAGCCCTACTCGTGTCCTCTGACAGCTTTATGTCCGTATTGTGTCAGCTCTACTCGTGTCCTCTGACAGCTTAATGTCCGTATTGTGTCAGCCCTACTCGTGTCCTCTGACAGCTTTATGTCCGTATTGTGTCAGCTCTACTCGTGTCCTCTGACAGCTTAATGTCCGTATTGTGTCAGCCCTACTCGTGTCCTCTGACAGCTTTATGTCTGTATTGTGTCAGCCCTACTCGTGTCCTCTGACAGCTTAATGTCTGTATTGTGTCAGCTCTACTCGTGTCCTCTGACAGCTTTATGTCCGTATTGTGTCAGCTCTACTCGTGTCCTCTGACAGCTTTATGTCCGTATTGTGTCAGCCCTACTCGTGTCCTCTGACAGCTTTATGTCTGTATTGTGTCAGTCCTACTCATGTCCTCTGACAGCTTTATGTCTGTATTGTGTCAGCCCTACTCGTGTCCCCTGACAGCTTTATGTCTGTATTGTGTAAGCCCTACTCGTCTCCTCTGACAGCTTTATGTCTGTATTGTGTCATCCCTACTCATGTCCTCTGACAGCTTTATGTCTGTATTGTGTCAGCCCTACTCATGTCCTCTGACAGCTTTATGTCTGTATTGTGTCAGCCCTACTCATGTCCTCTGACAGATTTATGTCTATTTTGTGTCAGCCCTACTCGTATCCTCTGACAGCTTTATGTCCGTATTGTGTCAGCTCTACTCATGTCCTCTGACAGCTTTATGTCTTTATTGTGTCAGCCCTACTCGTGTCCTCTGACAGCTTTATGTCTGTATTGTGTCAGCCCTACTCATGTCCTCTGACAGCTTTATATCTGTATTGTGTCTGCCCTACTCGTATCCTCTGACAGCTTTATGTCTGTATTGTGTCAGCCCTACTCGTGTCTTATGACAGCTTTATGTCTGTATTGTGTCAGCCCTACTCGTGTCCTCTGACAGCTTTATATCTGTATTGTGTCAGCCCTAATCGTGTCTCCTGACAGCTTTATGTCTGTATTGTGTCAGTCCTACTCATGACCTCTGACAGCTTTATATCTGTATTGTGTCAGCCCTACTCGTGTCCTCTGACAGCTTTATATCTGTATTGTTTCAGCCCTACTCATATCCTCTGACAGCTTTATGTCTGTATTGTGTCAGCCCTACTCATATCCTCTGACAGCTTTATGTCTGTATTGTTTCAGCTCTATTCATGTCCTCTGACAGCTTTATGTCTGTATTGTGTCAGCCCTACTCATGTCCTCTGACAGCTTTATATCTGTATTGTGTCAGCCCTACTCGTATCCTCAGACAGCTTTATATCTGTATTGTGTCAGCCCTACTCGTGTCCTCTGACAGCTTAATGTCCGTATTGTGTCAGCCCTACTCGTGTCCTCTGACAGCTTTATGTCTGTATTGTGTCAGCCCTACTCGTGTCCTCTGACAGCTTAATGTCTGTATTGTGTCAGCTCTACTCGTGTCCTCTGACAGCTTTATGTCCGTATTGTGTCAGCTGTACTCGTGTCCTCTGACAGCTTAATGTCTGTATTGTGTCAGCCCTACTCGTGTCCTCTGACAGCTTTATGTCCGTATTGTGTCAGCCCTACTCGTGTCCTCTGACAGCTTTATGTCTGTATTGTGTCAGCCCTACTCATGTCCTCTGACAGCTTTATATCTGTATTGTGTCAGCCCTACTCGTATCCTCTGACAGCTTTATGTCTGTATTGTGTCAGCCCTACTCGTGTCCTCTGACAGCTTTATGTCTGTATTGTGTCAGCCCTACTCGTGTCCTCTGACAGCTTTATATCTGTATTGTGTCAGCCCTACTCATGTCCTCTGACAGCTTTATGTCCATATTGTGTCAGCCCTAATCGTGTCCCCTGACAGCTTTATGTCTGTATTGTGTCAGTCCTACTCATGTCCTCTGACAGCTTTATGTCTGTATTGTGTCAGCCCTACTCGTGTCCCCTGACAGCTTTATGTCTGTATTGTGTAAGCCCTACTCGTCTCCTCTGACAGCTTTATGTCTGTATTGTGTCATCCCTACTCATGTCCTCTGACAGCTTTATGTCTGTATTGTGTCAGCCCTACTCATGTCCTCTGACAGATTTATGTCTGTATTGTGTCAGCCCTACTCGTGTCCTCTGACAGCTTTATGTCTGTATTGTGTCAGCCCTACTCGTGTCCTCTGACAGCTTTATGTCTGTATTGTGTCAGCCCTACTCATGTCCTCTGACAGCTTTATATCTGTATTGTGTCAGCCCTAATCGTGTCTCCTGACAGCTTTATGTCTGTATTGTGTCAGTCCTACTCATGACCTCTGACAGCTTTATATCTGTATTGTGTCAGCCCTACTCGTGTCCTCTGACAGCTTTATATCTGTATTGTTTCAGCCCTACTCATATCCTCTGACAGCTTTATGTCTGTATTGTGTCAGCCCTACTCGTGTCCTCTGACAGCTTTATGTCTGTATTGTGTCAGCCCTACTCGTGTCCCCTGACAGCTTTATGTCTGTATTGTTTCAGCTCTATTCATGTCCTCTGACAGCTTTATGTCTGTATTGTGTCAGCCCTACTCATGTCCTCTGACAGCTTTATATCTGTATTGTGTCAGCCCTACTCGTATCCTCAGACAGCTTTATATCTGTATTGTGTCAGCCCTACTCGTGTCCTCTGACAGCTTTATGTCTGTATTGTGTCAGCCCTACTCGTGTTCCCTGACAGCTTTATGTCTGTATTGTGTCAGCCCTACTCGAGTCCTCTGACAGCTTTATGTCTGTATTGTGTCAGCCCTAATCGTGTCCTCTGACAGCTTTATGTCTGTATTATGTCAGCCCTACTCGTGTCCTCTGACAGCTTTATGTCTGTATTGTGTCAGCTCTACTCACCTCCTCTGACAGCTTTATGTCTGTATTGTGTCAGCCCTACTCGAGTCCTCTGACAGCTTTATGTCTGTATTGTGTCAGCCCTACTCGAGTCCTCTGACAGCTTTATGTCTGTATTGTGTCAGCCCTACTCGAGTCCTGTGACAGCTTTATATCTGTATTGTGTCAGCCCTACTCGTGTCCTCTGACAGCTTTATGTCTGTATTGTGTCAGCCCTTCTCGAGTCCTCTGACAGCTTTATGTCTGTATTGTGTCAGCCCTACTCGTGTCCCCTGACAGCTTTATGTCTGTATTGTGTCAGCCCTACTCGATTCCTCTGACAGCTTTATGTCTGTATTGTGTCAGCCCTACTCGAGCCCTGTGACAGCTTTATATCTGTATTGTGTCAGCCCTACTCGAGTCCTCTGACAGCTTTATGTCTGTATTGTGTCAGCCCTACTCGATTCCTCTGACAGCTTTATGTCTGTATTGTGTCAGCCCTACTCGAGTCCTGTGACAGCTTTATATCTGTATTGTGTCAGCCCTACTCGTGTCCTCTGATAGCTTTATGTCTATATTGTGTCAGCCCTACTCGTGTCCTCTGACAGCTTTATGTCTGTATTGTGTCAGCCCTACTCATGTCCTCTGATAGCTTTATGTCTATATTGTGTCAGCCCTACTCGAGTCCTCTGACAGCTTTATGTCTGTATTGTGTCAGCCCTACTGAGCAAAAAACTGAACAAAATATCAGGAAACACCAGGATCCAACTCCATGAAGGGGGCTGCGTTGGGTCTGCCCATTTATGAGCCTATTTATGTCAGTTCTATGAAGATTATTAAATGCTTGCCTGTTATTTTTAATGACCATTACATTTACGGTTCAAAGTTCTGTTTAAAATGAAGATATCAGGTTGGTGCAGTGGGGGAAATACCGCCCGTGCAGCCCGCAAGGCCGGCGCCAGTGAAAGGGTCAGCATCTGGCAACATTAGTAATACTGTGATACAGTGACATCACAAGGGGGGGTGCGGGCCGCACCCGGGTGTCACCCACCGAGGGTGACATCACTATGCTGGCTCCCCCTCAGTGAAAGGAGCCAGGTGCTGCACTATAACAATCAGTGCAGCACTCTGCTCCTGGCGCAGTGAGGGAGCCGGCGGTCCGCACCTCCTGCACCCCCCACCACCCCAGTGATGATACCCTTGGCATGGGCCAGGGTTCGGGACACGAGGCTACGCCCCCTGTTAGCGAGGCCATGCCACTGTCAGTGAGGCCACATCCTCTTTGTGTCGGTGCGCGGCTGCACCAGGCGCATGGCATCCCTCTCCTACCGGATGTCACTGCGTTGAGGGATGCCACTGCTGCAATACTATAATGCATCCAAACGACTCATTATAGTCTGGGCTGCCGCTAGATTTTGCTGCGCCCAGAGCCGACCTGTGTTGCCACCCCTTTCCTCCTCCCCTCCCTCCCCCTGAGCGTATATACTGAATTTAGAGCTGGGGGGGTAGGGGGCGCTTTTCCTGCGCCCGCCAGATACAATGCTGCTCCGGGCGACGGACCTGCTTGCCCGTGCCTGGAGCAGGCTTGCCTACCCTCCCGATTTTAGCGGGAGGCTCCCGATTTTTAATGGAGTCCCGCAAATTATAACTCATCTCCTGGTTTCTGAAGCTGGAAATACTGAGGGCCTGATTCAGACCCACTCGCGAGCGTGGAGCACTCGCAAGCGGGTCAATGGTGGCCCAGTGCGCATGAGCACAACGGAGCCCGCTCCATCGTGCGCATGTGCGAGACTCGGATAGCGAGACGGGCACTTCGTCGGTCCAGGTCTCATACCAAAGGGCGCGTGCTGTCGATGTTGAGTGACAGCACGCCCCCTTTGGGGGGCATGCCGGGGGTGTGGCTGCCCAGACGGGGCCGTCTGGGGCCGTCCCCACTGACATCGCAAGTGATTTGGTTCTGTTTGAGCCGAAAGCACTCCACGGCTTGCGGCAACGAGACCCTACCACAAGGGTCTCGTCGCAAGTCCGATGGTCACGATGGTCTTGACCATCGCGACCATCTTCCTGGCCACTCGCTATAGCTGTGGGCGTCCGGCTCTGAATCAGTGCCTTAGGGCGGCTGCTGCTAGTGAGCTCTGAACAACACTCAGTGTCATGCAGCTCCAGCGTCGGCTCCTCAGTCCATCCGCCATAATCACTCTCCCAGCACCAGCAGTCTACAGTCTTCTACACTGGCCGGTGTGCAGGAGGAGGCGGCCCCGGGAGGCGTCTCTAGCACTGCACTCCTGACGTCATGTTAAGAGCCAGCTACCGCGGGGTGGGCAGCCGGCTGCCAGCATAGCTTATAAATCAAACAGGCACACTAATGCTGGCGGCATCAGCGGCGGGGACGACCACAATGGGTCACGGGTGCAGGCCAGGGAGTCAGGAGTGCAGTGCTAATGCCCGGAGACGCTTCCCCCTGCACCCAGCTCATACACCCTGCCAGTGTAGACTGTTGGGAGGGCAGACGAAGGAGCCGAAGCTGCATGACACTGTGAGTGTTGTTCAGAGCTCACCACCAAATCTTGCAAAATGTATTGACTGCAATGCCACGGGAGAGGAGAGGAGGGGAGGGGAGGGGAGAGGAGAGGAGAGGAGGGAAGGGGAGAGGAGAGGAGGGGAGGGGAGAGGAGAGGAGGGGAAGTGAGAGGAGGGGAGGGGAGAGGAGAGGAGAGGAGGGGAGGGGAGGGGAGAGGAGAGGAGAGGAGAGGAGGGGAGAGGAGAGGAGAGGAGGGGAGGGGAGGTGAGAGGAGAGGAGGGGAGGGGAGAGGAGCGGAGAGGAGGGGAGGGGAGAGGAGAGGAGAGGAAGGGAGAGGAGAGGAGGGGAAGTGAGAGGAGAGGAGGGGAGGGGAGGGGAGAGGAGAGGAGGGGAGGGGAGGGGAGAGGAGGGGAGGGGAGGTGAGAGGAGAGGAGAGGAGGGGAGGGGAGAGGAGAGGAGAGGAGAGGAGGGGAGGGGAGGGGAGAGGAGAGGAGGGGAGAAGAGGGGAGGGGAGGGGAGAGGGGAGAGGAGGGGAGGGGAGATGAGAGGAGAGGAGAGGAGGGGAGGGTTACAGGGGAGGGGAGAGGAGGGGAGTGGAGGGGAGAGGAGAGGAGGGGAGAGGAGGGGAGAGGAGAGGAGAGGAGGGGAGGGGAGGTGAGAGGAGAGGAGGGGAGGGGAGAGGAGCGGAGAGGAGGGGAGGGGAGAGGAGAGGAGAGGAAGGGAGAGGAGAGGAGAGGAGGGGAAGTGAGAGGAGAGGAGGGGAGGGGAGGGGAGAGGAGAGGAGGGGAGGGGAGGGGAGAGGAGAGGAGAGGAGGGGATGGGAGGTGAGAGGAGAGGAGAGGAGGGGAGGGGAGGGGAGAGGAGAGGAGAGGAGGGGAGGGGAGGGGAGAGGAGAGGAGGGGAGAAGAGGGGAGGGGAGGGGAGAGGGGAGAGGAGGGGAGGGGAGATGAGAGGAGAGGAGAGGAGGGGAGGGGAGGGGAGGGGAGAGGAGGGGAGTGGAGGGGAGAGGAGAGGAGGGGAGGGGAGGGGATGGGAGAGGAGGGGAGGGGAGGGGAGAGGAGAGGAGGGGAGGGGAGATGAGGGGAGAGGAGAGGAGGGGAGAGGAGAGGAGAGGAGGGGAGAGGAGAGGAGAGGAGAGGAGGGGAGGGGAGGGGAGGGGAGGATCTATCTGTGTGAAATGTCTGGGTAAATGGCTGTGGAGGAGCATGCAAAGGATCTGTCCCACTTTTCAGGATCCATAAAGAATATTTTATGTCCTAGAGAGTATCAGATTTTTTTCACGGCAGCCCTTGGCCAAAAGGTTATAGAGAAATTCAGCACAAATTATTAAAATAAGTACATTCTGCCTATATATGATTCTTAGGGTCAGTTATGTGGCGGTGGTGGACAGGGCTGTACTTTTGTTGACTGTCAGCCACCAGCACTGATTTGCCTATAACATTGGCCATAAAATAACTTAATTTGGTACAGGACACACCCGAGTGGCAATATATACGCCCATTGGGTGGAGCTGGTCACGCCCCCATGCTGCGCTGCGCGTGGAGCCATCTAAAATCTCCCTGAAACTAGTTTTCAAAAGTAGGTAAGTATGGCCTGGAGCGCACTGCGGGCTCTAACACAGGAGGAGGCAGCCCACTCCCCTCCTCTCCCCCGGGGCAGACTAGAGGGCTGTCCCAGCACAGCAGCCACACAGGGGCACCACCCCTTGCACACATGTTCCCTTCTCTTTTCTTTTGGAGGTATGCGTGATTACGCTAAAGTACAGGGAATTTAAATTCCCAGTGTGGACTTTTATTATTAGGTGATCAGTCTTCCCGGAGACACCGTGGTGCCGCTCATGTACCTTAGATGCAGTGAAACTGCTGTAAGACCCGGATTGTGTCTGTTATTCCTCTTGCCAGACCTAGATTGTTACAGTACCCGTTTATTGCCCGTGCCTACTTTTAATGATATACCTGTTGCCATACCAGGGTTGTTACAAGAGCTGCTTATTGCTGTGCCCTCTATGATATGTGCCCTCTATGACATGTGCCAGTTATGATATGTGCCCTCTATGATATGTGCCAGCTATGATATGTGCCCTCTATGATATGTGCCAGCTATGATATGTGCCAACTATGATATGTGCCGTTATGATTTGTGTATGATGTACCTGTTGGCAGACCCTGATTGGAACGAGACCTGCTTATTGCTGTGCCCTCTATGAAATGTGCCCTCTATGATATGTTCCCTCTATAATAAGTGCCAGCTATGATATGTGCCGTTATGATTTGTGTATGATATACCTGTTGGCAGACCCTGATTGGTACGACACCTGCTTATTGCTGTACCCTCTATGAAATGTGCCCTCTATGATATGTTCCCTCTATGATAAGTGCCAGCTATGATATGTGCCCTCTATGATATGTGCCAGCTATGATATGTGCCTGCTATGATATGTGCCCTCTATGATATGTGCCCTCTATGATATGTGCCAGCTATGATATGTGCCGTTCTGATTTGTGTATGATATACCTGTTGGCAGACCCTCATTGGTACAAGACCTGCTTATTGCTCTGCCCTCTATGATTTGTGCCAGCTATGATATGTGCCCTCTATGATATATGCCCTCTATGATATGTGCCAGCTATGATATGTGCCGTTCTGATTTGTGTATGATATACCTGTTGGCAGACCCTCATTGGTACAAGACCTGCTTATTGCTCTGCCCTCTATGATTTGTGCCAGCTATGATATGTGCCCTCTATGATATGTGCCCTCTATGATATGTGCCAGCTATGATATGTGTCGTTTTGATTTGTGTATGATATACCTGTTGGCAGACCCTCATTGGTACAAGACCTGCTTATTGCTGTGCCTCTATGATATGTGCCAGCTATAATATGTGCCAGCTAAGATATGTGTCCTCTATGATATGTGTCTGCTATGATATGTGTCAGCTATGATATGTGCCAGCTATGATATGTGGCGTTATGATTTATGTATGATATACCTGTTGGCAGATCCTGATTGGTACGAGACCTGCTTATTGCTGTGCCCTCTATGATATGTGCCAGCTATGATATGTGCCAGCTTTGATATGTGTCCTCTATGATATGTGCCAGCTTTGACATGTGCCCTCTATGATATGTGCCAGCTATGATATGTGTCGTTTTGATTTGTGTATGATATACCTGTTGGCAGACCCTGATTGGTATGAGACCTGCTTATTGCTGTGCCCTCTATGATATGTGGCAGCTATGATATGTGCCAGCTATGATATGTGCCCTCTATGATATGTGCCCTCTATGATATGTGCCACCTATGATATGTGCCAGCTATGATATGTGCCAGCTGTGATATGTACCAGCTATGATATGTGCCGTTCTGATTTGTGTATGATATACCTGTTGGCAGACCCTGATTGGTACCAGACCTGCTTATTGCTGTGCCCTCTATGATATGTGCCAGCTATGATATGTGCCCTCTATGATATGTGCCCTCTATGATATGTGCCGTTCTGATTTCAGTATGATATACCTGTTGCAAGACCCTGATTGGCACGTGACCTGCTTATTGCTGTGCCCTCTATGATATGTGCCAGCTATGATATGTGCCCTCTATGATATGTGCCACCTATGATATGTGCCCTCTATGATATATGCCAGCTATGATATGTGCCGTTATGATTTGCGTATGATATACCTGTTGACAGACCCTGATTGGTACAAGACCTGCTTATTGCTGTGCGCTCTATGATATGTGCCAGCTATGATATGTGCCAACTATGATATGTGCCGTTATGATTTGTGTATGATATACCTGCTGGCAGACCCTGATTGGTACGAGACCTACTTATTGCTGTGCCCTCTATGATATGTGCCAGCTATGATATGTGCCGTTTTGATTTGTGTATGATATACCTGTTGGCAGACCCTGATTGGTGCCAGACCTGCTTATTGCTGTGCCCTCTATGATATGTGCCAACTATGATATGTGCCCTCTATGATATGTGCCAGCTATGATATGTGCCAGCTATGATATGTGCCGTTTTGATTTGTGTATGATATACCTGTTGGCAGACCCTGATTGGTACGAGACATGCTTATTGCTGTGCCCTCTATGAAATGTGCCCTCTATGATATGTTCCCTCTATGATAAGTGCCAGCTATGATATGTGCCCTCTATGATATGTGCCCTCTATGATATGTGCCAGCTATGATATGTGTCCTCTATGATATGTGCCAGCTATGATATGTGCCCTCTATGATATGTGGCAGCTATGATATGTGCCAGCTATGATATGTGCCATTCTGATTTGTGTATGATATACCTGTTGGCAGACCCTGATTGGTACCAGACCTGCTTAATGCTGTGCCCTCTATGATATGTGCCAACTATGATATGTGCCCTCTATGATATGTGCCAGCTATGATATGTGCCAGCTGTGATATGTGCCCTCTATGATATGTGCCAGCTATGATATGTGCCAGCTATGATATGTGCCCTCTATGATATGTGCCAGCTATGATATGTGCCGTTCTGATTTGTGTATGATATACCTGTTGGCAGACCCTGATTGGTACAAGACTTGCTTATTGCTGTGCCCTCTATGATATGTGCCAGCTATGATATGTGCCAGCTATGATATGTGCCGTTATGATTTGTGTATGATATACCTGTTAGCAGACCCTGATTGGTACGAGACCTGCTTATTGCTTTGCCCTCTATGATATGTGCCAGCTATGATATGTGCCCTCTATGAAATGTGCCTGCTATGATATGTTCCCTCTATGATAAATGCCAGCTATGATATGTGCCAGCTGTGATATGTGCCCTCTATGATATGTGCCAGCTATGATATGTGCCAGCTATGATATGTGCCCTCTATGATATGTGCCAGCTATGATATGTGCCAGCTGTGATATGTGCCCTCTATGATATGTGCCAGCTATGATATGTGCCAGCTATGATATGTGCCCTCTATGATATGTGCCAGCTATGATATGTGCCGTTCTGATTTGTGTATGATATACCTGTTGGCAGACCCTGATTGGTACAAGACTTGCTTATTGCTGTGCCCTCTATGATATGTGCCAGCTATGATATGTGCCAGCTATGATATGTGCCGTTATGATTTGTGTATGATATACCTGTTAGCAGACCCTGATTGGTACGAGACCTGCTTATTGCTTTGCCCTCTATGATATGTGCCAGCTATGATATGTGCCCTCTATGAAATGTGCCTGCTATGATATGTTCCCTCTATGATAAATGCCAGCTATGATATGTGCCAGCTGTGATATGTGCCCTCTATGATATGTGCCAGCTATGATATGTGCCAGCTATGATATGTGCCCTCTATGATATGTGCCAGCTATGATATGTGCCGTTCTGATTTGTGTATGATATACCTGTTGGCAGACCCTGATTGTTATGAGACTTGCTTATTGCTGTGCCCTCTATGAAATATGCCAGGTATGATATTTGCCAGCTATGATATGTGCCGTTCTGATTTGTGTATGATATACCTGTTGGCAGACCCTGATTGGTACCAGACCTGCTTATTGCTGTGCCCTCTATGATATGTGCCAGCTATGATATGTGCCCTCTATGAAATGTGCCTGCTATGATATGTTCCCTCTATGATAAATGCCAGCTATGATATGTGCCAGCTGTGATATGTGCCCTCTATGATATGTGCCAGCTATGATATGTGCCAGCTATGATATGTGCCCTCTATGATATGTGCCAGCTATGATATGTGCTGTTCTGATTTGTGTATGATTTACCTGTTGGCAGACCCTGATTGGTACGAGACCTGCTTATTGCTGTGCCCTCTATGATATGTGCCCTCTATGATATGTGCCAGCTATGATATGTGCCCTCTATGATATGTGCCAGCTATAATATGTGCCGTTATGTTTTGTGTATGATATACCTGTTGGCAGACCCTGATTGTTACGAGACCTGCTTATTGCTGTGCCCTCTATGATAAATGCCAGCTATGATATGTGCCAGCTGTGATATGTGCCCTCTATGATATGTGCCAGCTATGATATGTGCCCTCTATGATATGTGCCAGCTATGATATGTGCCAGCTATGATATGTGCCTTCTATGATATGTGCCAGCTATGATATGTGCCGTTCTGATTTGTGTGTGATATACCTGTTGGCAGACCCTGATTGTTACGAGACCTGCTTATTGCTGTACCCTCTATGATATGTGCCCTTTATGATATGTGCCAGCTATGATATGTGCCGTTATGATTTGTGTATGATATACCTGTTGGCAGACCCTGATTGGTACAAGACCTGCTTATTGCTGTGCCCTCTATGATATGTGCCAGCTATGAATTGTGCCCTCTATGATATGTGCCAGCTATGATATGTGCCATTATGATTTGTGTATGATATACCTGTTGGCAGACCCTGATTGTTACGAGACCTGCTTATTGCTGTACCCTCTATGATATGTGCCCTTTATGATATGTGCCAGCTATGATATGTGCCGTTATGATTTGTGTATGATATAGCTGTTGGCAGACCCTGATTGGTACAAGACCTGCTTATTGCTGTGCCCTCTATGATATGTGCCAGCTTTGATATGTGCCCTCTATGATATGTGCCAGCTATGATATGTGCCATTATGATTTGTGTATGATATACCTGTTGGCAGACCCTGATTGGTACGAGACCTGCTTATTGCTGTGCCCTCTATGATTTGTGCCAGCTATGATATGTGCCAGCTATGATATGTGCCGTTATGATTTGTGTATAATATACCTGTTGGCAGTCCCTGATTGGTTCGAGACCTGCTTATTTCTGTGCCCTCTATGATATGTGCCAGCTATGATATGTGCCAGCTATGATATGTCACGTTATGATTTGTGTATAATATACCTGTTGGCAGACTCTGATTGGTACGAGACCTGCTTATTGCTGTGCCCTCTATGATATGTGCCAGCTATGATCTGTGCCAGCTATGATATGTGTCCTCTATGATATGTGCCAGCTTTGATATGCGTCCTCTATGATATGTGCCAGCTATGATATGTGCCGTTATGATTTTTGTATAATATACCTGTTGGCAGACCCTGATTGGTACGAGACCTGCTTATTACTGTGCCCTCTATGATATGTGCCAGCTATGATATGTGCCCTCTTTGATATGTGCCAGCTATGATATGTGCCAGCTATGATATGTGCCGTTATGATTTGTGTATGATATACCTGTTGGCAGACCCTGATTGGTACGAGGCCTGCTTATTGTTGTGCCCTCTATGATATGTGCCAGCTATGATATGTGCCCTCTATGATATGTGCCAGCTATGATATGTGCCAGCTATGCTATGTGCCGTTATGATTTGTGTATGATATACCTGTTGGCAGACTCTGATTGGTACGAGACCTGCTTATTGCTGTGCCCTCTATGATATGTGCCAGCTATGATATGTGCCGTTATGATTTTTGAATGATATACCTGTTGGCAGACCCTGATTGGTACGAGACCTGCTTATTGCTGTGCCCTCTATGATATGTGCCAGCTATGATATGTGCCCTCTATGATATGTGCCAGCTATGATATGTGCCCTCTATGATATGTGGCAGCTATGATATGTGCCAGCTATGATTTGTGTATGATATACCTGTTGGCAGACCCTGATTGGTACGAGACCTGCTTATTGCTGTGCCCTCTATGATATGTGCCAGCTATGATATGTGCCGTTATGATTTGTGTATGATATAACTGTTGACAGACCCTGATTGATACGAGACCTGCTTATTGCTGTGCCCTCTATGATATGTGCCAGCTATGATATGTGCCCTCTATGATATGTGCCAGCTAAGATATGTGCCGTTATGATTTGTGCATGATATACCTGTTGGCAGACCCTGATTGGTACGAGACCTGTTTATTGCTGTACCCTCTATGATATGTGCAAGCTGTGATATGTGTCCTCTATGATATGTGCCAGCTTTGATATGTGCCCTCTATGATATGTGCCAGCTATGATATGTGCCGTTATGATTTGTGTATGATATACCTGTTGGCAGACCTTGATTGGTACGAGACCTCCTTATTGCTGTGCCCTCTATGATATGTGCCAGCTATGATATGTGCCAGCTATGATATGTGCCCTCTATGATATGTGCCAGCTATGATATGTGCCAGCTATGATATGTGTCCTCTATGATATGTACCAGCTATGATATGTGCCGTTATGATTTGTGTATGATATACCTGTTGGCAGTCCCTGATTGGTACGAGACCTGCTTATTGCTGTGCCCTCTATGATATGTGCCAGCTATGATATGTGCCCTCTATGATATGTGCCAGCTATGATATGTGCCCTCTATGAAAGGTGCCAGCTATGATATGTGCCGTTATGATTAGTGTATAATATACCTGTTGGCAGACCCTGATTGGTACGAGACCTGCTTATTACTGTGCCCTCCATGATATGTGCCAGCTATGATATGTGCCCTCTTTGATATGTGCCAGCTATGATATGTGCCAGCTATGATATGTGCCGTTATGATTTGTGTATGATATACCTGTTGGCAGACCCTGATTGGTACGAGGCCTGCTTATTGTTGTGCCCTCTATGATATGTGCCAGCTATGATATGTGCCCTCTATGATATGTGCCAGCTATGATATGTGCCAGCTATGCTATGTGCCGTTATGATTTGTGTATGATATACCTGTTGGCAGACTCTGATTGGTACGAGACCTGCTTATTGCTGTGCCCTCTATGATATGTGCCAGCTATTATATGTGCCCTCTATGATATGTGCCAGCTATGATATGTGCCCTCTATGATATGTGCCAGCTATGATATGTGCCGTTATGATTTGTGTATAATATACCTGTTGGCAGACCCTGATTGGTACGAGACCTGCTTATTGCTGTGCCCTCTATGATATGTGCCAGCTATGATATGTGCCGTTATGTTTTTTGTATGATATACCTGTTGGCAGACCCTGATTGGTACGAGACCTGCTTATTGCTGTGCCCTCTATGTTATGTGCCAGCTATGATATGTGCCCTCTATGATATGTGCCAGCTATGATATGTGCCAGCTATGATTTGTGTATGATATACCTGTTGGCAGACCCTGATTGGTACGAGACCTGCTTATTGCTGTGCCCTCTATGATATGTGCCAGCTATGATATGTGCCATTATGATTTGTGTATGATATACCTGTTGGCAGACCCTGATTGATACGAGACCTGCTTATTGCTGTGCCCTCTATGATATGTGCCAGCTATGATATGTGCCCTCTATGATATGTGCCTGTTATGATATGTGCCGTTATGATTTGTGCATGATATACCTGTTGGCAGACCCTGATTGGTACGACACCTGTTTATTGCTGTACCCTCTATGATATGTGCCAGCTGTGATATGTGTCCTCTATGATATGTGCCAGCTTTGATATGTGCCCTCTATGATATGTGCCAGCTATGATATGTGCCGTTATGATTTGTGTATGATATACCTGTTGGCAGACCTTGATTGGTACGAGACCTCCTTATTGCTGTGCCCTCTATGATATGTGCCAGCTATGATATGTGCCAGCTATGATATGTGCCCTCTATGATATGTGCCAGCTATGATATGTGCCAGCTATGATATGTGTCCTCTATGATATGTACCAGCTATGATATGTGCCGTTATGATTTGTGTATGATATACCTGTTGGCAGTCCCTGATTGGTACGAGACCTGCTTATTGCTGTGCCATCTATGATATGTGCCAGCTATGATATGTGCCCTCTATAAAATGTGCCAGCTATGATATGTGCCCTCTATGATATGTGCCAGCTATGATATGTGCCGTTCTGATTTGTGTATGCTATATCTGTTGGCAGTCCCTGATTGGTACGAGACCTGCTTATTGCTGTGCCCTCTATGCTATGTGCCAGCTATGATATGTGTCCTCTATGATATGTGCCAGCTTTGATATGTGCCCTCTATGATATGTGCCAGCTATGATATGTGCCCTCTATGATATGTGCCAACTATGATATGTGCCGTTATGATTTGTGTATGATATACCTGGTGGCAGACCCGGATTGGTATGAGACCTGCTTATTGCTGTGCCCTCTATGATATGTGGCAGCTACGATATGTGCCAGCTATGATATGTGCCCTCTATGATATGTGCCAGCTATGATATGTGCCAGCTATGATATGTGCCCTCTATGATATGTGCCAGCTGTGATATGTACCAGCTATGATATGTGCCGTTCTGATTTGTGTATGATATACCTGTTGGCAGACCCTGATTGTTACGAGACCTGCTAATTGCTGTGCCATCTATGATATGTGCCAGCTATGATATGTGCCCTCTATGATATGTGCCACCTATGATATGTGCCCTCTATGATATATGCTAGCTATGATATGTGCAGTTATGATTTGCGTATGATATACCTGTTGGCAGACCCTGATTGGTACAAGACCTGCTTATTGCTGTGACCACTATGATATGTGCCAGCTATGATATGTGCCCTCTATGATATGTGCCACCTATGATATGTGCCCTCTATGATATATGCCAGCTATGATATGTGCCGTTATGATTTGCGTATGATATACCTGTTGGCAGACCCTGATTGGTACAAGACCTGCTAATTAATGTGCCATCTATGATATGTGCCAGCTATGATATGTGCCCTCTATGATATGTGCCACCTATGATATGTGCCCTCTATGATATATGCCAGCTATGATATGTGCCGTTATGATTTGCGTATGATATACCTGTTGGCAGACCCTGATTGGTACAAGACCTGCCTATTGCTGTGACCACTATGATATGTGCCAGCTATAATATGTGCCCTCTATGATATGTGCCAGCTATGATATGTGCCAGCTATGATATGTGCCATTATGATTTGTGTATGATATACCTGTTGCAGACCCTGATTGGAACGAGACCTGCTTATTGCTGTGCCCTCTATGATATGTGCCATCTGTGAAATGTGCCAGGTATGATATGTGCCCTCTATGATATGTGCCCTCTATGATATGTGCCAGCTATGATATGTGCCTTTCCGATTTGTGTATGATATACCTGTTGGCAGACCCTGATTGGTATGAGACCTGCATATTGCTGTGCCCTCTATGATATGTGCCAGCTATGATATGTGCCAGCTATGATATGTGCCCTCTATGATATGTGCCAGGTTTGATATGTGCCCTCTATGATATGTGCCCTCTATGATATGTGCCAGCTATGCTATGTGCCTTTATGATTTTTGTATGATATACCTGTTGGCAGACCCTGATTGGTACGAGACCTGCTTATTGCTCTGCCCTCTATGATATGTGCCAGCTATGATATGTGCCCTCTATGATATGTGCCCTCTATGATATGTGCCAGCTATGATATGTGCCGTTATGATTTGTGTATGATATACCTGTTGGCACACCCTGATTGTTACGAGACTTGCTTATTGCTGTGCCCTCTATGATATGTGCCAGCTATGATATGTGCCAGCTATGATATGTGCCGTTCTGATTTGTGTATGATATACCTGTTGGCAGACCCTGATTGGTACCAGACCTGCTTATTGCTGTGCCCTCTACGATATGTGCCAGCTATGATATGTGCCCTCTATGAAATGTGCCTGCTATGATATGTTCCCTCTATGATAAATGCCAGCTATGATATGTGCCAGCTGTGATATGTGCCCTCTATGATATGTGCCAGCTATGATATGTGCCAGCTATGATATGTGCCCTCTATGATATGTGCCAGTTATGATATGTGCCGTTCTGATTTGTGTATGATATACCTGTTGGCAGACCCTGATTGGTACAAGACTTGCTTATTGCTGTGCCCTCTATGATATGTGCCAGCTATGATATGTGCCAGCTATGCTATGTGCCGTTATGATTTGTGTATGATATACCTGTTGGCAGACCCTGATTGGTACGAGACCTGCTTATTGCTGTGCCCTCTATGATATGTGGCAGCTATGATATGTGCCCTCTATGAAATGTGCCTGCTATGATATGTTCCCTCTATGATAAATGCCAGCTATGATATGTGCCAGCTGTGATATGTGCCCTCTATGATATGTGCCAGCTATGATATGTGCCAGCTATGATATGTGCCCTCTATGATATGTGCCAGCTATGATATGTGCCGTTCTGATTTGTGTATGATATACCTGTTGGCAGACCCTGATTGTTATGAGACTTGCTTATTGCTGTGCCCTCTATGAAATGTGCCAGCTATGATATGTGCCAGCTATGATATGTGCCGTTCTGATTTGTGTATGATATACCTGTTGGCAGACCCTGATTGGTACCAGACCTGCTTATTGCTGTGCCCTCTATGATATGTGCCAGCTATGATATGTGCCCTCTATGAAATGTGCCTGCTATGATATGTTCCCTCTATGATAAATGCCAGCTATGATATGTGCCAGCTGTGATATGTGCCCTCTATGATATGTGCCAGCTATGATATGTGCCAGCTATGATATGTGCCCTCTATGAAATGTGCCAGCTATGATATGTGCTGTTCTGATTTGTGTATGATATACCTGTTGGCAGACCCTGATTGTTATGAGACTTGCTTATTGCTGTGCCCTCTATGAAATGTGCCAGCTATGATATGTGCCCTCTATGATATGTGCCGTTCTGATTTGTGTATGATATACCTGTTGGCAGACCCTGATTGGTACCAGACCTGCTTATTGCTGTGCCCTCTATGATATGTGCCAGCTATGATATGTGCCCTCTATGAAATGTGCCTGCTATGATATGTTCCCTCTATGATAAATGCCAGCTATGATATGTGCCAGCTGTGATATGTGCCCTCTATGATATGTGCCAGCTATGATATGTGCCAGCTATGATATGTGCCCTCTATGAAATGTGCCAGCTATGATATGTGCTGTTCTGATTTGTGTATGATTTACCTGTTGGCAGATCCTGATTGGTACGAGACCTGCTTATTGCTGTGCCCTCTATGATATGCGCCCTCTATGATATGTGCCAGCTATGATATGTGCCCTCTATGATATGTGCCAGCTATAATATGTGCCGTTATGATTTGTGTATGATATACCTGTTGGCAGACCCTGATTGTTACGAGACCTGCTTATTGCTGTGCTCTCTATGATATGTGCCAGCTATGATATGTGCCCTCTATGAAATGTGCCTGCTTTGATATGTTCCCTCTATGATAAATGCCAGCTATGATATGTGCCAGCTGTGATATGTGCCCTCTATGATATGTGCCAGCTATGATATGTGCCCTCTATGATATGTGCCAGCTATGATATGTGCCAGCTATGATATGTGCCCTCTATGATATGTGCCAGCTATGATATGTGCCGTTCTGATTTGTGTGTGATATACCTGTTGGCAGACCCTGATTGTTACGAGACCTGCTTATTGCTGTACCCTCTATGATATGTGCCCTTTATGATATGTGCCAGCTATGATATGTGCCGTTATGATTTGTGTATGATATACCTGTTGGCAGACCCTGATTGGTACAAGACCTACTTATTTCTGTGCCCTCTATGATATGTGCCAGCTATGATATGTGCCCTCTATGATATGTGCCAGCTATGATATGTGCCATTATGATTTGTGTATGATATACCTGTTGGCAGACCCTGATTGGTACGAGACCTGCTTATTGCTGTACCCTCTATGATATGTGCCCTTTATGATATGTGCCAGCTATGATATGTGCCGTTATGATTTGTGTATGATATAGCTGTTGGCAGACCCTGATTGGTACAAGACCTGCTTATTGCTGTGCCCTCTATGATATGTGCCAGCTATGATATGTGCCGTTATGATTTGTGTATGATATACCTGTTGGCAGACCCTGATTGGTACGAGACCTGCTTATTGCTGTGCCCTCTATGATTTGTGCCAGCTATGATATGTGCCAGCTATGATATGTGCCGTTATGATTTGTGTATAATATACCTGTTGGCAGTCCCTGATTGGTACGAGACCTGCTTATTTCTGTGCCCTCTATCATATGTGCCAGCTATGATATGTGCCAGCTATGATATGTCACGTTATGATTTGTGTATAATATACCTGTTGGCAGACTCTGATTGGTACGAGACCTGCTTATTGCTGTGCCCTCTATGATATGTGCCAGCTATGATCTGTGCCAGCTATGATATGTGTCCTCTATGATATGTGTCATCTATGATATGTGCCCTCTATGATATGTGCCAGCTATGATATGTGTCCTCTATGATATGTACCAGCTATGATATGTGCCGTTATGATTTGTGTATGATATACCTGTTGGCAGTCCCTGATTGGTACGAGACCTGCTTATTGCTGTGCCCTCTATGATATGTGCCAGCTATGATATGTGCCCTCTATGATATGTGCCAGCTATGATATGTGCCCTCTATGAAAGGTGCCAGCTATGATATGTGCCGTTATGATTAGTGTATAATATACCTGTTGGCAGACCCTGATTGGTACGAGACCTGCTTATTACTGTGCCCTCCATGATATGTGCCAGCTATGATATGTGCCCTCTTTGATATGTGCCAGCTATGATATGTGCCAGCTATGATATGTGCCGTTATGATTTGTGTATGATATACCTGTTGGCAGACCCTGATTGGTACGAGGCCTGCTTATTGTTGTGCCCTCTATGATATGTGCCAGCTATGATATGTGCCCTCTATGATATGTGCCAGCTATGATATGTGCCAGCTATGCTATGTGCCGTTATGATTTGTGTATGATATACCTGTTGGCAGACTCTGATTGGTACGAGACCTGCTTATTGCTGTGCCCTCTATGATATGTGCCAGCTATTATATGTGCCCTCTATGATATGTGCCAGCTATGATATGTGCCCTCTATGATATGTGCCAGCTATGATATGTGCCGTTATGATTTGTGTATAATATACCTGTTGGCAGACCCTGATTGGTACGAGACCTGCTTATTGCTGTGCCCTCTATGATATGTGCCAGCTATGATATGTGCCGTTATGTTTTTTGTATGATATACCTGTTGGCAGACCCTGATTGGTACGAGACCTGCTTATTGCTGTGCCCTCTATGTTATGTGCCAGCTATGATATGTGCCCTCTATGATATGTGCCAGCTATGATATGTGCCAGCTATGATTTGTGTATGATATACCTGTTGGCAGACCCTGATTGGTACGAGACCTGCTTATTGCTGTGCCCTCTATGATATGTGCCAGCTATGATATGTGCCATTATGATTTGTGTATGATATACCTGTTGGCAGACCCTGATTGATACGAGACCTGCTTATTGCTGTGCCCTCTATGATATGTGCCAGCTATGATATGTGCCCTCTATGATATGTGCCTGTTATGATATGTGCCGTTATGATTTGTGCATGATATACCTGTTGGCAGACCCTGATTGGTACGACACCTGTTTATTGCTGTACCCTCTATGATATGTGCCAGCTGTGATATGTGTCCTCTATGATATGTGCCAGCTTTGATATGTGCCCTCTATGATATGTGCCAGCTATGATATGTGCCGTTATGATTTGTGTATGATATACCTGTTGGCAGACCTTGATTGGTACGAGACCTCCTTATTGCTGTGCCCTCTATGATATGTGCCAGCTATGATATGTGCCAGCTATGATATGTGCCCTCTATGATATGTGCCAGCTATGATATGTGCCAGCTATGATATGTGTCCTCTATGATATGTACCAGCTATGATATGTGCCGTTATGATTTGTGTATGATATACCTGTTGGCAGTCCCTGATTGGTACGAGACCTGCTTATTGCTGTGCCATCTATGATATGTGCCAGCTATGATATGTGCCCTCTATGAAATGTGCCAGCTATGATATGTGCCCTCTATGATATGTGCCAGCTATGATATGTGCCGTTCTGATTTGTGTATGCTATATCTGTTGGCAGTCCCTGATTGGTACGAGACCTGCTTATTGCTGTGCCCTCTATGCTATGTGCCAGCTATGATATGTGTCCTCTATGATATGTGCCAGCTTTGATATGTGCCCTCTATGATATGTGCCAGCTATGATATGTGCCCTCTATGATATGTGCCAACTATGATATGTGCCGTTATGATTTGTGTATGATATACCTGGTGGCAGACCCGGATTGGTATGAGACCTGCTTATTGCTGTGCCCTCTATGATATGTGGCAGCTACGATATGTGCCAGCTATGATATGTGCCCTCTATGATATGTGCCAGCTATGATATGTGCCAGCTATGATATGTGCCCTCTATGATATGTGCCAGCTGTGATATGTACCAGCTATGATATGTGCCGTTCTGATTTGTGTATGATATACCTGTTGGCAGACCCTGATTGTTACGAGACCTGCTAATTGCTGTGCCATCTATGATATGTGCCAGCTATGATATGTGCCCTCTATGATATGTGCCACCTATGATATGTGCCCTCTATGATATATGCTAGCTATGATATGTGCAGTTATGATTTGCGTATGATATACCTGTTGGCAGACCCTGATTGGTACAAGACCTGCTTATTGCTGTGACCACTATGATATGTGCCAGCTATGATATGTGCCCTCTATGATATGTGCCACCTATGATATGTGCCCTCTATGATATATGCCAGCTATGATATGTGCCGTTATGATTTGCGTATGATATACCTGTTGGCAGACCCTGATTGGTACAAGACCTGCTAATTAATGTGCCATCTATGATATGTGCCAGCTATGATATGTGCCCTCTATGATATGTGCCACCTATGATATGTGCCCTCTATGATATATGCCAGCTATGATATGTGCCGTTATGATTTGCGTATGATATACCTGTTGGCAGACCCTGATTGGTACAAGACCTGCCTATTGCTGTGACCACTATGATATGTGCCAGCTATAATATGTGCCCTCTATGATATGTGCCAGCTATGATATGTGCCAGCTATGATATGTGCCATTATGATTTGTGTATGATATACCTGTTGCAGACCCTGATTGGAACGAGACCTGCTTATTGCTGTGCCCTCTATGATATGTGCCATCTGTGAAATGTGCCAGGTATGATATGTGCCCTCTATGATATGTGCCCTCTATGATATGTGCCAGCTATGATATGTGCCTTTCCGATTTGTGTATGATATACCTGTTGGCAGACCCTGATTGGTATGAGACCTGCATATTGCTGTGCCCTCTATGATATGTGCCAGCTATGATATGTGCCAGCTATGATATGTGCCCTCTATGATATGTGCCAGGTTTGATATGTGCCCTCTATGATATGTGCCCTCTATGATATGTGCCAGCTATGCTATGTGCCTTTATGATTTTTGTATGATATACCTGTTGGCAGACCCTGATTGGTACGAGACCTGCTTATTGCTCTGCCCTCTATGATATGTGCCAGCTATGATATGTGCCCTCTATGATATGTGCCCTCTATGATATGTGCCAGCTATGATATGTGCCGTTATGATTTGTGTATGATATACCTGTTGGCACACCCTGATTGTTACGAGACTTGCTTATTGCTGTGCCCTCTATGATATGTGCCAGCTATGATATGTGCCAGCTATGATATGTGCCGTTCTGATTTGTGTATGATATACCTGTTGGCAGACCCTGATTGGTACCAGACCTGCTTATTGCTGTGCCCTCTACGATATGTGCCAGCTATGATATGTGCCCTCTATGAAATGTGCCTGCTATGATATGTTCCCTCTATGATAAATGCCAGCTATGATATGTGCCAGCTGTGATATGTGCCCTCTATGATATGTGCCAGCTATGATATGTGCCAGCTATGATATGTGCCCTCTATGATATGTGCCAGTTATGATATGTGCCGTTCTGATTTGTGTATGATATACCTGTTGGCAGACCCTGATTGGTACAAGACTTGCTTATTGCTGTGCCCTCTATGATATGTGCCAGCTATGATATGTGCCAGCTATGCTATGTGCCGTTATGATTTGTGTATGATATACCTGTTGGCAGACCCTGATTGGTACGAGACCTGCTTATTGCTGTGCCCTCTATGATATGTGGCAGCTATGATATGTGCCCTCTATGAAATGTGCCTGCTATGATATGTTCCCTCTATGATAAATGCCAGCTATGATATGTGCCAGCTGTGATATGTGCCCTCTATGATATGTGCCAGCTATGATATGTGCCAGCTATGATATGTGCCCTCTATGATATGTGCCAGCTATGATATGTGCCGTTCTGATTTGTGTATGATATACCTGTTGGCAGACCCTGATTGTTATGAGACTTGCTTATTGCTGTGCCCTCTATGAAATGTGCCAGCTATGATATGTGCCAGCTATGATATGTGCCGTTCTGATTTGTGTATGATATACCTGTTGGCAGACCCTGATTGGTACCAGACCTGCTTATTGCTGTGCCCTCTATGATATGTGCCAGCTATGATATGTGCCCTCTATGAAATGTGCCTGCTATGATATGTTCCCTCTATGATAAATGCCAGCTATGATATGTGCCAGCTGTGATATGTGCCCTCTATGATATGTGCCAGCTATGATATGTGCCAGCTATGATATGTGCCCTCTATGAAATGTGCCAGCTATGATATGTGCTGTTCTGATTTGTGTATGATATACCTGTTGGCAGACCCTGATTGTTATGAGACTTGCTTATTGCTGTGCCCTCTATGAAATGTGCCAGCTATGATATGTGCCCTCTATGATATGTGCCGTTCTGATTTGTGTATGATATACCTGTTGGCAGACCCTGATTGGTACCAGACCTGCTTATTGCTGTGCCCTCTATGATATGTGCCAGCTATGATATGTGCCCTCTATGAAATGTGCCTGCTATGATATGTTCCCTCTATGATAAATGCCAGCTATGATATGTGCCAGCTGTGATATGTGCCCTCTATGATATGTGCCAGCTATGATATGTGCCAGCTATGATATGTGCCCTCTATGAAATGTGCCAGCTATGATATGTGCTGTTCTGATTTGTGTATGATTTACCTGTTGGCAGATCCTGATTGGTACGAGACCTGCTTATTGCTGTGCCCTCTATGATATGCGCCCTCTATGATATGTGCCAGCTATGATATGTGCCCTCTATGATATGTGCCAGCTATAATATGTGCCGTTATGATTTGTGTATGATATACCTGTTGGCAGACCCTGATTGTTACGAGACCTGCTTATTGCTGTGCTCTCTATGATATGTGCCAGCTATGATATGTGCCCTCTATGAAATGTGCCTGCTTTGATATGTTCCCTCTATGATAAATGCCAGCTATGATATGTGCCAGCTGTGATATGTGCCCTCTATGATATGTGCCAGCTATGATATGTGCCCTCTATGATATGTGCCAGCTATGATATGTGCCAGCTATGATATGTGCCCTCTATGATATGTGCCAGCTATGATATGTGCCGTTCTGATTTGTGTGTGATATACCTGTTGGCAGACCCTGATTGTTACGAGACCTGCTTATTGCTGTACCCTCTATGATATGTGCCCTTTATGATATGTGCCAGCTATGATATGTGCCGTTATGATTTGTGTATGATATACCTGTTGGCAGACCCTGATTGGTACAAGACCTACTTATTTCTGTGCCCTCTATGATATGTGCCAGCTATGATATGTGCCCTCTATGATATGTGCCAGCTATGATATGTGCCATTATGATTTGTGTATGATATACCTGTTGGCAGACCCTGATTGGTACGAGACCTGCTTATTGCTGTACCCTCTATGATATGTGCCCTTTATGATATGTGCCAGCTATGATATGTGCCGTTATGATTTGTGTATGATATAGCTGTTGGCAGACCCTGATTGGTACAAGACCTGCTTATTGCTGTGCCCTCTATGATATGTGCCAGCTATGATATGTGCCGTTATGATTTGTGTATGATATACCTGTTGGCAGACCCTGATTGGTACGAGACCTGCTTATTGCTGTGCCCTCTATGATTTGTGCCAGCTATGATATGTGCCAGCTATGATATGTGCCGTTATGATTTGTGTATAATATACCTGTTGGCAGTCCCTGATTGGTACGAGACCTGCTTATTTCTGTGCCCTCTATCATATGTGCCAGCTATGATATGTGCCAGCTATGATATGTCACGTTATGATTTGTGTATAATATACCTGTTGGCAGACTCTGATTGGTACGAGACCTGCTTATTGCTGTGCCCTC
Source organism: Taudactylus pleione (assembly GCA_031769625.1). Lineage (NCBI taxonomy): Eukaryota > Metazoa > Chordata > Amphibia > Anura > Myobatrachidae > Taudactylus > Taudactylus pleione. The sequence continues at coordinate 339,733 of JAUIMM010000490.1, forward strand.
TATGATATGTGCCAGCTATGATCTGTGCCAGCTATGATATGTGTCCTCTATGATATGTGTCATCTATGATATGTGCCCTCTATGATATGTGCCAGCTATGATATGTGCCGTTATGATTTGTGTATAATGTACCTGTTGGCAGACCCTGATTGGTACGAGACCTGCTTATTACTGTGCCCTCTATGATATGTGCCAGCTATGATATGTGCCCTCTTTGATATGTGCCAGCTATGATATGTGCCAGCTATGATATGTGCCGTTATGATTTGTGTATGATATACCTGTTGGCAGACCCTGATTGGTACGAGGCCTGCTTATTGTTGTGCCCTCTATGATATGTGCCAGCTATGATATGTGCCCTCTATGATATGTGCCAGCTATGATATGTGCCAGCTATGCTATGTGCCGTTATGATTTGTGTATGATATACCTGTTGGCAGACTCTGATTGGTACGAGACCTGCTTATTGCTGTGCCCTCTATGATATGTGCCAGCTATGATATGTGCCGTTATGATTTTTGTATGATATACCTGTTGGCAGACCCTGATTGGTACGAGACCTGCTTATTGCTGTGCCCTCTATGATATGTGCCAGCTATGATATGTGCCCTCTATGATATGTGCCAGCTATGATATGTGCCCTCTATGATATGTGCCAGCTATGATATGTGCCAGCTTTGATTTGTGTATGATATACCTGTTGGCAGACCCTGATTGGTACGAGACCTGCTTATTGCTGTGCCCTCTATGATATGTGCCAGCTATGATATGTGCCGTTATGATTTGTGTATGATATACCTGTTGGCAGACCCTGATTGATACGAGACCTGCTTATTGCTGTGCCCTCTATGATATGTGCCAGCTATGATATGTGCCCTCTATGATATGTGCCAGCTATGATATGTGCCGTTATGATTTGTGCATGATATACCTGTTGGCAGACCCTGATTGGTACGAGACCTGTTTATTGCTGTACCCTCTATGATATGTGCCAGCTGTGATATGTGTCCTCTATGATATGTGCCAGCTTTGATATGTGCCCTCTATGATATGTGCCAGCTATGATATGTGCCGTTATGATTTGTGTATGATATACCTGTTGGCAGACCTTGATTGGTACGAGACCTCCTTATTGCTGTGCCCTCTATGATATGTGCCAGCTATGATATGTGCCAGCTATGATATGTGCCCTCTATGATATGTGCCAGCTATGATATGTGCCAGCTATGATATGTGTCCTCTATGATATGTACCAGCTATGATATGTGCCGTTATGATTTGTGTATGATATACCTGTTGGCAGTCCCTGATTGGTACGAGACCTGCTTATTGCTGTGCCCTCTATGATATGTGCCAGCTATGATATGTGCCCTCTATGATATGTGCCAGCTATGATATGTGCCCTCTATGATATGTGCCGTTATGATTTGTGTATGATATACCTGTTGGCAGACCCTGATTGTTACGAGACCTGCTTATTGCTGTGCCCTCTATGATATGTGCCAGCTATGATATGTGCCATCTATGATATGTGCCAGCTATGATATGTGCCCTCTATGATATGTGCCAGCTATGATATGTGCTGTTTTGATTTGTGTATGATATACCTGTTGGCAGACCCTGATTGGTACGAGACCTGCTTATTGCTGTGCCCTCTATGATATGTGCCAGCTATGATATGTGCCATCTATGATATGTGCCAGCTATGATATGTGCCCTCTATGATATGTGCCACCTATGATATGTGCTGTTCTGATTTGTGTATGATATACCTGTTGGCAGACCCTGATTGGTACGAGGCCTGCTTATTGCTGTGCCTCTATGATATGTGCCAGCTATGATATGTGCCCTCTATGATATGTGCCAGCTATGATATGTGCCCTCTATGATATGTGCCAGCTATGATATGTGCCGTTATGATTTGTGTATGATATACCTGTTGGCAGACCCTGATTGGTACGAGACCTGCTTATTGCTGTGCCCTCTATGATATGTGCCAGCTATGATATGTGCCTTCTATGATATGTGCCAGCTATGATATGTGCCCTCTATGATATGTGCCAGCTATGATATGTGCTGTTCTGATTTGTGTATGATATACCTGTTGGCAGACCCTGATTGGTACGAGGCCTGCTTATTGCTGTGCCCTCTATGATATGTGCCATCTATGATATGTGCCAGCTATGACATGTGCCCTCTATGATATGTGCCAGCTATGATATGTGCCGTTATGATTTGTGTATGATATACCTGTTGGCAGACCCTGATTGGTACGAGACCTGTTTATTTGTGCTAACCCTGTGTTTGCTGGAGCTCTCTAGACTGTAGCCACCCTCCTGCTGTTTTGGAGTTACTAAGGTCTGTTTGTATATCCATGTTGCACTACACAAATCCATGGCTGGTTATCCTGAAACCCCATGAATAGGTGAGAAGCTTACTTGGTATTTAGGGCCTGATTCAGAGCCGGTCGCTATTTGCGGTCGTTCGGCCAGAAAATAGGGGTGGCTATTCAAATGAACCGTTCGCTCTTTGCGGTCTGTTCACGCTCCTATGTCTGAACGAGCGAACAAAACTTGCGGTCGTTTTTTGAAAAAATACGCCCCCTGGCCGCTCGCATCCTACGTCATGTCCGCTATTTATTAGATTAATCGAGTACATCGACCAGCGTATGAACTGCTCGCTATTCTTGTGGTTGCTTTTTCCTACCGCAATCTTGCGAGCAGTTCTGGCTATAAAATAACCCAGTGACGTGGTCAATGACGCAGCTGTATTAATTATGCACACCCTTAAAACGCCCGTTTTGACCTTTAAGCACGCCTGCGTTCGGATCTCCACTCCCCGTTTTCAAGCACCTTCCCCTGTTACCACCCACATACGCCTCATTCTGTCACTCAAAATAGCAGGTATTCGCTATTTAGCGAACAAACGATTTTTGGCCGCACTGACTGGTTCGCGCATGCGTATTACGATCCGTATGCATGCGCAGTTGGGCAAACATCGCTCGGAGCAAACGAGCGGCCGCTTACGAACGGCTCTGAATCAGGCCCTTAGTTGCTTCTACCTGTTTCCATATATTTGTGGAATTCAATTTGTTTAATACAAATGCCTACTCTCCTGGACCGGCTAGGAGTCCCGTGAAAATCGTGCCATGCTCCTGGCCGCCCGGAAAAGTAGGCACGTCTCCTGGTCAGCCACCACCGGCCCACATATCCCCAGACCCCACACCCCCATGCAAATACACCCGGCAGCAAGGGGGCCGCACTTTGCCCCTAATGCTGGGTAATGTTCCCGGCCATGCCTCCATATTCTGCACCTTGTCCCCCCTGCTGTGCCAACCCGGCTGCCGAGAGTGAATCATAGTGAGACTATCATCCTTGACATAATTAATTCTCCAAAGTTTACTGTTGTTCTTGAAATGCAGAGTGAGCTAAATAACAGCATTAATTGGGAAACCCAGAATCTCTTTTTTTACTCCTGTAACATATTTAAAGTCTTGTATTGATACCATCCTCAGTTTCTCTTCTTGAACCAGCTTCAGTAAATAATTTTGTGGTGTAAAAAATATAAAAATATATTTGATAAAAAAACAAGCAGAATCCAATCAACATTATTCCTGACCCACCAGTTCCTTTTGAATGGATTTATGTTGTACCCCAAACTGCAGACGCTGAAAGTCTATATTGATGGTACCCTGGCTCAGAGATTTACCCACTCATCTACCTCTCCTACTGCAAATCCAATATTTTTTGTCAGAAAAACGGATTATGGTTGAACCTATATGTCACAAGTCGCCAGCGTGCCTTGCTACATACCTGTGCTCCGGTTGTTTCTCCTCCTCCAAGTTGCCAGCCACATGCCCGGACTTCTGCTCTTGTGCAATGTGCTTCTGCTCTTGTGCGCCGCACTGGGGTGACAATTTCTGTTGCTAGGAGACTGGGACGCCGGATTACAGCATGTGATGCTGGATGACGTGTCCTCCTCACCTGTGGATTAACATTAATCACCTGTGCTATTACTCCATTGGGTTCATTCCTTTTTTAATCCTGCTGGTTCTTTGCCGGCTTGCCAGCTATAGCGTATCTGTACGTGTCCTTCCGGTTCCTGCCAGTCATGTTCCTGCTCGTCTGTGCCTGTTATGCCTCTACCCTATAGATTCTCTGTCCAAACTCTCATTCCTCCATCTAGAGTTCTGATATACTGCTATCTACGGATTGATCCAGGTCGTGCTGTGCCTGCGGCCTTGCCGATCTTGTGGCCATCACAGCCTGAACATCCCGGCTGTCATAGCCACACCTCGGCCTGCAAGGCCGCAACACAACCTGTAATCACCTCGGCTCTCAAACCGCATTCCGGTTGTCATACCCGCACCTCGGCCAGCAAGGCCGCAACAATATCTGTAATCACCTCGACTCTCAAGTCTCATCTCGGCTGTCATAGCCGCACCTCGGCCCGCAAGGCCGCAACACAACCTGTAATCACCTTACCTCTCAAGCCACATCTGGCTGTTACAGCCGCATCTCAGCCCGCAAGGTCGCAACACAATCTGTAATCACCACGGCTCTCAAGCCGCATCCCGGCTGTAATAGCCGCACCTCGGCCCGCAAAGCTGCTACACAATCTGTAATTACCTTGGCTCTCAAGCCGCATCCCCACTATCATAGCTGCACCTCGGCCTGCAAGACCAGATCACAATATGTAATCACCTCAGCTCTCAAGCCACATCCTAGCTGTCATAGCCACATCTCAGCCCGCAAGGTTGCATCCCGGCCCTCAAGGCCGCACCTCTCAACCTGCATTCACTCAGGCCCTCAGGGCCACATCCCGGCTACCTTTGCTGACCTTCAAAGACTCTCACCCTATCAGTATCTATCAGTCGCATTTCATTCTGTGGCCTTAGGAATTACAGTGTAAGCCTCTACTATCCCGAGTACAAGACCAGGGGGCCGTCTAAGTATCGGTGAACGTATCATGTTTTATGGAAACAGCGGGTGTCTGCTATTGGCAGAAGTCCTCCCCAGAGTGGCTCTAGGGGTCTTACACAGTGATTCCTAATGGACCTTAACATTATAGCCAGCCAAATACAGTCATGGCTGATATGGATCCAGGCATGAATCCTGCACAAGTTTTGGCCACACAAATCCAAGCCCTCACCCAGGAGGTGCAGGAACTGTCCTTGCGTGTGGAGGAGGTTCGCTAACCATCTGTCCAAGCCTCGGGCAAAAAGCCTAAGGTGAATCTACCAGATCAGTTTTCAGGAGATTGCAAGCAATTCCTAAATTTCAGGGAGAGTTGTAAACTATACTTTAGACTACGACCTCTTTCATCTGGTACCAAGGCCCAGCGTGTTGGTGTAGTCATCTCTTTGCTCCAGGGTGATCCTCAAACCTGGGCCTTCGTTTTCCCTTAGACTCATAACGCCCTAAAATTGGTCGATGGGTTCTTCAAAGCTTTAGGGCTCCTCTATGAAGACCCCGATAAAGCAGCTTTGGCTGAGGCAAATCTGCGATCCCTAAAGCAAGGGCAGAAAGCAGCTGAGGATTATTTTACCGAGTTTTGTAAGTAGGCAGTTGATTGTGGATGGAATGATACAGCATTACGCAGCTAATTTCATCTTGGACTGTCGAAACAGATAAAAGATATCTTAGTCCAATATCTGGTGCCTGTGACTCTGGACGATCTTATGCATCTCGCCATCCGCATTGATCACTGCATCAGAGAATGTAGACTTGAGAAGGATCTTCCGACCTTCCCCCCTCGGTTGGCAGAATGGGAATGCGTTATTTATCAAGGAGAACCAATGCAGATAGCAGCTTTCCGTTTGTCTGCACAAGAGAAGCTCTGCCTCTACTGCGGAGGAAAAGGTCTCACTGCCAACTCTTGCCCATCTAAGTCGGGAAAAGGCAATATCTAGATCTACTGGGGGAACTACATCTAGGCCTCCGATTCACCCAAAAATTCCATCTTAGTACCTGCACTTGTTCAGGTAGGTGGAAAAGAAATTTCTGCTTCCGCCTTCGTGGATAGTGGAGTGGCTGGAAATTCTATGGACTTTTCCTTGTTCAAGACACTGGGAATTCCATCAGAAGTTCTTACACCTCCGATTTCCATCTGCGGACTTGATGGAAGTTCACTATCCAATGGTGTTATAAAGCTCCAAACCCCATCTATTAGACTCACCGTGGGAGCATTACTTACGGAATCGGTCACCTTTTACCTGCTGCATTGTCTCCGATTGCCATGGCTCAGGAACCACAACCCGGTTCTAAACTAAAATTCTGGCAAGATCGTCCAATGGGGTTCAGCCTGTAGGTCCAGGTGTCTTTCCCTTACAGTCCGGGCAGTACAACCTTCTCCACCAATTGCTTCCTTGGAATTATCTGCCCCATACCATGATTTTATTGATGTTTTCTCTAAGAAAAAGGCAGATACTCTACCCCCGAAAAGGCCTTACGAAATTACCTAAAGGCAGATTGTATGCGCTTTCTATTTCTGAGAATAAGGCTATGGAGGAATACATCCAAGACGGTTTTTCTAAAGGCTTTATTCATCCTTCACAATCACCTGTTGGGGCAGGCTTCTTCTTATTTGTCAAGAAGAAAGATGGGTCCCTTTGGCCTTGTATAGATTATCGGGGTCTTAACCAGGTTATGGTAAAAAATTCTTACCCTCTGCTGTTGATCTCTGTTCTTTTTGACCAATTACGGGAAGCCACCATCGTTTCAAAGATTGATCTCTGAGGAACAAATAATCGTATCTGAATCAGAAGGGGTGACAAATGGAAGACAACTTTTAACACTCATTCTGCACACTATGAATACTTACTCATGCCCTTTGGAATCGCCAATGCCCCGGCTGTCTTCCAGGATCTAATCAATGATGTCCCACAATTTTCATGGTGTATTTACTGTAGTTTACCTGGATGACATACTGATCTATTCCCAGTCACTGGATTAACACCGTTATTATGTTAGACAGGTACTACAGAAACTCTATGAAAACTATACGCGAAACTTTAGAAATACGAATTCGAAGTTAAAGAGGTCTCCTTCCTGCGCTATATATCATTTCCTCTCCTGGCTTCTCCATGGATCCCGGCAGGGTGAAAGCAGTGCTTGATTGGGTCCAACCCACTACTTTAAAAGCAGTCCAACGTGTCCTCGGATTCGCAAATTATTATCGGAGGTTCATCAAATCCTTCTCCACTATCGTGGCGCCAGCAGCTAACCAAGAAAGGAGCTGACTCAGCCAATCGGTCCTCACAAGCTATCCAGACTTTGACAAACTAAAGACCGCATGCACTTTTGCTCCTTTTCTTCGTCACCCAAATCCTGAGTTTCCGTTTGTTGTGGAGGTGGATGCTTCTGAGGTTGGAGTTGGGGCCATATTGTCTCAGAAGGATCCCAAGGACAACATATTACATCCCTGTGCCTTCTTTTCTTGAAAGTTCGCCCCTGTCGAGAAAAATTACGACGTGGGCAATCGCAAGTTACTCACCATAAAATGGGCGTTTAAGGATTGAAAACACTGGCTGGAGGGGGCCAAACATCAAATCACTGTCCTGACCGATCCTACAAATTTGTCTTACATCGAGACAGCAAAGATATTGAACTCCAGGAAAGCTCGCCGGGCATTGTTTTTTACACGCTTTAATTACATCATTTCCTTTTGGCCCAGATCCAAGAACATGAAAGCTGATGTCCTCTCTCAAAGTTTTCTTCCAATTCAGCAGTCTACTACCTGATAATCCCAGTTCTCAGATTCATGTGGCTGTTACCCATAAATTGACGGATGGCCTTCAATCTTTTCAGTCGGAAGCTCCACCTGGAAAACCGCCGGCACTGCTATTTGTTCCAGAGAGACTCAGAGAATTAGTTCTGGTAGACTTTCATTCCAGCAAAGCTGCAAGTCACCCAGGTATTTCCAAGACTCTTGACCTGCTCTACCAATTGGTATGGTGGCCATCATTGTCTCAAGATGTTCAAGAGTTCGTTCTGGCCTGTGACATCTGCGCCAGGAACAAGACTCCTCTGGTCGCTCCTACTGGCCTGTTACTACCGCTCTCATTATCTTCTAAACCCTGGACCCATATTGCTATGGATTTCGTGGTGGACCTTCCTCATTCCTCACGATGTACCGTCATTTGGACTGTGGTGAATCGGTTTAGTAAAATGGCACATTTCATTCCTTTAACCAAACTCCCCACTGCTAAAGAGCTTTCCACTCTGTTCATCCAACATATCTTCCTGTTCCATGGTTTACCTCTGGACATTGTATTGGATCGAAAAACACGGGGCTCAATTCAGACCCACTCGCTAGATGCGTTCACATGCACCCAGCGCATGCAAATTTGGCAAAGGCAGGCAATCGCACAGTAAGGCATTAGCATGCCCACTATGTCTTAGCGTGCGATCGCATTGTGTATGCAGATGCCCACCAGCCTGTCTTAAGATGCCCACTTGTGCATGTCATGTCCAGGAAGTGTATGCAACCATCGGTAACATCGAGTAGTATCGGAAGCAATCGCAGCGCTTGTTGCTGACCATACCCTACCGTAAGCACTGCGAGTTATTCAGTGTGATTTTCAACCATGTGACGTGTACTATGATGCTGTGTCTTAATTATGCACACCTCTGAAATGGCGTTAAGACGCTCAGGCACGTGTTCACACCTCCACTCCCCCATTTCTAGCGGCCAGCCCCTGTCACAACCCACAAACGGCTTCTCCCGTCACTCAATCGGCCTGGCTATCTATGCGCAGAGAGCGAACGCTTCCCGATCATTCGCACTAATTCGCGCACATGCACCGCGATGCACACGAATGTGCAGAATGCAAACATCGGCTGGCTGCGTGTGAACGCAGCCTAGCAAGCGGGTCTGAATCAGGCCCTGTGACCGGACGCCTTTTGCCTAGGCCAGCCCTGGTCACGGGTTAGCGCTTTTGGACTCCCACTCACCGTCAGTGACCGCCTGTCACTGACTCCGCCCACTGCACCATGGGCGTTTAACGATGCTGCCACCACCAAACTCTACCATCGGTGTTTGGAACCACTTTTTACGTTACCCTCAGGCTCCTACCTCGGCACCTGGAACCGTTTCTGCTGCATATGCGTTTGATTAACTGCGGACACACCTCCTGTTTGGTGTTGGCTGTTTCCTCCTGATCCCTCGCAATGGACCAGGTCTGCATGGTAGCTTGGCACAGGGCTTGAACTTGGAGACAATGAGCTCTTATCCAGAACAGCCAGAGAACGGAATAGCGTTTGGCGCAATTCTTTTGGTCGCAGGGTACAGATATAGTCGAAGGAAAGGCAAGATGTTTATTGCTCTCAGTCTTAAAAAGACCCTCCCTTCGGATTGAAGGGGAATTTCAGCATACAATACCAGATGTTACAGCAATTCTTCTCCACACAGGTTTTCAAAGATGTACAAAATACAGGGCTCACAGTCCCTCTTTTTAACTCATTCTTACACACAATATCACAGGGGGGTAAACCCACCCTGTGTTCCACTCAACCAATCAGGCTGTCTCACATAATATAATTTAACAACATATTACATTTCAAAGGAGCCACCCAAACCTAAACAAAACTGATTTATCATATAGTAATAACTGTTTCCTAAGCTAGTTGACATAACATTTCACAGGAGATAGTAAATGACATTCATCCTTCCCAATGGGAGTATCAATCAATTTGGCATTTCCAACCTTAACACATTCAGCTTTTAGAAGTGACATCCAAAAGGATCTTCTTAAAAACAAATTGTCTTTTCAAAAGGAAGTTCTGTACATGAAAGGTTTGGCTATATGACACTAGTCACACCTTTACACAGAGAACTTCCAGTCACCCTATTCATCAGACCTCCTGCTAAGGGAATGACAATTAGCATCTAGTTTCCTGCAACCACAGAGGCTGGTCATGTCATATACAAAAAGTGCATTTTCTCTACAAAATATACATTTAAACCATATAGTGCATAGCCTATTAAATATACTCTGCTCCATGCACTAATGCATTGCAGATCAGCTGCAGTGCATTACAGCAATACATATATACTTTAATACAGTTTATCATAAACCATGTGCAGTGTGCTTTTAAACTGTGGGTCTGATTCAGACTCAGACGCAAGCGGCCGTTCGCTCGTAGTCCGTACGAATGGAAATATGTAAAACAAAGCGCTCGCACGTTTGATCGCTCATAGCTAGGCTTCCGCCCCACATTCACCCAACCCCTCCTCTAGCTAGTGAGCGTTCAAAATAGCGAACGCTCTACTCGTCTTTGGTTGATGTCTGCGCTCACACAAGTAATTTCCGGAAGTTGGCCTGTCAGTTTTCGATTGCCTTGTTTCTCGTTTGGCAAACATACTTGAATCGATTGGTGGCAATCACCATATTAAGTTACTTAATTGAACCTCAAATGCTTTCAATCTTTTTTTTTTTTTGAATGTCAATAAACTTTATTGTTTGTATTGTGTGACATTTGTTCCGCTGAATCCGTACGGTTATAAGGACAAAGCAGGTTTATAGTATAATTCTAAAGAATGTTTCTGTTATTAATGTTTTCCTTTTGGTTTACAAACAGATTATATGGTTATTCCGTTTGTTCTGACCTTTGCTAACGCATCTAAATGCATCAAGCCAATCATAAGTCCCAATATATTTTTGGGGTTTTTTCACATGACTCACACATTAACCAATAGAATTGTTCCTTTTAATTATGAAAGTACATTAGCCAATCAGATTTTTCTTGTACCTTTATTAAAACTGTTTTGTGTGAAAAAAATCATTGCCGTCATGAGAGCCAGTGTGCTCACACGCCGTGAGTTGCTGGTCCTTACTGAAGTAATGGACCAGAGAATAACCACACGCCAGCCCCCCGTCACCAATATAATTAAGCGGCGGGCATACGCGGAGGTGCGGCGTCATCTGCGTTCCATGGGCTACCGCCAGAACATCGGCCAATTGGAGCTCAGATGGTCTGATCTGTGACGCAGGTTACCACGCCTGCTCGAGTCTCTCCGGCTGCGGATCCGTCGGCGTAAGTGTATATGTGAATGGTTTAATCTTAATCTTATTTGCATAATGTACTTTGCTAATGTCAATTATCATTAATGCGTGTGCATGTTTGCAGTATGGCCTTGTTTTGTTATAAATTATACCTTTTATTTGTGTATGTGAATTTAGGCTAAAGTTTTTTTGTTTTTTTTTAAATGTATGCCAATTTAATTAATCTTTTGAACTAGCCATCATTTAGGTTAAGAGCAGATAGTGAGGCAGCGAAGAAGGCCGGCCCAACCCCTATCCCCCAATCCAACCCTCTATTCCCCTGCCCACTCCTCCCCAAATTCACCACCCTCCCCTGACCTTGCCATCCATATTTCCCCTCCATCTCCAGGCCCCCAATCCCAAACCACCCCTCCCTCCCCTGTCATACCCATCCATATTTCTACTCCCTCCCCTGATCCACCCTTTCCATGTTCCACTCCCTCATCTCTTTCCCAACTCACCCCTCCCACATCACATCTTGATTGGCCGACATCATCCGAGGATGAGATTGGCCACTCAGCCCCGGTTCTGGATGCTGAAGGTATTTTTTTTTTATTTTTGGTGGAAGTAATGTTTTGAAATGTTCCCTATATGCATACACTGTGGGGTTTTTTTGTTGTTGTTTTTTGTTTTTTTGACATTATATTTCTTTTTTATACATTTTTTTATGAATTTTAAATTTGCCCTGTGTACATAAAAAATTCAGTTTAGTACAAATCTGCTATTTTTTTTAAATATAAAAAAATGTTGGTTTAACATTGCGCATATGACACATGCCAAACCACTACCACTTGTGTCTTTCATGTTTTTGTATTAACTTTGAAATTGTCAACTTGTGTTAGGCTTACTTCATATGCAAATGTTTTAGTTCTAACCACTGTCATATTTTTTTTATTTTTTTTATTATTTTTTTTTTACATTTGCTTTGTGGTTGAAAGTTTACAATGTGGAGTTTATTTTAATAAATGTGAAATGTTTGCCCCATTTTGCATGGTATCTTATCTTGTTTTATATGTTAATTCTAATGACCATTAGAAAAAATATTAATGTCTACATTTTAGTAATACACACATTTCTCTTTCAACAGAGGCACGGATGCAGAATGATGCAATATTTGAGGAAATTGGGCGTTTTCGTGGCCATATTATTGGCATTCTACTTTGTGTGGACCATTTGTTGGCCTTCAGGAGGCCTTAATTGTGCTTTATTTGGTGTGTTACAGTTGGTCATTTGTTTTTCTAAAAATAAAAAAAAATTTGGTTAATAACTCTCTTTCCTTGCCTCTAACATTTTAATCCCTGGATAAATAATAAGTTTGCATTTGTTGAATGTGTTTTGACATTTTGAAAAGGAATATTTGGTAACTCCAAGTAATTATGAAAGTGGTCATTTTAATACCATTACATTTAATAAGAATTTTTTCAAATTCCTTAACACACATTGGGCCTGATTCAGAGCCACTCGTAAGCAGCCGCTCGTTCGTTCCGAGCGATGTTAGCCCAACTGCGCATGCGTACGGATCGTTATACGCATGTGCTAACCAGTCAGTGCGGCCGAAATTCATGTGCTCGCAAAATAGCGAATGCCTGCTATTTTGAGTGACAGAAAGAGGCGTATGTGGGTGGTAACAGGGGAAGGTGCTTGAAAATGGGGAGTGGAAATCAGAACGCAGGCGTGCTTAAAGGTCAAAATGGGCGTTTTATGGGTGTGCATATTTAAAACAGCAGCGTCATGGACCACGTCACTGGGTTATTTTATAGTCAGAACTGCTCACAAAATTGTGGTAGCAAACACCAACCCCAAGAATAGCGAGCAGTTCATACCCTTGTCGATGTACTCGATTAATCTAATAAATAGCGGACATGATGTAGGATGCGAGCGGCCAGGGGGCGTATTTTTCCAAAAAACGAACGCAAGTTTTGTTCGCTCGTTCAGACATAGAGGCGTGAACAGACCGCAAACAGCGAACGGTTCATTTGAATAGCCACCCCTAGTTTTAGAACGAACGACCGCAAATAGCGAGTGGCTCTGAATGAGGGCCATTATTTTTTTTTATGGATACATTTACATAAACGTGTTTGTATTAGTCTTTCCCTCCATACTGCTTCACCATAATACCTTTTGTTATTAAAAATAAAATAAATAAAAAAAAAAAAAAACCTGTGTAAAAAGTGAATTTGTAAAAAAAACATTTTAGCCACATTTGTAACAGTTTACACTTGGGCCAAAATTAAGAAGGTATTGTCCCATTTTTAAACTCCAAAAATTTTGTGTAACTTATCGTAAAAAAAACAAACACATTTTTCAAATCAAACATTTAATAAACACAACACAAACACGCTTAATATACATTTAAAATAAAGGACATCAAGAACTGGTTGTAGATGTAGCATGCCAACATGTTTCCACAATTCATGGTAATAATTCATTTGTCCAGATGTAAAATGCCATTTTGGAACATATTTGTCACAGTCGATTATTTTCAGGTAGTATGCAGGTTGTTTATTTGTTGGTAAAAAAAGAGAAGAAAAATTTAAAAAAATTACCACATTTGTATTTTAACAGTCAAAAAATATCATATTACATATGTTTGATTAACTAAATGAGTGAAAAAAATTACCTGAAAAAACGTGCCACAACGTCATCACGTATGGCCCCCCAGACACTCTCCTCCGACCAACCACGGGGGGGCCATCCTCAGCAAAGGCATCCTCTGGCTGCATTGGGACACCACTCCTTATGGCGATGTTGTGAAATATCCCACACAGGACCACAATTTTGGAAACCATAGGTGGCAAATACATTAGGTTGCCACCAGAGCGGTGGAGGCATCTAAATCGGCCTTTTAAAAGGCCAATGCAGTGCTCCACCACCTGCCTGGTGGCAGTAAGTGTGGAATTATATTGACTTTGTGGCCCTGGTGTAGGAACCAAATAAGGAGTGAGCAGCCAGGGCGTGCAAGGGTAACCACTGTCTCCTGTGAAAATTAAAAAAACATCAGTACCATTTACAAGTCAACAGTGTTTATTTTTAAAATTAAGGGTACCGCTTACCCAGAAGCCACACATCACCATCTTGTAGGTTGTTTAATTTGTGCCAAAGCCCCAATTGCTGGATGACAAAAGAATCATGTGCACTTCCGGGAAATTTGTCATTCAGGGACAGGATCTGGAGGGAGGCATTACATACCACCATTACATTCACTGAATGGAAATGTTTTCGGTTCCTAAATATTGCCTCCAGCACTGCTGGAGGATGAAGTGGTATGTGAGTGCCGTCCACAACCCCTATGATGTGTGGGAAGCCTGCAATTTCGAAAAAATTTAGCTTAACCACATTAAGGGACCCTGTATCCAATGGCATATTAATAAAATGATGGATGTGCTTAAATAGGGCATCCATTACCGCCCTCAGGATTCTTGAAAGGGAGGATTGGGAAATTCCAGCAACTATGCCTACTGTGGTCTGGAAGGATCCTGAGGCACAAAAATGTAACACCAACATTAACTGCATAAGTGGTGGTATTGCTGTTGGATTGTTAATTTGCCTTTCAAGATCACTCTCTTTTAATGAAAGAGTGTCTAGGATGATTTTGGGTGTTAGGCGGTAACGCCTTAAGAACACATCATCAGGCATTCCAAAAAGGGTGACACGTGTTCGAAATATCTGGGGCCTTGCACGCCTACGAGGCCTACACCTAGGAGGATGTCCAGGTTGGTCAGTGTCTGGGACGATCGCCACTATAATTTGCCCAACATCAATCTGAAATGTTAGACAATGTAGTTATGTTTTCGAAATTTAATAATGTTAAAATATATTTATCTTTTTTTCATATAAAGAAGAATCTTACAGGGTTGGGCAGTGACATCTTGCAGTAAACCTACGATTTAGATTTTGTAAAGAAATAAAAAATAGAATTTAAAAAAAACAAGACAGGCTAAGGCCAATATATCAAGAATGCATGCACTACACAGATGATGTTGAGTTATTCTTGGATTCTACAGTAAAATTGTAATGTACGCTTAACCCACAGACAGGAGATGGTCAAACTATACACAATACATTAAAAAATTAACGCTTAATGATACGCTTAACCCACAGACAGGAGATGGTCAAACTATACGCAATACATAAAAAAATTTGAAACAAAAAAATTGCATTGCAAAACCAACTTGTTTTTAGGTACACCAATCTTCATAGCGTGACCCCTAAAAAAACCTACACAAATGTACAGAAATAAAGGGTTATAATGTAGAAAAAAAAACACTTACCACACAAAGACGAACACACCAAAATAAACGAAATCCCAAAAACCAAACAAAAACAATCTAAAAACTAAATAAAAGCAAAGTAAACACGTATTAACGTTTAAAATGTGAAAAATATTACCAAGTTATAATAGACCCAAATTAAAAATTACAAACTTACAAACAAAAATTGGCAGATAGGGCTAGGCATGCAGGGGGGACAGGTGGTGGGCCAACCCCTGTGTCATTGGAGCTTACAGATTTGGAGGAGCTGGCACAGGGGTGTGTGCAGGAAGAGGAGGTGTTTGGCATGTCCAACATGGACACAGATATGCCAGACTTTGCGGCTCCACATGTTGCCGCAGGTAAAAAATTTTGAAATTTTTCTAAATAATGTAGAAGTAAAGTTTCAAATGTACTAATTTTATTTTTTTACAATCTTTTCCACACAGGCACAGAAGAGGACGAGTCTGCTCCAGAGGTGAGCTTTGGTCGCAGTAGATCTGCTGGCTCCGCAGGGGAGGAAGCAGTATATCCGACTGGGCACTCTGTGGCAGACAGTCCAGGGCATTCCCCCTCACAGGCAGTGGCCCTCCTCACAGATCTCCATAAAAAAACGGATAAGAACACAGAGATTCTGATGAGGATGGACGCCAATCTGCTACGGGTGGAGGACGCCCTTGAGGAAATTGCTGCGGCCAATGTGAGAATAGCAAATGCCTTGGAGCAGCTCGTCTGCCTACGCATGTTGGAGCCGCCCTCCCTTCCTGCCGGAACATCAGGGCCCTCCACCTCTGGCGCAACATCGGCCATCCCTCAAAATGTGCCTAGCCCTATGCCTAGGCCAGAGGCAACAACATCTACCTCTGGCCAGGCCAGGTGCAGGAGCACACGGACAAAGTCATGCTCCCAGCAACACCAGGCCAAGCGGACGAAAAGACATTGACAGCACTGGCTAATTTCCACAAAATCCATCTCTGTGTTTGCCCCATATTTGTGCACCGCAAAACCTCCCTCTCCTTTCTTGTGATATTTTTATTTTGTAATATTTGTTATTTGTGCAATTGACACTAATTTCCTTTTTGGCTGACCCAAACAAAAAATTTTTTTTAAAAATTACATTAATAAAATTTTTGAGCAAATCCAAAAACCAAAAAAAAAATTGCTTTGAAATTTCATTATCAACTGGGTAAAAGGCACTGCAACAAACATACTTAAATACATGAGAAAGATCATATACTAAAATGTTTGTACCCCCCCAAAAAAAAGGTAACAGGTAAGTAAACAATAGCACAAGCTAAGTAATTAGTAGGTGATTATCTTTGTGAATTTAAACCAAAACAAAAAACAAAAAAAAAGGAAATATGCCAACAACATGCATACAAAATATAGCAAATAAAACAAGCACTTTTCAAATAACATAACAAATGAAACATTTATTAGGTGATTGCTGTTGTGATTTCCAAACATACAAACAAATAGGATCACAACATGCGTTCCAAATGTAGCTAATAAATCAGGGTCATTGCACATCACATTATAACAAGTGATCCAATTATCAGGTGATTGGTCTTGTGCCTTATTCAGGAGAATAACAAAACATCGATTCGCTAAGGGAGCTACGAAGACACCATCATCTTTGCGAGATCCAATACCCTACTACAAGCTGAACGAGCAATCATAATGGAAACTGGATCACGCAGTGACGTATCACAACTTCCGTTCAAATATTGCGCTCGTACAAGATAATGAATGTACGCCCAAAGAACGGCTTGACACGCCAGCGTTTTTAAATCTCCACCCCCGTCACCACCCATAAACGGACCATTCTGTCAATCAAATTACATAGGTCACTTCCTGCTCACTGTGTATACGAGCGAAAGAAAACTGACTGCAAAGATACGGCAGCACATGCGCAGTGATAACCGGACGCATGCGTGGTTGGAAAACATTGAATGCGTACGAGCGAACAAAGAATTGCATCCGGCTCTGAATCAGGCCCTGTGTCCTCACTGGGACCGTAACTGTTTCAGCGCTGGTCACAGTGGCTCCCAGCGTGCAGCCACATTCTACCTACACTCCCCCAGTGCAGTGGGTCCTGGCCGCGGCATATAAAACATTAAAAACACACTTATTAACACTCAGCGCGTAGCGCAGAGTATACATTTACACTGGGCGCCTGGCATCTTTTTGTCCTTTTAAAATGGTGCCGCAGCACGGGGGTTAACCCCTTCAGTGCCGCTGCCACCATTCCACACGTGAAGCCGGCCTCCGGCCACAGGCCCACAGTTCATTGATCGCTTCTGAAAGATCTTCTGTTCTTCCTGAGGCATCAGTCTTAGTTTATCTTCTGGTTACCATCCCAATCCAATGGGCATACAGAGTGGGTTGACCAGTCTCTGGAACAGTATCTCCGGTGTTTTGTCTCCAAGTGCCATAACGACTGGGTGAGCTATTTATCTATGGCTGAATTTGCTTTTAATAATTTTTGCCACTCTTCTTCCACAGTCTCTCCTTTTTTCTGCATCACCTGACTGCCCCCTAGAGCAAATTCCTTTGAACCTAATGTCAGGATTCCTCTTCTCCATCTTCAGTCCCTCAACTCCTCTCTGCTTGGAACAAGGTGCACCAGTGTCTCCTCAAAGCTTCATTATGTTCTAAGACACTGGCGGATAAATGCTGTAAGCCAAGTAATTTCAAAGTTGGGGCTTTGGTCTGGTTGTCGGCAAAGAACATAAGGCTCCATCAGCCTTCCCAGAAGCTTGGTCCTAGATACATTGGACCATTCTGGATCATGGCTCAAGTCAATCTGTGGCCTTCTGGCTTAAATTGCCTAACACGCTGAATATTAATAACACCTTTCACTGTTCTTTACTTAAGCCAGTATTCTTCTCCTCTAAGTTCATATCTAAATGTCCTGGAAAACCAACTCCAGTGCTCATCCAAGGTCAACAAGAATTTGTGGTGAAGAAGATTTTAGACTCCAGGTTTACGCGAGGACAGTTACATTTTCTGGTTCACTGGAAGGGGTATGGACCAGAAGAGCGTTCTTGGGTCCCTAGAAGCCTTTACATGCTCCGAAGGTAAAACAGAGATTTCTCAAGGACTTCCCCAACAAACCTGGTTCTAGGGTTCCTCGTCAATGGGGGGGGGGTTACTGTCACAAGTCGCTAGCATGCCTTGTTACATATCTGTGCTCCAGTTATCTCTCCTGCTTCAGGTCACCAGTCACATGCCCGGACTTCAGCTCTTGTGCAACGTACATGCTGTACTGGGACTACAACATCAGTTGCTAGGAGACTGGGATGCTGTATTACAGCACGTGATGCTGGATGATATGTCCTTCTCACCTGTGGATTACCATTAATCACCTCGGTTCTCAAGATGCATCCCAGCTGTCATAGCTGCACATCGGTCTGCAAGGCCGCAACACAATATGTAATCACCTCGGCTCTCAAGCCGCATCCTGGCTGTCATAGCCGCACCTTGGTCCGCAAGGCTGCAACACTACCTGTAATCACTTCAGCTCTCTAGCCACATCCCGGCTGTCAAAGCCTCTCCTCGACCCTGAAGGTCACATCCCGGCCCTCAAGGCCTGCATTCACTCCGGGCCTCAGGGCCACATCCCGCCTACCTTTTCCTACCTTTAAAGACTCTCACCCTGTCAGTATCCATCAGTCACATAACATCCTGTGGCCTTATACTGTGTAAGCCTCTACTATCCCGAGTACAATACCAGGGGGCCGCCTAAGTACCGATGAACGTATCATGTTCTATGGGAACAGCGGGTGGTTACTATTGGCAGAAGACCTCACCAGAGTGGTTCTAGGGGTCTTACATGATGATTCCTAAGAGGCCTTAATACTACATTTATTATAGAGCTCTTAATACAGTGAATATTAAAAACAGATATCCTTTGCTACTCATTTTGGAACTTTTTAAGAATATCTACAGTACGTGGGACAAAGATGTTCACCAAACATCATTTGAGAAGATATAAAAGTAACTGGGGGTGGGACTGCGCTGAACCCTTGGTGTAGGGCTAAGTGCGTTGCTACTGTAACGTGGTGGGGTCACTACTAACCTCACTAGGTACATGAATAGATCTAAAACAAAGGGGACGTATAGCACATCCTTTAGCCCAATATGTAAAAATTAGGGAGGCAATCTCAAATCTTTTTTTTTATATATATATAAATATATATCCATATTTTTTTTTTTTTATTGAGACAAAGAAAAATGTACAATCATGAGGGTTTATAAGAGACAGGACATCACACAGGGTATGGTAGTGGATTAAGCATAGTATTACAGTTACAGAAGCTATAATCACAATGTATCCGAGAAATCAATATACAATAGTAAAAACTAGTTCGATTGTCTCTTGTTTTACTTTATGTCATCATAGCATCAGACAAAGAGAAGAAAAGTCCATGGTGTAATGTAGGTTCCTCATGAGTACATTTAACATGAAAGATTTTTAATCTGTGTCTTCAAATTTGTAATTTTAGTTGATGAACATAACAAATACACAAAGATTTATCATTAAAGAGAGGAATAAGCATAGATCAACTATTTGTGTCTTATTTGAAGATAAGGAAACCTTGTGAGAGAAGAAGAAAGAACGGAAAACAGGAAAAAGGAGAGATTGGGGGGGTAGGATATTGGAGAAATAGCCAGGAGAGTGGGAGGGGAAGGAAGGGGAGTAGGGTAAAGGGATGGGGGGGACCCAGGACTATGCTGTATGATAATATGAAGCCATGAATCATATGTCGTACTTCACGATCGGAGTATGTGGTTATCAGGAACTAATTGAGATTGTAGCCATTTTGTGGGTTGGAAGCATCTGAGTATGAGGTGTTTGATGTCGTTAGATTGTGAGTAGATATATTGTTCCCAGGTTTCAAAGAACTTCTTTACGCCAAGTCCCTTTTGGAGGGAGGCTTCCACCCTGTCCATTTTAAATATTAACAAGAGTTTGTCTTTAAACATACTAATAGAAGGAGGGTGAGGAGAGAGCCATTGCTGCAGGATACTCTTTCGGGCTATGTTGGATATTATAGTAATAACCTTCCGACTACCCAGGGTTAAACGAGCACAGGGATCAAGAAACCCCAGTACAGCCCATTCTGGGGTCAATGTAAATGTTTGAATGATATTTGAAAGATACAAAACGTTCAATTTACACCCAGAATTGTTTCATCTGATCACAGCCCCAGACACAGTGACACAAAGTGGCAGGAGAGGTGTTGCATTTGGGACAAGAAGAAGAGTTAGACAGCCCAATTGTAAGCGCACGGGATGGGGATATATAGCCTCTATAAAATATTTTATATATAATTTCTCTGTATGTGGTCGCTGATAAGGTATTTAGTGAGTATGAGAGAGTGTTTAATATGTCGGATATTTGGAGATGTGGAAATTGTTCCTGCCATACCGTAATACCTGTGCGATGTTCACAAGAGAAAGAGAAAGAGGGAGCATGTAAAAAAGAATAAAAAAAGAAATCGATCTGGGGACGTGGTTAGGGCGGATAAAGGCCGAATCTATTAACTTGCTCCAGTCATTTGGTGAGAGATTATGGAGAACTTTGTCAACATAATGTTTAGATTGAAAAAAGTTGAATGTTTGGAGTTTTAGGACATCAAATTTTTCTACAGCTTGTGAAAAATGTAATGATGTGTGCAAAGAAGTATCTATTATGCATCTAATTGAGGAGAGTCCTGCTTTTGACCAAGAACGGAATGGATAATTGGCCTGACCATTTTGAAAGGCTGGGTTACCCCATAGTGGAAGAAAGAGAGATAAATATGGGTTTAGGTTCCAGGATTTTCTTATTTTGAACCATATTGATCTTGTGGAGGTAATTATTGGGTTGTCTAGAGATGCAGGAGGAATATCAGGTATGAGCTGTTGTTCTAGCTCTGAGTTAGCATAATGATTGGTAGAGTTGAGCCAATCTTTAATGTAACGGCATATGGCTGCCTGCTTATAGAAGGCAATGTGAGGAAAATGTATGCCTCTTTGTTTTTTTGGAGAATGTTAAGACTAATTATTGGTTTATTACCTTTCCATATAAATCTACGAAAAGCTGCATTTAAAATGTGTTCATCTTTATTAGATATTACTAAGGGCAGGACTTGTAGGGGATAGAGAAGTTTTGGAAAAGTTATAATTTTTATGAGCTGGGCTCGCCCCAGAAAAGAGAGTTGTAGGTTTTACCAGTTTTTTAGTTCTAGCGTGATTTTAGATATTATCTTAGTTATGTTAAGTGAATATAGAAGAGAAATGTTTTTTGGTAGTTGAATCCCTAGATAAGGGATACAAGAAGGGGCCCATGTAATGTTAAGATTTTTAGCCCAATGGGGACATAGGGGCTGATTCAGACCCACTCACAAGCGTACAGCGCTCGCAAGCGGGTTGATGGTCCCCCACTGCGCATGCGCCACCTCCGGCATGCACATGCGCGAGACCTGTCCTGTGACTGCAGCTCAGTCACTACGGGTCTCTCTACAAGATGGGGCAGCTGTCAAAGGTGAGTGACAGCTTGCCCTGTATTGTAGGCGGGGATTGTACAAATGCAGGCGTTCTCTTAGGAACGCCTGGCATTTGTGGGCGGCCCTACCAGTAGTGGACTTCCTGCTCTATTAAAGCAGGAAGTCCACTCGGGCTTGCGGGAGCTGAGACCTTACCACAGGTTGTCGTCACAAGCCCGATGGACGTGATAATCACGACGGTATCCAGGCCACTTGCACAAGCTGTGGTTGGTCACCCACAGCTTTGCGAGCGGGCTGGAGAAAAAAAAAACACGCCCTGATTCAGAGCGAGCGCTCGCCAGCAGCAAGCGGCTCTGGATCAGGCCCCTAGTTCTTGAGAAAGGGTCATAGCTAGCGATTTTTGAACATTGATTGTGAAACCTGAAATTAACCAGAACTGAGAGATCGTAGAAAGTACCTCCTGCATACTTTCTTGGGGATTGGAAAAGAAAAGCAATAGGTCGTCCGCAGAGGCTAGGATCTTAAGAGAACTAGAGCCTATAGGGTTACCCCTGAAACTATTTAAAGTTTGTAGTATGCGTATTAAAGGATCTAGGTCTAGGTTGAATAGAAGGGGGGACATTGGACAACCCTGTCGTGTACCCCTAGCCAACTCAACCGTTGTACTTATCGAATCATTAATAATTAGTTTGGTTTTGGGGTTGGTGTAAAAGAAGCAGATGAGGTTAATGAAATATGGACCAAATTCTCTTTCTTTTAGTATATGATAAAGATGTGCCCAAGCTATTTGTATAACGCCTTATCCGCGTCAAGGCTCAGTAGTACGCTTTGTGTGGACTTAGAGTTTTTATAAGCAATGATAGCGGAGATGGCCGACGTAATGCCTGATACTGAGTGACGTGTGCTGGGGAAACCTAACTGGTGATGTGTCAGGAGATTGGGCATTAATGTTTGTAAGCGGGAGGCAATGAGTTTTGCTAAAAGTTTAAAGTCTTGATTTAAGAGTGTGATAGGACGGTATGATTCTGCTAATTCCTCGTCTTTTTAGGTTTGGGTATTAGTATGGTGTGGGCTTCATTGAAATTTGGGTATTGTGTCTGGCCTTTTAGAATAAGCTGAAAGAGAGAGGTGAGGGTTGGGATTAATTCTTCACAAAGGAGTTTATAGTATTCACCACTGAAACCATCTGGACCCGGAGATTTGTTAAGTTTTAGGGCCCCAATGGCTTGGTGAATTTCTTCTGCTATTATGTTAGTTTCCATTAGGTCTCTCTGTGAGGTTTCTAATTTAGGAAGATTTGCCTCAGCAAGTAATGAATGTGATAATTGAGGTGAGTCTGGAGTAGCCCTATAGAGTGTAGAGAAATAGGAATGGAATTGAGGTTATATCTGACTGAGAGGTGATATAAGATCCTGAGTGTTTTAATCTTGGGATAAACCGTCTTTTATCTTGTTGGCGAACCATGTATGATAATAGTTTGCCCGCCTTACCTCCCCATGTGAAATATCTATTTTTGGTATAGGATACTTTCATTTGGGGCTCATTACAGACAAAGGTCTCCAATAAGTGTTTATGTTGGATATATAGGGGTATATTCAATTGGCCGCAAGGTTTTGCGAGGAAAAAACCTCGCGCCCCTCGCTGCCAATTTCGAAATCCCGCGGGTATGCGCGCTCCCGATACCCGCGGGATTTAAATAAAAAAACAGTGGGCGCGGGGTTTTCATCACTGAAAACCACGCTCCGCGTAAATTTAAAAAATGTAGTCTCCGCGGCTCCCGGCGGCCTCCCCTCTCTCTTCTTACTGGAGAGGGAGCTGCTGGGAGTCCCGGGGGCTGATGGGAGGAGCAATTCCAGGGGGGCCACACACACCGCACCGGGTGTCATACACACACTCATGCACTTATACACACACACCACACAGTCACTCATACACACTTACATACACCACACACACACACACTCATATACACACACACACCACACACACACAGTCACTCATACACACACACACACCACACAGTCACTCATACACACTTACATACACCACACACACTCATATACACACACACACCACACACACACAGTCACTCATACACACACACACACCACACAGTCACTCATACACGCTTACATACACCACACACACTGACATACTCATATACACACAGTCACTCATACACACACACACCACACAGTCACTTATACACACACACACCACACAGTCACTCATACACACATACACCACACACACACTCATGCACTTATACACACACACACACACCACACAGTAACTCATACACACTTACATACACCACACACACACACACTCATATACACACACACACCACACACACACAGTCATACACACACACATCACACAGTCACTCATACACACTTACATACACCACACACACTGACATACTCATATACACACAGTCACTCATACACACACACACACCACACAGTCACTTATACACACACACACCACACAGTCACTTATACACACACACACCACACAGTCACTCATACACACACACACACACACACCACACAGTCACTCATACACACTGACATACAGCACACACACTGACATACTCATATACACACACACACACCACACAGTCACTCATACACACTGACATACAGCACACACACTGACATACAGCACACACACACACACTGACATACAGCACACACACACACACACTGACATACAGCACACACACTGGCATACACCACACACACTGACATACAGCACACACACTGACATACAGCATACACACTGACATACAGCACACACACTGACATACAGCACACACACACACACACTGACATACAGCATACACACTGACATACAGCACACACACTGACATACAGCACACACACTTACATACAGCATACACACTGACATACTCATATACACTGACATACAGCACACACACTGACATACAGCACACACACTGACATACTCATATACACTGACATACAGCACACACACTGACATACAGCACACACACTGACATACAGCATACACACTTACATACAGCATACACACTGACATACTCATATACACTGACATACAGCACACACACTGACATACAGCACACACACTGACATACAGCACACACACTGACATACTCATATACACACACTCATACACACACTCATGCACCACACACACTGACATACAGCACGCACACTGACATACAGCACACACACACACACACTCATACACACTGACATACTCATATACACTGACATACAGCATACACACTGACATACACCACACACACTGACATACAGCACACACACTGACATACAGCACACACACTGACATACTCATATACACACACTCATACACACACTCATGCACCACACACACTGACATACAGCACACACACTGACATACAGCACACACACTGACATACAGCACACACACACACACACTCATACACACTGACATACAGCACACACACTGACATACAGCACACACACTGACATACTCATATACACTGACATACAGCACACACACTGACATACAGCACACACACTGACATACTCATACACACACTCATGCACCACACACACTGACATACAGCACACACACTGACATACAGCACACACACTGACATACAGCACACACACACACACACTCATACACACTGACATACAGCACACACACTGACATACAGCACACACACACTGACATACAGCATACACACACTGACATACTCATATACACACTGACATACAGCACACACACACACTCATACACACTGACATACTCATATACACACACTCATACACACACACACACCACACAGTCACTCATACACACTGACATACAGCACACACACTGACATACAGCACACACACACACTGACATACTCATATACACACTGACATACAGCACACACACTGACATACAGCACACACACACTGACATACTCATATACACACTGACATACAGCACACACACTGACATACAGCACACACACACTGACATACTCATATACACACTGACATACAGCACACACACTGACATACAGCACACACACACTGACATACTCATATACACACTGACATACAGCACACACACTGACATACTCACCGGTGCTGCAGAAGAGTCGGCTCCTGACGCTGGATGCAGAAGAAGATGAGAAGACAGCGCTTCGGAAGGTGAGTAATTAAGGACTAATTAAGCTAATTGGATACTTCCAATTGCTTAATTAGTCCTTTGGGGAGGGGAGGGCGGTTGTCAGAGCAAGTACACGTGATTTTTCCTAAGAACATTGATTTCTGGAAAAATCACGCTTGCTCAGGAGGTGCGCAAAAAAAACCTCCCGGCGCGTGTTTTTAGAAAAAACACGCACCTAATAGAATAGCAAAAAACCCGCACCTGCAGGAAAAACCTGTCAGGTGCGGGTTTTGGGCTTTTCTCGCAGCCTATTGAATATGCCCCATAGGGTTTTATTTGTTTCATTCGGGTCCTGTAAATAGGTGTGATATGCATTACTTAGATTATGGTTAAGTATTTGCATTTTTTTCTCTCCGATCTCTATTTTTCCGAGACATGTATGCGATGATACGGCCACGTATGACAGCCTTTAAGGCGGTCCAAAGCAGTACAGGATTATTTTGTTGTAGTTGATTAGTGACTTCATACTCTTCCCATTTGCATTTTAGATAGCTTTTGAAATCTTCTTTGGAGTATAGATATGATGGGAAGCGCCAAGTTACATTTTTATTATGAGTGGTATAAAGTTCAATATCTAAGTAGATGTGTGGTCAGAAATGAGGATATTGTTAATATATGCTTTTTGTAGCCTAGGGATTAGCGAATCTGCAGTGAGAATGTGATCAATCCCAGTAAAGGTGTTATGTACGTGAGAGAAAGAAGTGAACTCTCTGCTATTATTGTTTAGTAATCTCCAAGAGTCTATTAGATTATGGTATGAGAGCAGCAAATGTATTCTGTCTCGTTGACCAGACTTACGTGTCGTGATATTGGGAGCTTTGTCTAGAGATGCATCGATGGTCAGGTTAAAGTCTCCACCAATAATGAGGTTTGGAGTATCCATTTTCATTACTAATTTCGATATTTTGGTGTAAAAGTCAAAGTTAGGGACATTGGGAGCATAAATGTTTAGTATAGTGTAGAGTTCTCCTGATATTTTGATCTTTAATATAATAAAACGACCTTCTGGGTCAATAATTGAGTTTAAAATGTTGTATTGAAGTTGTTTATTAAGAAGGATGGCTACTCCTCTTTGATTATGAGTGTAGGAGGCTGCAATGCATTCACCAATCCAGGGAGCTGATAATTTAGCATAAGGTCCCTCAACCCAATGGGTCTCCTGCAGCAATACTGTATCAGGATGGAAGGATTTAAATATGTGTATTTACCTTTTTTCTTTTCATGGCCGAGTTTACACCAGCCACATTCCATGAGAGGAAACACATATGTGTCTTAGCACTAATTTTGAATAAAGTAATAATGGTGAGGAATGGCAAACAGCCAAATCCACATTTAGTAAGACCTTTAATAGTTGATGAACTTGGTATTGGAGCTATCGTCCTGTCCCAGCTAGATGTACGATTAAGCTCTTGGAGGTATATACGACAACTAGAAACATGTGTTGATGTGGGTTTGGTTATGAACCCTGGTGTCCCAAGCCCACCGCAAGGGAGAAGGGAGGGGAAAAAGGGAAAGAAGGGACAAGTGTAAAATAGAGAAGAAAAAAACGTTGACATATCATATATTCTCCACCAAAGGTCAACAAACAAACATCAAAAGCTGGTTTTTTTTTTTTTAAGTACGCTAGACGTATCCCTGCAGGAGTCCTAGACTCAATGCATTGTAGAAATATATGGCATATCACCTCAGATGGAGGTAATGTGTTCAACCGTTAGGAGAGGGCTGATTTGTCCCAGCAGTAGGGTGTGGGTTTAATGAGACTTAGCTGCCTGCGGGGAGTCGAAGATGGTTGTTTTACCATCCAGTATCACCCTTAGTTTTGCTGGGTATAGTAGAGCAAACTTGATATTTTTTTCAAAGAGAAATTTGCAAACAGGACTGAATTCCCTTCTTTTGTGAGTGAACATGACCAAAAAGTCCTGAAAGATTAGAACAGTGAAGTCGCGGAGATAAAGGGAATTAGTTTTGTGGTATTCCCTTAAAATATTTTCCTTGTCACGGAAATCTAAAAATCTGGCTATCACCTGTCTGGAGGCACCATTTTTTGAGTTACGTTCTGGGCCAATACGATGGAAACGCTCAATTGCTACAGTACCTGCATTTGTAGGGACTTGGAGTACACTAATGAGATCAACGCTGAGGAGATCATTGAGGTCAGAGCCTTTGATGGATTCAGGGATACCTAGAAATCTTAAGTTGTTGTGTCTATTACGGTTTTCCTGATCATCTAGTTTCTCGGTTAATTCTTCAATTGCCTTAGATTTTAAATCTACAATATTTTGTAGGGTAAGTAAGGCATCCTCATTGTCACTAGTACGTTGTTCAAGGTCAGTTATCCTTTTAGTGTTAAGATTCTAGTCTGTTGAGGATCGTATTGATAGATAGTTGAATGGTGTCAAGTTTTTTATCCATGGACGTCCATCTGGTGGAAGATCAGTGTGTCTTCTTGAGACGCCTCCGAATTAGGGGAAGAGGGGTTACCCTCTGTTAAAGGAGGTTGGGAGTCATTTGATGGTTCCATGTTGTGAACCAGAGGTGTTTTATATTGGTGAGATTTATTTCCACCTTTGGTGTGTTTAGCCATTCTCTGGGGTAACGGTGTAACCTGTTTTAGAAATGTTTCCATACCAAGCAGGCAGAAGTGAGTATGAAAATATTTATATCCAGACAAGCCTGTACTCAGAAGCCCCTCCTAGGCAAAGTGGTTACATTAAGTCAAGACGTCTGAGTGGACCATTTACATAACTGTTACATTGTATATATGTAAAGATCAATATCACAGAGTACTTTGGTGTGAAGTAACATATAGTGGTGTCACCTACGCCTTGTTCCGAGATCTATGATGAAAGGGAGAGTATGTTCGCCCTCAAATCTAATCCGATATGGATTGCGGGTGAGTTACCTTCCCATTTTTTTTTTAATTATCTTTTTGACAATGGTATGCCAAGAACCACCAGCCGGTGTCAGCGACAACACAGAAAAGTGTCAGCAAATTATGATGTGTTGATTATTGGTAGTACGGGGCAAGATGTCTGCACACCCTGATCTGGTAAACAAATCTTATGGTATTTATTAACACTCACTGTGACCTAGGTAAAGACAGATCAATCAGAAAAATATAACAAAGACCTGCAGGTGGTGCTGTTGTACAGGTTATACACTGTGGATATTGGCATACAGTGACATTGAGACCAATCCTATATAGTGATAAGAGGATATGTTATAGGTTAGAATAAATCTACATTAAGGCACATATATATTATAAACAAAACACTTGCATGAGTGTCATATTAGTATATGAGAAGGCGAAGTATTGAAAATGGGGTTAAATTGCAAGGATCAATGTACGGAATTAGGAGGGGAGACTGGCAGCACAGGTATAGCAGGTACCAAATTAGGAGGGTATGAGACCCGCTGTCACCCGGAGAGAGGCCCCACCATCACCCACATAGTGCACCTCTGCAGTATTGATGGCAGGAGATCTTTGTAGAGAGAAGGGAACCGTTTCAGTCCAGATGGCTTTACCCTAGGTGCTAACCAGCTGGTTGTGCGAGTCACGCTCCCACAACCCAGGACCAGGATGACCCAGCTGGCAACAGAACAGCGACAATGCAGCTCCACGGAGAATAGTCCGAACACAGCAGAGACCCGTCAGGCTCCGCAGTCACCGGATCATCCACGAGGACAGCGGACATCTCAGGCAGCGTGCAGCAGATGGAGCCGTGGACAACGCTCACCTCGATGTCACCCAGCAGCCGAGACTTCACCACTCCACGGGGCCAGTCATGCATCAGAGACCGGAGTTCTCCGTCCCGCGGTACAGCGCTTTAGTCCCGGATACAGGCTGAGGTAAGTGAGGGGGGAGAGTCCTGTGCATTACTAGGCACTGTGAGGCCTCCAGCGTATGCAGCCCAGGATATGGCTGTAACACCTGCCGGGGACTACCCCCACAAGCTCCTTTAGGAAATACAGCGGCACTTGTCCCGCAGTATGCTGTCGATCGCCTGCCGTAGGCTGGGAGAGCTGGATCTCCTATGTGAGCAGCCAACGTGTAGGTGGCGTTGGTGTCTCGCGCCACACTGCACCGCCAGTGTGTTTGTAGGCCTCAAATTTTGCAGGCCGGATTCCGGTTGAGATATTTTTTCGTTCAACCCGATGACCAGTCTGTTAACTAGCGCTGAGCTTCCTCTTCACAACTCTGTAGCTGCTGGTGTTGAGAAAGCAGTTTTAGCTGGGGATGGATAGAGATGCGATGAAGGGGAGACGGAGGCAAAGGTAAAATGCGGCCATCACGATGCTCCGCCCACCAGAAGTCTCGCAATCTCAAATCGTAAATATAAAGTATTTTATTTAATTATAAAAACAGTTTGAGATCATATGGAATATAAAGAAAACCTAATACCGGTATACAGATACAACGTATAGATGATAAAAACATGTATAGGTGCAATTAGCATGCGTGAACCGGCCGCTGTGATCGCGAAAGCGAATGCAGAGCCATCAAGAAATGATTGACTGTAAGTGCCGTTTGGGGGTGGAGAGAGGGGGTGGTTGAAGGAATGTGGGTGTGCCTGTGCATTTGAACGCCATCACAGGGGCATGCACAATTAAGCCCCAGCGACGGCATACGCAGCCAGAGGTCAAGATGGCGACAGGAAGTTTCGCAGTTAGTGAGCCAGGTCAGACTCAACCACAACTGTACGTATGGGTCCAATGTTGCTTGATGTTCCCGATGTCTTCCCTGACTTGCAGATGTATGTAACGGGAAGTGGGCGTCTTTATAAGCTGGTGAGCGGCTTTATATCATGCGAGCAGGTGCGTGCGATTACACACTTGCCATCCCAGCAGAATCTGGCCCTATGTTTCAAAAGGAAAAAATGATCTTTAAAGCAGACTGTATTGAATTACTAGGAGAACCTCACTAGATCAATTTAAATCGAAAGATTTACAAGCTAGAATGTTATATAAGTGTATACGCCTTATGTGACGGCATACGTAGTAATTGTGTTGCGTTGGCGGTGCACTACAGAGTCATTTGTCTTATACAAACAAGGACCTTAGAGAGAGGGAAAGGAAGTCTCCTGTGTGGGAGAACTGTTTTTGAAAATTAGGTTTAAAATGTAACGTTTAATATGGTAAGTTTACAATCATAGATTATTACTTTCTCAGCATCCTTTATGCACACAGGAAAAATTCTATTATAATTTTATGACAGTTTATAAAATGAGTCTAAAGTTGCTTTCGATAGATGGACAGGGATTGTCCTAGACCAGTGGTTCTCAAACTCGGCCCTCAGGACCCCACACAGGTCATGTTTTCCAAGTCACCCAGCAGGTGCACAGGTGTATTCATTACTCACTGACACATTTAAAAGATTCACTTGTGATTCTGTGAGGAGACCTGGAACACATGCTCTGTTTGGGGGCCCTCTCTGAGGACCGGGTTTGAGAACCTGTGTCCTATACTATTATGTCTATGTTGTAACCTTTTGCAGAAGTAAATTGTAGCAACTAAAACCCATATATACACATATATACACCCACCCCTTGTTTTGGTTTTGGATCTGGATTAAGGGGGTCATTCAGACCCACTTGCAAGCGGCAGTACGCTCGCAAGTGGGTCAATGTTCCCCACTGCACATGCGCACGATGGAGGGAGCTCCGTCGTGCGCATGCGCGAGACCCGGACTGCGACAGCCAAGCTGTCGCTCCGGGTCTCACACCATAGGGGGCGTGCTGTCGATGGTGACTGACAGCACGCCCCCTTTGGTGGGCGTGCCGGGGGCGTGCCTGCCAGACGGAGGCGTTCCCATGGGAACGCTTACCGTCTGAAGCCGGCCCCACTGACATCACTAATGTCAGTGGGAGTGATTTTGGCTCTGATAGAGCCAAAATCACTCCAGGGCTTGTGGCAGGGAGACCCTACCGCAGGGTCTCCGTCGCAAGTCCGATGGTCGCGACCATCTTTTTGGACGCTCATATATGGTGTGGGTGGTCACCCACAGCTATACGAGCGTCCAGGAGGCCGCTCCAATTTAATGGAGGAGGGCCCTGATTCAGAGCGAGCGCTCTGGTCAGAGTGTCCGGCTCTGAATCAGGCCCTAAGTTTCGTGTTTTGGTTTTAGTTCTGGTTTTGCAAAACCACCCTCACGTGTTTTGGTTTTGTATTTTTTTTTTTGCAAATTTTGACCACCTCACAGCTCACAATATTGTTTTCACTACTTTTCACCAATATAGGTTAAAGGCTACACTGTGCTGGCTGGCTAAAGAAAGCTACAAAGCAGCAACACAAACACACCGCAGTTTAAAAAAAACATAGGACTTCTATGAAACATTACCACACCGCAGTGGCAGACAGGATGGCAGTTTAAGAAATAATAAAAATGTCAGTCAGCAATGCTCCAAACAGCGCACCCTTATGTTGAGTATTACAATGGACATGCACAGTTTAACAAACCAAGCACTTAAGTGAAAAGGACTGATGCTTTTGTGGCTGAAGTCCTTGGTTTGTTTGGGTCCCCACAAATCTATTTTTTGGAAGGACTACTCCAATCCTTAAGGAGGAAGCTGACGATGAGGGTGTTGGTGGTGGAGATTCCATGTGCTGGTCCAAACTGCTGATTGCATGTTATTATTTTACAAATTATTATAATTTTGTTAAATAAATTGCGTGAACTCGCAAAATGATGAATGATGAATTACGTGAAAATGATGCAACAGGGAGGAGGTGCCTTGATGATTAACATCCATTACCTCTACTAACTTTGGCTTCACAAATGGTACAGATGCCTTCACAACTGTCAGGATTTGGGTTAAAATATTTCCACACTCAAGAGGTGGCTTTTCTGGTCTTATGCCCAGGCATGACAATGGCTTGCTTTTCAAAATTAGCAAGAACTGCTGCCACTGGTGGCTGATTTACACAAACAACATCATATTGATGATGAAGGTGTTAGTGGTGCCGATTGCAGCTGCTTGGATCCAGCAGGGAGAAGGGAGTTAACTGATGCTGGACTGCTGTTATTACTTTTTCAGCAAAAGTTTCTGTTGTTGCCAAAAACTTTTCATGCACATGCTGCAAATTACTCAACAGGGAGGAGGTTCCTAGATGGTTAAAGTTTCTACTTACTGTGGCTTTACAAATGCTACAGATGGCAAGACAGTTGTTGTCCGGATTTGGGTAAAAATAATTCCACACATAAGAGGTGGATTTCTTTGTTTTATGCCCAGGCATGACAATAGCCTTTTTCTTATCATGGGCAAGAACTGGTTCCACTGGTTCCTCACTTACACGAAGAACATCCTCATCATCAACATCATCATCAGTATCATTAGCACCTACTTCAGCTACACAAATATCTCCCTCATCCTGTTGCTCTTCTACCATAGCATCCTCAATGTCTAGGTCAGTGTGACAGAGTGGTTCTCTCCCACATTCTGAGGAAAGGGTTAACCTCCATGTAGCTAGGGAGGAACCACACCCTTACCTCAATTAAGACCAGCTAATGTATAAAAGCATGGTAAGTTTAGTTAGTCAGTGGAAATGTGAGGGAGAGGTTGCACCTTTAGCAGCTCTCCCTATGTTGGACAATCTGAACAATGACTGTGCTGTGAATACTCTACTTGTTTGAACTGCTGCCTCATGTAAGATGATTTATTGTTCCTGAACTTTGTTTGCCTTATGTAAGAAGCCATTACACTGGCTATGCCTTTTCAAGCCTGGAATAAAAAGCTTAGCTGTTTGCATCTTCTCAGTCTCCCATTGATCATCTGAACTTACCCACTATATTGTGGTGTCAGAAGTGGGATAAAGTGGGTCCTGTGCCAAGGATCCTAAAGAGACCACCATGGAAGCCATTTTGCATCAAATGTTGGACTTCTTAAAACAGCAGCAAGCAGTGGTAACTACTCCAGTACTTCCCAAAATGCAGGCCTCAGATGATGTGGAGGCCTTTCTTACCACTTTTGAAAGGGTTGCTACCTTGCATGCATGGCCCAAAGATTCCAGGGCCATATACGGATTGCCCCTCTGCTAACAGGGGAGGTCCAAGCTACATATGCCACCCTCTCCCTGGAAGATGAAAAATATATGACTGACTGAAGGCTGCCATAGCGGATCGGTTTGGCCTCTATTCAGAAGTGTACCGGTGGGAATTCAGGTCTGTGTCCTATGATCCTGATGGAGGCCACGTATTCTGGCCCAGAAACCGGCTGACCGTGCAGTTAAATGGCTGCAGCCAGACCTACATAATTCCGCCCGGCTGGTAGAGTTGGTCACTCTCGAACAGTTTGTTGCACTTCTCCCTGCCAAAATTGCTCGCTAGGTCCAGCTGCATCGAGTTGAGAATTTGGATTCCTCTGTCTGGTTAGTGAAAAATGCCATGCTAGCGCAGAATGGTATGGAGAACCTTTTTTCTTTAATGATGCCGGAGTCTCCCTGTCTGTCTCCACAGCAGGCGTTATCTTGGGATAAGGTGTCCCCACATATGGATTTGGATAGGCACCAGTATCCCTCGCAGATGATGGGTCCGGGGAAATTGAGGCCCATAGCTTCACCATTCTCTTAACGTAAAGAGGGTTTATGGCTCAGAAGTCTTTCTATGGGGAAGGTGATGGCCGCCCATTTTCCGGAAGATGGAGGTCCAGAGTTGAGGACTACCCCAATAACTCCAGCTCATGTGTTACTATTGTGGCCAAGGTGAGCATCAAGAATGAGCGTGTCCACAGATGGATTGCTTTTTTTCTTGTGTCTTTACAGCTATAGAGACCTGCCCTCTTCCGCCTAGAATACAGGTACGTGTGCAATTCGGTAATAGACTGGTCGAGGACTTGGTGCACTCTGGATCTGCTACTACTCTGATGCAAAGGGATTTGTTGTCCTGAATTGTTGTTGCCCCACGAACTAGATATCACAAAGAAAACACAACAAGGGGGGCCCTACACGAGTGGAGGAAAAAATAATAAATACTAAACAACGTTAATTGATACTTTATTGGGGACCTTATATGATTACTGCTACAAATAGAGGAGCAGACCCTCTTAAAATGGAAACATAGAAAACACAAACAATGGAGCGCTATCAAAAAATAGGCCTGATCAATATACCTGAATATAGGCAATACAAACAATTTCATAATCCGTAAAGGACCAAAAAAAGAAGATATTTAGACAATAATAAGAAAACACAGAAAACTAAATAAAAAGCAATATAAAATCACGTACAAATATTAAATAAAAATACTTGAAGATTAGAATTGTAAACAACTTCTTTCACATTCACAGTTGAATCGGACCTGTGTACCCTTAATCGTTAGGTCCGTGTTATGCTGGGCATACACTATACAATTATCTGTCAGATATCTGTCCAATCTGGCTGGTTGGAATGAAAATCTGGTAAGGTGCGTACACACTGGGCAATCAGGAAAGACAGTACGATTACAACATTGTAATCATACTATCACTTCTGTTCCCTGTAGTGTCTGCACTGAACGATCAGTCACTCAGTGAAGGCACAGTCTATCATTCCTGAACATGCCAATCTGTCATTATCGGCAGTATGACCAGCATGTTCAGGAGATGGACAATGTCGGAAACGATCAACGGGAGTGGGCATCGCTGGTCGTTTCTGACATAAGAGTGCACGATTTGTGCACGATTACTGAGCAATTGCACGATTACGATGTCGTAATCGTGAAATCGCTCAGTAATATCGCCCAGTGTGTACGCACCAGTAATGTATGGGAGCAAATGACAATCTACCATTTGCTGACAAACACTGGAAAACAGACAAAAATGGTCGTTGTCAAAGCAAACTGGTTGGATTTCTATGCATACAGTATCCAGTGCTAAAGGATTCAACAGGTCTCAGTCCTTTTGCACATATTCTTCTCTGATAAAAAATATAATAATTCAAATTTACAAGGGAAATATATGAATTTTTCCAGTAAACTACTGCTGTTAGGTCTCCTATCAAAAAGGAGTCACCTGCAGAGAGAAAGTCCTAGCATCAGTATATAGATTAAACATTCACCGGAGATAGTGATATAAGAACATGAACACAAATCACAGGACTGTGACTTATAGTGAAAAAGAGGGTTTTTTGTCACTGCCTCAGTATTGTGGGACCTTTACACTCCGGTTCTACCGCTCCGCGTCACAGGGCGATTCGGGATTAGTCCATTATGAGGGCACTCACGGCCGCAACTATTAGGGCTTCTTTAGTCTGTCAGATGGGAATCTCTGCAACGTGGACCAGTAACAAGCAGTGTATGCTGTGCAGGATGCTGATCACCAAAGGACTCAGATGTGCAGGATGCTGATCACCAAAGGACTCAGATGTGCAGGATGCTGATCACCAAAGGACCCAGCTGTGCAGGATGCTCATCACCAAAGGACTCAGATGTGCAGGATGCTGATCACCAAAGGACTCAGATGTGCAGGATGCTCATCACCAAAGGACTCAGATGTGCAGGATGCTGATCACCAAAGGACTCAGCTGTGCAGGATGCTGATCACCAAAGGACTCAGCTGTGCAGGATGCTGATCACCAAAGGACTCAGATGTGCAGGATGCTGATCATCATAGGACTCAGATGTGCAGAATGCTTACCAACAAAGGACTCAGATGTGCAGGATGCTGATCACCAAAGGACTCAGCTGTGCAGGATGCTGATCACCAAAGGACCCAGCTGTGCAGGATGCTCATCACCAAAGGACTCAGATGTGCAGGATGCTGATCACCAAAGGACTCAGATGTGCAGGATGCTGATCACCAAAGGACTCAGATGTGCAGGATGCTGATCACCAAAGGACTCAGCTGTGAAGCA
Organism: Taudactylus pleione; assembly: GCA_031769625.1. Taxonomy (NCBI): domain Eukaryota; kingdom Metazoa; phylum Chordata; class Amphibia; order Anura; family Myobatrachidae; genus Taudactylus; species Taudactylus pleione. The sequence continues at coordinate 376,545 of JAUIMM010000490.1, forward strand.
TGAAGCTAAGTAGGGCAGCTTGTCACCTTTCTCAGCACTTGCTGTTTCCTCAAATGTGTGTTTAAGTAAAATTGTACTTTCACGGTGTGTCTTGTCTTTATTTAAATATTTCTTTGGCTGTGGAACTACAAGTACCAGTGGGCCCGTAATGCCCCACATGCTGGTACTTGTGGTTCTCCAAGTACCAGCATGTAGGGGAGGTTTGCTGGGACGTGTAGTACCACAGCTAAAGACAATATTTTAACTTCTAATTTTTACACAACGCATTTACACTATCAACCTGGCACCCACCGGCCAGGGGTGCCGGGGATAGCTCCGGGCTATCAGACTAGGCCTGGGGTGCCCTGGAGTGGGGAACCCCTTTATTAATGTGGTCACCACCTCCCCAGGGATCCCCGGCCTGGGCTGACTAGTGGTCAGGGACAATGCGTAATGCTTTGGCTGGGGAGCCGGATGAAAGGGTTTCCCTGGCTGTGGCATTACCCCCCCACTGGAAAGAGTCCGGTGCTGGATATGGAATTTACAGGGGACCCCTACTTGTTTTGTACCCTGTTTTTCCACAACCAGGATGGGCTCAAAAAAGCCCTGTGCTGGTACTTAATATACAGGGGCCCCCTACGCATTTTGGCCCCTGTATTTTTAGAATCAGGACAGGCTTTATATAGCCCAGTGCTGGTTATGCTTCAGGGGAGGGGAGTGCACGTCTTTTTAAAATAAAACACACAGACAGAAGCTTTCACAGATCTCACTGTATAACCTTTACCTTTTAATGCTAGTCGCATTAAGAGGTGTTAGTTTACATAGGAAAAAAGTAGCATAGATTTGCATATTGTAGTAGCCTCAAGCTGAAAAGTTTGCAGCCTATTACATAGTTAGGGTTAGGATTTGCGAGTCCCGGCACCAACTCACACTTTCAAAAAAAAAGCGAGAAGGTGCGAGTTTAAAATTTACTTTCATTTATGACCTATTACATTTGGCCCAAGATTCACCTCAGCCTAAGGCGGTAACCCAGCATACAGATGTTTCACACCTTGTAGTTCAAAAAGATATACAAATAACCAGACTCACAGACCTTCAATTATACCACTCCAATACACATTACCACAGGGGGTAAGTTCACCCTGTGGTTTTTACCCAATCCATTTAAGTGCATGTGCCTTAAATGCCCAAGGCATGCTCACCTTTAACATTGTCCCCTATGGACAGTGGGGGGTGGTCATTCTCCTGTGCCTGAGCCCACCCGCAGGGTTCAGTGATGCCCAGGTTCCATCATGCCTGGAGTGAAAAAATTGTTCCCTCCAAAATGTGCTTTCAGGAATCTGCAAAGGGACCCAGTCTGCCACCCCTGGCCTGAATCCGAGCTCTAGAGGTGGGCAACCAAAGTCCCCTTGCAGGGTTTCCTGGCCATGGCGGTATGAATTCCTATTAATCTTTATACCCTAAAGTCGCTATTTAGCGTTGCAAGTCGCACAAGATATAATTGCTTTCCAGAATTTGAGTGTGGTTCCAAAGCACAAAATCTTATTATTATATAAAAAGCATTCAGTTATACGCCTTGATCTAAACACAATTTGGCGCAAAAGATTATACATTAACAAGGTACAGTCGATACATACGCATGCGCTCTGGATCCAGATTTCCCAGCATCAAATGTGAAACCTCTGCCAACAGAAAGACAAAGATGACTACCAGATATGGGACCTCATTCAGAGTCGGTCGTTGCGGCTGCACGGTCGTACGATAAACGACCGCAAAATCCGATCGTACGGCAGGGCGATTGTAAACAAAGTGACGCCCATTCGTTAGCACTGCACCTCCTCTAGCTACCGACTGATCTGAACGAACGATCGAGTCAATCGTAGTCCGGCGCTGTCAGTCGCTATATGCTAATTATGTTCTGATGTTTGCGGACGTATGTGCTGTTTTGATGGTCACATGTCATGTTTACATGGACTATCGATCAGCTTGTTATTAGCTTGTTGGCAATTATCTAATTAAGTGTTTAACTCTTGCTGTTCTTTCAAACGAGTTTTTTCTCATGTGTCAATAAACTTTAATGTTGCGTGGGTGTTTTCTCCGTTCTTATTTTTTCACACAATGTTAAAAACAAAGGGCCTGATTCAGACCCGTTCGCTATTTGCGGTCGTTCGTTCAAAAACAAGGGGTGGCTATTCAAATGATCCGTTCGCAAATTGCAGTCTGTTCCCACCTCTAAGTCTGAACGAGCGAGCAAAACATACGCTCGTTTATTTGTTAAAAACGCCCCCTGGCCGCTCGCACCATACGTCATGTCCGCTATTTATTAGATTAATCGAGTACATCGACCAGCGTATGAACTGCTCGCTATTCTTGTGGTTGGTTTTTTCAACCACTATTTTGCGAGCAGTTCTGAGTTAATAAAAACCAAGTGACGTGGTCAATGACGCTGCTGGATTAATTATGCACTCCCTTAAAACGCCCGTTTTGACCTTTAAGCACGCCTGCGTTCGGATCTCCACTCCCCATTTTCAAGCACCTTCCCCTGTTACCACCCACATACGCCTCATTCTGTCACTCAAAATAGCAGGCATTCGCTATATTGCGAGCACATGAATTTTGGCCGCACTGACTGGCTCGCGCATGCGTATAACGATCCGTACGCATGCGCAGATGAGCGAACATCGCTCGGAACGAGCGTACTGCCGCTAGCGAGTGGCTCTGAATGAGGGCCAAAGTACGGTTTATTATCTGTGAATGTCCGTTTGCTAATTGTGTTAACTTTATAAATACATGTGCATTTGCATTAGGATCATTTGCACTCTTATGTTTGCAATTGCACACTGCGTGTTGTAGCCAATCAAATGTGACCTTATTTTTTGGGACACATGATTAAAGGATTGGCCAATAGTGGTGTTTTTGAGGAAAGTGTAAATATTTTAGCCAATCATATTTTTTGTACCCCATGTATATTTCATGTTTTCTGTAAAAACACCCATCGCCATCATGAGAGCCGCAGCGTTTACCAGGAGAGAGTTGCTTGTCCTGGTGGACAGGCGTATCACCCAGGCTGTGCCGCCCATTTAAAATCGCACAAAACGGGCTGCCTATGCGGAGGTGAGGCGAGCCCTCCAATCAGCGGGGTATAGGCGAAACATTGCCCAATTAGAGCATCGCTGGTCGGACCTATTTTAGTCAATGTTAAAAAACCCTCCTGTATGTTGTCCCCATTGTACAGAATGTGTACTTGTATTGTGTAACCGAAATTCTAAACTTTATTTTTTTGTATTTTATGTTTACATTTTAGAAGCCCAGCAGAGACAGAGAAGGGCACGCCGAGTGCAAAGACAGGCTACTGTCAACCAGCAGCCCTCACCTGCATCTCCTCAACCCAGACCTCCCTCCCCACCACCATACTCCCCCAGTAACCCTCCCTCCCTCTTGCAATCCTCCCCAAGTCTTCCTCCCTCCCCTGCCCACTCATCCCAAATGTGGCAAATCTCCCCTCCCTGTGATCTTTCCTGCTCCATTTCCCCTTCAACCATTCCCCCCACTCCCGAATATTCTCCCTCACCCGAAGCTTCTCTGGCACCATCTGTTGCTGTGTCGGCACACTCTCAGGGTATGTTTTTTTGTAATTTAATTTTTTTGGGATGTTGTTGTTATCCATGTATTTGTTCAAATTTCTGACCTTTATTTGTTGTTTAGAAAATTTGCTGTATGGGGTTCAACATCATTGCGCAGTAATGCTGTTTTTCAGACCTTGGCCCTCATTCAGAGCCGTACGCTCTGAGCAGAGCGCACGCTCTGAATGAGGGCCGGGCTCCATGAAAATGGAGCGTCCTCCTGGACGCTCGTATAGCTGTGGGTCACCACCCACAAGCTATACGAGCATGCATTGTGATGGCCGCGATGGTCGTGACCATCGCGACCATCGAAATTGCGAGCCGGAGCCTGCGGTTGAGGTTTTCAACCGCAAGCTCCGGAGTGATTTTGGCTCTATCAGAGCCAAAATCACTCCCACTGACATCACTAGTGATGTCAGTGGGCCGGCTTCTGACGGGAGGCGTTCCCGTGGGAACGCCCCCGTCAGGGAGGCACGCCCCCGGCACGCCCACCAAAGGGGGCGTGCTGTCAATCAACATTGACAGCACGCCCCCTTTGATCGGACACAACGAGCGAAGGACTTTCCTTCGCTCGTTGCGTCTGGCGCATGCGCACGACGGAGCTCCCTCTGTCGTGCGCATGCTCAGTCCAGAACATCGACCCACTTGCGAGCGGACAGCCGCTCGCGAGTGGGTCTGAATCAGGCCCCTTATGTTTATTGGCTGGCCCTTTTTTTGATTTGGGGACCTCAAAAATATAGGTTTATTGGTTTTTCAAAAATGTTTTGGAGTTTGAGGAAATAATGTTTAAATATGGATTAGTATTTTACAATGTAAAAAAACCTGTCACCAAACTTGGCAAGGTGCTAGGAACCAGACTAGCCTTGTTGATGTTGTGTACACTGTGTTTAAAATGTACGAATGTACTTAGGCAAAGTGATGTTTTACATAGCAAAAAAAAACATTCTATTTTTGGTTTATCAACAACATTCTAGAAGTGAATATGTGCATTGTGTTTTAAGGATATGGCCGTCATGACTTAAAAATACACCTCCCATTATTTGTAACATCATCATAGTGGAGTTTGGCTTATGCCACATAGTTAGGGTTTCAAATTAGTTGAACAACAGAAAAGTAGAAACCTATTAATAATGTTGTGTGTCTGATACTTTCAAACACACCGTAATATCAGTGTGTTTAAACACTTTTTGGTACATTGAATAATGTGTAATGTTCAAATGTTTCTCATTGTAATGAAGTATTTAATCCTCAATTTTTTTTTAATTTGCACAGATTTAACCCACATCCTGAGGGAAATTAGGGAGGAGCTGTGAGAGACCTCGGGCTACTTAATGCAGGCCTACTGCTGCTTCCAAAGATTAGTGGGGCGTTTGGAGGATGTGTAGTTTTTTTATTTTGTTTTTTTTACATTTTTATGACATTTAAAAAAAAAAAAAAAAGTTTTGTTATTTCCAACATTTGTCCTCTTTTTTTGCTACACATTAAAGGGTGTAATTCTGCATGTCCAAAAATTTAGGAACAAAGGTCGGTGCCTTTCCATAGTGTAAGAACTTAAAACATGTATTAGTAAACCTTAAGCAAATTTGCAGTAATGTTGTTTATTTTTCAAATATGGGTTGGCATACATTATACACCTCAAAATGGCTTACAATTTTTAAAACCAAACAAACACAACATTTTTAAATCATTTCAAACATTTATTACATAACAAACATGTTGCCAACAGGCTTTTAATGGTAACAAAAAATCATAACAGATTCACACATAACAAATTTCCTCATGGTTTGGGCAAATTAAACATCTGGCTTAGTCAAACATAAACAACTATATTAAAAAACAAACAGATTTTGGATTTGAAAACATATCAATTACTAAAACAAAAGGCAAATTAACTAAACATGTTGGGGGATATCCGTGCAAAATGTGTTATTTGTCCAAAAACATACAGGGTATTGCCAATGGGTTCCATTTTTTTAGAAGGTTTGGAAAGTGTTGTGATTTTGTTGGTAGGAAAAGAAAACAAAAGAAAAAGGGACACATTAAAATACATTTTGCAAAATTGATTTTTCTTTTCCAAAAAATTTAAATATGCATACCTAAAAAAACGTGAAACGACATAGTCACGTCTGGCCCCCCCGACAGCATCACAACACCTTCCTCCGGGGGGCCCTCCTCTGGCAAGGCCTCCTCTGGCTGTATGGGTACTCGACTCCTTATTGCAATGTTGTGTAAAATCCCCCATAGGACCACAATGCGAGAAACCGTATCCGGTGAGTACATGAGTGCACCACCAGAGTGATGGAGACACCGGAACCGGCCCTTTAAAAGGCCGATACAGCGCTCTACCACCTGCCTGGTGGCAGTAAACACGGCATTATAGTGAGTTTGGGGCCCTGGTGTGGGAGTCAAATAAGGAGTCAGCAGCCAGGGCATGCAAGGATATCCACTGTCACCTGATGGAAATGGGACACCAAAACATACATACATTTACCATGAGAACCTGTTTACACTATTACTAGAAAGACATACTGGTTTTTTACTTACCAAGAATCCACGTGTCACCAGCTTGCAGTGTGCTTAATTTGGGCTAAATCCCTGAATGCTGGATCACATACGCATCATGGCTGAAGCCTGGGAATTTGGCATTCAGGGAGAGGATCTGGAGGGAGGCATCACATAGCACCATTACATATAGGGAATGGTAATGTTTGCGGATCCTATATATTTGTTCCCTGCATGCTGAAGTGCTATGTGAGTGCCATCCACTACCCCTATGACATGTGGAAAGCCTGCAATTTCAAAAAACTTCTGCTTTACCACATCAAGGGCTTCCGTATCCAAAGGCGTACTAATAAAATGTGCTAGATGATTGAAAAATGCATCTAGCACACGCCTCAGGATCCGTGAAAATGAGGGCTGGGAGAGGCCACCCACCAGCCCCACAGTGGTTTGGAAGGACCCTGAGGGGCAGAAATGTAACACCGCCAAAAACTGTGTAAGTGGTGAGATTGCTGTAGGAATGTTAATCTGACTTTCTAGATCATTCTTTATTATTGAAAGAGTGTCAAGGATAATATTTGGAGGCAGGCGATAAGTGGTTACAACCACATCATCAGGCATTCCAAAAAGGATGACACATGTTCTATATATCTTGGCCCTTGCACGCCTCCTATGCCTACGCCCAGGAGGAGGCTGAGGAAGGTTGGTGGGGGTCAACATGGCCACTATTAACTGTCCAACATCGCTCTGTAAAGTTAAATTTATATTTTTAATTGGTTCTCCAGAGTGTATTTTGATATTTTGTGCAAAAATACTTAGCTTTATAATAATGGTGCATATTCTTACAGGGTCGAGCAGTGCCATCTTCGGTAATCACTACATGTGTATTTGTTGTACGATTTTAAAATGAGAGGGAAAAAATAAAAAAAAACATTTTTTGAGGTCAAACCAATCTTAATACTTTTAGTGTTAAAACCATGCTTAATTTTTAAACTCGCATATATGAATTGTTGTTAAATGTACAAAATTACAATTTAAAAATAGATCAATAAACAATATTCCCAAAAAATTTGATTATAAAAAATCTAAAAAAAAAATAAAAATAAGTGTAGGTTTGAATAACTAGACACCTGATTCAAGTCCAAAATGGAGTGTTAAACACCTTTAAGAAATATTTGGAAAAAAAAAAATTAAAAAATGAACTAATTTTAGGATTGTTGATCACAAAAAAAAATGCAGTAGGCTGGCACACTTACTTGATTCTTCAAATAACGTTGAATTTAGGTAGAAGATAAAAGCCCGGCCAACCAAACCAAACAAGTCACCGGATCAAGCCCCAAAACTAACGGGGTTTTTCAAAGTCCAAAACAATCAAATTTGGAAACACAAAAACAACACCAAAAACAAAACACACAAAATTAAAAAAAAGGAACTCAAAGACCAACACCACAAAATAAATAAAAAAAAACACAAAAAAGAACCTCCAAAAAAAAGGAACACAGAAAAAAACCACCCAAAAAAAGGAACACAAGAAAGAACCACCAAAAAAAAGGAGCACAAAAAAGAACCACCAAAAAAAGGAACACAAAAAAGAACCACCAAAAAAAAGGTACACAAACAACAAATATCAAAAAAAGGGACACAAACAACAAACACCCAAAAAAAGGAACACAAAAAAAGAACCACCAAAAAGAAAGGAACACCGATAAAAAACCAACCCAAAAAGAAAGGAACACACAAAAAAACAATACTTAAAAAAAACCACCAAAAAATAAAAAAAAACAAATAAAAACCCACAACCAAAATAAATTCAAACCAAACAAAATTAAAAAACAAAACAAAAACACACAAGCACCTCTCAATCAACTTCAAACAAACACCTCTCAAACTACACACACAAGCACCTCTCAATCAAATTCAAACAAACACCTCTCAAACTACACACACAAGCACCCCTCAATCAAATTCAAACTATTTAACAATTAGCAAACACCTCCTGCACCACCAAACACTCCAACTACAACCCACAAGTAAGGGAACATTTGGCTTTGCCTTAAATAAAGAAACCAAACCCCAATTATTGAAACATGCAGGAAAGGTGTGCATTTGTAGTTAGAGAAATAAGAATGCACGGGTAACCAATCCAGGGATGTGATCACATCTAGCACAACCCACGCAGTAATTACGGAATGCAGGAAAGGTGTGCATTTGTAGTTAGGGAAATAAGGATGCACGGGTAACCAATCCAGGGATGTGATCACATCTAGCACAACCCACGCAGTGATTACATAATGCAGGAAAGGTGTGCATTTGTAGTTAGAGAAATAAGGATGTACGGGTGACTAATCCAGGGATGCGCTCACATCTAGCACAACCCACGCAGTGATTAGGGAATGCAGGAAAGGTGTGAATTTGTAGTTCGGGAAATAAGGATGCATGGGCGACCAATCCAGGGATGAGCTCACATCTAGCACAACCCACGCAGTAATTACGGAATACAGGAAAGGTGTGCATTTGTAGTTAGGGAAATAAGGATGCACAGGTAACCAATCCAGGGATGCGATCACATCTAGCACAACCCACGCAGTAATTACATAATGCAGGAAAGGTGTGCATTTGTAGCTAGGGAAATAAGGATGCACGGGTAACCAATCCAGGGATGCGCTCACATCTAGCCCAAACCACGCAGTGATTATGGAATGCAGGAAAGGTGTGCATTTGTAGTTAGGGAAATACGGATGCACGGGTAACCAATCCAGGGATGTGATCACATCTAGCACAACCCACGCAGTGATTACATAATGCAGGAAAGGTGTGCATTTGTAGTTAGGGAAATAAGGATGCACGGGTAACCAATCCAGGGATGCGCTCACATCTAGCACAACCCACGCAGTGATTACGGAATGCAGGAAAGGTGTGCATTTGTAGTTAGGGAAATAAGGATGCACGGGTAACCAATCCAGGGATGCGCTCACATCTAGCACAACCCACGCAGTGATTAGGGAAAGCAGGAAAGGTGTGCATTTGTAGTTAGGGAAATAAGGATGCACGGGTAACCAATCAAGGGATGTGATCACATCTAGCACAACCCACGCAGTGATTACGGAATGCAGGAAAGGTGTGCATTTGTAGTTAGAGAAATAAGGATGCACGGGTAACCAATCCAGGGATGCGCTCACATCTAGCACAACCCACGCAGTAATTACAGAATGCAGGAAAGGTGTGCATTTCTAGTGAGGGAAATAAGGATGCACGGGTAACCAATCCAGGGATGCGCTCACATCTAGCACAACCCACGCAGTAATTACAGAATGCAGGAAAGGTGTGCATTTGTAGTGAGGGAAATAAGGATGCACGGGTAACCAATCCAGGGAAGTGATCACATCTAGCACAACCCACGCAGTAATTACAGAATGCAGGAAAGGTGTGAATTTGTAGTTAGGGAAATAAGGATGCACGGGGGACCAATCCAGGGATGCGCTCACATCTAGCACAACCCACGCAGTAATTACGGAATACAGGAAAGGTGTGCATTTGTAGTTAGGGAAATAAGGATGCAAAGGTAACCAATCCAGGGATGCGATCACATCTAGCACAACCCACGCAGTGATTACATAATGCAGGAAAGGTGTGCATTTGTAGCTAGGGAAATAAGGATGCACGGGTAACCAATCCAGGGATGCGCTCACATCTAGCCCAAACCACGCAGTGATTATGGAATGCAGGAAAGGTGTGCATTTGTAGTTAGGGAAATAAGGATGCACGGGTAACCAATCCAGGGATGTGATCACATCTAGCACAACCCACGCAGTGATTACATAATGCAGGAAAGGTGTGCATTTGTAGTTAGGGAAATAAGGATGCACGGGAAACCAATCCAGGGATGCGCTCACATCTAGCACAACCCACGCAGTGATTAGGGAATGCAGGAAAGGTGTGCATTTGTAGTTAGGGAAATAAGGATGCACGGGTAACCAATCCAGGGATGCGATTACATCTAGCACAACCCATGCAGTAATTACGGAATACAGGAAAGGTGTGCATTTGTAGTTAGGGAAATAAGGATGCACGGGTAACCAATCCAGGGATGTGATCACATCAAGCACAACCCACGCAGTGATTACAGAATGCAGGAAATGTGTGCATTTGTAGTTAGGGAAATAAGGATGCACGGGTGACTAATCCAGGGATGTGATCACATCTAGCACAACCCACGCAGTGATTACGGAATGCAGGAAAGGTGTGCATTTGTAGTTAGTGAAATAAGGATGCATGAGTAACCAATCCAGGGATGTGATCACATCTAGCACAACACACGCAGTGATTACATAATGCAGGAAAGGTGTGCATTTGTAGTTAGGGAAATAAGGATGCACGGGTGACTAATCCAGGGATGTGATCACATCTAGCACAACCCACGCAGTGATTACATAATGCAGGAAAGGTGTGCATTTGTAGTTAGGGAAATAAGGATGCACGGGTAACCAGTCCAGGGATGTGATCACATCTAGCACAACCCACGCAGTGATTACGGAATGCAGGAAAGGTGTGCATTTGTAGTTAGGGAAATAAGGATGCACGGGTAACCAATCCAGGGTTGTGATCACATCTAGCACATTCCACGCAGTGATTACAGAATGCAGGAAAGGTGTGCATTTGTAGTTAGGGAAATAAGGATGCACGGGTAACCAATCCAGGGATGCGCTCACATCTAGCACAACCCACGGAGTGATTACATAATGCAGGAAAGGTGTGCATTTGTAGTTAGGGAAATAAGGATGCACGGGTAACCAATCCAGGGATGTGATCACATCTAGCACAACCCACACAGTGATTACAGAATGCAGGAAAGGTGTGCATTTGTAGTTAGGGAAATAAGGATGCACGGGTGACTAATCCAGGGATGTGATCACATCTAGCACAACCCACACAGTGATTACATAATGCAGGAAAGGTGTGCATTTGTAGTTAGGGAAATAAGGATGCACGGGTAACCAATCCAGGGATGTGCTCACATCTAGCACAACCCACGCAGTGATTACAGAATGCAGGAAAGGTGTGCATTTGTAGTTAGGGAAATAAGGATGCACGGGTGACTAATCCAGGGATGTGATCACATCTAGCACAACCCACGCAGTGATTACGGAATGCAGGAAAGATGTGCATTTGTAGTTAGCGAAATAAGGATGCACGGGTAACCAATCCAGGGATGCGCTCACATCTAGCACAACCCACACAGTGATTACGTAATGCAGGAAAGGTGTGCATTTGTAGTTAGGGAAATAAGGATGCACGGGTAACCAATCCAGGGATGCGCTCACATCTAGCACAACCCACGCAGTAATTACAGAATGCAGGAAAGGTGTGCATTTGTAGTGAGGGAAATAAGGATGCACGGGTAACCAATCCAGGGATGCGCTCACATCTAGCACAACCCACGCAGTAATTACAGAATGCAGGAAAGGTGTGCATTTGTAGTGAGGGAAATAAGGATGCACGGGTAACCAATCCAGGGAAGTGATCACATCTAGCACAACCCACGCAGTAATTACGGAATACAGGAAAGGTGTGCATTTGTAGTTAGGGAAATAAGGATGCACAGGTAATCAATCCAGGGATGCGATCACATCTAGCACAACCCACGCAGTAATTACATAATGCAGGAAAGGTGTGCATTTGTAGCTAGGGAAATAAGGATGCACGGGTAACCAATCCAGGGATGCGCTCACATCTAGCCCAAACCACGCAGTGATTATGGAATGCAGGAAAGGTGTGCATTTGTAGTTAGGGAAATAAGGATGCACGGGTAACCAATCCAGGGATGTGATCACATCTAGCACAACCCACGCAGTGATTACATAATGCAGGAAAGGTGTGCATTTGTAGTTAGGGAAATAAGGATGCACGGGTAACTAATCCAGGGATGCGATTACATCTAGCACAACCCACGCAGTGATTACATAATGCAGGAAAGGTGTGCATTTGTAGTTAGGGAAATAAGGATGCACGGGAAACCAATCCAGGGATGCGCTCACATCTAGCACAACCCACGCAGTGATTAGGGAATGCAGGAAAGGTCTGCATTTGTAGTTAGGGAAATAAGGATGCACGGGTAACCAATCCAGGGATGCGATTACATCTAGCACAACCCATGCAGTAATTACGGAATACAGGAAAGGTGTGCATTTGTAGTTAGGGAAATAAGGATGCACGGGTAACCAATCCAGGGATGTGATCACATCTAGCACAACCCACGCAGTGATTACAGAATGCAGGAAAGGTGTGCATTTGTAGTTAGGGAAATAAGGATGCACGGGTGACTAATCCAGGGATGTGATCACATCTAGCACAACCCACGCAGTGATTACGGAATGCAGGAAAGGTGTGCATTTGTAGTTAGGGAAATAAGGATGCATGAGTAACCAATCCAGGGATGTGATCACATCTAGCACAACACACGCAGTGATTACATAATGCAGGAAAGGTGTGCATTTGTAGTTAGGGAAATAAGGATGCACGGGTGACTAATCCAGGGATGTGATCACATCTAGCACAACCCACGCAGTGATTACATAATGCAGGAAAGGTGTGCATTTGTAGTTAGGGAAATAAGGATGCACGGGTAACCAGTCCAGGGATGTGATCACATCTAGCACAACCCACGCAGTGATTACGGAATGCAGGAAAGGTGTGCATTTGTAGTTAGGGAAATAAGGATGCACGGGTAACCAATCCAGGGTTGTGATCACATCTAGCACATTCCACGCAGTGATTACAGAATGCAGGAAAGGTGTGCATTTGTAGTTAGGGAAATAAGGATGCACTGGTAACCAATCCAGGGATGCGCTCACATCTAGCACAACCCACGGAGTGATTACATAATGCAGGAAAGGTGTGCATTTGTAGTTAGGGAAATAAGGATGCACGGGTAACCAATCCAGGGATGTGATCACATCTAGCACAACCCACACAGTGATTACAGAATGCAGGAAAGGTGTGCATTTGTAGTTAGGGAAATAAGGATGCACGGGTGACTAATCCAGGGATGTGATCACATCTAGCACAACCCACACAGTGATTACATAATGCAGGAAAGGTGTGCATTTGTAGTTAGGGAAATAAGGATGCACGGGTAACCAATCCAGGGATGTGCTCACATCTAGCACAACCCACGCAGTGATTACAGAATGCAGGAAAGGTGTGCATTTGTAGTTAGGGAAATAAGGATGCACGGGTGACTAATCCAGGGATGTGATCACATCTAGCACAACCCACGCAGTGATTACGGAATGCAGGAAAGGTGTGCATTTGTAGTTAGAGAAATAAGGATGCACGGGTAACCAATCCAGGGATGCGCTCACATCTAGCACAACCCACACAGTGATTACGGAATGCAGGAAAGGTGTGCATTTGTAGTTAGGGAAATAAGGATGCACGGGTAACCAATCCAGGGATGCGCTCACATCTAGCACAACCCACGCAGTAATTACAGAATGCAGGAAAGGTGTGCATTTGTAGTGAGGGAAATAAGGATGCACAGGTAACCAATCCAGGGATGCGATCACATCTAGCACAACCCACGCAGTAATTACATAATGCAGGAAAGGTGTGCATTTGTAGCTAGGGAAATAAGGATGCACGGGTAACCAATCCAGGGATGCGCTCACATCTAGCCCAAACCACGCAGTGATTATGGAATGCAGGAAAGGTGTGCATTTGTAGTTAGGGAAATAAGGATGCACGGGTAACCAATCCAGGGATGTGATCACATCTAGCACAACCCACGCAGTGATTACATAATGCAGGAAAGGTGTGCATTTGTAGTTAGGGAAATAAGGATGCACGGGTAACTAATCCAGGGATGCGATTACATCTAGCACAACCCACGCAGTGATTACATAATGCAGGAAAGGTGTGCATTTGTAGTTAGGGAAATAAGGATGCACGGGAAACCAATCCAGGGATGCGCTCACATCTAGCACAACCCACGCAGTGATTAGGGAATGCAGGAAAGGTCTGCATTTGTAGTTAGGGAAATAAGGATGCACGGGTAACCAATCCAGGGATGCGATTACATCTAGCACAACCCATGCAGTAATTACGGAATACAGGAAAGGTGTGCATTTGTAGTTAGGGAAATAAGGATGCACGGGTAACCAATCCAGGGATGTGATCACATCTAGCACAACCCACGCAGTGATTACAGAATGCAGGAAAGGTGTGCATTTGTAGTTAGGGAAATAAGGATGCACGGGTGACTAATCCAGGGATGTGATCACATCTAGCACAACCCACGCAGTGATTACGGAATGCAGGAAAGGTGTGCATTTGTAGTTAGGGAAATAAGGATGCATGAGTAACCAATCCAGGGATGTGATCACATCTAGCACAACACACGCAGTGATTACATAATGCAGGAAAGGTGTGCATTTGTAGTTAGGGAAATAAGGATGCACGGGTGACTAATCCAGGGATGTGATCACATCTAGCACAACCCACGCAGTGATTACATAATGCAGGAAAGGTGTGCATTTGTAGTTAGGGAAATAAGGATGCACGGGTAACCAGTCCAGGGATGTGATCACATCTAGCACAACCCACGCAGTGATTACGGAATGCAGGAAAGGTGTGCATTTGTAGTTAAGGAAATAAGGATGCACGGGTAACCAATCCAGGGTTGTGATCACATCTAGCACATTCCACGCAGTGATTACAGAATGCAGGAAAGGTGTGCATTTGTAGTTAGGGAAATAAGGATGCACGGGTAACCAATCCAGGGATGCGCTCACATCTAGCACAACCCACGGAGTGATTACATAATGCAGGAAAGGTGTGCATTTGTAGTTAGGGAAATAAGGATGCACGGGTAACCAATCCAGGGATGTGATCACATCTAGCACAACCCACACAGTGATTACAGAATGCAGGAAAGGTGTGCATTTGTAGTTAGGGAAATAAGGATGCACGGGTGACTAATCCAGGGATGTGATCACATCTAGCACAACCCACACAGTGATTACATAATGCAGGAAAGGTGTGCATTTGTAGTTAGGGAAATAAGGATGCACGGGTAACCAATCCAGGGATGTGCTCACATCTAGCACAACCCACGCAGTGATTACAGAATGCAGGAAAGGTGTGCATTTGTAGTTAGGGAAATAAGGATGCACGGGTGACTAATCCAGGGATGTGATCACATCTAGCACAACCCACGCAGTGATTACGGAATGCAGGAAAGGTGTGCATTTGTAGTTAGAGAAATAAGGATGCACGGGTAACCAATCCAGGGATGCGCTCACATCTAGCACAACCCACACAGTGATTACGGAATGCAGGAAAGGTGTGCATTTGTAGTTAGGGAAATAAGGATGCACGGGTAACCAATCCAGGGATGCGCTCACATCTAGCACAACCCACGCAGTAATTACAGAATGCAGGAAAGGTGTGCATTTGTAGTGAGGGAAATAAGGATGCACTGGTAACCAATCCAGGGATGCGCTCACATCTAGCACAACCCACGCAGTAATTACAGAATGCAGGAAAGGTGTGCATTTGTAGTGAGGGAAATAAGGATGCACGGGTAACCAATCCAGGGAAGTGATCACATCTAGCACAACCCACGCAGTAATTACAGAATGCAGGAAAGGTGTGAATTTGTAGTTAGGGAAATAAGGATGCACGGGGGACCAATCCAGGGATGCGCTCACATCTAGCACAACCCACGCAGTAATTACGGAATACAGGAAAGGTGTGCATTTGTAGTTAGGGAAATAAGGATGCAAAGGTAACCAATCCAGGGATGCGATCACATCTAGCACAACCCACGCAGTGATTACATAATGCAGGAAAGGTGTGCATTTGTAGCTAGGGAAATAAGGATGCACGGGTAACCAATCCAGGGATGCGCTCACATCTAGCCCAAACCACGCAGTGATTATGGAATGCAGGAAAGGTGTGCATTTGTAGTTAGGGAAATAAGGATGCACGGGTAACCAATCCAGGGATGTGATCACATCTAGCACAACCCACGCAGTGATTACATAATGCAGGAAAGGTGTGCATTTGTAGTTAGGGAAATAAGGATGCACGGGAAACCAATCCAGGGATGCGCTCACATCTAGCACAACCCACGCAGTGATTAGGGAATGCAGGAAAGGTGTGCATTTGTAGTTAGGGAAATAAGGATGCACGGGTAACCAATCCAGGGATGCGATTACATCTAGCACAACCCATGCAGTAATTACGGAATACAGGAAAGGTGTGCATTTGTAGTTAGGGAAATAAGGATGCACGGGTAACCAATCCAGGGATGTGATCACATCAAGCACAACCCACGCAGTGATTACAGAATGCAGGAAATGTGTGCATTTGTAGTTAGGGAAATAAGGATGCACGGGTGACTAATCCAGGGATGTGATCACATCTAGCACAACCCACGCAGTGATTACGGAATGCAGGAAAGGTGTGCATTTGTAGTTAGTGAAATAAGGATGCATGAGTAACCAATCCAGGGATGTGATCACATCTAGCACAACACACGCAGTGATTACATAATGCAGGAAAGGTGTGCATTTGTAGTTAGGGAAATAAGGATGCACGGGTGACTAATCCAGGGATGTGATCACATCTAGCACAACCCACGCAGTGATTACATAATGCAGGAAAGGTGTGCATTTGTAGTTAGGGAAATAAGGATGCACGGGTAACCAGTCCAGGGATGTGATCACATCTAGCACAACCCACGCAGTGATTACGGAATGCAGGAAAGGTGTGCATTTGTAGTTAGGGAAATAAGGATGCACGGGTAACCAATCCAGGGTTGTGATCACATCTAGCACATTCCACGCAGTGATTACAGAATGCAGGAAAGGTGTGCATTTGTAGTTAGGGAAATAAGGATGCACGGGTAACCAATCCAGGGATGCGCTCACATCTAGCACAACCCACGGAGTGATTACATAATGCAGGAAAGGTGTGCATTTGTAGTTAGGGAAATAAGGATGCACGGGTAACCAATCCAGGGATGTGATCACATCTAGCACAACCCACACAGTGATTACAGAATGCAGGAAAGGTGTGCATTTGTAGTTAGGGAAATAAGGATGCACGGGTGACTAATCCAGGGATGTGATCACATCTAGCACAACCCACACAGTGATTACATAATGCAGGAAAGGTGTGCATTTGTAGTTAGGGAAATAAGGATGCACGGGTAACCAATCCAGGGATGTGCTCACATCTAGCACAACCCACGCAGTGATTACAGAATGCAGGAAAGGTGTGCATTTGTAGTTAGGGAAATAAGGATGCACGGGTGACTAATCCAGGGATGTGATCACATCTAGCACAACCCACGCAGTGATTACGGAATGCAGGAAAGATGTGCATTTGTAGTTAGCGAAATAAGGATGCACGGGTAACCAATCCAGGGATGCGCTCACATCTAGCACAACCCACACAGTGATTACGTAATGCAGGAAAGGTGTGCATTTGTAGTTAGGGAAATAAGGATGCACGGGTAACCAATCCAGGGATGCGCTCACATCTAGCACAACCCACGCAGTAATTACAGAATGCAGGAAAGGTGTGCATTTGTAGTGAGGGAAATAAGGATGCACGGGTAACCAATCCAGGGATGCGCTCACATCTAGCACAACCCACGCAGTAATTACAGAATGCAGGAAAGGTGTGCATTTGTAGTGAGGGAAATAAGGATGCACGGGTAACCAATCCAGGGAAGTGATCACATCTAGCACAACCCACGCAGTAATTACGGAATACAGGAAAGGTGTGCATTTGTAGTTAGGGAAATAAGGATGCACAGGTAATCAATCCAGGGATGCGATCACATCTAGCACAACCCACGCAGTAATTACATAATGCAGGAAAGGTGTGCATTTGTAGCTAGGGAAATAAGGATGCACGGGTAACCAATCCAGGGATGCGCTCACATCTAGCCCAAACCACGCAGTGATTATGGAATGCAGGAAAGGTGTGCATTTGTAGTTAGGGAAATAAGGATGCACGGGTAACCAATCCAGGGATGTGATCACATCTAGCACAACCCACGCAGTGATTACATAATGCAGGAAAGGTGTGCATTTGTAGTTAGGGAAATAAGGATGCACGGGTAACTAATCCAGGGATGCGATTACATCTAGCACAACCCACGCAGTGATTACATAATGCAGGAAAGGTGTGCATTTGTAGTTAGGGAAATAAGGATGCACGGGAAACCAATCCAGGGATGCGCTCACATCTAGCACAACCCACGCAGTGATTAGGGAATGCAGGAAAGGTCTGCATTTGTAGTTAGGGAAATAAGGATGCACGGGTAACCAATCCAGGGATGCGATTACATCTAGCACAACCCATGCAGTAATTACGGAATACAGGAAAGGTGTGCATTTGTAGTTAGGGAAATAAGGATGCACGGGTAACCAATCCAGGGATGTGATCACATCTAGCACAACCCACGCAGTGATTACAGAATGCAGGAAAGGTGTGCATTTGTAGTTAGGGAAATAAGGATGCACGGGTGACTAATCCAGGGATGTGATCACATCTAGCACAACCCACGCAGTGATTACGGAATGCAGGAAAGGTGTGCATTTGTAGTTAGGGAAATAAGGATGCATGAGTAACCAATCCAGGGATGTGATCACATCTAGCACAACACACGCAGTGATTACATAATGCAGGAAAGGTGTGCATTTGTAGTTAGGGAAATAAGGATGCACGGGTGACTAATCCAGGGATGTGATCACATCTAGCACAACCCACGCAGTGATTACATAATGCAGGAAAGGTGTGCATTTGTAGTTAGGGAAATAAGGATGCACGGGTAACCAGTCCAGGGATGTGATCACATCTAGCACAACCCACGCAGTGATTACGGAATGCAGGAAAGGTGTGCATTTGTAGTTAGGGAAATAAGGATGCACGGGTAACCAATCCAGGGTTGTGATCACATCTAGCACATTCCACGCAGTGATTACAGAATGCAGGAAAGGTGTGCATTTGTAGTTAGGGAAATAAGGATGCACTGGTAACCAATCCAGGGATGCGCTCACATCTAGCACAACCCACGGAGTGATTACATAATGCAGGAAAGGTGTGCATTTGTAGTTAGGGAAATAAGGATGCACGGGTAACCAATCCAGGGATGTGATCACATCTAGCACAACCCACACAGTGATTACAGAATGCAGGAAAGGTGTGCATTTGTAGTTAGGGAAATAAGGATGCACGGGTGACTAATCCAGGGATGTGATCACATCTAGCACAACCCACACAGTGATTACATAATGCAGGAAAGGTGTGCATTTGTAGTTAGGGAAATAAGGATGCACGGGTAACCAATCCAGGGATGTGCTCACATCTAGCACAACCCACGCAGTGATTACAGAATGCAGGAAAGGTGTGCATTTGTAGTTAGGGAAATAAGGATGCACGGGTGACTAATCCAGGGATGTGATCACATCTAGCACAACCCACGCAGTGATTACGGAATGCAGGAAAGGTGTGCATTTGTAGTTAGAGAAATAAGGATGCACGGGTAACCAATCCAGGGATGCGCTCACATCTAGCACAACCCACACAGTGATTACGGAATGCAGGAAAGGTGTGCATTTGTAGTTAGGGAAATAAGGATGCACGGGTAACCAATCCAGGGATGCGCTCACATCTAGCACAACCCACGCAGTAATTACAGAATGCAGGAAAGGTGTGCATTTGTAGTGAGGGAAATAAGGATGCACAGGTAACCAATCCAGGGATGCGATCACATCTAGCACAACCCACGCAGTAATTACATAATGCAGGAAAGGTGTGCATTTGTAGCTAGGGAAATAAGGATGCACGGGTAACCAATCCAGGGATGCGCTCACATCTAGCCCAAACCACGCAGTGATTATGGAATGCAGGAAAGGTGTGCATTTGTAGTTAGGGAAATAAGGATGCACGGGTAACCAATCCAGGGATGTGATCACATCTAGCACAACCCACGCAGTGATTACATAATGCAGGAAAGGTGTGCATTTGTAGTTAGGGAAATAAGGATGCACGGGTAACTAATCCAGGGATGCGATTACATCTAGCACAACCCACGCAGTGATTACATAATGCAGGAAAGGTGTGCATTTGTAGTTAGGGAAATAAGGATGCACGGGAAACCAATCCAGGGATGCGCTCACATCTAGCACAACCCACGCAGTGATTAGGGAATGCAGGAAAGGTCTGCATTTGTAGTTAGGGAAATAAGGATGCACGGGTAACCAATCCAGGGATGCGATTACATCTAGCACAACCCATGCAGTAATTACGGAATACAGGAAAGGTGTGCATTTGTAGTTAGGGAAATAAGGATGCACGGGTAACCAATCCAGGGATGTGATCACATCTAGCACAACCCACGCAGTGATTACAGAATGCAGGAAAGGTGTGCATTTGTAGTTAGGGAAATAAGGATGCACGGGTGACTAATCCAGGGATGTGATCACATCTAGCACAACCCACGCAGTGATTACGGAATGCAGGAAAGGTGTGCATTTGTAGTTAGGGAAATAAGGATGCATGAGTAACCAATCCAGGGATGTGATCACATCTAGCACAACACACGCAGTGATTACATAATGCAGGAAAGGTGTGCATTTGTAGTTAGGGAAATAAGGATGCACGGGTGACTAATCCAGGGATGTGATCACATCTAGCACAACCCACGCAGTGATTACATAATGCAGGAAAGGTGTGCATTTGTAGTTAGGGAAATAAGGATGCACGGGTAACCAGTCCAGGGATGTGATCACATCTAGCACAACCCACGCAGTGATTACGGAATGCAGGAAAGGTGTGCATTTGTAGTTAAGGAAATAAGGATGCACGGGTAACCAATCCAGGGTTGTGATCACATCTAGCACATTCCACGCAGTGATTACAGAATGCAGGAAAGGTGTGCATTTGTAGTTAGGGAAATAAGGATGCACGGGTAACCAATCCAGGGATGCGCTCACATCTAGCACAACCCACGGAGTGATTACATAATGCAGGAAAGGTGTGCATTTGTAGTTAGGGAAATAAGGATGCACGGGTAACCAATCCAGGGATGTGATCACATCTAGCACAACCCACACAGTGATTACAGAATGCAGGAAAGGTGTGCATTTGTAGTTAGGGAAATAAGGATGCACGGGTGACTAATCCAGGGATGTGATCACATCTAGCACAACCCACACAGTGATTACATAATGCAGGAAAGGTGTGCATTTGTAGTTAGGGAAATAAGGATGCACGGGTAACCAATCCAGGGATGTGCTCACATCTAGCACAACCCACGCAGTGATTACAGAATGCAGGAAAGGTGTGCATTTGTAGTTAGGGAAATAAGGATGCACGGGTGACTAATCCAGGGATGTGATCACATCTAGCACAACCCACGCAGTGATTACGGAATGCAGGAAAGGTGTGCATTTGTAGTTAGAGAAATAAGGATGCACGGGTAACCAATCCAGGGATGCGCTCACATCTAGCACAACCCACACAGTGATTACGGAATGCAGGAAAGGTGTGCATTTGTAGTTAGGGAAATAAGGATGCACGGGTAACCAATCCAGGGATGCGCTCACATCTAGCACAACCCACGCAGTAATTACAGAATGCAGGAAAGGTGTGCATTTGTAGTGAGGGAAATAAGGATGCACTGGTAACCAATCCAGGGATGCGCTCACATCTAGCACAACCCACGCAGTAATTACAGAATGCAGGAAAGGTGTGCATTTGTAGTGAGGGAAATAAGGATGCACGGGTAACCAATCCAGGGAAGTGATCACATCTAGCACAACTCACGCAGTAATTACAGAATGCAGGAAAGGTGTGAATTTGTAGTTAGGGAAATAAGGATGCACGGGGGACCAATCCAGGGATGCGCTCACATCTAGCACAACCCACGCAGTAATTACGGAATACAGGAAAGGTGTGCATTTGTAGTTAGGGAAATAAGGATGCACAGGTAACCAATCCAGGGATGCGATCACATCTAGCACAACCCACGCAGTAATTACATAATGCAGGAAAGGTGTGCATTTGTAGCTAGGGAAATAAGGATGCACGGGTAACCAATCCAGGGATGCGCTCACATCTAGCCCAAACCACGCAGTGATTATGGAATGCAGGAAAGGTGTGCATTTGTAGTTAGGGAAATAAGGATGCACGGGTAACCAATCCAGGGATGTGATCACATCTAGCACAACCCACGCAGTGATTACATAATGCAGGAAAGGTGTGCATTTGTAGTTAGGGAAATAAGGATGCACGGGAAACCAATCCAGGGATGCGCTCACATCTAGCACAACCCACGCAGTGATTAGGGAATGCAGGAAAGGTCTGCATTTGTAGTTAGGGAAATAAGGATGCACGGGTAACCAATCCAGGGATGCGATTACATCTAGCACAACCCATGCAGTAATTACGGAATACAGGAAAGGTGTGCATTTGTAGTTAGGGAAATAAGGATGCACGGGTAACCAATCCAGGGATGTGATCACATCTAGCACAACCCACGCAGTGATTACAGAATGCAGGAAAGGTGTGCATTTGTAGTTAGGGAAATAAGGATGCACGGGTGACTAATCCAGGGATGTGATCACATCTAGCACAACCCACGCAGTGATTACGGAATGCAGGAAAGGTGTGCATTTGTAGTTAGGGAAATAAGGATGCATGAGTAACCAATCCAGGGATGTGATCACATCTAGCACAACACACGCAGTGATTACATAATGCAGGAAAGGTGTGCATTTGTAGTTAGGGAAATAAGGATGCACGGGTGACTAATCAAGGGATGTGATCACATCTAGCACAACCCACGCAGTGATTACATAATGCAGGAAAGATGTGCATTTGTAGTTAGGGAAATAAGGATGCACGGGTAACCAGTCCAGGGATGTGATCACATCTAGCACAACCCACGCAGTGATTACGGAATGCAGGAAAGGTGTGCATTTGTAGTTAGGGAAATAAGGATGCACGGGTAACCAATCCAGGGTTGTGATCACATCTAGCACATTCCACGCAGTGATTACAGAATGCAGGAAAGGTGTGCATTTGTAGTTAGGGAAATAAGGATGCACGGGTAACCAATCCAGGGATGCGCTCACATCTAGCACAACTCACGCAGTGATTACATAATGCAGGAAAGGTGTGCATTTGTAGTTAGGGAAATAAGGATGCACGGGTAACCAATCCAGGGATGTGATCACATCTAGCACAACCCACACAGTGATTACAGAATGCAGGAAAGGTGTGCATTTGTAGTTAGGGAAATAAGGATGCACGGGTGACTAATCCAGGGATGTGATCACATCTAGCACAACCCACACAGTGATTACATAATGCAGGAAAGGTGTGCATTTGTAGTTAGGGAAATAAGGATGCACGGGTAACCAATCCAGGGATGTGCTCACATCTAGCACAACCCACGCAGTGATTACAGAATTCAGGAAAGGTGTGCATTTGTAGTTAGGGAAATAAGGATGCACGGGTGACTAATCCAGGGATGTGATCACATCTAGCACAACCAACGCAGTGATTACATAATGCAGGAAAGGTGTGCATTTGTAGTTAGGGAAATAATCCAGGGATGCGCTCACATCTAGCACAACCCACGCAGTGATTACGGAATGCAGGAAAGGTGTGCATTTGTAGTTAGGGAAATAAGGATGCACGGGTGACCAATCCAGGGATGCGCTCACATCTAGCACAACCCACGCAGTGATTACATAATGCAGGGAAGGTGTGCATTTGTAGTTAGGGAAATAAGGATGCACGGGTGACTAATCCAGGGATGCGTTCACATCTAGCACAACCCACGCAGTGATTACAGAATGCAGGAAAGGTGTGCATTTGTAGTTAGGGAAATAAGGATGCACGGATGACTAATCCAGGGATGCGTTCACATCTAGCACAACCCACACAGTGATTACATAATGCAGGAAAGGTGTGCATTTGTAGTTAGGGAAATAAGGATGCATGTGTAACCAATCCAGGGATGTGATCACATCTAGCACAACCCACACAGTGATTACATAATGCAGGAAAGGTGTGCATTTGTAGTTAGGGAAATAAGGATGAACGGGTAACCAATCCAGGGATGCGCTCACATCTAGCACAAACCACGCAGTGATTACATAATGCAGGAAAGGTGTGCATTTGTAGTTAGAGAAATAAGGATGGACGTGTAACCAATCCAGGGATGCGATCACATCTAGCACAAACCACGCAGTGATTACATAATGCAGGAAAGGAGTGCATTTGTAGTTAGGGAAATAAGGATGCACGGGTAACCAATCCAGGGATGTGATCACATCTAGCACAACCCACGCAGTGATTACAGAATGCAGGAAAGGTATGCATTTATAGTGAGAGAAATAAGGATGAACGGGTAACCAATCCAGGGATGCGCTCACATCTAGCACAACCCACGCAGTGATTACAGAATGCAGGAAAGGTGTGCATTTGTAGTTAGGGAAATAAGGATGCACGGGTAACCAATCCAGGGATGTGATCATATCTAGCACATTCCATGCAGTGATTACAGAATGCAGGAAAGGTGTGCATTTGTAGTTAGGGAAATAAGGATGCATGGGTAACCAATCCAGGGATGCGATTACATCTAGCACAACCCACGCAGTGATTACGGAATGCAGGAAAGGTGTGCATTTGTAGTGAGGGAAATAAGGATGCATGGGTAACCAATCCAGGGATGCGATTACATCTAGCACAACCCACGCAGTGATTACGGAATGCAGAAAAGGTGTGCATTTGTAGTGAGGGAAATAAGGATGCACGGGTAACCAATCCAGGGATGTGATCACATCTAGCACAACCCACGCAGTGATTACAGAATGCAGGAAAGGTGTGCATTTGTAGTGAGGGAAATAAGGATGCATGTGTAACCAATCCAGGGATGCGATTACATCTAGCACAACCCACGCAGTGATTACGGAATGCAGGAAAGGTGTGCATTTGTAGTTAGGGAAATAAGGATGCATGAGTAACCAATCCAGGGAT
Organism: Taudactylus pleione; assembly: GCA_031769625.1. NCBI lineage: Eukaryota > Metazoa > Chordata > Amphibia > Anura > Myobatrachidae > Taudactylus > Taudactylus pleione. The sequence continues at coordinate 401,711 of JAUIMM010000490.1, forward strand.
GCGATTACATCTAGCACAACCCACGCAGTGATTACGGAATGCAGGAAAGGTGTGCATTTGTAGTGAGGGAAATAAGGATGCATGGGTAACCAATCCAGGGATGCGATTACATCTAGCACAACCCATGCAGTGATTACGGAATGCAGGAAAGGTGTGCATTTGTAGTGAGGGAAATAAGGATGCACGGGTAACCAATCCAGGGATGTGATCACATCTAGCACAACCCACGCAGTAATTACAGAATGCAGGAAAGGTGTGCATTTGTAGTTAGAGAAATAAGGATGCACGGGTAACCAATCCAGGGATGTGATCACATCTAGCACAACCCACGCAGTGATTACATAATGGAGGAAAGGTGTGCATTTGTAGTTAGAGAAATAAGGATGCACGGGTAGCCAATCCAGGGATGTGATCACATCTAGCACAACCCACGCAGTGATTACATAATGCAGGAAAGGTGTGCATTTGTAGTTAGGGAAATAAGGATGCACGGGTAACCAATCCAGGGATGCGATCACATCTAGCACAACCCACGCAGTGATTACATAATGCAGGAAAGGTGTGCATTTGTAGTTAGAGAAATAAGGATGCACGGGTAACCAATCCAGGGATGTGATCACATCTAGCACAACCCACGCAGTGATTACATAATGCAGGAAAGGTGTGCATTTGTAGTTAGGGAAATAAGGATGCACGGGTAACCAATCCAGGGATGCGATTACATCTAGCACAACCCACGCAGTGATTATGGAATACAGGAAAGGTGTGCATTTGTAGTTAGGGAAATAAGGATGCATGGGTAACCAATCCAGGGATGTGATCACATCTAGCACAACCCATGCAGTAATTACATAATGCAGGAAAGGTGTGCATTTGTAGTTAGGGAAATAAGGATGCACGGGTAACCAATCCAGGGATGCGCTCACATCTAGCACAACCCACGCAGTAATTACAGAATGCAGGAAAGGTGTGAATTTGTACTTAGGGAAATAAGGATGCACGGGTAACCAATCCACGGATGTGATCACATTGAGCACAACCCATGCAGTAATTACATAATGCAGGAAAGGTGTGTATTTGTAGTTAGGGAAATAAGGATGCACAGGTAACCAAGCCAGGGATGTGATCATATCTAGCACAACCGACGCAGTAATTACAGAATGCAGTAAAGGTGTGCATTTGTAGTTAGGGAAATAAGGATGCACAGGTAACCAATCCAGGGATGCGCTCACATCTAGCACAACCCACGCAGTGATTACGGAATGCAGGAAAGGTGTGCATTTGTAGTTAGGGAAATAAGGATGCACAGGTAACCAAGCCAGGGATGTGATCATATCTAGCACAACCGACGCAGTAATTACAGAATGCAGTAAAGGTGTGCATTTGTAGTTAGGGAAATAAGGATGCACAGGTAACCAAGCCAGGGATGTGATCACATCTAGCACAACCCACGCAGTGATTACATAATGCAGGAAAGGTGTGCATTTGTAGTTAGGGAAATAAGGATGCACGGGTAACCAATCCAGGGATGTGATCATATCTAGCACAACCCACGCAGTAATTACGGAATGCAGGAAAGGTGTGCATTTGTAGTTAGGGAAATAAGGATGCACGGGTAACCAATCCAGGGATGTGATTACATCTAGCACAACCCACGCAGTAATTACATAATGCAGGAAAGGTGTGCATTTGTAGTTAGGGAAATAAGGATGCACGGGTGACTAATCCAGGGATGCGCTCACATCTAGCACAACCCACGCAGTGATTACAGAATGCAGGAAAGGTGTGCATTTGTAGTTAGGGAAATAAGTATGCACGGGTGACTAATCCAGGGATGTGATGACATCTAGCACAACCCACGCAGTGATTACATAATGCAGGACAGGTGTGCATTTGTAGTTAGGGAAATAAGGATGCACGGGTGACTAATCCAGGGAAGTGATCACATCTAGCACAACCCACGCAGTGATTACATAATGCAGGAAAGGTGTGCATTTGTAGTTAGGGAAATAAGGATGCACAGGTAACCAATCCAGGGATGCGCTCACATCTAGTACAACCCACGCAGTGATTACAGAATGCAGTAAAGGTGTGCATTTGTAGTTAGGGAAATAAGGATGCACGGGTAACCAATCCAGGGATGCGCTCACATCTAGCCCAACCCACGCAGTGATTACATAATGCAGGAAAGGTGTGCATTTGTAGTTAGGGAAATAAGGATGCACGGGTAACCAATCCAGGGATGCGATTACATCTAGCACAACCCACACAGTGATTACATAATGCAGGAAAGGTGTGCATTTGTAGTTAGGGAAATAAGGATGCACGGGTAACCAATCCAGGGATGCGCTCACATCTAGCACAACCCACGCAGTGATTACAGAATGCAGTAAAGGTGTGCATTTGTAGTTAGGGAAATAAGGATGCACGGGTAACCAATCCAGGGATGCGCTCACATCTAGTACAACCCACGCAGTGATTACAGAATGCAGTAAAGGTGTGCATTTGTAGTTAGGGAAATAAGGATGCACGGGTAACCAATCCAGGGATGCGCTCACATCTAGCCCAACCCACGCAGTGATTACATAATGCAGGAAAGGTGTGCATTTGTAGTTAGGGAAATAAGGATGCACGGGTAACCAATCCAGGGATATGATTACATCTAGCCCAACCCACGCAGTAATTACAGAATGCAGGAAAGGTGTGCATTTGTAGTTAGGGAAATAAGGATGCACGGGTAACCAATCCAGGGATGTGATCACATCTAGCACAACCCATGCAGTGATTACATAATGCAGGAAAGGTGTGCATTTGTAGTTAGAGAAATAAGGATGCACGGGTAACCAATCCAGGGAAGTGATTACATCTAGCCCAACCCACGCAGTAATTACAGAATGCAGGAAAGGTGTGCATTTGTAGTTAGGGAAATAAGGATGCACGGGTAACCAATCCAGGGATGTGATCACATCTAGCACAACCCACGCAGTGATTACATAATGCAGGAAAGGTGTGCATTTGTAGTTTGGGAAATAAGGATGCACGGGTGACTAATCCAGGGATGTGATCACATCTAGCACAACCCATGCAGTGATTACATAATGCAGGAAAGGTGTGCATTTGTAGTTAGGGAAATAAGGATGCACGGGTAACCAATCCAGGGATGCGATCACATCTAGCACAATCCACGCAGTGATTACATAATGCAGGAAAGGTGTGCATTTGTAGTTAGGGAAATAAGGATGCACGGGTGACTAATCCAGGGATGTGATTACATCTAGCACAACCCACGCAGTGATTACAGAATGCAGGAAAGGTGTGCATTTGTAGTTAGGGAAATAAGGATGCACGGGTGACTAATCCAGGGATGCACTCACATCTAGCACAACCCACGCAGTGATTACAGAATGCAGAAAGGTGTGCATTTGTAGTTAGAGAAATATGGATGCACGGGTAACCAATCCAGGGATGTGATTACATCTAGCACAACCCACGCAGTAATTACATAATGCAGGAAAGGTGTGCATTTGTAGTTAGGGAAATAAGGATGCACGGGTAACCAATCCTTGGATGCACTCACATCTAGCACAACCCACGCAGTGATTACAGAATGCAGGAAAGGTGTGCATTTGTAGTTAGGGAAATAAGGATGCACGGGTGACTAATCCAGGGATGCACTCACATCTAGCAGAACCCACGCAGTGATTACAGAATACAGGAAAGGTGTGCATTTGTAGTTAGGGAAATAAGGATGCATGAGTAACCAATCCAGGGATGTGATTACATCTAGCACAACCCACGCAGTAATTACATAATGAAGGAAAGGTGTGCATTTGTAGTTAGGGAAATAAGCAAGCACGGGTAACCAATCCAGGGATGCGATCACATCTAGCACAAACCACGCAGTGATTACATAATGCAGGAAAGGTGTGCATTTGTAGTTAGGGAAATAAGCAAGCACGGGTAACCAATCCAGGGATGTGATCACATCTAGCACAACCCACGCAGTGATTAGGGAATGCAGGAAAGGTGTGCATTTGTAGTTAGGGAAATAAGGATGCACGGGTAACCAATCCAGGGATATGATCACATCTAGCACAACCCACGCAGTGATTACAGAATGCAGGAAAGGTGTGCATTTGTAGTTAGGGAAATAAGGATGCACGGGTAACCAATCCAGGGATGCGATCACATCTAGCACAACCCACGCAGTAATTACATAATGCAGGAAAGGTGTGCATTTGTAGCTAGGGAAATAAGGATGCACGGGTAACCAATCCAGGGATGCGATTACTTCTAGCACAACCCACGCAGTGATTACGGAATGCAGAAAAGGTGTGCATTTGTAGTTAGGGAAATAAGGATGCACGGGTAACCAATCCAGGGATGTGATCACATCTAGCACAACCCACGCAGTGATTACATAATGCAGGAAAGGTGTGCATTTGTAGTTAGGGAAATAAGGATGCACGGGTAACCAATCCAGGGATGTGATTACATCTAGCACAACCCACGCAGTGATTACGGAATGCAGGAAAGGTGTGCATTTGTAGTTAGGGAAATAAGGATGCACGGGTGACTAATCCAGGGATGTGATCACATCTAGCACAACCCACGCAGTAATTACGGAATGCAGGAAAGGTGTGCATTTGTAGTTAGGGAAATAAAGATGCACAGGTAACCAATCCAGGGATGTGATCACATCTAGCACAACCCACGCAGTGATTACATTATGCAGGAAAGGTGTGCATTTGTAGTTAGGGAAATAAGGATGCACGGGTGACTAATCCAGGGATGTGATCACATCTAGCACAACCCACGCAGTGATTACATAATGCAGGAAAGGTGTGCATTTGTAGTTAGGGAAATAAGGATGCACAGGTAACCAAGCCAGGGATGTGATCACATCTAGCACAACCCACGCAGTGATTACAGAATGCAGGAAAGGTATGCATTTATAGTGAGAGAAATAAGGATGAACGGGTAACCAATCCAGGGATGCGCTCACATCTAGCACAACCCACGCAGTGATTACAGAATGCAGGAAAGGTTTGCATTTGTAGTTAGGGAAATAAGGATGCATGGGTAACCAATCCAGGGATGCGATTACATCTAGCACAACCCACGCAGTGATTACGGAATGCAGGAAAGGTGTGCATTTGTAGTGAGGGAAATAAGGATGCACGGGTAACCAATCCAGGGATGTGATCACATCTAGCACAACCCATGCAGTGATTACAGAATGCAGGAAAGGTGTGCATTTGTAGTGAGGGAAATAAGGATGCACGGGTAACCAATCCAGGGATGTGATCACATCTAGCACAACCCACGCAGTGATTACATAATGGAGGAAAGGTGTGCATTTGTAGTTAGAGAAATAAGGATGCACGGGTAACCAATCCAGGGATGTGATCACATCTAGCACAACCCACGCAGTGATTACATAATGCAGGAAAGGTGTGCATTTGTAGTTAGGGAAATAAGGATGCACGGGTAACCAATCCAGGGATGCGATCACATCTAGCACAACCCACGCAGTGATTACATAATGCAGGAAAGGTGTGCATTTGTAGTTAGAGAAATAAGGATGCACGGGTAACCAATCCAGGGATGTGATCACATCTAGCACAACCCACGCAGTGATTACATAATGGAGGAAAGGTGTGCATTTGTAGTTAGAGAAATAAGGATGCACGGGTAACCAATCCAGGGATGCGATCACATCTAGCACAACCCACGCAGTGATTACATAATGCAGGAAAGGTGTGCATTTGTAGTTAGAGAAATAAGGATGCACGGGTAACCAATCCAGGGATGTGATCACATCTAGCACAACCCACGCAGTGATTACATAATGCAGGAAAGGTGTGCATTTGTAGTTAGGGAAATAAGGATGCACGGGTAACCAATCCAGGGATGCGATTACATCTAGCACAACCCACGCAGTGATTCTGGAATACAGGAAAGGTGTGCATTTGTAGTTAGGGAAATAAGGATGCATGGGTAACCAATCCAGGGATGTGATCACGTCTAGCACAACCCATGCAGTAATTACATAATGCAGGAAAGGTGTGCATTTGTAGTTAGGGAAATAAGGATGCACGGGTAACCAATCCAGGGATGCGCTCACATCTAGCACAACCCACGCAGTAATTACAGAATGCAGGAAAGGTGTGAATTTGTAGTTAGGGAAATAAGGATGCACGGGTAACCAATCCAGGGATGTGATCACATTGAGCACAACCCATGCAGTAATTACATAATGCAGGAAAGGTGTGTATTTGTAGTTAGGGAAATAAGGATGCACAGGTAACCAAGCCAGGGATGTGATCATATCTAGAACAACCGACGCAGTAATTACAGAATGCAGTAAAGGTGTGCATTTGTAGTTAGGGAAATAAGGATGCACAGGTAACCAATCCAGGGATGCGATTACATCTAGCACAACCCACGCAGTGATTACATAATGCAGGAAAGGTGTGCATTTGTAGTTAGGGAAATAAGGATGCACGGGTAACCAATCCAGGGATGTGATCATATCTAGCACAACCCACGCAGTAATTACGGAATGCAGGAAAGGTGTGCATTTGTTGTTAGGGAAATAAGGATGCACGGGTAACCAATCCAGGGATGTGATTACATCTAGCACAACCCACGCAGTGATTACATAATGCAGGAAAGGTGTGCATTTGTAGTTAGGGAAATAAGGATGCACGGGTGACTAATCCAGCGATGTGATCACATCTAGCACAACCCACGCAGTGATTACGGAATGCAGGAAAGGTGTGCATTTGTAGTTAGGGAAATAAGGATGCACGGGTAACCAATCCAGGGATGTGATTACATCTAGCACAACCCACGCAGTAATTACATAATGCAGGAAAGGTGTGCATTTGTAGTTAGGGAAATAAGGAAGCATGGTTGACTAATCCAGGGATGCGCTCACATCTAGCACAACCCACGCAGTGATTACAGAATGCAGGAAAGGTGTGCATTTGTAGTTAGGGAAATAAGGATGCACAGGTAACCAATCCAGGGATGTGATTACAACTAGCACAACCCACGCAGTGATTACATAAAGCAGGAAAGGTGTGCATTTGTAGTTAGGGAAATAAGGATGCACGGGTGACTAATCCAGGGATGTGATGACATCTAGCACAACCCACGCAGTGATTACATAATGCAGGACAGGTGTGCATTTGTAGTTAGGGAAATAAGGATGCACGGGTGACTAATCCAGGGAAGTGATCACATCTAGCACAACCCACGCAGTGATTACATAATGCAGGAAAGGTGTGCATTTGTAGTTAGGGAAATAAGGATGCACAGGTAACCAATGCAGTGATGCGCTCACATCTAGCACAACCCACGCAGTGATTACAGAATGCAGTAAAGGTGTGCATTTGTAGTTAGGGAAATAAGGATGCACGGGTAACCAATCCAGGGATGCGCTCACATCTAGCCCAACCCACGCAGTGATTACATAATGCAGGAAAGGTGTGCATTTGTAGTTAGGGAAATAAGGATGCACGGGTAACCAATCCAGGGATGTGATCACATCTAGCACAACCCACACAGTGATTACATAATGCAGGAAAGGTGTGCATTTGTAGTTAGGGAAATAAGGATGCACGGGTAACCAATCCAGGGATGCGATTACATCTAGCACAACCCACACAGTGATTACATAATGCAGGAAAGGTGTGCATTTGTTGTTAGGGAAATAAGGATGCACGGGTAACCAATCCAGGGATGCGCTCACATCTAGCACAACCCACGCAGTAATTACAGAATGCAGGAAAGGTGTGCATTTGTAGTTAGGGAAATAAGGATGCACGGGTAACCAATCCAGGGATGTGATTACATCTAGCCCAACCCACGCAGTAATTACAGAATGCAGGAAAGGTGTGCATTTGTAGTTAGGGAAATAAGGATGCACGGGTAACCAATCCAGGGATGTGATCACATCTAGCACAACCCATGCAGTGATTACATAATGCAGGAAAGGTGTACTTTTGTAGTTAGAGAAATAAGGATGCACGGGTAACCAATCCAGGGAAGTGATTACATCTAGCCCAACCCACGCAGTAATTACAGAATGCAGGAAAGGTGTGCATTTGTAGTTAGGGAAATAAGGATGCACGGGTAACCAATCCAGGGATGTGATCACATCTAGCACAACCCACGCAGTGATTACATAATGCAGGAAAGGTGTGCATTTGTAGTTTGGGAAATAAGGATGCACGGGTGACTAATCCAGGGATGTGATCACATCTAGCACAACCCATGCAGTGATTACATAATGCAGGAAAGGTGTGCATTTGTAGTTAGGGAAATAAGGATGCACGGGTAACCAATCCAGGGATGCGATCACATCTAGCACAACCCACGCAGTGATTACATAATGCAGGAAAGGTGTGCATTTGTAGTTAGGGAAATAAGGATGCACGGGTGACTAATCCAGGGATGTGATTACATCTAGCACAACCCACGCAGTGATTACAGAATGCAGGAAAGGTGTGCATTTGTAGTTAGGGAAATAAGGATGCACGGGTGACTAATCCAGGGATGCACTCACATCTAGCACAACCCACGCAGTGATTACAGAATGCAGAAAGGTGTGCATTTGTAGTTAGAGAAATATGGATGCACGGGTAACCAATCCAGGGATGCACTCACATCTAGCACAACCCACGCAGTGATTACAGAATGCAGGAAAGGTGTGCATTTGTAGTTAGGGAAATAAGGATGCACGGGTGACTAATCCAGGGATGCACTCACATCTAGCACAACCCACGCAGTGATTACAGAATACAGGAAAGGTGTGCATTTGTAGTTAGGGAAATAAGGATGCATGAGTAACCAATCCAGGGATGTGATTACATCTAGCACAACCCACGCAGTAATTACATAATGAAGGAAAGGTGTGCATTTGTAGTTAGGGAAATAAGCAAGCACGGGTAACCAATCCAGGGATGCGATCACATCTAGCACAAACCACGCAGTGATTACATAATGCAGGAAAGGTGTGCATTTGTAGTTAGGGAAATAAGGATGCACGGGTAACCAATCCAGGGATGTGATCACATCTAGCACAACCCACGCAGTGATTAGGGAATGCAGGAAAGGTGTGCATTTGTAGTTAGGGAAATAAGGATGCACGGGTAACCAATCCAGGGATGTGATCACATCTAGCACAACCCACGCAGTGATTACAGAATGCAGGAAAGGTGTGCATTTGTAGTTAGGGAAATAAGGATGCACGGGTAACCAATCCAGGGATGCGATCACATCTAGCACAACCCACGCAGTAATTACATAATGCAGGAAAGGTGTGCATTTGTAGTTAGGGAAATAAGGAAGCACGGGTTACCAATCCAGGGATGCGATTACTTCTAGCACAACCCACGCAGTGATTACGGAATGCAGAAAAGGTGTGCATTTGTAGTTAGGGAAATAAGGATGCACGGGTAACCAATCCAGGGATGTGATCACATCTAGCACAACCCACGCAGTGATTACATAATGCAGGAAAGGTGTGCATTTGTAGTTAGGGAAATAAGGATGCACGGGTAACCAATCCAGGGATGTGATTACATCTAGCACAACCCACGCAGTGATTACGGAATGCAGGAAAGGTGTGCATTTGTAGTTAGGGAAATAAGGATGCACAGCTAACCAATCCAGGGATGTGATCACATCTAGCACAACCCACGCAGTGATTACATTATGCAGGAAAGGTGTGCATTTGTAGTTAGGGAAATAAGGATGCACGGGTAACCACTCCAGGGATGCGATTACATCTAGCACAACCCACTCAGTGATTACATAATGAAGGAAAGGTGTGCATTTGTAGTTAGAGAAATAAGGATGCACGGGTTACCAATCCAGGGATGTGATCACATCTAGCCCAACCCACGCAGTGATTACATAATGCAGGAAAGGTGTGCATTTGTAGTTAGGGAAATAAGGATGCACGGGTGACTAATCCAGGGATGTGATCACATCTAGCACAACCCACGCAGTAATTACGGAATGCAGGAAAGGTGTGCATTTGTAGTTAGGGAAATAAGGATGCACAGGTAACCAAGCGAGGGATGTGATCACATCTAGCACAACCCACGCAGTAATTACATAATGCAGGAAAGGTGTGCATTTGTAGGTAGAGAAATAAGGATGCACGGTTGACTAATCCAGGGATGTGATCACATCTAGCACAACCCACGCAGTGATTACAGAATGCAGGAAAGGTGTGCATTTGTAGTGAGGGAAATAAGGATGCACGGGTAACCAATCCAGGGATGCGATATCATCTAGCACAACCCACGCAGTAATTACGGAATGTAGGAAAGGTGTGCATTTGTAGTTAGGGAAATAAGGATGCAAGGGTAACCAATCCAGGGATGCGCTCACATCTATCACAACCCACGCAGTGATTACGGAATGCAGAAAAGGTGTGCATTTGTAGTTAGGGAAATAAGGATGCACGGGTAACCAATCCAGGGATGCGATTACATCTAGCACAACCCACGCAGTGATTAGGGAATGCAGGAAAGGTGTGCATTTGTAGTAAGGGAAATAAGGATGCACGGGTAACCAATCCAGGGATGCGATTACATCTAGCACAACCCACACAGTGATTACATAATGCAGGAAAGGTGTGCATTTGTAGTTAGGGAAATAAGGATGCACGGGTAACCAATCCAGGGATGCGCTCACATCTAGCACAACTCACGCAGTGATTACATAATGCAGGAAAGGTGTGCATTTGTAGTTAGGGAAATAAGGATGCACGGGTAACCAATCCAGGGATGTGATTACATCTAGCCCAACCCACGCAGTAATTACAGAATGCAGGAAAGGTGTGCATTTGTAGTTAGGGAAATAAGGATGCACGGGTTACCAATCCAGGGATGTGATCACATCTAGCCCAACCCACGCAGTGATTACATAATGCAGGAAAGGTGTGCATTTGTAGTTAGGGAAATAAGGATGCACGGGTGACTAATCCAGGGATGTGATCACATCTAGCACAACCCACGCAGTAATTACGGAATGCAGGAAAGGTGTGCATTTGTAGTTAGGGAAATAAGGATGCACAGGTAACCAAGCCAGGGATGTGATCACATCTAGCACAACCCACGCAGTAATTACATAATGCAGGAAAGGTGTGCATTTGTAGGTAGAGAAATAAGGATGCACGGTTGACTAATCCAGGGATGTGATCACATCTAGCACAACCCACGCAGTGATTACAGAATGCAGGAAAGGTGTGCATTTGTAGTGAGGGAAATAAGGATGCACGGGTAACCAATCCAGGGATGCGATATCATCTAGCACAACCCACGCAGTAATTACGGAATGTAGGAAAGGTGTGCATTTGTAGTTAGGGAAATAAGGATGCAAGGGTAACCAATCCAGGGATGCGCTCACATCTATCACAACCCACGCAGTGATTACGGAATGCAGAAAAGGTGTGCATTTGTAGTTAGGGAAATAAGGATGCATGGGTAACCAATCCAGGGATGCGATTACATCTAGCACAACCCACGCAGTGATTAGGGAATGCAGGAAAGGTGTGCATTTGTAGTTAGGGAAATAAGGATGCACGGGTAACCAATCCAGGGATGTGATTACATCTAGCACAACCCACGCAGTGATTATGGAATACAGGAAAGGTGTGCATTTGTAGTTAGGGAAATAAGGATGCACGGGTAACCAATCCAGGGATGTGATCACATCTAGCACAACCCACGCAGTAATTACAGAATGCAGGAAAAGTGTGCATTTGTAGTTAGGGAAATAAGGATGCACGGGTAACCAATCCAGGGATGCGCTCACATCTAGCACAACCCACGCAGTAATTACAGAATGCAGGAAAGGTGTGCATTTGTAGTTAGGGAAATATGGATGCACGGGTAACCAATCCAGGGATGTGATCACATCGAGCACAACCCATGCAGTAATTACAGAATGCAGTAAAGGTGTGCATTTGTAGTTAGGGAAATAAGGATGCACAGGTAACCAATCCAGGGATGCGCTCACATCTAGCACAACCCATGCAGTGATTACGGAATGCAGGAAAGGTGTGCATTTGTAGTTAGGGAAATAAGGATGCACGGGTAACCAATCCAGGGATGCGCTCACATCTATCACAACCCACGCAGTGATTACGGAATGCAGTAAAGGTGTGCATTTGCAGTTAGGGAAATAAGGATGCACAGGTAACCAAGCCAGGGATGTGATCACATCTAGCACAACCCACGCAGTGATTACATAATGCAGGAAAGGTGTGCATTTGTAGTTAGGGAAATAAGGATGCACGGGTGACTAATCCAGGGATGCGCTCACATCTAGCACAACCCACGCAGTGATTACGGAATGCAGGAAAGGTGTGCATTTGTAGTTAGGGAAATAAGGATGCACGGGTAACCAATCCAGGGATGTGATTACATCTAGCACAACCCACGCAGTGATTACATAATGCAGGAAAGGTGTGCATTTGCAGTTAGGGAAATAAAGATGCACGGGTAACCAATCCAGGGATGTGATCACATCTAGCACAACCCACGCAGTGATTACATAATGCAGGAAAGGTGTGCATTTGTAGTTACGGAAATAAGGATGCACGGGTAACCAATCCAGGGATGTGATCACATCTAGCACAACCCACACAGTGATTACATAATGCAGGAAAGGTGTGCATTTGTAGTTAGGGAAATAAGGAAGCACGGGTAACCAATCCAGGGATGTGATTACATCTAGCACAACCCACGCAGTGATTACGGAATACAGGAAAGGTGTGCATTTGTAGTTAGAGAAATAAGGATGCACGGGTAACCAATCCAGGGATGTGATTACAACTAGCACAACCCACGCAGTGATTACGGAATGCAGGAAAGGTGTGCATTTGTAGTTAGGGAAATAAGGATGCACAGGTAACCAATCCAGGGATGTGATTACATCTAGCACAACCCACTCAGTGATTACATAATGCAGGAAAGGTGTGCATTTGTAGTTAGGGAAATAAGGATGCACGGGTGACTAATCCAGGGATGTGATCACATCTAGCACAACCCACGCAGTGATTACATAATGCAGGAAAGGTGTGCATTTGTAGTTAGGGAAATAAGGATGCACGGGTAACCAATCCAGGGATGCGATTACATCTAGCACAACCCACACAGTGATTACATAATGCAGGAAAGGTGTGCATTTGTAGTTAGGGAAATAAGGATGCACAGGTAACCAATCCAGGGATGTGATTACAACTAGCACAACCCACGCAGTGATTACATAATGCAGGAAAGGTGTGCATTTGTAGTTAGGGAAATAAGGATGCACAGGTAACCAATCCAGGGATGTGATTACATCTAGCACAACCCACTCAGTGATTACATAATGCAGGAAAGGTGTGCATTTGTAGTTAGGTAAATAAGGATGCACGGGTGACTAATCCAGGGATGCACTCACATCTAGCACAACCCACGCAGTGATTACATAATGCAGGAAAGGTGTGCATTTGTAGTTAGGGAAATAAGGATGCACAGGTAACCAATCCAGTGATGCGCTCACATCTAGCACAACCCACGCAGTGATTACAGAATGCAGTAAAGGTGTGCATTTGTAGTTAGGGAAATAAGGATGCACGGGTGACTAATCCAGGGATGCGCTCACATCTAGCCCAACCCACGCAGTGATTACATAATGCAGGAAAGGTGTGCATTTGTAGTTAGGGAAATAAGGATGCACGGGTAACCAATCCAGGGATGCGCTCACATCTAGCACAACCCACACAGTGATTACATAATGCAGGAAAGGTGTGCATTTGTAGTTAGGGAAATAAGGATGCACGGGTAACCAATCCAGGGATGCGCTCACATCTAGCACAACCCACACAGTGATTACATAATGCAGGAAAGGTGTGCATTTGTAGTTAGGGAAATAAGGATGCACGGGTAACCAATCCAGGGATGCGCTCACATCTAGCACAACCCACACAGTGATTACATAATGCAGGAAAGGTGTGCATTTGTAGTTAGGGAAATAAGGATGCACGGGTAACCAATCCAGGGATGCGATTACATCTAGCACAACCCACTCAGTGATTACATAATGCAGGAAAGGTGTGCATTTGTAGTTAGAGAAATAAGGATGCACGGGTTACCAATCCAGGGATGTGATCACATCTAGCCCAACCCACGCAGTGATTACATAATGCAGGAAAGGTGTGCATTTGTAGTTAGGGAAATAAGGATGCACGGGTAACCAATCCAGGGATGTGATTACATCTAGCCCAACCCACGCAGTAATTACAGAATGCAGGAAAGGTGTGCATTTGTAGTTAGGGAAATAAGGATGCACAGGTAACCAATCCAGGGATGTGATTACAACTAGCACAACCCACGCAGTGATTACATAATGCAGGAAAGGTGTGCATTTGTAGTTAGGGAAATAAGGATGCACAGGTAACCAATCCAGGGATGTGATTACATCTAGCACAACCCACTCAGTGATTACATAATGCAGGAAAGGTGTGCATTTGTAGTTAGGGAAATAAGGATGCACGGGTGACTAATCCAGGGATGCACTCACATCTAGCACAACCCACGCAGTGATTACATAATGCAGGAAAGGTGTGCATTTGTAGTTAGGGAAATAAGGATGCACAGGTAACCAATCCAGTGATGCGCTCACATCTAGCACAACCCACGCAGTGATTACAGAATGCAGTAAAGGTGTGCATTTGTAGTTAGGGAAATAAGGATGCACGGGTGACTAATCCAGGGATGCGCTCACATCTAGCCCAACCCACGCAGTGATTACATAATGCAGGAAAGGTGTGCATTTGTAGTTAGGGAAATAAGGGTGCACGGGTAACCAATCCAGGGATGCGCTCACATCTAGCTCAACCCACACAGTGATTACATAATGCAGGAAAGGTGTGCATTTGTAGTTAGGGAAATAAGGATGTACGGGTAACCAATCCAGGGATGCGCTCACATCTAGCGCAACCCACACAGTGATTACATAATGCAGGAAAGGTGTGCATTTGTAGTTAGGGAAATAAGGATGCACGGGTAACCAATCCAGGGATGCGCTCACATCTAGCACAACCCACACAGTGATTACATAATGCAGGAAAGGTGTGCATTTGTAGTTAGGGAAATAAGGATGCACGGGTAACCAATCCAGGGATGCGATTACATCTAGCACAACCCACTCAGTGATTACATAATGCAGGAAAGGTGTGCATTTGTAGTTAGAGAAATAAGGATGCACGGGTTACCAATCCAGGGATGTGATCACATCTAGCCCAACCCACGCAGTGATTACATAATGCAGGAAAGGTGTGCATTTGTAGTTAGGGAAATAAGGATGCACGGGTGACTAATCCAGGGATGTGATCACATCTAGCACAACCCACGCAGTAATTACGGAATGCAGGAAAGGTGTGCATTTGTAGTTAGGGAAATAAGGATGCACGGGTAACCAATCCAGGGATGCGCTCACATCTAGCCCAACCCACGCAGTGATTACATAATGCAGGAAAGGTGTGCATTTGTAGTTAGGGAAATAAGGATGCACGGGTAACCAATCCAGGGATGCGCTCACATCTAGCACAACCCACACAGTGATTACATAATGCAGGAAAGGTGTGCATTTGTAGTTAGGGAAATAAGGATGCACGGGTAACCAATCCAGGGATGCGATTACATCTAGCACAACCCACTCAGTGATTACATAATGCAGGAAAGGTGTGCATTTGTAGTTAGAGAAATAAGGATGCACGGGTTACCAATCCAGGGATGTGATCACATCTAGCCCAACCCACGCAGTGATTACATAATGCAGGAAAGGTGTGCATTTGTAGTTAGGGAAATAAGGATGCACGGGTGACTAATCCAGGGATGTGATCACATCTAGCACAACCCACGCAGTAATTACGGAATGCAGGAAAGGTGTGCATTTGTAGTTAGGGAAATAAGGATGCACAGGTAACCAAGCCAGGGATGTGATCACATCTAGCACAACCCACGCAGTAATTACATAATGCAGGAAAGGTGTGCATTTGTAGGTAGAGAAATAAGGATGCACGGTTGACTAATCCAGGGATGTGATCACATCTAGCACAACCCACGCAGTGATTACAGAATGCAGGAAAGGTGTGCATTTGTAGTGAGGGAAATAAGGATGCACGGGTAACCAATCCAGGGATGCGATTACATCTAGCACAACCCACGCAGTAATTACGGAATGTAGGAAAGGTGTGCATTTGTAGTTAGGGAAATAAGGATGCACAGGTAACCAATCCAGGGATGTGATTACATCTAGCACAACCCACGCAGTGATTACGGAATACAGGAAAGGTGTGCATTTGTAGTTAGAGAAATAAGGATGCACGGGTGACCAATCCAGGGATGTGATCACATCTAGCACAACCCACGCAGTGATTACATAATGCAGGAAAGGTGTGCATTTGTAGTTAGGGAAATAAGGATGCACGGGTAACCAATCCAGGGATGCGATTACATCTAGCACAACCCACACAGTGATTACATAATGCAGGAAAGGTGTGCATTTGTAGTTAGGGAAATAAGGATGCACGGGTAACCAATCCAGGGATGTGATTACATCTAGCCCAACCCACGCAGTAATTACAGAATGCAGGAAAGGTGTGCATTTGTAGTTAGGGAAATAAGGATGCACGGGTAACCAATCCAGGGATGTGATTACAACTAGCCCAACCCACGCAGTGATTACAGAATGCAGGAAAGGTGTGCATTTGTAGTTAGGGAAATAAGGATGCACAGGTAACCAATCCAGGGATGTGATTACATCTAGCACAACCCACTCAGTGATTACATAATGCAGGAAAGGTGTGCATTTGTAGTTAGGGAAATAAGGATGCACGGGTGACTAATCCAGGGATGCACTCACATCTAGCACAACCCACGCAGTGATTACATAATGCAGGAAAGGTGTGCATTTGTAGTTAGGGAAATAAGGATGCACAGGTAACCAATCCAGTGATGCGCTCACATCTAGCACAACCCACGCAGTGATTACAGAATGCAGTAAAGGTGTGCATTTGTAGTTAGGGAAATAAGGATGCACGGGTGACTAATCCAGGGATGCGCTCACATCTAGCCCAACCCACGCAGTGATTACAAAATGCAGGAAAGGTGTGCATTTGTAGTTAGGGAAATAAGGATGCACGGGTAACCAATCCAGGGATGCGCTCACATCTAGCACAACCCACACAGTGATTACATAATGCAGGAAAGGTGTGCATTTGTAGTTAGGGAAATAAGGATGCACGGGTAACCAATCCAGGGATGCGCTCACATCTAGCGCAACCCACACAGTGATTACATAATGCAGGAAAGGTGTGCATTTGTAGTTAGGGAAATAAGGATGCATGGGTAACCAATCCAGGGATGCGCTCACATCTAGCACAACCCACACAGTGATTACATAATGCAGGAAAGGTGTGCATTTGTAGTTAGGGAAATAAGGATGCACGGGTAACCAATCCAGGGATGCGATTACATCTAGCACAACCCACTCAGTGATTACATAATGCAGGAAAGGTGTGCATTTGTAGTTAGAGAAATAAGGATGCACGGGTTACCAATCCAGGGATGTGATCACATCTAGCCCAACCCACGCAGTGATTACATAATGCAGGAAAGGTGTGCATTTGTAGTTAGGGAAATAAGGATGCACGGGTGACTAATCCAGGGATGTGATCACATCTAGCCCAACCCACGCAGTGATTACATAATGCAGGAAAGGTGTGCATTTGTAGTTAGGGAAATAAGGATGCACGGGTAACCAATCCAGGGATGCGCTCACATCTAGCACAACCCACACAGTGATTACATAATGCAGGAAAGGTGTGCATTTGTAGTTAGGGAAATAAGGATGCACGGGTAACCAATCCAGGGATGCGATTACATCTAGCACAACCCACTCAGTGATTACATAATGCAGGAAAGGTGTGCATTTGTAGTTAGAGAAATAAGGATGCACGGGTTACCAATCCAGGGATGTGATCACATCTAGCCCAACCCACGCAGTGATTACATAATGCAGGAAAGGTGTGTATTTGTAGTTAGGGAAATAAGGATGCACGGGTGACTAATCCATGGATGTGATCACATCTAGCACAACCCACGCAGTAATAACGGAATGCAGGAAAGGTGTGCATTTGTAGTTAGGGAAATAAGGATGCACAGGTAACCAAGCCAGGGATGTGATCACATCTAGCACAACCCACGCAGTAATTACATAATGCAGGAAAGGTGTGCATTTGTAGGTAGAGAAATAAGGATGCACGGTTGACTAATCCAGGGATGTGATCACATCTAGCACAACCCACGCAGTGATTACAGAATGCAGGAAAGGTGTGAATTTGTAGTGAGGGAAATAAGGATGCACGGGTAACCAATCCAGGGATGCGATTACATCTAGCACAACCCACGCAGTAATTACGGAATGTAGGAAAGGTGTGCATTTGTAGTTAGGGAAATAAGGATGCAAGGGTAACCAATCCAGGGATGCGCTCACATCTATCACAACCCACGCAGTGATTACGGAATGCAGAAAAGGTGTGCATTTGTAATTAGGGAAATAAGGATGCATGGGTAACCAATCCAGGGATGCGATTACATCTAGCACAACCCACACAGTGATTAGGGAATGCAGGAAAGGTGTGCATTTGTAGTTAGGGAAATAAGGATGCACGGGTAACCAATCCAGGGATGTGATCACATCTAGCACAACCCACGCAGTAATTACAGAATGCAGGAAAGGTGTGCATTTGTAGTTAGGGAAATAAGGATGCACGGGTAACCAATCCAGGGATGCGCTCACATCTAGCACAACCCACGCAGTAATTACAGAATGCAGGAAAGGTGTGCATTTGTAGTTAGGGAAATATGGATGCACGGGTAACCAATCCAGGGATGTGATCACATCGAGCACAACCCATGCAGTAATTACATAATGCAGGAAAGGTGTGTATTTGTAGTTAGGGAAATAAGGATGCACAGGTAACCAAGCCAGGGATGTGATCATATCTAGCACAACCGACGCAGTAATTACAGAATGCAGTAAAGGTGTGCATTTGTAGTTAGGGAAATAAGGATGCACAGGTAACCAATCCAGGGATGCGCTCACATCTAGCACAACCCACGCAGTGATTACGGAATGCAGGAAAGGTGTGCATTTGTAGTTAGGGAAATAAGGATGCACGGGTAACCAATCCAGGGATGCGCTCACATCTATCACAACCCACGCAGTGATTACGGAATGCAGTAAAGGTGTGCATTTGTAGTTAGGGAAATAAGGATGCACAGGTAACCAAGCCAGGGATGTGATCACATCTAGCACAACCCACGCAGTGATTACGGAATGCAGGAAAGGTGTGCATTTGTAGTTAGGGAAATAAGGATGCACGGGTAACCAATCCAGGGATGTGATCACATCTAGCACAACCCACGCAGTGATTACATAATGCAGGAAAGGTGTGCATTTGTAGTTAGGGAAATAAGGAAGCACGGGTAACCAATCCAGGGATGTGATTACATCTAGCACAACCCACGCAGTGATTACATAATGCAGGAAAGGTGTGCATTTGTAGTTAGGGAAATAAGGATGCACGGGTGACTAATCCAGGGATGCGCTCACATCTAGCACAACCCACGCAGTGATTACGGAATACAGGAAAGGTGTGCATTTGTAGTTAGAGAAATAAGGATGCACGGGTAACCAATCCAGGGATGTGATTACAACTAGCACAACCCACGCAGTGATTACGGAATGCAGGAAAGGTGTGCATTTGTAGTTAGGGAAATAAGGATGCACAGGTAACCAATCCAGGGATGTGATTACATCTAGCACAACCCACTCAGTGATTACATAATGCAGGAAAGGTGTGCATTTGAAGTTAGGGAAATAAGGATGCACGGGTGACTAATCCAGGGATGTGATCACATCTAGCACAACCCACGCAGTGATTACATAATGCAGGAAAGGTGTGCATTTGTAGTTAGGGAAATAAGGATGCACGGGTAACCAATCCAGGGATGCGATTACATCTAGCACAACCCACACAGTGATTACATAATGCAGGAAAGGTGTGCATTTGTAGTTAGGGAAATAAGGATGCACAGGTAACCAATCCAGGGATGCGCTCACATCTAGCACAACCCACGCAGTAATTACAGAATGCAGGAAAGGTGTGCATTTGTAGTTAGGGAAATAAGGATGCACAGGTAACCAATCCAGGGATGTGATTACAACTAGCACAACCCACGCAGTGATTACAGAATGCAGGAAAGGTGTGCATTTGTAGTTAGGGAAATAAGGATGCACAGGTAACCAATCCAGGGATGTGATTACATCTAGCACAACCCACTCAGTGATTACATAATGCAGGAAAGGTGTGCATTTGTAGTTAGGGAAATAAGGATGCACGGTTAATAATCCAGGGATGTGATCACATCTAGCACAACCCACGCAGTGATTACATAATGCAGGAAAGGTGTGCATTTGTAGTTAGGGAAATAAGGATGCATGGGTGACTAATCCAGGGATGCACTCACATCTAGCACAACCCACGCAGTGATTACATAATGCAGGAAAGGTGTGCATTTGTAGTTAGGGAAATAAGGATGCACAGGTAACCAATCCAGGGATGCGCTCACATCTAGCACAACCCACGCAGTGATTACAGAATGCAGTAAAGGTGTGCATTTGTAGTTAGGGAAATAAGGATGCACGGGTAACCAATCCAGGGATGCGCTCACATCTAGCCCAACCCACGCAGTGATTACATAATGCAGGAAAGGTGTGCATTTGTAGTTAGGGAAATAAGGATGCACGGGTAACCAATCCAGGGATGCGCTCACATCTAGCACAACCCACACAGTGATTACATAATGCAGCAAAGGTGTGCATTTGTAGTTAGGGAAATAAGGATGCACGGGTAACCAATCCAGGGATGCGCTCACATCTAGCACAACCCACGCAGTAATTACAGAATGCAGGAAAGGTGTGCATTTGTAGTTAGGGAAATAAGGATGCACGGGTAACCAATCCAGGGATGTGATTACATCTAGCCCAACCCACGCAGTAATTACAGAATGCAGGAAAGGTGTGCATTTGTAGTTAGGGAAATAAGGATGCACGGGTAACCAATCCAGGGATGTGATCACATCTAGCACAACCCATGCAGTGATTACATAATGCAGGAAAGGTGTGCATTTGTAGTTAGAGAAATAAGGATGCACGGGTAACCAATCCAGGGATGTGATTACATCTAGCCCAACCCACGCAGTAATTACAGAATGCAGGAAAGGTGTGCATTTGTAGTTAGGGAAATAAGGATGCACGGGTAACCAATCCAGGGATGTGATCACACCTAGCACAACCCACGCAGTGATTACATAATGCAGGAAAGGTGTGCATTTGTAGTTTGGGAAATAAGGATGCACGGGTGACCAATCCAGGGATGTGATCACATCTAGCACAACCCACGCAGTGATTACATAATGCAGGAAAGGTGTGCATTTGTAGTTAGGGAAATAAGGATGCACGGGTGACTAATCCAGGGATGCACTCACATCTAGCACAACCCACGCAGTGATTACAGAATGCAGGAAAGGTGTGCATTTGTAGTTAGAGAAATAAGGATGCACGGGTAACCAATCCAGGGATGTGATTACATGTAGCACAACCCACGCAGTAATTACATAATGCAGGAAAGGTGTGCATTTGTAGTTAGGGAAATAAGGATGCACGGGTAACCAATCCAGGGATGCACTCACATCTAGCACAACCCACGCAGTGATTACAGAATACAGGAAAGGTGTGCATTTGTAGTTAGGGAAATAAAGATGCATGAGTAACCAATCCAGGGATGTGATTACATCTAGCACAACCCACGCAGTGATTACGGAATGCAGGAAAGGTGTGCATTTGTAGTTAGGGAAATAAGGATGCACGGGTAACCAATCCAGGGATGTGATCACATCTAGCACAACCAACGCAGTAATTACATAATGCAGGAAAGGTGTGCATTTGTAGTTAGGGAAATAAGGATGCACGGGTGACTAATCCAGGGATGTGATCACATCTAGGACAACCCACGCAGTGATTACAGAATGCCAGAAAGGTGTGCATTTGTAGTTAGGGAAATAAGGATGCACGGGTAACCAATCCAGGGATGTGATCACATCTAGCACAAACCACGCAGTGATTACATAATGCAGGAAAGGTGTGCATTTGTAGTTAGGGAAATAAGGATGCACGGGTAACCAATCCAGGGATGTGATCACATATAGCACAACCCACGCAGTGATTACATAATGCAGGAAAGGTGTGCATTTGTAGTTAGGGAAATAAGGATGCACGGGTAACCAATCCAGGGATGTGATCACATCTAGCACAACCCACGCAGTGATTACAGAATGCAGGAAAGGTGTGCCTTTGTAGTTAGGGAAATAAGGATGCACGGGTAACGAATCCAGGGATGTGATCACATCTAGCACAACCCACGCAGTGATTACATAATGCAGGAAAGGTGTGCATTTGTAGTTAGGGAAATAAGGATGCACGGGTAACCAATCCAGGGATGTGATCACATCTAGCACAACCCACGCAGTGATTACATAATGCAGGAAAGGTGTGCATTTGTAGTTAGGGATATAAGGATGCACGGGTAACTAATCCAGGGATGCGATTACATCTAGCACAACCCACGGAGTGATTACATAATGCAGGAAAGGTGTGCATTTGTAGTTAGGGAAATAAGCATGCACGGGTAACCAATCCAGGGATGTGATCACATCTAGCACAACCCACGCAGTGATTACGGAATGCAGGAAAGGTGTGCATTTGTAGTTAGAGAAATAAGGATGCACGGGTGACTAATCCTGGGATGCGTTCACATCTAGCTCAACCCACGCAGTGATTAGGGAATGCTGGAAAGGTGTGCATTTGTAGTTAGGGAAATAAGCATGCACGGGTAACCAATCCAGGGATGTGATCACATCTAGCACAACCCACGCAGTGATTACATAATGCAGGAAAGGTGTGCATTTGTAGTTAGGGAAATAAGGATGAACGGGTAACCAATCCAGGGATGTGCTCACATCTAGCACAACCCACGCAGTAATTACAGAATGCAGGAAAGGTGTGCATTTGTAGTTAGGGAAATAAGGATGCACGGGTAACCAATCCAGGGATGCGCTCACATCTAGCACAACCCACGCAGTGATTACATAATGCAGGAAAGGTGTGCATTTGTAGTTAGGGAAATAAGGATGCACGGGTAACCAATCCAGGGATGTGATTACATCTAGCCCAACCCACGCAGTAATTACAGAATGCAGGAAAGGTGTCCATTTGTAGTTAGGGAAATAAGGATGCACAGGTAACCAATCCAGGGATGTGATTACAACTAGCACAACCCACGCAGTGATTACATAATGCAGGAAAGGTGTGCATTTGTAGTTAGGGAAATAAGGATGCACAGGTAACCAATCCAGGGATGTGATTACATCTAGCACAACCCACTCAGTGATTACATAATGCAGGAAAGGTGTGCATTTGTAGTTAGGGAAATAAGGATGCACGGTTAATAATCCAGGGATGTGATCACATCTAGCACAACCCACGCAGTGATTACATAATGCAGGAAAGGTGTGCATTTGTAGTTAGGGAAATAAGGATGCACGGGTGACTAATCCAGGGATGCACTCACATCTAGCACAACCCACGCAGTGATTACATAATGCAGGAAAGGTGTGCATTTGTAGTTAGGGAAATAAGGATGCACAGGTAACCAATCCAGGGATGCGCTCACATCTAGCACAACCCACGCAGTGATTACAGAATGCAGTAAAGGTGTGCATTTGTAGTTAGGGAAATAAGGATGCACGGGTAACCAATCCAGGGATGCGCTCACATCTAGCCCAACCCACGCAGTGATTACATAATGCAGGAAAGGTGTGCATTTGTAGTTAGGGAAATAAGGATACACGGGTAACCAATCCAGGGATGCGCTCACATCTAGCACAACCCACACAGTGATTACATAATGCAGGAAAGGTGTGCATTTGTAGTTAGGGAAATAAGGATGCACGGGTAACCAATCCAGGGATGCGCTCACATCTAGCACAACCCAAGCAGTAATTACAGAATGCAGGAAAGGTGTGCATTTGTAGTTAGGGAAATAAGGATGCACGGGTAACCAATCCAGGGATGTGATTACATCTAGCCCAACCCACGCAGTAATTACAGAATGCAGGAAAGGTGTGCATTTGTAGTTAGGGAAATAAGGATGCACGGGTAACCAATCCAGGGATGTGATCACATCTACCACAACCCATGCAGTTATTACATAATGCAGGAAAGGTGTGCATTTGCAGTTAGAGAAATAAGGATGCACGGGTAACCAATCCAGGGATGTGATTACATCTAGCCCAACCCACGCAGTAATTACAGAATGCAGGAAAGGTGTGCATTTGTAGTTAGGGAAATAAGGATGCACGGGTAACCAATCCAGGGATGTGATCACACCTAGCACAACCCACGCAGTGATTACATAATGCAGGAAAGGTGTGCATTTGTAGTTTGGGAAATAAGGATGCACGGGTGACCAATCCAGGGATGTGATCACATCTAGCACAACCCACGCAGTGATTACATAATGCAGGAAAGGTGTGCATTTGTAGTTAGGGAAATAAGGATGCATGAGTAACCAATCCAGGGATGTGATTACATCTAGCACAACCCACGCAGTGATTACGGAATGCAGGAAAGGTGTGCATTTGTAGTTAGGGAAATAAGGATGCACGGGTAACCAATCCAGGGATGTGATCACATCTAGCACAACCAACGCAGTAATTACATAATGCAGGAAAGGTGTGCATTTGTAGTTAGGGAAATAAGGATGCACGGGTGACTAATCCAGGGATGTGATCACATCTAGCACAACCCACGCAGTGATTACAGAATGCCGGAAAGGTGTGCATTTGTAGTTAGGGAAATAAGGATGCACGGGTAACCAATCCAGGGATGTGATCACATCTAGCACAAACCACGCAGTGATTACATAATGCAGGAAAGGTGTGCATTTGTAGTTAGGGAAATAAGGATGCACGGGTAACCAATCCAGGGATGTGATCACATATAGCACAACCCACGCAGTGATTACATAATGCAGGAAAGGTGTGCATTTGTAGTTAGGGAAATAAGGATGCACGGGTAACCAATCCAGGGATGTGATCACATCTAGCACAACCCACGCAGTGATTACAGAATGCAGGAAAGGTGTGCCTTTGTAGTTAGGGAAATAAGGATGCACGGGTAACCAATCCAGGGATGTGATCACATCTAGCACAACCCACGCAGTGATTACATAATGCAGGAAAGGTGTGCATTTGTAGTTAGGGAAATAAGGATGCACGGGTAACCAATCCAGGGATGTGATCACATCTAGCACAACCCACGCAGTGATTACATAATGCAGGAAAGGTGTGCATTTGTAGTTAGGGATATAAGGATGCACGGGTAACTAATCCAGGGATGCGATTACATCTAGCACAACCCACGGAGTGATTACATAATGCAGGAAAGGTGTGCATTTGTAGTTAGGGAAATAAGCATGCACGGGTAACCAATCCAGGGATGTGATCACATCTAGCACAACCCACGCAGTGATTACGGAATGCAGGAAAGGTGTGCATTTGAAGTTAGAGAAATAAGGATGCACGGGTGACTAATCCTGGGATGCGTTCACATCTAGCTCAACCCACGCAGTGATTAGGGACTGCAGGAAAGGTGTGCATTTGTAGTTAGGGAAATAAGCATGCACGGGTAACCAATCCAGGGATGTGATCACATCTAGCACAACCCACGCAGTGATTACATAATGCAGGAAAGGTGTGCATTTGTAGTTAGGGAAATAAGGATGAACGGGTAACCAATCCAGGGATGCGCTCACATCTAGCACAACCCACGCAGTGATTACAGAATGCAGGAAAGGTGTGCATTTGTAGTTAGGGAAATAAGGATGCACGGGTAACCAATCCAGGAATGCGATTACATCTAGCACAACCCACGCAGTGATTACATAATGTAGGAAAGGTGTGCATTTGTAGTTAGGGAAATAAGGATGCACGGGTAACCAATCCAGGGATGTGATCACATCTAGCACAACCCACGCAGTGATTACAGAATGCAGGAAAGGTGTGCATTTGTAGTTAGGGAAATAAGCATGCACGGGTAACCAATCCAGGGATGTGAACACATCTAGCACAACCCACGCAGTGATTACATAATGTAGGAAAGGTGTGCATTTGTAGTTAGGGAAATAAGGATGCACGGGTGACTAATCCAGGGATGCGCTCACATCTAGCACAACCCACGCAGTGATTACGGAATGCAGGAAAGGTGTGCATTTGTAGTTAGGGAAATAAGCATGCACGGGTAACCAATCCAAGGATGCGCTCACATCTAGCACAACCCACGCAGTGATTACGGAATACAGGAAAGGTGTGCATTTGTACTTAGGGAAATAAGGATGCACGGGTAACCAATCCAGGGATGCGCTCACATCTAGCACAACCCACGCAGTGATTACAGAATGTAGGAAAGGTGTGCATTTGTAGTTAGGGAAATAAGGATGCACGGGTAACCAATCCAGGGATGTGATCACATCTAGCACATTCCACGCAGTGATTACAGAATGCAGGAATGGTGTGCATTTGTAGTTAGGGAAATAAGGATGCACGGGTGACCAATCCAGGGATGCGATTACATCTAGCACAACCCACGCAGTAATTACAGAATGCAGGAAAGGTGTGCATTTGTAGTTAGGGAAATAAGGATGCACGGGTAACCAATCCAGGGATGCGCTCACATCTAGCACAACCCACGCAGTGATTACAGAATACAGGAAAGGTGTGCATTTGTAGTTAGGGAAATAAAGATGCACGGGTAACCAATCCAGGTACGCGCTCACATCTAGCACAACCCACGCAGTGATTACATAATGCAGGAAAGGTGTGCATTTGTAGTTAGGGAAATAAGGATGCACGGGTGACTAATCCAGTGATGTGATCACATCTAGCACAACCCACGCAGTGATTACAGAATGCAGGAAAGGTGTGCATTTGTAGTTAGGGAAATAAGGATGCACAGGTAACCAAGCCAGGGATGTGATCACATCTAGCACAACCCACGCAGTGATTACGGAATGCAGGAAAGGTGTGCATTTGTAGTTAGGGAAATAAGGATGCACGGGTAACCAATCCAGGGATGTGATTACATCTAGCACAACCCACGCAGTGATTACATAATGCAGGAAAGGTGTGCATTTGTAGTTAGGGAAATAAGGATGCACGGGTAACCAATCCAGGGATGTGATCACATCTAGCACAACCCACGCAGTGATTACATAATGCAGGAAAGGTGTGCATTTGTAGTTAGGGAAATAAGGAAGCACGTGTAACCAATCCAGGGATGTGATTACATCTAGCACAACCCACGCAGTGATTACATAATGCAGGAAAGGTGTGCATTTGCAGTTAGGGAAATAAGGAAGCACGGGTAACCAATCCAGGGATGTGATTACATCTAGCACAACCCACGCAGTGATTACGGAATGCAGGAAAGGTGTGCATTTGTAGTTAGGGAAATAAGGATGCACGGGTGACTAATCCAGGGATGCGCTCACATCTAGCACAACCCACGCAGTGATTACGGAATACAGGAAAGGTGTGCATTTGTAGTTAGAGAAATAAGGATGCCCGGGTAACCAATCCAGGGATGTGATTACAACTAGCACAACCCACGCAGTGATTACGGAATGCAGGAAAGGTGTGCATTTGTAGTTAGGGAAATAAGGATGCACAGGTAACCAATCCAGGGATGTGATTACATCTAGCACAACCCACTCAGTGATTACATAATGCAGGAAAGGTGTGCATTTGTAGTTAGGGAAATAAGGATGCACGGGTGACTAATCCAGGGATGTGATCACATCTAGCACAACCCACGCAGTGATTACATAATGCAGGAAAGGTGTGCATTTGTAGTTAGGGAAATAAGGATGCACGGGTAACCAATCCAGGGATGCGATTACATCTAGCACAACCCACACAGTGATTACATAATGCAGGAAAGGTGTGCATTTGTAGTTAGGGAAATAAGGATGCACGGGTAACCAATCCAGGGATGCGCTCACATCTAGCACAACCCACGCAGTAATTACAGAATGCAGGAAAGGAGTGCATTTGTAGTTAGGGAAATAAGGATGCACGGGTAACCAATCCAGGGATGCGCTCACATCTAGCACAACCCACGCAGTGATTACATAATGCAGGAAAGGTGTGCATTTGTAGTTAGGGAAATAAGGATGCACGGGTAACCAATCCAGGGATGTGATTACATCTAGCCCAACCCACGCAGTAATTACAGAATGCAGGAAAGGTGTGCATTTGTAGTTAGGGAAATAAGGATGCACAGGTAACCAATCCAGGGATGTGATTACAACTAGCACAACCCACGCAGTGATTACATAATGCAGGAAAGGTGTGCATTTGTAGTTAGGGAAATAAGGATGCACAGGTAACCAATCCAGGGATGTGATTACATCTAGCACAACCCACTCAGTGATTACATAATGCAGGAAAGGTGTGCATTTGTAGTTAGGGAAATAAGGATGCACAGGTAACCAATCCAGGGATGCGCTCACATCTAGCACAACCCACGCAGTGATTACAGAATGCAGGAAAGGTGTGCATTTGTAGTTAGGGAAATAAGGATGCACAGGTAACCAATCCAGGGATGCGCTCACATCTAGCACAACCCACGCAGTGATTACAGAATGCAGTAAAGGTGTGCATTTGTAGTTCGGGAAATAAGGATGCACGGGTAACCAATCCAGGGATGCGCTCACATCTAGCCCAACCCACGCAGTGATTACATAATGCAGGAAAGGTGTGCATTTGTAGTTAGGGAAATAAGGATGCACGGGTAACCAATCCAGGGATGCGCTCACATCTAGCACAACCCACGCAGTAATTACAGAATGCAGGAAAGGTGTGCATTTGTAGTTAGGGAAATAAGGATGCACGGGTAACCAATCCAGGGATGTGATTACATCTAGCCCAACCCACGCAGTAATTACAGAATGCAGGAAAGGTGTGCATTTGTAGTTAGGGAAATAAGGATGCACAGGTAACCAATCCAGGGATGCGCTCACATCTAGCACAACCCACGCAGTGATTACAGAATGCAGTAAAGGTGTGCATTTGTAGTTAGGGAAATAAGGATGCACGGGTAACCAATCCAGGGATGCGCTCACATCTAGCCCAACCCACGCAGTGATTACATAATGCAGGAAAGGTGTGCATTTGTAGTTAGGGAAATAAGGATGCACGGGTAACCAATCCAGGGATGCGCTCACATCTAGCACAACCCATGCAGTAATTACAGAATGCAGGAAAGGTGTGCATTTGTAGTTAGGGAAATAAGGATGCACGGGTAACCAATCCAGGGATGTGATCACATCTAGCACAACCCATGCAGTGATTACATAATGCAGGAAAGGTGTGCATTTGTAGTTAGAGAAATAAGGATGCACGGGTAACCAATCCAGGGATGTGATTACATCTAGCCCAACCCACGCAGTAATTACAGAATGCAGGAAAGGTGTGCATTTGTAGTTAGGGAAATAAGGATGCACGGGTAACCAATCCAGGGATGTGATCACACCTAGCACAACCCACGCAGTGATTACATAATGCAGGAAAGGTGTGCATTTGTAGTTTGGGAAATAAGGATGCACGGGTGACCAATCCAGGGATGTGATCACATCTAGCACAACCCACGCAGTGATTACATAATGCAGGAAAGGTGTGCATTTGTAGTTAGGGAAATAAGGATGCACGGGTGACTAATCCAGGGATGTGATCACATCTAGCACAACCCACGCAGTGATTACATAATGCAGGAAAGGTGTGCATTTGTAGTTAGGGAAATAAGGATGCACGGGTAACCAATCCAGGGATGCGATCACATCTACCACAACCCACGCAGTGATTACATAATGCAGGAAAGGTGTGCATTTGTAGTTAGGGAAATAAGGATGCACGGGTGACCAATCCAGGGATGTGATCACATCTAGCACAACCCACGCAGTGATTACATAATGCAGGAAAGGTGTGCATTTGTAGTTAGGGAAATAAGGATGCACGGGTAACCAATCCAGGGATGCGATCACATCTACCACAACCCACGCAGTGATTACATAATGCAGGAAAGGTGTGCATTTGTAGTTAGGGAAATAAGGATGCACGGGTGACTAATCCAGGGATGTGATTACATCTAGCACAACCCACGCAGTGATTACAGAATGCAGGAAAGGTGTGCATTTGTAGTTAGGGAAATAAGGATGCACGGGTGACTAATCCAGGGATGCACTCACATCTAGCACAACCCACGCAGTGATTACAGAATGCAGGAAAGGTGTGCATTTGTAGTTAGAGAAATAAGGATGCACGGGTAACCAATCCAGGGATGTGATTACATCTAGCACAACCCACGCAGTAATTACATAATGCAGGAAAGGTGTGCATTTGTAGTTAGGGAAATAAGGATGCACGGGTAACCAATCCAGGGATGCACTGACATCTAGCACAACCCACGCAGTGATTACAGAATACAGGAAAGGTGTGCATTTGTAGTTAGGGAAATAAAGATGCATGAGTAACCAATCCAGGGATGTGATTACATCTAGCACAACCCACGCAGTGATTACGGAATGCAGGAAAGGTGTGCATTTGTAGTTAGGGAAATAAGGATGCACGGGTAACCAATCCAGGGATGTGAACACATCTAGCACAACCAACGCAGTAATTACATAATGCAGGAAAGGTGTGCATTTGTAGTTAGGGAAATAAGGATGCACGGGTGACTAATCCAGGGATGTGATCACATCTAGCACAACCCACGCAGTGATTACAGAATGCCGGAAAGGTGTGCATTTGTAGTTAGGGAAATAAGGATGCACGGGTAACCAATCCAGGGATGTGATCATATCTAGCACAAACCACGCATTGATTACATAATGCAGGAAAGGTGTGCATTTGTAGTTAGGGAAATAAGGATGCACGGGTAACCAATCCAGGGATGTGATCACATATAGCACAACCCACGCAGTGATTACATAATGCAGGAAAGGTGTGCATTTGTAGTTAGGGAAATAAGGATGCACGGGTAACCAATCCAGGGATGTGATCACATCTAGCACAACCCACGCAGTGATTACATAATGCAGGAAAGGTGTGCATTTGTAGTTAGGGAAATAAGGATGCACGGGTAACCAATCCAGGGATGTGATCACATCTAGCACAACCCACGCAGTGATTACATAATGCAGGAAAGGTGTGCATTTGTAGTTAGGGAAATAAGGATGCACGGGTAACCAATCCAGGGATGTGATCACATCTAGCACAACCCACGCAGTGATTACATAATGCAGGAAAGGTGTGCATTTGTAGTTAGGGATATAAGGATGCACGGGTAACTAATCCAGGGATGCGATTACATCTAGCACAACCCACGGAGTGATTACATAATGCAGGAAAGGTGTGCATTTGTAGTTAGGGAAATAAGCATGCACGGGTAACCAATCCAGGGATGTGATCACATCTAGCACAACCCACGCAGTGATTACGGAATGCAGGAAAGGTGTGCATTTGTAGTTAGAGAAATAAGGATGCACGGGTGACTAATCCTGGGATGCGTTCACATCTAGCTCAACCCACGCAGTGATTAGGGAATTCAGGAAAGGTGTGCATTTGTAGTTAGGGAAATAAGCATGCACGGGTAACCAATCCAGGGATGTGATCACATCTAGCACAACCCACGCAGTGATTACATAATGCAGGAAAGGTGTGCATTTGTAGTTAGGGAAATAAGGATGAACGGGTAACCAATCCAGGGATGCGCTCACATCTAGCACAACCCACGCAGTGATTACAGAATGCAGGAAAGGTGTGCATTTGTAGTTAGGGAAATAAGGATGCACGGGTAACCAATCCAGGAATGCGATTACATCTAGCACAACCCACGCAGTGATTACATAATGTAGGAAAGGTGTGCATTTGTAGTTAGGGAAATAAGGATGCACGGGTAACCAATCCAGGGATGTGATCACATCTAGCACAACCCACGCAGTGATTACAGAATGCAGGAAAGGTGTGCATTTGTAGTTAGGGAAATAAGCATGCACGGGTAACCAATCCAGGGATGTGTACACATCTAGCACAACCCACGCAGTGATTACATAATGCAGGAAAAGTGTGCATTTGTAGTTAGGGAAATAAGGATGCACGGGTGACTAATCCAGGGATGCGCTCACATCTAGCACAACCCACGCAGTGATTACGGAATGCAGGAAAGGTGTGCATTTGTAGTTAGGGAAATAAGCATGCACGGGTAACCAATCCAAGGATGCGCTCACATCTAGCACAACCCACGCAGTGATTACGGAATACAGGAAAGGTGTGCATTTGTACTTAGGGAAATAAGGATGCACGGGTAACCAGTCCAGGGATGTGATCACATCTAGCACAACCCACGCAGTGATTACATAATGCAGGAAAGGTGTGCATTTGTAGTTAGGGAAATAAGGATGCACGGGTAACCAATCCAGGGATGCGCTCACATCTAGCACAACCCACGCAGTGATTACAGAATGTAGGAAAGGTGTGCATTTGTAGTTAGGGAAATAAGGATGCACGGGTAACCAATCCAGGGATGCGATCACATCTACCACAACCCACGCAGTGATTACATAATGCAGGAAAGGTGTGCATTTGTAGTTAGGGAAATAAGGATGCACGGGTGACTAATCCAGGGATGTGATTACATCTAGCACAACCCACGCAGTGATTACAGAATGCAGGAAAGGTGTGCATTTGTAGTTAGGGAAATAAGGATGCACAGGTAACCAATCCAGGGATGCGCTCACATCTAGCACAACCCACGCAGTGATTACAGAATGCAGGAAAGGTGTGCATTTGTAGTTAGGGAAATAAGGATGCACAGGTAACCAATCCAGGGATGCGCTCACATCTAGCACAACCCACGCAGTGATTACAGAATGCAGTAAAGGTGTGCATTTGTAGTTCGGGAAATAAGGATGCACGGGTAACCAATCCAGGGATGCGCTCACATCTAGCCCAACCCACGCAGTGATTACATAATGCAGGAAAGGTGTGCATTTGTAGTTAGGGAAATAAGGATGCACGGGTAACCAATCCAGGGATGCGCTCACATCTAGCACAACCCACGCAGTAATTACAGAATGCAGGAAAGGTGTGCATTTGTAGTTAGGGAAATAAGGATGCACGGGTAACCAATCCAGGGATGTGATTACATCTAGCCCAACCCACGCAGTAATTACAGAATGCAGGAAAGGTGTGCATTTGTAGTTAGGGAAATAAGGATGCACAGGTAACCAATCCAGGGATGCGCTCACATCTAGCACAACCCACGCAGTGATTACAGAATGCAGTAAAGGTGTGCATTTGTAGTTAGGGAAATAAGGATGCACGGGTAACCAATCCAGGGATGCGCTCACATCTAGCCCAACCCACGCAGTGATTACATAATGCAGGAAAGGTGTGCATTTGTAGTTAGGGAAATAAGGATGCACGGGTAACCAATCCAGGGATGCGCTCACATCTAGCACAACCCACGCAGTAATTACAGAATGCAGGAAAGGTGTGCATTTGTAGTTAGGGAAATAAGGATGCACGGGTAACCAATCCAGGGATGTGATCACATCTAGCACAACCCATGCAGTGATTACATAATGCAGGAAAGGTGTGCATTTGTAGTTAGAGAAATAAGGATGCACGGGTAACCAATCCAGGGATGTGATTACATCTAGCCCAACCCACGCAGTAATTACAGAATGCAGGAAAGGTGTGCATTTGTAGTTAGGGAAATAAGGATGCACGGGTAACCAATCCAGGGATGTGATCACACCTAGCACAACCCACGCAGTGATTACATAATGCAGGAAAGGTGTGCATTTGTAGTTTGGGAAATAAGGATGCACGGGTGACCAATCCAGGGATGTGATCACATCTAGCACAACCCACGCAGTGATTACATAATGCAGGAAAGGTGTGCATTTGTAGTTAGGGAAATAAGGATGCACGGGTGACTAATCCAGGGATGTGATCACATCTAGCACAACCCACGCAGTGATTACATAATGCAGGAAAGGTGTGCATTTGTAGTTAGGGAAATAAGGATGCACGGGTAACCAATCCAGGGATGCGATCACATCTACCACAACCCACGCAGTGATTACATAATGCAGGAAAGGTGTGCATTTGTAGTTAGGGAAATAAGGATGCACGGGTGACCAATCCAGGGATGTGATCACATCTAGCACAACCCACGCAGTGATTACATAATGCAGGAAAGGTGTGCATTTGTAGTTAGGGAAATAAGGATGCACGGGTAACCAATCCAGGGATGCGATCACATCTACCACAACCCACGCAGTGATTACATAATGCAGGAAAGGTGTGCATTTGTAGTTAGGGAAATAAGGATGCACGGGTGACTAATCCAGGGATGTGATTACATCTAGCACAACCCACGCAGTGATTACAGAATGCAGGAAAGGTGTGCATTTGTAGTTAGGGAAATAAGGATGCACGGGTGACTAATCCAGGGATGCACTCACATCTAGCACAACCCACGCAGTGATTACAGAATGCAGGAAAGGTGTGCATTTGTAGTTAGAGAAATAAGGATGCACGGGTAACCAATCCATGGATGTGATTACATCTAGCACAACCCACGCAGTAATTACATAATGCAGGAAAGGTGTGCATTTGTAGTTAGGGAAATAAGGATGCACGGGTAACCAATCCAGGGATGCACTGACATCTAGCACAACCCACGCAGTGATTACAGAATACAGGAAAGGTGTGCATTTGTAGTTAGGGAAATAAAGATGCATGAGTAACCAATCCAGGGATGTGATTACATCTAGCACAACCCACGCAGTGATTACGGAATGCAGGAAAGGTGTGCATTTGTAGTTAGGGAAATAAGGATGCACGGGTAACCAATCCAGGGATGTGAACACATCTAGCACAACCAACGCAGTAATTACATAATGCAGGAAAGGTGTGCATTTGTAGTTAGGGAAATAAGGATGCACGGGTGACTAATCCAGGGATGTGATCACATCTAGCACAACCCACGCAGTGATTACAGAATGCCGGAAAGGTGTGCATTTGTAGTTAGGGAAATAAGGATGCACGGGTAACCAATCCAGGGATGTGATCATATCTAGCACAAACCACGCATTGATTACATAATGCAGGAAAGGTGTGCATTTGTAGTTAGGGAAATAAGGATGCACGGGTAACCAATCCAGGGATGTGATCACATATAGCACAACCCACGCAGTGATTACATAATGCAGGAAAGGTGTGCATTTGTAGTTAGGGAAATAAGGATGCACGGGTAACCAATCCAGGGATGTGATCACATCTAGCACAACCCACGCAGTGATTACATAATGCAGGAAAGGTGTGCATTTGTAGTTAGGGAAATAAGGATGCACGGGTAACCAATCCAGGGATGTGATCACATCTAGCACAACCCACGCAGTGATTACATAATGCAGGAAAGGTGTGCATTTGTAGTTAGGGAAATAAGGATGCACGGGTAACCAATCCAGGGATGTGATCACATCTAGCACAACCCACGCAGTGATTACATAATGCAGGAAAGGTGTGCATTTGTAGTTAGGGATATAAGGATGCACGGGTAACTAATCCAGGGATGCGATTACATCTAGCACAACCCACGGAGTGATTACATAATGCAGGAAAGGTGTGCATTTGTAGTTAGGGAAATAAGCATGCACGGGTAACCAATCCAGGGATGTGATCACATCTAGCACAACCCACGCAGTGATTACGGAATGCAGGAAAGGTGTGCATTTGTAGTTAGAGAAATAAGGATGCACGGGTGACTAATCCTGGGATGCGTTCACATCTAGCTCAACCCACGCAGTGATTAGGGAATTCAGGAAAGGTGTGCATTTGTAGTTAGGGAAATAAGCATGCACGGGTAACCAATCCAGGGATGTGATCACATCTAGCACAACCCACGCAGTGATTACATAATGCAGGAAAGGTGTGCATTTGTAGTTAGGGAAATAAGGATGAACGGGTAACCAATCCAGGGATGCGCTCACATCTAGCACAACCCACGCAGTGATTACATAATGCAGGAAAGGTGTGCATTTGTAGTTAGGGAAATAAGGATGCACGGGTAACCAATCCAGGAATGCGATTACATCTAGCACAACCCACGCAGTGATTACATAATGTAGGAAAGGTGTGCATTTGTAGTTAGGGAAATAAGGATGCACGGGTAACCAATCCAGGGATGTGATCACATCTAGCACAACCCACGCAGTGATTACAGAATGCAGGAAAGGTGTGCATTTGTAGTTAGGGAAATAAGCATGCACGGGTAACCAATCCAGGGATGTGAACACATCTAGCACAACCCACGCAGTGATTACATAATGCAGGAAAAGTGTGCATTTGTAGTTAGGGAAATAAGGATGCACGGGTGACTAATCCAGGGATGCGCTCACATCTAGCACAACCCACGCAGTGATTACGGAATGCAGGAAAGGTGTGCATTTGTAGTTAGGGAAATAAGCATGCACGGGTAACCAATCCAAGGATGCGCTCACATCTAGCACAACCCACGCAGTGATTACGGAATACAGGAAAGGTGTGCATTTGTACTTAGGGAAATAAGGATGCACGGGTAACCAGTCCAGGGATGTGATCACATCTAGCACAACCCACGCAGTGATTACATAATGCAGGAAAGGTGTGCATTTGTAGTTAGGGAAATAAGGATGCACGGGTAACCAATCCAGGGATGCGCTCACATCTAGCACAACCCACGCAGTGATTACAGAATGTAGGAAAGGTGTGCATTTGTAGTTAGGGAAATAAGGATGCACGGCTAACCAATCCAGGGATGTGATCACATCTAGCACATTCCACGCAGTGATTACAGAATGCAGGAATGGTGTGCATTTGTAGTTAGGGAAATAAGGATGCACGGGTGACCAATCCAGGGATGCGATTACATCTAGCACAACCCACGCAGTAATTACAGAATGCAGGAAAGGTGTGCATTTGTAGTTAGGGAAATAAGGATGCACGGGTAACCAATCCAGGGATGCGCTCACATCTAGCACAACCCACGCAGTGATTACAGAATACAGGAAAGGTGTGCATTTGTAGTTAGGGAAATAAAGATGCACGGGTAACCAATCCAGGTATGCGCTCACATCTAGCACAACCCACGCAGTGATTACATAATGCAGGAAAGGTGTGCATTTGTAGTTAGGGAAATAAGGATGCACGGGTGACTAATCCAGTGATGTGATCACATCTAGCACAACCCACGCAGTGATTACAGAATGCAGGAAAGGTGTGCATTTGTAGTTAGGGAAATAAGGATGCACGGGTGACTAATCCAGGGATGTGATCACATCTAGCACAACCCACGCAGTGATTACAGAATGCAGGAAAGGTGTGCATTTGTAGTTAGAGAAATAAGGATGCACGGGTTACCAATCCAGGGATGTGATCACATCTATCCCAACCCACGCAGTGATTACATAATGCAGGAAAGGTGTGCATTTGTAGTTAGGGAAATAAGGATGCACGGGTGACTAATCCAGGGATGTGATCACATCTAGCACAACCCACGCAGTAATTACGGAATGCAGGAAAGGTGTGCATTTGTAGTTAGGGAAATAAGGATGCACAGGTAACCAAGCCAGGGATGTGATCACATCTAGCACAACCCACGCAGTAATTACATAATGCAGGAAAGGAGTGCATTTGTAGGTAGAGAAATAAGGATGCACGGTTGACTAATCCAGGGATGTGATCACATCTAGCACAACCCACGCAGTGATTAGAGAATGCAGGAAAGGTGTGCATTTGTAGTGAGGGAAATAAGGATGCACGGGTGACTAATCCAGGGATGTGATCACATCTAGCACAACTCACGAAGTAATTACGGAATGTAGGAAAGGTGTGCATTTGTAGTTAGGGAAATAAGGATGCAAGGGTAACCAATCCAGGGATGTGATTACATCTAGCACAACCCACGCAGTAATTACGGAATGTAGGAAAGGTGTGCATTTGTAGTTAGGGAAATAAGGATGCAAGGGTAACCAATCCAGGGATGTGATCACATCTAGCACAACCCACGAAGTAATTACATAATGCAGGAAAGGTGTGCATTTGTAGTTAGAGAAATAAGGGTGCACGGGTGATTAATCCAGGGATGTGATCACATCTAGCACAACCCACGCAGTGATTACATAATGCAGGAAAGGTGTGCATTTGTAATTAGGGAAATAAGGATGCACAGGTAACTAATCCAGGGATGTGATCACATCTAGCACAACCCACGCAGTAATTACATAATGCAGGACAGGTGTGCATTTGTAGTTAGGGAAATAAGGATGCACAGGTAGCCAAGCCAGGGATGCGATTACATCTAGCACAACCCACGCAGTGATTACATAATGCAGGAAAGGTGTGCATTTGTAGTTAGGGAAATAAGGATGCACGGGTAACCAATCCAGGGTTGCGCTCACATCTATCACAACCCACGAAGTGATTACGGAATGCAGGAAAGGTGTGCATTTGTAGTTAGGGAAATAAGGATGCACGGGTAACCAATCCAGGGATGCGCTCACATCTAGCACAACCCACGCAGTGATTAGGGAATGCAGGAAAGGTGTGCATTTGTAGTTAGGGAAATAAGGATGCACGGGTAACCAATCCAGGGATGCGATTACATCTAGCACAACCCACGCAGTGATTAGGGAATGCAGGAAAGGTGTGCATTTGTAGTTGGAGAAATAAGGATGCACGGGTAACCAATCCAGGGATGCGCTCACATCTATCACAACCCACGCAGTGATTACGGAATGCAGGAAAGGTGTGCATTTGTAGTTAGGGAAATAAGGATGCACGGGTAAACAATCCAGGGATGCGCTCACATCTATCACAACCCACGCAGTGATTACGGAATGCAGGAAAGGTGTGCATTTGTAGTTAGGGAAATAAGGATGCACGGGTAACCAATCCAGGGTTGCGCTCACATCTATCACAACCCACGCAGTGATTACGGAATGCAGGAAAGGTGTGCATTTGTAGTTAGGGAAATAAGGATGCACGGGTAACCAATCCAGGGATGCGCTCACATCTAGCACAACCCACGCAGTGATTAGGGAATGCAGGAAAGGTGTGCATTTGTAGTTAGGGAAATAAGGATGCACGGGTAACCAATCCAGGGATGCGATTACATCTAGCACAACCCACGCAGTGATTAGGGAATGCAGGAAAGGTGTGCATTTGTAGTTGGAGAAATAAGGATGCACGGGTAACCAATCCAGGGATGCGCTCACATCTATCACAACCCACGCAGTGATTACGGAATGCAGGAAAGGTGTGCATTTGTAGTTAGGGAAATAAGGATGCACGGGTAACCAATCCAGGGTTGCGCTCACATCTATCACAACCCACGCAGTGATTACGGAATGCAGGAAAGGTGTGCATTTGTAGTTAGGGAAATAAGGATGCACGGGTAACCAATCCAGGGATGCGCTCACATCTAGCACAACCCACGCAGTGATTAGGGAATGCAGGAAAGGTGTGCATTTGTAGTTAGGGAAATAAGGATGCACGGGTAACCAATCCAGGGATGCGATTACATCTAGCACAACCCACGCAGTGATTAGGGAATGCAGGAAAGGTGTGCATTTGTAGTTGGAGAAATAAGGATGCACGGGTAACCAATCCAGGGATGCGCTCACATCTATCACAACCCACGCAGTGATTACGGAATGCAGGAAAGGTGTGCATTTGTAGTTAGGGAAATAAGGATGCACGGGTAAACAATCCAGGGATGCGCTCACATCTATCACAACCCACGCAGTGATTACGGAATGCAGGAAAGGTGTGCATTTGTAGTTAGGGAAATAAGGATGCACGGGTAACCAATCCAGGGATGCGCTCACATCTATCACAACCCACGCAGTGATTACGGAATGCAGAAAAGGTGTGCATTTGTAGTTAGGGAAATAAGGATGCATGGGTAACCAATCCAGGGATGCGATTACATCTAGCACAACCCACGCAGTGATTAGGGAATGCAGGAAAGGTGTGCATTTGTAGTTAGGGAAATAAGGATGCACGGGTAACCAATCCAGGGATGTGATTACATCTAGCACAACCCACGCAGTGATTATGGAATACAGGAAAGGTGTGCATTTGTAGTTAGGGAAATAAGGATGCACGGGTAACCAATCCAGGGATGTGATCACATCTAGCACAACCCACGCAGTAATTACAGAATGCAGGAAAGGTGTGCATTTGTAGTTAGGGAAATAAGGATGCACGGGTAACCAATCCAGGGATGCGCTCACATCTAGCACAACCCACGCAGTAATTACAGAATGCAGGAAAGGTGTGCATTTGTAGTTAGGGAAATAAGGATGCACGGGTAACCAATCCAGGGATGTGATCATATCTAGCACAACCGACGCAGTAATTACAGAATGCAGTAAAGGTGTGCATTTGTAGTTAGGGAAATAAGGATGCACAGGTAACCAGTCCAGGGATGCACTCACATCTAGCACAACCCACGCAGTGATTACGGAATGCAGGAAAGGTGTGCATTTGTAGTTAGGGAAATAAGGATGCACGGGTAACCAATCCAGGGATGCGCTCACATCTATCACAACCCACGCAGTGATTACGGAATGCAGTAAAGGTGTGCATTTGTAGTTAGGGAAATAAGGATGCACAGGTAACCAAGCCAGGGATGTGATCACATCTAGCACAACCCACGCAGTGATTACATTATGCAGGAAAGGTGTGCATTTGTAGTTAGGGAAATAAGGATGCACGGGTGACTAATCCAGGGATGCGCTCACATCTAGCACAACCCACGCAGTGATTACGGAATGCAGGAAAGGTGTGCATTTGTAGTTAGGGAAATAAGGATGCACGGGTAACCAATCCAGGGATGTGATTACATCTAGCACAACCCACGCAGTGATTACATAATGCAGGAAAGGTGTGCATTTGTAGTTAGGGAAATAAGGATGCACGGGTAACCAATCCAGGGATGTGATCACATCTAGCACAACCCACGCAGTGATTACATAATGCAGGAAAGGTGTGCATTTGTAGTTAGGGAAATAAGGATGCACGGGTGACTAATCCACGGATGCGCTCACATCTAGCACAACCCACGCAGTGATTACGGAATGCAGGAAAGGTGTGCATTTGTAGTTAGGGAAATAAGGATGCACAGGTAACCAATCCAGGGATGTGAATACAACTAGCACAACCCACGCAGTGATTACGGAATGCAGGAAAGGTGTGCATTTGTAGTTAGGGAAATAAGGATGCACGGGTGACTAATCCAGGGATGTGATCACATCTAGCACAACCCACGCAGTGATTACATAATGCAGGAAAAGTGTGCATTTGTAGTTAGGGAAATAAGGATGCACGGGTGACTAATCCAGGGATGTGATCACATCTAGCACAACCCACGCAGTGATTACATAATGCAGGAAAGGTGTGCATTTGTAGTTAGGGAAATAAGGATGCACAGGTAACCAATCCAGGGATGCGCTCACATCTAGCACAACTCACGCAGTGATTACAGAATGCAGTAAAGGTGTGCATTTGTAGTTAGGGAAATAAGGATGCACGGGTAACCAATCCAGGGATGCGATTACATCTAGCACAACCCACACAGTGATTACATAATGCAGGAAAGGTGTGCATTTGTAGTTAGGGAAATAAGGATGCACGGGTAACCAATCCAGGAATGCGCTCACATCTAGCACAACCCATGCAGTAATTACAGAATGCAGGAAAGGTGTGCATTTGTAGTTAGGGAAATAAGGATGCACGGGTAACCAATCCAGGGATGTGATTACATCTAGCCCAACCCACGCAGTAATTACAGAATGCAGGAAAGGTGTGCATTTGTAGTTAGGGAAATAAGGATGCACAGGTAACCAATCCAGGGATGTGATTACAACTAGCACAACCCACGCAGTGATTACATAATGCAGGAAAGGTGTGCATTTGTAGTTAGGGAAATAAGGATGCACAGGTAACCAATCCAGGGATTTGATTACATCTAGCACAACCCACTCAGTGATTACATGATGCAGGAAAGGTGTGCATTTGTAGTTAGGGAAATAAGGATGCACGGTTAATAATCCAGGGATGTGATCACATCTAGCACAACCCACGCAGTGATTACATAATGCAGGAAAGGTGTGCATTTGTAGTTAGGGAAATAAGGATGCACAGGTAACCAATCCAGGGATGCGCTCACATCTAGCACAACCCACGCAGTGATTACAGAATGCAGTAAAGGTGTGCATTTGTAGTTAGGGAAATAAGGATGCACGTGTGACTAATCCAGGGATGCACTCACATCTAGCACAACCCACGCAGTGATTACATAATGCAGGAAAGGTGTGCATTTGTAGTTAGGGAAATAAGGATGCACAGGTAACCAATCCAGGGATGCGCTCACATCTAGCACAACCCACGCAGTGATTACAGAATGCAGTAAAGGTGTGCATTTGTAGTTAGGGAAATAAGGATGCACGGGTAACCAATCCAGGGATGTGCTCACATCTAGCCCAACCCACGCAGTGATTACATAATGCAGGAAAGGTGTGCATTTGTAGTTAGGGAAATAAGGATGCACGGGTAACCAATCCAGGGATGCGCTCACATCTAGCACAACCCACACAGTGATTACATAATGCAGGAAAGGTGTGCATTTGTAGTTAGGGAAATAAGGATGCACGGGTAACCAATCCAGGGATGCGCTCACATCTAGCACAACCCACGCAGTAATTACAGAATGCAGGAAAGGTGTGCATTTGTAGTTAGGGAAATAAGGATGCACGGGTAACCAATCCAGGGATGTGATTACATCTAGCCCAACCCACGCAGTAATTACAGAATGCAGGAAAGGTGTGCATTTGTAGTTAGGCAAATAAGGATGCACGGGTAACCAATCCAGGGATGTGATCACATCTAGCACAACCCATGCAGTGATTACATAATGCAGGAAAGGTGTGCATTTGTAGTTAGAGAAATAAGGATGCACGGGTAACCAATCCAGGGATGTGATCACATCTAGCACAACCCACGCAGTGATTACATAATGCAGGAAAGGTGTGCATTTGTAGTTAGGGAAATAAGGATGCACGGGTGACTAATCCAGGGATGCGCTCACATCTAGCACAACCCACGCAGTGATTACGGAATGCAGGAAAGGTGTGCATTTGTAGTTAGGGAAATAAGGATGCACAGGTAACCAATCCAGGGATGTGAATACAACTAGC
Source organism: Taudactylus pleione (assembly GCA_031769625.1). Taxonomy (NCBI): domain Eukaryota; kingdom Metazoa; phylum Chordata; class Amphibia; order Anura; family Myobatrachidae; genus Taudactylus; species Taudactylus pleione. Next base: position 445,275 of record JAUIMM010000490.1, read on the forward strand.
ACAACCCACGCAGTGATTACGGAATGCAGGAAAGGTGTGCATTTGTAGTTAGGGAAATAAGGATGCACAGGTAACCAATCCAGGGATGTGATTACATCTAGCACAACCCACTCAGTGATTACATAATGCAGGAAAGGTGTGCATTTGTAGTTAGGGAAATAAGGATGCACGGGTAACCAATCCAGGGATGTGATCACATCTAGCACAACCCACGCAGTGATTACATAATGCAGGAAAGGTGTGCATTTGTAGTTAGAGAAATAAGGATGCACGGGTGACTAATCCAGGGATGTGATCACATCTAGCACAACCCACGCAGTGATTACATAATGCAGGAAAAGTGTGCATTTGTAGTTAGGGAAATAAGGATGCACGGGTGACTAATCCAGGGATGTGATCACATCTAGCACAACCCACGCAGTGATTACATAATGCAGGAAAGGTGTGCATTTGTAGTTAGGGAAATAAGGATGCACAGGTAACCAATCCAGGGATGCGCTCACATCTAGCACAACCCACGCAGTGATTACAGAATGCAGTAAAGGTGTGCATTTGTAGTTAGGGAAATAAGGATGCACGGGTAACCAATCCAGGGATGCGATTACATCTAGCACAACCCACACAGTGATTACATAATGCAGGAAAGGTGTGCATTTGTAGTTAGGGAAATAAGGATGCACGGGTAACCAATCCAGGGATGTGATCACATCTAGCACAACCCACGCAGTAATTACAGAATGCAGGAAAGGTGTGCATTTGTAGTTAGGGAAATAAGGATGCACGGGTAACCAATCCAGGGATGTGATTACATCTAGCCCAACCCACGCAGTAATTACAGAATGCAGGAAAGGTGTGCATTTGTAGTTAGGGAAATAAGGATGCACAGGTAACCAATCCAGGGATGTGATTACAACTAGCACAACCCACGCAGTGATTACATAATGCAGGAAAGGTGTGCATTTGTAGTTAGGGAAATAAGGATGCACATGTAACCAATCCAGGGATGTGATTACATCTAGCACAACCCACTCAGTGATTACATAATGCAGGAAAGGTGTGCATTTGTAGTTAGGGAAATAAGGATGCACGGTTAATAATCCAGGGATGTGATCACATCTAGCACAACCCACGCAGTGATTACATAATGCAGGAAAGGTGTGCATTTGTAGTTAGGGAAATAAGGATGCACGGGTGACTAATCCAGGGATGCACTCACATCTAGCACAACCCACGCAGTGATTACATAATGCAGGAAAGGTGTGCATTTGTAGTTAGGGAAATAAGGATGCACAGGTAACCAATCCAGGGATGCGCTCACATCTAGCACAACCCACGCAGTGATTACAGAATGCAGTAAAGGTGTGCATTTGTAGTTAGGGAAATAAGGATGCACGGGTAACCAATCCAGGGATGCGCTCACATCTAGCCCAACCCACGCAGTGATTACATAATGCAGGAAAGGTGTGCATTTGTAGTTAGGGAAATAAGGATGCACGGGTAACCAATCCAGGGATGCGCTCACATCTAGCACAACCCACACAGTGATTACATAATGCAGGAAAGGTGTGCATTTGTAGTTAGGGAAATAAGGATGCACGGGTAACCAATCCAGGGATGCGCTCACATCTAGCACAACCCACGCAGTAATTACAGAATGCAGGAAAGGTGTGCATTTGTAGTTAGGGAAATAAGGATGCACGGGTAACCAATCCAGGGATGCGATCACATCTAGCACAACCCACACAGTGATTACATAATGCAGGAAAGGTGTGCATTTGTAGTTAGGGAAATAAGGATGCACGGGTGACTAATCCAGGGATGTGATTACATCTAGCACATCCCACGCAGTGATTACAGAATGCAGGAAAGGTGTGCATTTGTAGTTAGGGAAATAAGGATGCACGGGTGACTAATCCAGGGATGCACTCACATCTAGCACAACCCATGCAGTGATTACAGAATGCAGGAAAGGTGTGCATTTGTAGTTAGAGGAATAAGGATGCACGGGTAACCAATCCAGGGATGTGATTACATCTAGCACAACCCACGCAGTAATTACATAATGCAGGAAAGGTGTGCATTTGTAGTTAGGGAAATAAGGATGCACGGGTAACCAATCCAGGGATGCACTCACATCTAGCACAACCCACGCAGTGATTACAGAATGCAGGAAAGGTGTGCATTTGTAGTTAGGGAAATAAGGATGCACGGGTGACCAATCCAGGGATGCACTCACATCTAGCACAACCCACGCAGTGATTACAGAATACAGGAAAGGTGTGCATTTGTAGTTAGGGAAATAAGAATGCACGGGTAACCATTCCAGGGATGTGATCACATCTAGCACAACCCACGCAGTAATTACAGAATGCAGGAAAGGTGTGCATTTGTAGTTAGGGAAATAAGGATGCACGGGTGACTAATCCAGGGATGTGATAACATCTAGCACAACCCACGCAGTGATTACAGAATGCCGGAAAGGTGTGCATTTGTAGTTAGGGAAATAAGGATGCACGGGTAACCAATCCAGGGATGTGATCACATATAGCACAACCCACGCAGTGATTACATAATGCAGGAAAGGTGTGCATTTGTAGTTAGGGAAATAAGGATGCACGGGTAACCAATCCAGGGATGTGATCACATCTAGCACAACCCACGCAGTGATTACAGAATGCAGGAAAGGTGTGCATTTGTAGTTAGGGAAATAAGGATGCACGGGTAACCAATCCAGGGATGTGATCACATCTAGCACAACCCACGCAGTGATTACATAATGCAGGAAAGGTGTGCATTTGTAGTTAGGGAAATAAGGATGCACGGGTAACCAATCCAGGGATGCGCTCACATCTATCACAACCCACGCAGTGATTACGGAATGCAGAAAAGGTGTGCATTTGTAGTTAGGGAAATAAGGATGCATGGGTAACCAATCCAGGGATGCGATTACATCTAGCACAACCCTCGCAGTGATTAGGGAATGCAGGAAAGGTGTGCATTTGTAGTTAGGGAAATAAGGATGCACGGGTAACCAATCCAGGGATGTGATTACATCTAGCACAACCCACGCAGTGATTATGGAATACAGGAAAGGTGTGCATTTGTAGTTAGGGAAATAAGGATGCACGGGTAACCAATCCAGGGATGTGATCACATCTAACACAACCCATGCAGTAATTACAGAATGCAGGAAAGGTGTGCATTTGTAGTTAGGGAAATAAGGATGCACGGGTAACCAATCCAGGGATGCGCTCACATCTAGCACAACCCACGCAGTAATTACAGAATGCAGGAAAGGTGTGCATTTGTAATTAGGGAAATAAGGATGCACAGGTAACCAAGCCAGGGATGTGATCATATCTAGCACAACCGACGCAGTAATTACAGAATGCAGTAAAGGTGTGCATTTGTAGTTAGGGAAATAAGGATGCACAGGTAACCAGTCCAGGGATGCGCTCACATCTAGCACAACCCACGCAGTGATTACGGAATGCAGGAAAGGTGTGCATTTGTAGTTAGGGAAATAAGGATGCACGGGTAACCAATCCAGGGATGCGCTCACATCTATCACAACCCACGCAGTGATTACGGAATGCAGTAAAGGTGTGCATTTGTAGTTAGGGAAATAAGGATGCACAGGTAACCAAGCCAGGGATGTGATCACATCTAGCACAACCCACGCAGTGATTACATTATGCAGGAAAGGTGTGCATTTGTAGTTAGGGAAATAAGGATGCACGGGTGACTAATCCAGGGATGCGCTCACATCTAGCACAACCCACGCAGTGATTACGGAATGCAGGAAAGGTGTGCATTTGTAGTTAGGGAAATAAGGATGCACGGGTAACCAATCCAGGGATGTGATTACATCTAGCACAACCCACGCAGTGATTACATAATGCAGGAAAGGTGTGCATTTGTAGTTAGGGAAATAAGGATGCACGGGTAACCAATCCAGGGATGTGATCACATCTAGCACAACCCACGCAGTGATTACATAATGCAGGAAAGGTGTGCATTTGTAGTTAGGGAAATAGGGATGCACGGGTGACTAATCCACGGATGCGCTCACATCTAGCACAACCCACGCAGTGATTACGGAATGCAGGAAAGGTGTGCATTTGTAGTTAGGGAAATAAGGATGCACAGGTAACCAATCCAGGGATGTGAATACAACTAGCACAACCCACGCAGTGATTACGGAATGCAGGAAAGGTGTGCATTTGTAGTTAGGGAAATAAGGATGCACGGGTGACTAATCCAGGGATGTGATCACATCTAGCACAACCCACGCAGTGATTACATAATGCAGGAAAAGTGTGCATTTGTAGTTAGGGAAATAAGGATGCACGGGTGACTAATCCAGGGATGTGATCACATCTAGCACAACCCACGCAGTGATTACATAATGCAGGAAAGGTGTGCATTTGTAGTTAGGGAAATAAGGATGCACAGGTAACCAATCCAGGGATGCGCTCACATCTAGCACAACTCACGCAGTGATTACAGAATGCAGTAAAGGTGTGCATTTGTAGTTAGGGAAATAAGGATGCACGGGTAACCAATCCAGGGATGCGATTACATCTAGCACAACCCACACAGTGATTACATAATGCAGGAAAGGTGTGCATTTGTAGTTAGGGAAATAAGGATGCACGGGTAACCAATCCAGGGATGCGCTCACATCTAGCACAACCCACGCAGTAATTACAGAATGCAGGAAAGGTGTGCATTTGTAGTTAGGGAAATAAGGATGCACGGGTAACCAATCCAGGGATGTGATTACATCTAGCCCAACCCACGCAGTAATTACAGAATGCAGGAAAGGTGTGCATTTGTAGTTAGGGAAATAAGGATGCACAGGTAACCAATCCAGGGATGTGATTACAACTAGCACAACCCACGCAGTGATTACATAATGCAGGAAAGGTGTGCATTTGTAGTTAGGGAAATAAGGATGCACAGGTAACCAATCCAGGGATGTGATTACATCTAGCACAACCCACTCAGTGATTACATAATGCAGGAAAGGTGTGCATTTGTAGTTAGGGAAATAAGGATGCACGGTTAATAATCCAGGGATGTGATCACATCTAGCACAACCCACGCAGTGATTACATAATGCAGGAAAGGTGTGCATTTGTAGTTAGGGAAATAAGGATGCACAGGTAACCAATCCAGGGATGCGCTCACATCTAGCACAACCCACGCAGTGATTACAGAATGCAGTAAAGGTGTGCATTTGTAGTTAGGGAAATAAGGATGCACGGGTGACTAATCCAGGGATGCACTCACATCTAGCACAACCCACGCAGTGATTACATAATGCAGGACAGGTGTGCATTTGTAGTTAGGGAAATAAGGATGCACAGGTAACCAATCCAGGGATGCGCTCACATCTAGCACAACCCACGCAGTGATTACAGAATGCAGTAAAGGTGTGCATTTGTAGTTAGGGAAATAAGGATGCACGGGTGACTAATCCAGGGATGCACTCACATCTAGCACAACCCACGCAGTGATTACATAATGCAGGAAAGGTGTGCATTTGTAGTTAGGGAAATAAGGATGCACAGGTAACCAATCCAGGGATGCGCTCACATCTAGCACAACCCACGCAGTGATTACAGAATGCAGTAAAGGTGTGCATTTGTAGTTAGGGAAATAAGGATGCACGGGTAACCAATCCAGGGATGCGCTCACATCTAGCCCAACCCACGCAGTGATTACATAATGCAGGAAAGGTGTGCATTTGTAGTTAGGGAAATAAGGATGCACGGGTAACCAATCCAGGGATGCGCTCACATCTAGCACAACCCACACAGTGATTACATAATGCAGGAAAGGTGTGCATTTGTAGTTAGGGAAATAAGGATGCACGGGTAACCAATCCAGGGATGCGCTCACATCTAGCACAACCCACGCAGTAATTACAGAATGCAGGAAAGGTGTGCATTTGTAGTTAGGGAAATAAGGATGCACGGGTAACCAATCCAGGGATGTGATTACATCTAGCCCAACCCACGCAGTAATTACAGAATGCAGGAAAGGTGTGCATTTGTAGTTAGGCAAATAAGGATGCACGGGTAACCAATCCAGGGATGTGATCACATCTAGCACAACCCATGCAGTGATTACATAATGCAGGAAAGGTGTGCATTTGTAGTTAGAGAAATAAGGATGCACGGGTAACCAATCCAGGGATGTGATCACATCTAGCACAACCCACGCAGTGATTACATAATGCAGGAAAGGTGTGCATTTGTAGTTAGGGAAATAAGGATGCACGGGTGACTAATCCAGGGATGCGCTCACATCTAGCACAACCCACGCAGTGATTACGGAATGCAGGAAAGGTGTGCATTTGTAGTTAGGGAAATAAGGATGCACAGGTAACCAATCCAGGGATGTGAATACAACTAGCACAACCCACGCAGTGATTACGGAATGCAGGAAAGGTGTGCATTTGTAGTTAGGGAAATAAGGATGCACAGGTAACCAATCCAGGGATGTGATTACATCTAGCACAACCCACTCAGTGATTACATAATGCAGGAAAGGTGTGCATTTGTAGTTAGGGAAATAAGGATGCACGGGTAACCAATCCAGGGATGTGATCACATCTAGCACAACCCACGCAGTGATTACATAATGCAGGAAAGGTGTGCATTTGTAGTTAGAGAAATAAGGATGCACGGGTGACTAATCCAGGGATGTGATCACATCTAGCACAACCCACGCAGTGATTACATAATGCAGGAAAAGTGTGCATTTGTAGTTAGGGAAATAAGGATGCACGGGTGACTAATCCAGGGATGTGATCACATCTAGCACAACCCACGCAGTGATTACATAATGCAGGAAAGGTGTGCATTTGTAGTTAGGGAAATAAGGATGCACAGGTAACCAATCCAGGGATGCGCTCACATCTAGCACAACCCACGCAGTGATTACAGAATGCAGTAAAGGTGTGCATTTGTAGTTAGGGAAATAAGGATGCACGGGTAACCAATCCAGGGATGCGATTACATCTAGCACAACCCACACAGTGATTACATAATGCAGGAAAGGTGTGCATTTGTAGTTAGGGAAATAAGGATGCACGGGTAACCAATCCAGGGATGTGATCACATCTAGCACAACCCACGCAGTAATTACAGAATGCAGGAAAGGTGTGCATTTGTAGTTAGGGAAATAAGGATGCACGGGTAACCAATCCAGGGATGTGATTACATCTAGCCCAACCCACGCAGTAATTACAGAATGCAGGAAAGGTGTGCATTTGTAGTTAGGGAAATAAGGATGCACAGGTAACCAATCCAGGGATGTGATTACAACTAGCACAACCCACGCAGTGATTACATAATGCAGGAAAGGTGTGCATTTGTAGTTAGGGAAATAAGGATGCACATGTAACCAATCCAGGGATGTGATTACATCTAGCACAACCCACTCAGTGATTACATAATGCAGGAAAGGTGTGCATTTGTAGTTAGGGAAATAAGGATGCACGGTTAATAATCCAGGGATGTGATCACATCTAGCACAACCCACGCAGTGATTACATAATGCAGGAAAGGTGTGCATTTGTAGTTAGGGAAATAAGGATGCACGGGTGACTAATCCAGGGATGCACTCACATCTAGCACAACCCACGCAGTGATTACATAATGCAGGAAAGGTGTGCATTTGTAGTTAGGGAAATAAGGATGCACAGGTAACCAATCCAGGGATGCGCTCACATCTAGCACAACCCACGCAGTGATTACAGAATGCAGTAAAGGTGTGCATTTGTAGTTAGGGAAATAAGGATGCACGGGTAACCAATCCAGGGATGCGCTCACATCTAGCCCAACCCACGCAGTGATTACATAATGCAGGAAAGGTGTGCATTTGTAGTTAGGGAAATAAGGATGCACGGGTAACCAATCCAGGGATGCGCTCACATCTAGCACAACCCACACAGTGATTACATAATGCAGGAAAGGTGTGCATTTGTAGTTAGGGAAATAAGGATGCACGGGTAACCAATCCAGGGATGCGCTCACATCTAGCACAACCCACGCAGTAATTACAGAATGCAGGAAAGGTGTGCATTTGTAGTTAGGGAAATAAGGATGCACGGGTAACCAATCCAGGGATGTGATTACATCTAGCCCAACCCACGCAGTAATTACAGAATGCAGGAAAGGTGTGCATTTGTAGTTAGGGAAATAAGGATGCACGGGTAACCAATCCAGGGATGCGATCACATCTAGCACAACCCACACAGTGATTACATAATGCAGGAAAGGTGTGCATTTGTAGTTAGGGAAATAAGGATGCACGGGTGACTAATCCAGGGATGTGATTACATCTAGCACATCCCACGCAGTGATTACAGAATGCAGGAAAGGTGTGCATTTGTAGTTAGGGAAATAAGGATGCACGGGTGACTAATCCAGGGATGCACTCACATCTAGCACAACCCATGCAGTGATTACAGAATGCAGGAAAGGTGTGCATTTGTAGTTAGAGGAATAAGGATGCACGGGTAACCAATCCAGGGATGTGATTACATCTAGCACAACCCACGCAGTAATTACATAATGCAGGAAAGGTGTGCATTTGTAGTTAGGGAAATAAGGATGCACGGGTAACCAATCCAGGGATGCACTCACATCTAGCACAACCCACGCAGTGATTACAGAATGCAGGAAAGGTGTGCATTTGTAGTTAGGGAAATAAGGATGCACGGGTGACCAATCCAGGGATGCACTCACATCTAGCACAACCCACGCAGTGATTACAGAATACAGGAAAGGTGTGCATTTGTAGTTAGGGAAATAAGAATGCACGGGTAACCATTCCAGGGATGTGATCACATCTAGCACAACCCACGCAGTAATTACATAATGCAGGAAAGGTGTGCATTTGTAGTTAGGGAAATAAGGATGCACGGGTGACTAATCCAGGGATGTGATCACATCTAGCACAACCCACGCAGTGATTACAGAATGCCGGAAAGGTGTGCATTTGTAGTTAGGGAAATAAGGATGCACGGTGAACCAATCCAGGGATGTGATCACATCTACCACAAACCACGCAGTGATTACATAATGCAGGAAAGGTGTGCATTTGTAGTTAGGGAAATAAGGATGCACGGGTAACCAATCCAGGGATGTGATCACATATAGCACAACCCACGCAGTGATTACATAATGCAGGAAAGGTGTGCATTTGTAGTTAGGGAAATAAGGATGCACGGGTAACCAATCCAGGGATGTGATCACATCTAGCACAACCCACGCAGTGATTACAGAATGCAGGAAAGGTGTGCATTTGTAGTTAGGGAAATAAGGATGCACGGGTAACCAATCCAGGGATGTGATCACATCTAGCACAACCCACGCAGTGATTACATAATGCAGGAAAGGTGTGCATTTGTAGTTAGGGAAATAAGGATGCACGGGTAACCAATCCAGGGATGCGCTCACATCTATCACAACCCACGCAGTGATTACGGAATGCAGAAAAGGTGTGCATTTGTAGTTAGGGAAATAAGGATGCACGGGTAACCAATCCAGGGATGCGATTACATCTAGCACAACCCTCGCAGTGATTAGGGAATGCAGGAAAGGTGTGCATTTGTAGTTAGGGAAATAAGGATGCACGGGTAACCAATCCAGGGATGTGATTACATCTAGCACAACCCACGCAGTGATTATGGAATACAGGAAAGGTGTGCATTTGTAGTTAGGGAAATAAGGATGCACGGGTAACCAATCCAGGGATGTGATCACATCTAACACAACCCATGCAGTAATTACAGAATGCAGGAAAGGTGTGCATTTGTAGTTAGGGAAATAAGGATGCACGGGTAACCAATCCAGGGATGCGCTCACATCTAGCACAACCCACGCAGTAATTACAGAATGCAGGAAAGGTGTGCATTTGTAATTAGGGAAATAATGATGCACAGGTAACCAAGCCAGGGATGTGATCATATCTAGCACAACCGACGCAGTAATTACAGAATGCAGTAAAGGTGTGCATTTGTAGTTAGGGAAATAAGGATGCACAGGTAACCAGTCCAGGGATGCGCTCACATCTAGCACAACCCACGCAGTGATTACGGAATGCAGGAAAGGTGTGCATTTGTAGTTAGGGAAATAAGGATGCACGGGTAACCAATCCAGGGATGCGCTCACATCTATCACAACCCACGCAGTGATTACGGAATGCAGTAAAGGTGTGCATTTGTAGTTAGGGAAATAAGGATGCACAGGTAACCAAGCCAGGGATGTGATCACATCTAGCACAACCCACGCAGTGATTACATTATGCAGGAAAGGTGTGCATTTGTAGTTAGGGAAATAAGGATGCACGGGTGACTAATCCAGGGATGCGCTCACATCTAGCACAACCCACGCAGTGATTACGGAATGCAGGAAAGGTGTGCATTTGTAGTTAGGGAAATAAGGATGCACGGGTAACCAATCCAGGGATGTGATTACATCTAGCACAACCCACGCAGTGATTACATAATGCAGGAAAGGTGTGCATTTGTAGTTAGGGAAATAAGGATGCACGGGTAACCAATCCAGGGATGTGATCACATCTAGCACAACCCACGCAGTGATTACATAATGCAGGAAAGGTGTGCATTTGTAGTTAGGGAAATAGGGATGCACGGGTGACTAATCCACGGATGCGCTCACATCTAGCACAACCCACGCAGTGATTACGGAATGCAGGAAAGGTGTGCATTTGTAGTTAGGGAAATAAGGATGCACAGGTAACCAATCCAGGGATGTGAATACAACTAGCACAACCCACGCAGTGATTACGGAATGCAGGAAAGGTGTGCATTTGTAGTTAGGGAAATAAGGATGCACGGGTGACTAATCCAGGGATGTGATCACATCTAGCACAACCCACGCAGTGATTACATAATGCAGGAAAAGTGTGCATTTGTAGTTAGGGAAATAAGGATGCACGGGTGACTAATCCAGGGATGTGATCACATCTAGCACAACCCACGCAGTGATTACATAATGCAGGAAAGGTGTGCATTTGTAGTTAGGGAAATAAGGATGCACAGGTAACCAATCCAGGGATGCGCTCACATCTAGCACAACTCACGCAGTGATTACAGAATGCAGTAAAGGTGTGCATTTGTAGTTAGGGAAATAAGGATGCACGGGTAACCAATCCAGGGATGCGATTACATCTAGCACAACCCACACAGTGATTACATAATGCAGGAAAGGTGTGCATTTGTAGTTAGGGAAATAAGGATGCACGGGTAACCAATCCAGGGATGCGCTCACATCTAGCACAACCCACGCAGTAATTACAGAATGCAGGAAAGGTGTGCATTTGTAGTTAGGGAAATAAGGATGCACGGGTAACCAATCCAGGGATGTGATTACATCTAGCCCAACCCACGCAGTAATTACAGAATGCAGGAAAGGTGTGCATTTGTAGTTAGGGAAATAAGGATGCACAGGTAACCAATCCAGGGATGTGATTACAACTAGCACAACCCACGCAGTGATTACATAATGCAGGAAAGGTGTGCATTTGTAGTTAGGGAAATAAGGATGCACAGGTAACCAATCCAGGGATGTGATTACATCTAGCACAACCCACTCAGTGATTACATAATGCAGGAAAGGTGTGCATTTGTAGTTAGGGAAATAAGGATGCACGGTTAATAATCCAGGGATGTGATCACATCTAGCACAACCCACGCAGTGATTACATAATGCAGGAAAGGTGTGCATTTGTAGTTAGGGAAATAAGGATGCACAGGTAACCAATCCAGGGATGCGCTCACATCTAGCACAACCCACGCAGTGATTACAGAATGCAGTAAAGGTGTGCATTTGTAGTTAGGGAAATAAGGATGCACGGGTGACTAATCCAGGGATGCACTCACATCTAGCACAACCCACGCAGTGATTACATAATGCAGGACAGGTGTGCATTTGTAGTTAGGGAAATAAGGATGCACAGGTAACCAATCCAGGGATGCGCTCACATCTAGCACAACCCACGCAGTGATTACAGAATGCAGTAAAGGTGTGCATTTGTAGTTAGGGAAATAAGGATGCACGGGTGACTAATCCAGGGATGCACTCACATCTAGCACAACCCACGCAGTGATTACATAATGCAGGAAAGGTGTGCATTTGTAGTTAGGGAAATAAGGATGCACAGGTAACCAATCCAGGGATGCGCTCACATCTAGCACAACCCACGCAGTGATTACAGAATGCAGTAAAGGTGTGCATTTGTAGTTAGGGAAATAAGGATGCACGGGTAACCAATCCAGGGATGCGCTCACATCTAGCCCAACCCACGCAGTGATTACATAATGCAGGAAAGGTGTGCATTTGTAGTTAGGGAAATAAGGATGCACGGGTAACCAATCCAGGGATGCGCTCACATCTAGCACAACCCACACAGTGATTACATAATGCAGGAAAGGTGTGCATTTGTAGTTAGGGAAATAAGGATGCACGGGTAACCAATCCAGGGATGCGCTCACATCTAGCACAACCCACGCAGTAATTACAGAATGCAGGAAAGGTGTGCATTTGTAGTTAGGGAAATAAGGATGCACGGGTAACCAATCCAGGGATGTGATTACATCTAGCCCAACCCACGCAGTAATTACAGAATGCAGGAAAGGTGTGCATTTGTAGTTAGGCAAATAAGGATGCACGGGTAACCAATCCAGGGATGTGATCACATCTAGCACAACCCATGCAGTGATTACATAATGCAGGAAAGGTGTGCATTTGTAGTTAGAGAAATAAGGATGCACGGGTAACCAATCCAGGGATGTGATCACATCTAGCACAACCCACGCAGTGATTACATAATGCAGGAAAGGTGTGCATTTGTAGTTAGGGAAATAAGGATGCACGGGTGACTAATCCAGGGATGCGCTCACATCTAGCACAACCCACGCAGTGATTACGGAATGCAGGAAAGGTGTGCATTTGTAGTTAGGGAAATAAGGATGCACAGGTAACCAATCCAGGGATGTGAATACAACTAGCACAACCCACGCAGTGATTACGGAATGCAGGAAAGGTGTGCATTTGTAGTTAGGGAAATAAGGATGCACAGGTAACCAATCCAGGGATGTGATTACATCTAGCACAACCCACTCAGTGATTACATAATGCAGGAAAGGTGTGCATTTGTAGTTAGGGAAATAAGGATGCACGGGTAACCAATCCAGGGATGTGATCACATCTAGCACAACCCACGCAGTGATTACATAATGCAGGAAAGGTGTGCATTTGTAGTTAGAGAAATAAGGATGCACGGGTGACTAATCCAGGGATGTGATCACATCTAGCACAACCCACGCAGTGATTACATAATGCAGGAAAAGTGTGCATTTGTAGTTAGGGAAATAAGGATGCACGGGTGACTAATCCAGGGATGTGATCACATCTAGCACAACCCACGCAGTGATTACATAATGCAGGAAAGGTGTGCATTTGTAGTTAGGGAAATAAGGATGCACAGGTAACCAATCCAGGGATGCGCTCACATCTAGCACAACCCACGCAGTGATTACAGAATGCAGTAAAGGTGTGCATTTGTAGTTAGGGAAATAAGGATGCACGGGTAACCAATCCAGGGATGCGATTACATCTAGCACAACCCACACAGTGATTACATAATGCAGGAAAGGTGTGCATTTGTAGTTAGGGAAATAAGGATGCACGGGTAACCAATCCAGGGATGTGATCACATCTAGCACAACCCACGCAGTAATTACAGAATGCAGGAAAGGTGTGCATTTGTAGTTAGGGAAATAAGGATGCACGGGTAACCAATCCAGGGATGTGATTACATCTAGCCCAACCCACGCAGTAATTACAGAATGCAGGAAAGGTGTGCATTTGTAGTTAGGGAAATAAGGATGCACAGGTAACCAATCCAGGGATGTGATTACAACTAGCACAACCCACGCAGTGATTACATAATGCAGGAAAGGTGTGCATTTGTAGTTAGGGAAATAAGGATGCACATGTAACCAATCCAGGGATGTGATTACATCTAGCACAACCCACTCAGTGATTACATAATGCAGGAAAGGTGTGCATTTGTAGTTAGGGAAATAAGGATGCACGGTTAATAATCCAGGGATGTGATCACATCTAGCACAACCCACGCAGTGATTACATAATGCAGGAAAGGTGTGCATTTGTAGTTAGGGAAATAAGGATGCACGGGTGACTAATCCAGGGATGCACTCACATCTAGCACAACCCACGCAGTGATTACATAATGCAGGAAAGGTGTGCATTTGTAGTTAGGGAAATAAGGATGCACAGGTAACCAATCCAGGGATGCGCTCACATCTAGCACAACCCACGCAGTGATTACAGAATGCAGTAAAGGTGTGCATTTGTAGTTAGGGAAATAAGGATGCACGGGTAACCAATCCAGGGATGCGCTCACATCTAGCCCAACCCACGCAGTGATTACATAATGCAGGAAAGGTGTGCATTTGTAGTTAGGGAAATAAGGATGCACGGGTAACCAATCCAGGGATGCGCTCACATCTAGCACAACCCACACAGTGATTACATAATGCAGGAAAGGTGTGCATTTGTAGTTAGGGAAATAAGGATGCACGGGTAACCAATCCAGGGATGCGCTCACATCTAGCACAACCCACGCAGTAATTACAGAATGCAGGAAAGGTGTGCATTTGTAGTTAGGGAAATAAGGATGCACGGGTAACCAATCCAGGGATGTGATTACATCTAGCCCAACCCACGCAGTAATTACAGAATGCAGGAAAGGTGTGCATTTGTAGTTAGGGAAATAAGGATGCACGGGTAACCAATCCAGGGATGCGATCACATCTAGCACAACCCACACAGTGATTACATAATGCAGGAAAGGTGTGCATTTGTAGTTAGGGAAATAAGGATGCACGGGTGACTAATCCAGGGATGTGATTACATCTAGCACATCCCACGCAGTGATTACAGAATGCAGGAAAGGTGTGCATTTGTAGTTAGGGAAATAAGGATGCACGGGTGACTAATCCAGGGATGCACTCACATCTAGCACAACCCATGCAGTGATTACAGAATGCAGGAAAGGTGTGCATTTGTAGTTAGAGGAATAAGGATGCACGGGTAACCAATCCAGGGATGTGATTACATCTAGCACAACCCACGCAGTAATTACATAATGCAGGAAAGGTGTGCATTTGTAGTTAGGGAAATAAGGATGCACGGGTAACCAATCCAGGGATGCACTCACATCTAGCACAACCCACGCAGTGATTACAGAATGCAGGAAAGGTGTGCATTTGTAGTTAGGGAAATAAGGATGCACGGGTGACCAATCCAGGGATGCACTCACATCTAGCACAACCCACGCAGTGATTACAGAATACAGGAAAGGTGTGCATTTGTAGTTAGGGAAATAAGAATGCACGGGTAACCATTCCAGGGATGTGATCACATCTAGCACAACCCACGCAGTAATTACATAATGCAGGAAAGGTGTGCATTTGTAGTTAGGGAAATAAGGATGCACGGGTGACTAATCCAGGGATGTGATCACATCTAGCACAACCCACGCAGTGATTACAGAATGCCGGAAAGGTGTGCATTTGTAGTTAGGGAAATAAGGATGCACGGTGAACCAATCCAGGGATGTGATCACATCTACCACAAACCACGCAGTGATTACATAATGCAGGAAAGGTGTGCATTTGTAGTTAGGGAAATAAGGATGCACGGGTAACCAATCCAGGGATGTGATCACATATAGCACAACCCACGCAGTGATTACATAATGCAGGAAAGGTGTGCATTTGTAGTTAGGGAAATAAGGATGCACGGGTAACCAATCCAGGGATGTGATCACATCTAGCACAACCCACGCAGTGATTACAGAATGCAGGAAAGGTGTGCATTTGTAGTTAGGGAAATAAGGATGCACGGGTAACCAATCCAGGGATGTGATCACATCTAGCACAACCCACGCAGTGATTACATAATGCAGGAAAGGTGTGCATTTGTAGTTAGGGAAATAAGGATGCACGGGTAACCAATCCAGGGATGCGCTCACATCTATCACAACCCACGCAGTGATTACGGAATGCAGAAAAGGTGTGCATTTGTAGTTAGGGAAATAAGGATGCACGGGTAACCAATCCAGGGATGCGATTACATCTAGCACAACCCTCGCAGTGATTAGGGAATGCAGGAAAGGTGTGCATTTGTAGTTAGGGAAATAAGGATGCACGGGTAACCAATCCAGGGATGTGATTACATCTAGCACAACCCACGCAGTGATTATGGAATACAGGAAAGGTGTGCATTTGTAGTTAGGGAAATAAGGATGCACGGGTAACCAATCCAGGGATGTGATCACATCTAACACAACCCATGCAGTAATTACAGAATGCAGGAAAGGTGTGCATTTGTAGTTAGGGAAATAAGGATGCACGGGTAACCAATCCAGGGATGCGCTCACATCTAGCACAACCCACGCAGTAATTACAGAATGCAGGAAAGGTGTGCATTTGTAATTAGGGAAATAATGATGCACAGGTAACCAAGCCAGGGATGTGATCATATCTAGCACAACCGACGCAGTAATTACAGAATGCAGTAAAGGTGTGCATTTGTAGTTAGGGAAATAAGGATGCACAGGTAACCAGTCCAGGGATGCGCTCACATCTAGCACAACCCACGCAGTGATTACGGAATGCAGGAAAGGTGTGCATTTGTAGTTAGGGAAATAAGGATGCACGGGTAACCAATCCAGGGATGCGCTCACATCTATCACAACCCACGCAGTGATTACGGAATGCAGTAAAGGTGTGCATTTGTAGTTAGGGAAATAAGGATGCACAGGTAACCAAGCCAGGGATGTGATCACATCTAGCACAACCCACGCAGTGATTACATTATGCAGGAAAGGTTTGCATTTGTAGTTAGGGAAATAAGGATGCACGGGTGACTAATCCAGGGATGCGCTCACATCTAGCACAACCCACGCAGTGATTACGGAATGCAGGAAAGGTGTGCATTTGTAGTTAGGGAAATAAGGATGCACGGGTAACCAATCCAGGGATGTGATTACATCTAGCACAACCCACGCAGTGATTACATAATGCAGGAAAGGTGTGCATTTGTAGTTAGGGAAATAAGGATGCACGGGTAACCAATCCAGGGATGTGATCACATCTAGCACAACCCACGCAGTGATTACATAATGCAGGAAAGGTGTGCATTTGTAGTTAGGGAAATAGGGATGCACGGGTGACTAATCCACGGATGCGCTCACATCTAGCACAACCCACGCAGTGATTACGGAATGCAGGAAAGGTGTGCATTTGTAGTTAGGGAAATAAGGATGCACAGGTAACCAATCCAGGGATGTGAATACAACTAGCACAACCCACGCAGTGATTACGGAATGCAGGAAAGGTGTGCATTTGTAGTTAGGGAAATAAGGATGCACGGGTGACTAATCCAGGGATGTGATCACATCTAGCACAACCCACGCAGTGATTACATAATGCAGGAAAAGTGTGCATTTGTAGTTAGGGAAATAAGGATGCACGGGTGACTAATCCAGGGATGTGATCACATCTAGCACAACCCACGCAGTGATTACATAATGCAGGAAAGGTGTGCATTTGTAGTTAGGGAAATAAGGATGCACAGGTAACCAATCCAGGGATGCGCTCACATCTAGCACAACTCACGCAGTGATTACAGAATGCAGTAAAGGTGTGCATTTGTAGTTAGGGAAATAAGGATGCACGGGTAACCAATCCAGGGATGCGATTACATCTAGCACAACCCACACAGTGATTACATAATGCAGGAAAGGTGTGCATTTGTAGTTAGGGAAATAAGGATGCACGGGTAACCAATCCAGGGATGCGCTCACATCTAGCACAACCCACGCAGTAATTACAGAATGCAGGAAAGGTGTGCATTTGTAGTTAGGGAAATAAGGATGCACGGGTAACCAATCCAGGGATGTGATTACATCTAGCCCAACCCACGCAGTAATTACAAAATGCAGGAAAGGTGTGCATTTGTAGTTAGGGAAATAAGGATGCACAGGTAACCAATCCAGGGATGTGATTACAACTAGCACAACCCACGCAGTGATTACATAATGCAGGAAAGGTGTGCATTTGTAGTTAGGGAAATAAGGATGCACAGGTAACCAATCCAGGGATGTGATTACATCTAGCACAACCCACTCAGTGATTACATAATGCAGGAAAGGTGTGCATTTGTAGTTAGGGAAATAAGGATGCACGGTTAATAATCCAGGGATGTGATCACATCTAGCACAACCCACGCAGTGATTACATAATGCAGGAAAGGTGTGCATTTGTAGTTAGGGAAATAAGGATGCACAGGTAACCAATCCAGGGATGCGCTCACATCTAGCACAACCCACGCAGTGATTACAGAATGCAGTAAAGGTGTTCATTTGTAGTTAGGGAAATAAGGATGCACGGGTGACTAATCCAGGGATGCACTCACATCTAGCACAACCCACGCAGTGATTACATAATGCAGGACAGGTGTGCATTTGTAGTTAGGGAAATAAGGATGCACAGGTAACCAATCCAGGGATGCGCTCACATCTAGCACAACCCACGCAGTGATTACAGAATGCAGTAAAGGTGTGCATTTGTAGTTAGGGAAATAAGGATGCACGGGTGACTAATCCAGGGATGCACTCACATCTAGCACAACCCACGCAGTGATTACATAATGCAGGAAAGGTGTGCATTTGTAGTTAGGGAAATAAGGATGCACAGGTAACCAATCCAGGGATGCACTCACATCTAGCCCAACCCACGCAGTGATTACATAATGCAGGAAAGGTGTGCATTTGTAGTTAGGGAAATAAGGATGCACGGGTAACCAATCCAGGGATGCGCTCACATCTAGCACAACCCACACAGTGATTACATAATGCAGGAAAGGTGTGCATTTGTAGTTAGGGAAATAAGGATGCACGGGTAACCAATCCAGGGATGCGCTCACATCTAGCACAACCCACGCAGTAATTACAGAATGCAGGAAAGGTGTGCATTTGTAGTTAGGGAAATAAGGATGCACGGGTAACCAATCCAGGGATGTGATTACATCTAGCCCAACCCACGCAGTAATTACAGAATGCAGGAAAGGTGTGCATTTGTAGTTAGGCAAATAAGGATGCACGGGTAACCAATCCAGGGATGTGATCACATCTAGCACAACCCATGCAGTGATTACATAATGCAGGAAAGGTGTGCATTTGTAGTTAGAGAAATAAGGATGCACGGGTAACCAATCCAGGGATGTGATCACATCTAGCACAACCCACGCAGTGATTACATAATGCAGGAAAGGTGTGCATTTGTAGTTAGGGAAATAAGGATGCACGGGTGACTAATCCAGGGATGCGCTCACATCTAGCACAACCCACGCAGTGATTACGGAATGCAGGAAAGGTGTGCATTTGTAGTTAGGGAAATAAGGATGCACAGGTAACCAATCCAGGGATGTGAATACAACTAGCACAACCCACGCAGTGATTACGGAATGCAGGAAAGGTGTGCATTTGTAGTTAGGGAAATAAGGATGCACAGGTAACCAATCCAGGGATGTGATTACATCTAGCACAACCCACTCAGTGATTACATAATGCAGGAAAGGTGTGCATTTGTAGTTAGGGAAATAAGGATGCACGGGTGACTAATCCAGGGATGTGATCACATCTAGCACAACCCACGCAGTGATTACATAATGCAGGAAAAGTGTGCATTTGTAGTTAGGGAAATAAGGATGCACGGGTGACTAATCCAGGGATGTGATCACATCTAGCACAACCCACGCAGTGATTACATAATGCAGGAAAGGTGTGCATTTGTAGTTAGGGAAATAAGGATGCACAGGTAACCAATCCAGGGATGCGCTCACATCTAGCACAACCCACGCAGTGATTACAGAATGCAGTAAAGGTGTGCATTTGTAGTTAGGGAAATAAGGATGCACGGGTAACCAATCCAGGGATGTGATCACATCTAGCACAACCCACACAGTGATTACATAATGCAGGAAAGGTGTGCATTTGTAGTTAGGGAAATAAGGATGCACGGGTAACCAATCCAGGGATGTGATCACATCTAGCACAACCCACGCAGTAATTACAGAATGCAGGAAAGGTGTGCATTTGTAGTTAGGGAAATAAGGATGCACGGGTAACCAATCCAGGGATGTGATTACATCTAGCCCAACCCACGCAGTAATTACAGAATGCAGGAAAGGTGTGCATTTGTAGTTAGGGAAATAAGGATGCACAGGTAACCAATCCAGGGATGTGATTACAACTAGCACAACCCACGCAGTGATTACATAATGCAGGAAAGGTGTGCATTTGTAGTTAGGGAAATAAGGATGCACATGTAACCAATCCAGGGATGTGATTACATCTAGCACAACCCACTCAGTGATTACATAATGCAGGAAAGGTGTGCATTTGTAGTTAGGGAAATAAGGATGCACGGTTAATAATCCAGGGATGTGATCACATCTAGCACAACCCACGCAGTGATTACATAATGCAGGAAAGGTGTGCATTTGTAGTTAGGGAAATAAGGATGCACGGGTGACTAATCCAGGGATGCACTCACATCTAGCACAACCCACGCAGTGATTACATAATGCAGGAAAGGTGTGCATTTGTAGTTAGGGAAATAAGGATGCACAGGTAACCAATCCAGGGATGCGCTCACATCTAGCACAACCCACGCAGTGATTACAGAATGCAGTAAAGGTGTGCATTTGTAGTTAGGGAAATAAGGATGCACGGGTAACCAATCCAGGGATGCGCTCACATCTAGCCCAACCCACGCAGTGATTACATAATGCAGGAAAGGTGTGCATTTGTAGTTAGGGAAATAAGGATGCACGGGTAACCAATCCAGGGATGCGCTCACATCTAGCACAACCCACACAGTGATTACATAATGCAGGAAAGGTGTGCATTTGTAGTTAGGGAAATAAGGATGCACGGGTAACCAATCCAGGGATGCGCTCACATCTAGCACAACCCACGCAGTAATTACAGAATGCAGGAAAGGTGTGCATTTGTAGTTAGGGAAATAAGGATGCACGGGTTACCAATCCAGGGATGCGCTCACATCTAGCACAACCCACGCAGTGATTACATAATGCAGGAAAGGTGTGCATTTGTAGTTAGGGAAATAAGGATGCACGGGTAACCAATCCAGGGATGCGATCACATCTAGCACAACCCACACAGTGATTACATAATGCAGGAAAGGTGTGCATTTGTAGTTAGGGAAATAAGGATGCACGGGTGACTAATCCAGGGATGTGATTACATCTAGCACAACCCACGCAGTGATTACAGAATGCAGGAAAGGTGTGCATTTGTAGTTAGGGAAATAAGGATGCACGGGTGACTAATCCAGGGATGCACTCACATCTAGCACAACCCACGCAGTGATTACAGAATGCAGGAAAGGTGTGCATTTGTAGTTAGAGAAATAAGGATGCACGGGTAACCAATCTAGGGATGTGATTACATCTAGCACAACCCACGCAGTAATTACATAATGCAGGAAAGGTGTGCATTTGTAGTTAGGGAAATAAGGATGCACGGGTAACCAATCCAGGGATGCACTCACATCTAGCACAACCCATGCAGTGATTACAGAATGCAGGAAAGGTGTGCATTTGTAGTTAGGGAAATAAGGATGCACGGGTGACCAATCCAGGGATGCACTCACATCTAGCACAACCCACGCAGTGATTACAGAATACAGGAAAGGTGTGCATTTGTAGTTAGGGAAATAAGAATGCACGGGTAACCATTCCAGGGATGTGATCACATCTAGCACAACCCACGCAGTAATTACATAATGCAGGAAAGGTGTGCATTTGTAGTTAGGGAAATAAGGATGCACGGGTGACTAATCCAGGGATGTGATCACATCTAGCACAACCCACGCAGTGATTACAGAATGCCGGAAAGGTGTGCATTTGTAGTTAGGGAAATAAGGATGCACGGTGAACCAATCCAGGGATGTGATCACATCTACCACAAACCACGCAGTGATTACATAATGCAGGAAAGGTGTGCATTTGTAGTTAGGGAAATAAGGATGCACGGGTAACCAATCCAGGGATGTGATCACATATAGCACAACCCACGCAGTGATTACATAATGCAGGAAAGGTGTGCATTTGTAGTTAGGGAAATAAAGATGCACGGGTAACCAATCCAGGGATGTGATCACATCTAGCACACCCACGCAGTGATTACAGAATGCAGGAAAGGTGTGCATTTGTAGTTAGGGAAATAAGGATGCACGGGTAACCAATCCAGGGATGTGATCACATCTAGCACAACCCACGCAGTGATTACATAATGCAGGAAAGGTGTGCATTTGTAGTTAGGGAAATAAGGATGCACGGGTAACCAATCCAAGGATGTGATCACATCTAGCACAACCCACGCAGTGATTACGGAATGCAGGAAAGGTGTGCATTTGTAGTTAGAGAAATAAGGATGCACGGGTGACTAATCCTGGGATGCGTTCACATCTAGCTCAACCCACGCAGTGATTACGGAATGCAGGAAAGGTGTGCATTTGTAGTTAGGGAAATAAGGATGCACGGGTGACTAATCCAGGGATGCGCTCACATCTAGCACAACCCACGCAGTGATTACGGAATGCAGGAAAGGTGTGCATTTGTAGTTAGGGAAATAAGCATGCACGGGTAACCAATCCAAGGATGCTCTCACATCTAGCACAACCCACGCAGTGATTACGGAATACAGGAAAGGTGTGCATTTGTACTTAGGGAAATAAGGATGCACGGGTAACCAGTCCAGGGATGTGATCACATCTAGCACAACCCACGCAGTGATTACATAATGCAGGAAAGGTGTGCATTTGTAGTTAGGGAAATAAGAATGCACGGGCGACCAATCCAGGGATGCGATTACATCTAGCACAACCCACGCAGTAATTACAGAATGCAGGAAAGGTGTGCATTTGTAGTTAGGGAAATAAGGATGCACGGGTGACCAATCCAGGGATGCGATTACATCTAGCACAACCCACGCAGTAATTACAGAATGCAGGAAAGGTGTGCATTTGTAGTTAGGGAAATAAGGATGCACGGGTAACCAATCCAGGGATGCGCTCACATCTAGCACAACCCACGCAGTGATTACAGAATACAGGAAAGGTGTGCATTTGTAGTGAGGGAAATAAGGATGCACGGGTAACCAATCCAGGGATGCGCTCACATCTAGCACAACCCACGCAGTAATTACAGAATGCAGGAAAGGTGTGCATTTGTAGTTAGGGAAATAAAGATGCACGGGTAACCAATCCAGGTATGCGCTCACATCTAGCACAACCCACGCAGTGATTACATAATGCAGGAAAGGTGTGCATTTGTAGTTAGGGAAATAAGGATGCACGGGTAACCAATCCAGGGATTTGATCACATCTAGCACAACCCACGCAGTGATTACAGAATGCAGGAAAGGTGTGCATTTGTAGTTAGAGAAATAAGGATGCACGGGTGACTAATCCAGGGATGTGATCACATCTAGCACAACCCACGCAGTGATTAGGGAATGCAGGACAGGTGTGCATTTGTAGTTAGGGAAATAAGGATGCATGGGTAACTAATCCAGGGATGTGATTACATCTAGCACAACCCACGCAGTGATTACATAACGCAGGAAAGGTGTGCATTTGTAGTTAGGGAAATAAGGATGCTCGGGTAACCAATCCAGGGATGCGCTCACATCTAGCACAACCCACGCAGTGATTACATAATGCAGGAAAGGTGTGCATTTGTAGTTAGGGAAATAAGGATGCACGGGTGACTAATCCAGGGATGCGCTCACATCTAGCACAACCCACGCAGTGATTACATAATGCAGGAAAGGTGTGCATTTGTAGTTAGGGAAATAAGGATGCATGGGTGACTAATCCAGGGATGTGATCACATCTAGCACAACCCACGCAGTGATTACATAATGCAGGAAAGGTGTGCATTTGTAGTTAGGGAAATAAGGATGCACGGGTGACTAATCCAAGGATGTGATCACATCTAGCACAACCCATGCAGTGATTACATAATGCAGGAAAGGTGTGCATTTGTAGTTAGGGAAATAAGGATGCACGGGTGACTAATCCAGGGATGCGCTCACATCTAGCACAACCCACGCAGTGATTACATAATGCAGGAAAGGTGTGCATTTGTAGTTAGGGAAATAAGGATGCACGGGTGACTAATCCAGGGATGCTCTCACATCTAGCACAACCCACGCAGTGATTACATAATGCAGGAAAGGTGTGCATTTGTAGTTAGGGAAATAAGGATGCACGGGTGACTAATCCAGGGATGTGATCACATCTAGCACAACCAACGCAGTGATTACATAATGGAGGAAAGGTGTGCATTTGTAGTTAGGGAAATAAGGATGCACGGGTGACTAATCCAGGGATGTGATCACATCTAGCACAACCCACGCAGTGATTACATAATGGAGGAAAGGTATGCATTTGTAGTTAGGGAAATAAGGATGCACGGGTGACTAATCCAGGGATGTGATTACATCTAGCACAACCCACGCAGTTATTACATAATGCAGGAAAGGTGTGCATTTGTAGTTAGGGAAAAAAGATGCACGGGTGACTAATCCAGGGATGTGATCACATCTAGCACAACCCACGCAGTGATTACATAATGCAGGAAGGTGTGCATTTGTAGTTAGGGAAATAAGGATGCACGGGTAACTAATCCAGGGATGCGATTACATCTAGCACAACCCACGCAGTGATTACATAATGCAGGAAAGGTGTGCATTTGTAGTTAGGGAAATAAAGATGCATGGGTAACCAATCCAGGGATGTGATTACATCTAGCCCAACCCACGCAGTGATTACATAATGCAGGAAGGTGTGCATTTGTAGTTAGGGAAATAAGGATGCACGGGTGACTAATCCAGGGATGTGATCACATCTAGCACAACCCACGCAGTGATTACATAATGCAGGAAGGTGTGCATTTGTAGTTAGGGAAATAAGGATGAACGGGTAACCAATCCAGGGATGTGATCACATCTAGCACAACCCACGCAGTGATTACATAATGCAGGAAAGGTGTGCATTTGTAGTTAGAGAAATAAGGATGCACGGGTGACTAATCCAGGGATGTGATCACATCTAGCACAACCCACGCAGTGATTACATAATGCAGGAAAGGTGTGCATTTGTAGTTAGGGAAATAAGGATGCACGGGTAACCAATCCAGGGATGTGATCACATCTAGCACAACCCACGCAGTAATTACATAATGCAGGAAAGGTGTGCATTTGTAGTTAGGGAAATAAGGATGCACGGGTAACCAATCCAGGGATGTGATCACATCTAGCACAACCCACGCAGTGATTACATAATGCAGGAAAGGTGTGCATTTGTAGTTAGGGAAATAAGAGTGCACGGGTGACTAATCCAGGGATGCGCTCTCATCTAGCACAACCCAGGCAGTAATTACAGAATGCAGGAAAGGTGTGCATTTGTAGTTAGGGAAATAAGGATGCACGGGTAACCAATCCAGGGATGCGCTCACATCTAGCACAACCCACGCAGTGATTACGGAATGCAGGAAAGGTGTGCATTTGTAGTTAGGGAAATAAGGATGCACGGGTAACCAATCCAGGGATGCGATTACATCTAGCACAACCCACGCAGTAATTACATAATGCAGGAAAGGTGTGCATTTGTAGTTAGGGAAATTAGGATGCACGGATAACCAATCCAGGGATGTGATCACATCTAGCACAACCCACCAAGTGATTACAGAATGCAGGAAAGGTGTGCATTTGTAGTTAGTGAAATAAGGATGCACGGGTGACTAATCCAGGGATGCGCTCACATCTAGCACAACCCACGCAGTGATTACGGAATGCAGGAAAGGTGTGCATTTGTAGTTAGGTAAATAAGGATGCACGGGTGACTAATCCAGGGATGCGCTCACATCTAGCACAACCCACGCAGTAATTACGGAATGCAGGAAAGGTGTGCATTTGTAGTTAGGGAAATAAGCATGCACGGGTAACCAATCCAGGGATGCGCTCACATCTAGCACAACCCACGCAGTAATTACGGAAAGCAAAAAAGGTGTGCATTTGTAGTTAGGGAAATAAGCATGCACGGGTAACCAATCCAGGGATGCGCTCACATCTAGCCCAACCCACGCAGTAATTACATAATGCAGGAAAGGTGTGCATTTGTAGTTAGGGAAATAAGCATGCACGGGTAACCAATCCAGGGATGCGCTCACATCTAGCACAACCCACGCAGTGATTACATAATGCAGGAAAGGTGTGCATTTGTAGTTAGGGAAATAAGGATGCACAGGTTGCCAATCCAGGGATGCGATTACATCTAGCACAACCCACGCAGTGATTACATAATGCAGGAAGGTGTGCATTTGTAGTTAGGGAAATAAGGATGAACGGGTAACCAATCCAGGGATGTGATCACATCTAGCACAACCCACGCAGTGATTACATAATGCAGGAAAGGTGTGCATTTGTAGTTAGAGAAATAAGGATGCACGGGTGACTAATCCAGGGATGTGATCACATCTAGCACAACCCACGCAGTGATTACATAATGCAGGAAAGGTGTGCATTTGTAGTTAGGGAAATAAGGATGCACGGGTAACCAATCCAGGGATGTGATCACATCTAGCACAACCCACGCAGTGATTACATAATGCAGGAAAGGTGTGCATTTGTAGTTAGGGAAATAAGGATGCACGGGTAACCAATCCAGGGATGTGATCACATCTAGCACAACCCACGCAGTGATTACATAATGCAGGAAAGGTGTGCATTTGTAGTTAGGGAAATAAGAGTGCACGGGTGACTAATCCAGGGATGCGCTCTCATCTAGCACAACCCACGCAGTAATTACAGAATGCAGGAAAGGTGTGCATTTGTAGTTAGGGAAATAAGGATGCACGGGTAACCAATCCAGGGATGCGCTCACATCTAGCACAACCCACGCAGTGATTACGGAATGCAGGAAAGGTGTGCATTTGTAGTTAGGGAAATAAGGATGCACGGGTAACCAATCCAGGGATGCGATTACATCTAGCACAACCCACGCAGTGATTACAGAATGCAGGAAAGGTGTGCATTTGTAGTTAGGGAAATTAGGATGCACGGATAACCAATCCAGGGATGTGATCACATCTAGCACAACCCACCAAGTGATTACAGAATGCAGGAAAGGTGTGCATTTGTAGTTAGTGAAATAAGGATGCACGGGTGACTAATCCAGGGATGCGCTCACATCTAGCACAACCCACGCAGTGATTACGGAATGCAGGAAAGGTGTGCATTTGTAGTTAGGGACATAAGCATGCACGGGTAACCAATCCAGGGATGCGCTCACATCTAGCACAACCCACGCAGTAATTACGGAAAGCAAAAAAGGTGTGCATTTGTAGTTAGGGAAATAAGCATGCACGGGTAACCAATCCAGGGATGCGCTCACATCTAGCCCAACCCACGCAGTAATTACATAATGCAGGAAAGGTGTGCATTTGTAGTTAGGGAAATAAGCATGCACGGGTAACCAATGCAGGGATGCGCTGACATCTAGCACAACCCACGCAGTGATTACATAATGCAGGAAAGGTGTGCATTTGTAGTTAGGGAAATAAGGATGCACGGGTTGCCAATCCAGGGATGCGATTACATCTAGCACAACCCACGCAGTGATTACATAGTGCAGGAAAGGTGTGCATTTGTTGTTAGGGAAATAAGGATGCACGGGTAACCAATCCAGGGATTTGCTCACATCTAGCACAACCCACGCAGTAATTACGGAATGCAGGAAAGGTGTGCATTTGTAGTTAGAGAAATAAGGACGCACGGGTGACTAATCCTGGGATGCGTTCACATCTAGCTCAACCCACGCAGTGATTAGGGAATGCAGGAAAGGTGTGCATTTGTAGTTAGGGAAATAAGCATGCACGGGTAACCAATCCAGGGATGTGATCACATCTAGCACAACCCACGCAGTGATTACAGAATGCAGGAAAGGTGTGCATTTGTTGTTAGGGAAATAAGGATGCACGGGTAACCTATCCAGGGATGTGAACACATCTAGCACAACCCACGCAGTGATTACATAATGCAGGAAAGGTGTGCATTTGTAGTTAGGGAAATTAGGATGCACGGGTGACTAATCCAGGGATGCGCTCACATCTAGCACAACCCACGCAGTGATTACGGAATGCAGGAAAGGTGTGCATTTGTAGTTAGGGAAATAAGCATGCACGGGTAACCAATCCAAGGATGCTCTCACATCTAGCACAACCCACGCAGTGATTACGGAATACAGGAAAGGTGTGCATTTGTACTTAGAGAAATAAGGATGCACGGGTAACCAGTCCAGGGATGTGATCACATCTAGCACATTCCACGCAGTGATTACAGAATGCAGGAAAGGTGTGCATTTGTAGTTAGGGAAATAAGGATGCACGGGCGACCAATCCAGGGATGCGATTACATCTAGCACAACCCACGCAGTAATTACAGAATGCAGGAAAGGTGTGCATTTGTAGTTAGGGAAATAAGGATGCACGGGTAACCAATCCAGGGATGCGCTCACATCTAGCACAACCCACGCAGTGATTACAGAATACAGGAAAGGTGTGCATTTGTAGTTAGGGAAATAAAGATGCACGGGTAACCAATCCAGGTATGCATTCACATCTAGCACAACCCACGCAGTGATTACATAATGCAGGAAAGGTGTGCATTTGTAGTTAGGGAAATAAGGATGCACGGGTGACTAATCCAGGGATGTGATCACATCTAGCACAACCCACGCAGTGATTACAGAATGCAGGAAAGGTGTGCATTTGTAGTTAGGGAAATAAGGATGCACGGGTGACTAATCCAGGGATGTGATCACATCTAGCACAACCCACGCAGTGATTAGGGAATGCAGGAAAGGTGTGCATTTGTAGTTAGGGAAATAAGGATGCACGGGTAACTAATCCAGGGATGTGATTACATCTAGCAAAACCCACGCAGTGATTACATAACGCAGGAAAGGTTTGCATTTGTAGTTAGGGAAATAAGGATGCTCGGGTAACCAATCCAGGGATGCGCTCACATCTAGCACAACCCACGCAGTGATTACATAATGCAGGAAAGGTGTGCATTTGTAGTTAGGGAAATAAGGATGCACGGGTGACTAATCCAGGGATGCGCTCACATCTAGCACAACCCACGCAGTGATTACATAATGCAGGAAAGGTGTGCATTTGTAGTTAGGGAAATAAGGATGCATGGGTGACTAATCCAGGGATGTGATCACATCTAGCACAACCCACGCAGTGATTACATAATGCAGGAAAGGTGTGCATTTGTAGTTAGGGAAATAAGGATGCACGGGTGACTAATCCAGGGATGTGATCACATCTAGCACAACCCATGCAGTGATTACATAATGCAGGAAAGGTGTGCATTTGTAGTTAGGGAAATAAGGATGCACGGGTGACTAATCCAGGGATGCGCTCACATCTAGCACAACCCACGCAGAGATTACATAATGCAGGAAAGGTGTGCATTTGTAGTTAGGGAAATAAGGATGCACGGGTGACTAATCCAGGGATGCGCTCACATCTAGCACAACCCACGCAGTGATTACATAATGCAGGAAAGGTGTGCATTTGTAGTTAGGGAAATAAGGATGCACGGGTGACTAATCCAGGGATGTGATCACATCTAGCACAACCAACGCAGTGATTACATAATGGAGGAAAGGTGTGCATTTGTAGTTAGGGAAATAAGGATGCACGGGTGACTAATCCAGGGATGTGATCACATCTAGCACAACCCACGCAGTGATTACATAATGGAGGAAAGGTGTGCATTTGTAGTTAGGGAAATAAGGATGCACGGGTAACTAATCCAGGGATGTGATTACATCTAGCACAACCCACGCAGTGATTACATAATGCAGGAAAGGTGTGCATTTGTAGTTAGGGAAATAAAGATGCACGGGTGACTAATCCAGGGATGTGATCACATCTAGCACAACCCACGCAGTGATTACATAATGCAGGAAGGTGTGCATTTGTAGTTAGGGAAATAAGGATGCACGGGTAACTAATCCAGGGATGCGATTACATCTAGCACAACCCACGCAGTGATTACATAATGCAGGAAAGGTGTGCATTTGTAGTTAGGGAAATAAAGATGCACGGGTGACTAATCCAGGGATGTGATCACATCTAGCACAACCCACGCAGTGATTACATAATGCAGGAAGGTGTGCATTTGTAGTTAGGGAAATAAGGATGAACGGGTAACCAATCCAGGGATGTGATCACATCTAGCACAACCCACGCAGTGATTACATAATGCAGGAAAGGTGTGCATTTGTAGTTAGAGAAATAAGGATGCACGGGTGACTAATCCAGGGATGTGATCACATCTAGCACAACCCACGCAGTGATTACATAATGCAGGAAAGGTGTGCATTTGTAGTTAGGGAAATAAGGATGCACGGGTAACCAATCCAGGGATGTGATCACATCTAGCACAACCCACGCAGTGATTACATAATGCAGGAAAGGTGTGCATTTGTAGTTAGGGAAATAAGGATGCACGGGTAACCAATCCAGGGATGTGATCACATCTAGCACAACCCACGCAGTGATTACATAATGCAGGAAAGGTGTGCATTTGTAGTTAGGGAAATAAGAGTGCACGGGTGACTAATCCAGGGATGCGCTCTCATCTAGCACAACCCACGCAGTAATTACAGAATGCAGGAAAGGTGTGTATTTGTAGTTAGGGAAATAAGGATGCACGGGTAACCAATCCAGGGATGCGCTCACATCTAGCACAACCCACGCAGTGATTACGGAATGCAGGAGAGGTGTGCATTTGTAGTTAGGGAAATAAGGATGCACGGGTAACCAATCCAGGGATGCGATTACATCTAGCACAACCCACGCAGTAATTACATAATGCAGGAAAGGTGTGCATTTGTAGTTAGGGAAATTAGGATGCACGGATAACCAATCCAGGGATGTGATCACATCTAGCACAACCCACCAAGTGATTACAGAATGCAGGAAAGGTGTGCATTTGTAGTTAGTGAAATAAGGATGCACGGGTGACTAATCCAGGGATGCGCTCACATCTAGCACAACCCACGCAGTGATTACGGAATGCAGGAAAGGTGTGCATTTGTAGTTAGGTAAATAAGGATGCACGGGTGACTAGTCCAGGGATGCGCTCACATCTAGCACAACCCACGCAGTAATTACGGAATGCAGGAAAGGTGTGCATTTGTAGTTAGGGAAATAAGCATGCACGGGTAACCAATCCAGGGATGCGCTCACATCTAGCACAACCCACGCAGTAATTAGGGAAAGCAAAAAAGGTGTGCATTTGTAGTTAGGGAAATAAGCATGCACGGGTAACCAATCCAGGGATGCGCTCACATCTAGCCCAACCCACGCAGTAATTACATAATGCAGGAAAGGTGTGCATTTGTAGTTAGGGAAATAAGGATGCACGGGTAACCAATCCAGGGATGCGCTCACATCTAGCACAACCCACGCAGTGATTACGGAATGCAGGAAAGGTGTGCATTTGTAGTTAGGGAAATAAGGATGCACGGGTAACCAATCCAGGGATGCGATTACATCTAGCACAACCCACGCAGTAATTACATAATGCAGGAAAGGTGTGCATTTGTAGTTAGGGAAATTAGGATGCACGGATAACCAATCCAGGGATGTGATCACATCTAGCACAACCCACCAAGTGATTACAGAATGCAGGAAAGGTGTGCATTTGTAGTTAGTGAAATAAGGATGCACGGGTGACTAATCCAGGGATGTGATTACATCTAGCACAACCCACACAGTGATTACATAATGCAGGAAAGGTGTGCATTTGTAGTTAGGTAAATAAGGATGCACGGGTGACTAATCCAGGGATGCGCTCACATCTAGCACAACCCACGCAGTAATTACAGAATGCAGGAAAGGTGTGCTTTTGTAGTTAGGGAAATAAGGATGCACGGGTGACTAATCCAGGGATGTGATTACATCTAGCACAACCCACACAGTGATTACATAATGCAGGAAAGGTGTGCATTTGTAGTTAGGTAAATAAGGATGCACGGGTGACTAATCCAGGGATGCGCTCACATCTAGCACAACCCACGCAGTGATTACGGAATGCAGGAAAGGTGTGCATTTGTAGTTAGGTAAATAAGGATGCACGGGTGACTAATCCAGGGATGCGCTCACATCTAGCACAACCCACGCAGTAATTACAGAATGCAGGAAAGGTGTGCTTTTGTAGTTAGGGAAATAAGCATGCACGGGTAACCAATCCAGGGATGCGCTCACATCTAGCACAACCCACGCAGTAATTACGGAAAGCAAAAAAGGTGTGCATTTGTAGTTAGGGAAATAAGCATGCACGGGTAACCAATCCAGGGATGCGCTCACATCTAGCCCAACCCACGCAGTAATTACATAATGCAGGAAAGGTGTGCATTTGTAGTTAGGGAAATAAGCATGCACGGGTAACCAATCCAGGGATGCGCTCACATCTAGCACAACCCACGCAGTGATTACATAATGCAGGAAAGGTGTGCATTTGTAGTTAGGGAAATAAGGATGCACGGGTTGCCAATCCAGGGATGCGATTACATCTAGCACAACCCACGCAGTGATTACATAGTGCAGGAAAGGTGTGCATTTGTTGTTAGGGAAATAAGGATGCACGGGTAACCAATCCAGGGATGCGCTCACATCTAGCACAACCCACGCAGTAATTACGGAATGAAGGAAAGGTGTGCATTTGTAGTTAGGGAAATAAGGATGCACGGGTAACCAATCCAGGGATGCGCTCACATCTAGCACAACCCACGCAGTAATTACGGAATGCAGGAAAGGTGTGCATTTGTAGTTAGGGAAATAAGGATGCACGGGTAACCAATCCAGGGATGCGCTCACATCTAGCACAACCTACGCAGTAATTACGGAATGCAGGAAAGGTGTGCATTTGTAGTTAGGGAAATAAGGATGCACGGGTAACCAATCCAGGGATGTGATCACATCTAGCACATTCCACGCAGTGATTACAGAATGCAGGAAAGGTGTGCATTTGTAGTTAGGGAAATAAGGATGCACGGGGGACCAATCCAGGGATGCGCTCACATCTAGCACAACCCACGCAGTGATTACATAATGCAGGAAAGGTGTGCATTTGTAGTTAGGGAAATAAGGATGCACGGGTAACCAATCCAGGGATGTGATCACATCTAGCACAACCCACGCAGTAATTACATAATGCAGGAAAGGTGTGCATTTGTAGTTAGGGAAATAAGGATGCACGGGTAACCAATCCAGGGATGCGCTCACATCTAGCACAACCCACGCAGTGATTACAGAATGCAGGAAAGGTGTGCATTTGTAGTTAGGGAAATAAGGATGCACGGGGGACCAATCCAGGGATGCACTCACATCTATCACAACCCACACAGTGATTACATAATGCAGGAAAGGTGTGCATTTGTAGTTAGGGAAATAAGGATGCATGGGTAACCAATCCAGGGATGTGATCACATCTAGCACAACCCACGCAGTGATTACGGAATGCAGGAAAGGTGTGCATTTGTAGTTAGAGAAATAAGGATGCACGGGTGACTAATCCAGGGATGTGATCACATCTAGCCCAACCCACGCAGTGATTACATAATGTAGGAAAGGTGTGCATTTGTAGTTAGGGAAATAAGGACGCACGGGTAACCAATCCAGGGATGCGCTCACATCTAGCACAAACCACGCAGTAATTACATAATGCAGGAAAGGTGTGCATTTGTAGTTAGGGAAATAAGGATGCATGGGTAACCAATCCAGGGATGTGATCACATCTAGCACAACCCACGCAGTGATTACGGAATGCAGGAAAGGTGTGCATTTGTAGTTAGGGAAATAAGGATGCACGGGTGACTAATCCAGGGATGTGATTACATCTAGCACAACCCACGCAGTGATTACATAATGCAGGAAAGGTGTGCATTTGTAGTTAGGGAAATAAGGATGCATGGGTAACCAATCCAGGGATGTGATCACATCTAGCACAACCCACGCAGTGATTACGGAATGCAGGAAAGGTGTGCATTTGTAGTTAGAGAAATAAGGATGCACGGGTGACTAATCCAGGGATGTGATCACATCTAGCACAACCCACGCAGTGATTACAGAATGCAGGAAAGGTGTGCATTTGTAGTTAGGGAAATAAGGATGCATGAGAAACCAATCCAGGGATGCGCTCACATCTAGCACAACCCACGCAGTAATTACGGAATGCAGGAAAGGTGTGCATTTGTAGTTAGGGAAATAAGGATGCACGGGTGACTAATCCAGGGATGTGATCACATCTAGCACAACCCACGCAGTGATTACAGAATACAGGAAAGGTGTGCATTTGTAGTTAGGGAAATAAGGATGCATGAGTAACCAATCCAGGGATGCGCTCACATCTAGCACAACCCACGCAGTAATTACGGAATGCAGGAAAGGTGTGCATATGTAGTTAGGGAAATAATGATGCACGGCTAACCAATCCAGGGATGCACTCACATCTAGCACAACCCACGCAGTGATTACAGAATGCAGGAAAGGTGTGCATTTGTAGTTAGGGAAATAAGGATGCACGGGTAACCAATCCAGGGATGTGATTACATCTAGCACAACACACGCAGTGATTACATAATGCAGGAAAGGTGTGCATTTGTAGTTAGGGAAATAAGGATGCACGGGTAACCAATCCAGGGATGTGATTACATCTAGCACAACACACGCAGTGATTACGGAATGCAGGAAAGGTGTGCATTTGTAGTTAGAGAAATAAGGATGCACGGGTGACTAATCCAGGGATGTGATCACATCTAGCACAACCCACGCAGTGATTACAGAATGCAGGAAAGGTGAGCATCTGTAGTTAGGGAAATAAGGATGCACGGGTGACTAATCCAGGGATGTGATCACATCTAGCACAACCCACGCAGTGATTACATAATGCAGGAAAGGTGTGCATTTGTAGTTAGGGAAATAAGGATGCACGGGTAACCAATCCAGGGATGCGATTACATCTAGCACAACCCACGCAGTGATTACGGAATGCAGGAAAGGTGTGCATTTGTAGTTAGGGAAATAAGGATGCACGGGTGACTAATCCAGGGATGTGATCACATCTAGCACTACCCACGCAGTGATTACATAATGCAGGAAAGGTGTGCATTTGTAGTTAGGGAAATAAGGATGCACGGGTAACTAATCCAGGGATGCGATTACATCTAGCACAACCCACGCAGTGATTACATAATGCAGGAAAGGTGTGCATTTGTAGTTAGGGAAATAAGGATGCACGGGTAACCAATCCAGGGATGTGATCACATCTAGCACAACCCACGCAGTGATTACAGAATGCAGGAAAGGTGTGCATTTGTAGTTAGGGAAATAAGGATGCACGGGTGACTAATCCAGGGATGCGCTCACATCTAGCACAACCCACGCAGTGATTACAGAATGCAGGAAAGGTGTGCATTTGTAGTTAGGGAAATAAGGATGCACGGGTGACTAATCCAGGGATGTGATCACATCTAGCACAACCCACGCAGTGATTACAGAATGCAGGAAAGGTGTGCATTTGTAGTTAGGGAAATAAGGATGCACGGGTGACTAATCCAGGGATGTGATCACATCTAGCACAACCCACGCAGTGAATACATAATGCAGGAAAGGTGTGCATTTGTAGTTAGGGAAATAAGGATGCACGGGTAACCAATCCAGGGATGCGCTCACATCTAGCACAACCCACGCAGTAATTACATAATGCAGGAAAGGTGTGCATTTGTAGTTAGGGAAATAAGGATGCACGGGTAACCAATCCAGGGATGTGATCACATCTAGCACAACCCACGCAGTGATTACGGAATGCAGGAAAGGTGTGCATTTGTAGTTAGAGAAATAAGGATGCACGGGTGACTAATCCAGGGATGCGTTCACATCTAGCTCAACCCACGCAGTAATTACATAATGCAGGAAAGGTGTGCATTTGTAGTTAGGGAAATAAGGATGCACGGGTGACTAATCCAGGGATGGGCTCACATCTAGCACAACCCACGCAGTGATTACATAATGGAGGAAAGGTGTGCATTTGTAGTTAGGGAAATAAGGATGCACAGGTAACCAATCCAGGGATGTGATCACATCTAGCACAACCCACGCAGTGATTACATAATGTAGGAAAGGTGTGCATTTGTAGTTAGGGAAATAAGGATGCACGGGTGACTAATACAGGGATGCGCTCACATCTAGCACAACCCACGCAGTAATTACATAATGCAGGAAAGGTGTGCATTTGTAGTTAGGGAAATAAGGATGCACGGGTAACCAATCCAGGGATGTGATCACATCTAGCACAACACACGCAGTGATTACGGAATGCAGGAAAGGTGTGCATTTGTAGTTAGGGAAATAAGGATGCACAGGTAACCAATCCAGGGATGTGATCACATCTAGCACAACCCACGCAGTAATTACATAATGCAGGAAAGGTGTGCATTTGTAGTTAGGGAAATAAGGATGCACGGGTAACCAATCCAGGGATGTGATCACATCTAGCAAAACCCACGCAGTAATTACATAATGCAGGAAAGGTGTGCATTTGTAGTTAGGGAAATAAGGATGCACGGGTAACCAATCCAGGGATGTGATCACATCTAGCACAACCCACGCAATAATTACATAATGCAGGAAAGGTGTGCATTTGTAGTTAGGGAAATAAGGATGCACAGGTAACCAAGCCAGGGATGTGATCACATCTAGCACAACCCACGCAGTAATTACATAATGCAGGAAAGGTGTGCATTTGTAGTTAGGGAAATAAGGATGCACGGGTAACCAATCCAGGGATGTGATCACATCTAGCACAACCCACGCAATAATTACATAATGCAGGAAAGGTGTGCATTTGTAGTTAGGGAAATAAGGATGCACGGGTGACTAATCCAGGGATGTGATCACATCTAGCACAACCCACGCAGTGATTACAGAATACAGGAAAGGTGTGCATTTGTAGTTAGGGAAATAAGGATGCATGAGTAACCAATCCAGGGATGCGCTCACATCTAGCACAACCCACGCAGTAATTACGGAATGCAGGAAAGGTGTGCATATGTAGTTAGGGAAATAATGATGCACGGCTAACCAATCCAGGGATGCACTCACATCTAGCACAACCCACGCAGTGATTACAGAATGCAGGAAAGGTGAGCATTTGTAGTTAGGGAAATAAGGATGCACGGGTAACCAATCCAGGGATGTGATTACATCTAGCACAACACACGCAGTGATTACATAATGCAGGAAAGGTGTGCATCTGTAGTTAGGGAAATAAGGATGCACGGGTGACTAATCCAGGGATGTGATCACATCTAGCACAACCCACGCAGTGATTACATAATGCAGGAAAGGTGTGCATTTGTAGTTAGGGAAATAAGGATGCACGGGTAACCAATCCAGGGATGCGATTACATCTAGCACAACCCACGCAGTGATTACGGAATGCAGGAAAGGTGTGCATTTGTAGTTAGGGAAATAAGGATGCACGGGTGACTAATCCAGGGATGTGATCACATCTAGCACTACCCACGCAGTGATTACATAATGCAGGAAAGGTGTGCATTTGTAGTTAGGGAAATAAGGATGCACGGGTAACTAATCCAGGGATGCGATTACATCTAGCACAACCCACGCAGTGATTACATAATGCAGGAAAGGTGTGCATTTGTAGTTAGGGAAATAAGGATGCACGGGTAACCAATCCAGGGATGTGATCACATCTAGCACAACCCACGCAGTGATTACAGAATGCAGGAAAGGTGTGCATTTGTAGTTAGGGAAATAAGGATGCACGTGTGACTAATCCAGGGATGCGCTCACATCTAGCACAACCCACGCAGTGATTACAGAATGCAGGAAAGGTGTGCATTTGTAGTTAGGGAAAAAAGGATGCACGGGTGACTAATCCAGGGATGTGATCACATCTAGCACAACCCACGCAGTGATTACAGAATGCAGGAAAGGTGTGCATTTGTAGTTAGGGAAATAAGGATGCACGGGTGACTAATCCAGGGATGTGATCACATCTAGCACAACCCACGCAGTGATTACATAATGCAGGAAAGGTGTGCATTTGTAGTTAGGGAAATAAGGATGCACGGGTAACCAATCCAGGGATGCGCTCACATCTAGCACAACCCACGCAGTAATTACATAATGCAGGAAAGGTGTGCATTTGTAGTTAGGGAAATAAGGATGCACGGGTAACCAATCCAGGGATGTGATCACATCTAGCACAACCCACGCAGTGATTACGGAATGCAGGAAAGGTGTGCATTTGTAGTTAGAGAAATAAGGATGCACGGGTGACTAATCCAGGGATGCGTTCACATCTAGCTCAACCCACGCAGTAATTACATAATGCAGGAAAGGTGTGCATTTGTAGTTAGGGAAATAAGGATGCACGGGTGACTAAGCCAGGGATGGGCTCACATCTAGCACAACCCACGCAGTGATTACATAATGGAGGAAAGGTGTGCATTTGTAGTTAGGGAAATAAGGATGCACGGGTAACCAATCCAGGGATGTGATCACATCTAGCACAACCCACGCAGTGATTACATAATGTAGGAAAGGTGTGCATTTGTAGTTAGGGAAATAAGGATGCACGGGTGACTAATCCAGGGATGCGCTCACATCTAGCACAACCCACGCAGTGATTACGGAATGCAGGAAAGGTGTGCATTTGTAGTTAGGGAAATAAGGATGCACGGGTAACCAATCCAGGGATGTGATCACATCTAGCAAAACCCACGCAGTAATTACATAATGCAGGAAAGGTGTGCATTTGTAGTTAGGGAAATATGGATGCACAGGTAACCAAGCCAGGGATGTGATCACATCTAGCACAACCCACGCAGTAATTACATAATGCAGGAAAGGTGTGCATTTGTAGTTAGGGAAATAAGGATGCACGGGTAACCAATCCAGGGATGTGATCACATCTAGCACAACCCACGCAATAATTACATAATGCAGGAAAGGTGTGCATTTGTAGTTAGGGAAATAAGGATGCACGGGTAACCAATCCAGGGATGCGCTCACATCTAGCACAACACACGCAGTAATTACGGAACGCAGGAAAGGTGTGCATTTGTAGTTAGGGAAATAAGGATGCACGGGTGACTAATACAGGGATGTGATCACATCTAGCACAACCCACGCAGTGATTACGGAATGCAGGAAAGGTGTGCATTTGTAGTTAGGGAAATAAGGATGCACGGGTAACCAATCCAGGGATGTGATCACATCTAGCACAACCCACGCAGTAATTACATAATGCAGGAAAGGTGTGCATTTGTAGTTAGGGAAATAAGGATGCACGGGTAACCAATCCAGGGATGCGCTCACATCTAGCACAACCCACGCAGTGATTACAGAATGCAGGAAAGGTGTGCATTTGTAGTTAGGGAAATAAGGATGCACGGGTAACCAATCCGGGGATGTGATCACATCTAGCCCAACCCACGCAGTGATTACATAATGCAGGAAAGGTGTGCATTTGTAGTTAGGGAAATAAGGACGCACGGGTAACCAATCCAGGGATGCGCTCACATCTAGCACAAACCACGCAGTGATTACATAATGCAGGAAAGGTGTGCATTTGTAGTTAGGGAAATAAGGATGCATGGGTAACCAATCCAGGGATGCGCTCACATCTAGCACAAACCACGCAGTGATTACATAATGCAGGAAAGGTGTGCATTTGTAGTTAGGGAAATAAGGATGCATGGGTAACCAATCCAGGGATGCGCTCACATCTAGCACAACCCACGCAGTGATTACGAAATGCAGGAAAGGTGTGCATTTGTAGTTAGGGAAATAAGGATGCATGGGTAACCAATCCAGGGATGTGATCACATCTAGCACAACCCACGCAGTGATTACGGAATGCAGGAAAGGTGTGCATTTGTAGTTAGAGAAATAAGGATGCACGGGTGACTAATCCAGGGATGTGATCACATCTAGCACAACCCACGCAGTGATTACAGAATGCAGGAAAGGTGTGCATTTGTAGTTAGGGAAATAAGGATGCATGAGAAACCAATCCAGGGATGCGCTCACATCTAGCACAACCCACGCAGTAATTACGGAATGCAGGAAAGGTGTGCATTTGTAGTTAGGGAAATAAGGATGCACGGGTGACTAATCCAGGGATGTGATCACATCTAGCACAACCCACGCAGTGATTACAGAATGCAGGAAAGGTGTGCATTTGTAGTTAGGGAAATAAGGATGCACGGGTAACCAATCCAGGGATGCACTCACATCTAGCACAACCCACGCAGTGATTACAGAATGCAGGAAAGGTGAGCATTTGTAGTTAGGGAAATAAGGATGCACGGGTGACCAATCCAGGGATGTGATTACATCTAGCACAACACACGCAGTGATTACATAATGCAGGAAAGGTGTGCATCTGTAGTTAGGGAAATAAGGATGCACGGGTGACTAATCCAGGGATGTGATCACATCTAGCACAACCCACGCAGTGATTACATAATGCAGGAAAGGTGTGCATTTGTAGTTAGGGAAATAAGGATGCATGGGTAACCAATCCAGGGATGCGATTAAATCTAGCACAACCCACGCAGTGATTACGGAATGCAGGAAAGGTGTGCATTTGTAGTTAGGGAAATAAGGATGCATGGGTAACCAATCCAGGGATGCGCTCACATCTAGCACAACCCATGCAGTGATTACAGAATGCAGGAAAGGTGTGCATTTGTAGTTAGGGAAATAAGGATGCACGGGTGACTAATCCAGGGATGCGATCACATCTAGCACAACCCACGCAGTGATTACGGAATGCAGGAAAGGTGTGCATTTGTAGTTAGGGAAATAAGGATGCACGGGTGTCTAATCCAGGGATGTGATCACATCTAGCACTACCCACGCAGTGATTACATAATGCAGGAAAGGTGTGCATTTGTAGTTAGGGAAATAAGGATGCACGGGTAACTAATCCAGGGATGCGATTACATCTAGCACAACCCACGCAGTGATTACATAATGCAGGAAAGGTGTGCATTTGTAGTTAGGGAAATAAGGATGCACGGGTAACCAATCCAGGGATGTGATCACATCTAGCACAACCCACGCAGTGATTACAGAATGCAGGAAAGGTGTGCATTTGTAGTTAGGGAAATAAGGATGCATGGGTGACTAATCCAGGGATGCGCTCACATCTAGCACAACCCACGCAGTGATTACAGAATGCAGGAAAGGTGTGCATTTGTAGTTAGGGAAATAAGGATGCACGGGTGACTAATCCAGGGATGTGATCACATCTAGCACAACCCACGCAGTGATTACATAATGCAGGAAAGGTGTGCATTTGTAGTTAGGGAAATAAGGATGCACGGGTAACCAATCCAGGGATGCGCTCACATCTAGCAAAACCCACGCAGTAATTACATAATGCAGGAAAGGTGTGCATTTGTAGTTAGGGAAATAAGGATGCACGGGTGACTAATCCAGGGATGCGCTCACATCTAGCACAACCCACGCAGTGATTAGGGAATGCAGGAAAGGTGTGCATTTGTAGTTAGGGAAATAAGGATGCACGGGCGACCAATCCAGGGATGCGATTACATCTAGCACAACCCACGCAGTAATTACAGAATGCAGGAAATGTGTGCATTTGTAGTTAGGGAAATAAGGATGCACGGGTGACCAATCCAGGGATGCGATTACATCTAGCACAACCCACGCAGTAATTACAGAATGCAGGAAAGGTGTGCATTTGTAGTTAGGGAAATAAGGATGCACGGGTAACCAATCCAGGGATGCGCTCACATCTAGCACAACCCACGCAGTGATTACAGAATACAGGAAAGGTGTGCATTTGTAGTTAGGGAAATAAAGATGCACGGGTAACCAATCCAGGTATGCGCTCACATCTAGCACAACCCACGCAGTGATTACATAATGCAGGAAAGGTGTGCATTTGTAGTTAGGGAAATAAGGATGCACGGGTGACTAATCCAGGGATGTGATCACATCTAGCACAACCCACGCAGTGATTACAGAATGCAGGAAAGGTGTGCATTTGTAGTTAGGGAAATAAGGATGCACGGGTGACTAATCCAGGGATGTGATCACATCTAGCACAACCCACGCAGTGATTAGGGAATGCAGGAAAGGTGTGCATTTGTAGTTAGGGAAATAAGGATGCACGGGTAACTAATCCAGGGATGTGATTACATCTAGCACAACCCACGCAGTGATTACATAACGCAGGAAAGGTTTGCATTTGTAGTTAGGGAAATAAGGATGCTCGGGTAACCAATCCAGGGATGCGCTCACATCTAGCACAGCCCACGCAGTGATTACATAATGCAGGAAAGGTGTGCATTTGTAGTTAGGGAAATAAGGATGCACGGGTGACTAATCCAGGGATGCGCTCACATCTAGCACAACCCACGCAGTGATTACATAATGCAGGAAAGGTGTGCATTTGTAGTTAGGGAAATAAGGATGCATGGGTGACTAATCCAGGGATGTGATCACATCTAGCACAACCCACGCAGTGATTACATAATGCAGGAAAGGTGTGCATTTGTAGTTAGGGAAATAAGGATGCACGGGTGACTAATCCAGGGATGTGATCACATCTAGCACAACCCATGCAGTGATTACATAATGCAGGAAAGGTGTGCATTTGTAGTTAGGGAAATAAGGATGCACGGGTGACTAATCCAGGGATGCGCTCACATCTAGCACAACCCACGCAGGGATTACATAATGCAGGAAAGGTGTGCATTTGTAGTTAGGGAAATAAGGATGCACGGGTGACTAATCCAGGGATGCGCTCACATCTAGCATAACCCACGCAGTGATTACATAATGCAGGAAAGGTGTGCATTTGTAGTTAGGGAAATAAGGATGCACGGGTGACTAATCCAGGGATGTGATCACATCTAGCACAACCAACGCAGTGATTACATAATGGAGGAAAGGTGTGCATTTGTAGTTAGGGAAATAAGGATGCACGGGTGACTAATCCAGGGATGTGATCACATCTAGCACAACCCACGCAGTGATTACATAATGGAGGAAAGGTGTGCATTTGTAGTTAGGGAAATAAGGATGCACGGGTGACCAATCCAGGGATGTGATTACATCTAGCACAACCCACGCAGTGATTACATAATGCAGGAAAGGTGTGCATTTGTAGTTAGGGAAATAAAGATGCACGGGTGACTAATCCAGGGATGTGATCACATCTAGCACAACCCACGCAGTGATTACATAATGCAGGAAGGTGTGCATTTGTAGTTAGGGAAATAAGGATGCACGGGTAACTAATCCAGGGATGCGATTACATCTAGCACAACCCACGCAGTGATTACATAATGCAGGAAAGGTGTGCATTTGTAGTTAGGGAAATAAAGATGCACGGGTGACTAATCCAGGGATGTGATCACATCTAGCACAACCCACGCAGTGATTACATAATGCAGGAAGGTGTGCATTTGTAGTTAGGGAAATAAGGATGAACGGGTAACCAATCCAGGGATGTGATCACATCTAGCACAACCCACGCAGTGATTACATAATGCAGGAAAGGTGTGCATTTGTAGTTAGAGAAATAAGGATGCACGGGTGACTAATCCAGGGATGTGATCACATCTAGCACAACCCACGCAGTGATTACATAATGCAGGAAAGGTGTGCATTTGTAGTTAGGGAAATAAGGATGCACGGGTAACCAATCCAGGGATGTGATCACATCTAGCACAACCCACGCAGTGATTACATAATGCAGGAAAGGTGTGCATTTGTAGTTAGGGAAATAAGGATGCACGGGTAACCAATCCAGGGATGTGATCACATCTAGCACAACCCACGCAGTGATTACATAATGCAGGAAAGGTGTGCATTTGTAGTTAGGGAAATAAGAGTGCACGGGTGACTAATCCAGGGATGCGCTCTCATCTAGCACAACCCACGCAGTAATTACAGAATGCAGGAAAGGTGTGTATTTGTAGTTAGGGAAATAAGGATGCACGGGTAACCAATCCAGGGATGCGCTCACATCTAGCACAACCCACGCAGTGATTACGGAATGCAGGAAAGGTGTGCATTTGTAGTTAGGGAAATAAGGATGCACGGGTAACCAATCCAGGGATGCGATTACATCTAGCACAACCCACGCAGTAATTACATAATGCAGGAAAGGTGTGCATTTGTAGTTAGGGAAATTAGGATGCACGGATAACCAATCCAGGGATGTGATCACATCTAGCACAACCCACCAAGTGATTACAGAATGCAGGAAAGGTGTGCATTTGTAGTTAGTGAA
The DNA here is from genome assembly GCA_031769625.1 of Taudactylus pleione. Classification (NCBI taxonomy): domain Eukaryota; kingdom Metazoa; phylum Chordata; class Amphibia; order Anura; family Myobatrachidae; genus Taudactylus; species Taudactylus pleione. Next base: position 489,888 of record JAUIMM010000490.1, read on the forward strand.
ATAAGGATGCACGGGTGACTAATCCAGGGATGCGCTCACATCTAGCACAACCCACGCAGTGATTACGGAATGCAGGAAAGGTGTGCATTTGTAGTTAGGTAAATAAGGATGCACGGGTGACTAATCCAGGGATGCGCTCACATCTAGCACAACCCACGCAGTAATTACGGAATGCAGGAAAGGTGTGCATTTGTAGTTAGGGAAATAAGCATGCACGGGTAACCAATCCAGGGATGCGCTCACATCTAGCACAATCCACGCAGTAATTACGGAAAGCAAAAAAGGTGTGCATTTGTAGTTAGGGAAATAAGCATGCACGGGTAACCAATCCAGGGATGCGCTCACATCTAGCCCAACCCACGCAGTAATTACATAATGCAGGAAAGGTGTGCATTTGTAGTTAGGGAAATAAGGATGCACGGGTAACCAATCCAGGGATGCGCTCACATCTAGCACAACCCACGCAGTGATTACGGAATGCAGGAAAGGTGTGCATTTGTAGTTAGGGAAATAAGGATGCACGGGTAACCAATCCAGGGATGCGATTACATCTAGCACAACCCACGCAGTAATTACATAATGCAGGAAAGGTGTGCATTTGTAGTTAGGGAAATTAGGATGCACGGATAACCAATCCAGGGATGTGATCACATCTAGCACAACCCACCAAGTGATTACAGAATGCAGGAAAGGTGTGCATTTGTAGTTAGTGAAATAAGGATGCACGGGTGACTAATCCAGGGATGCGCTCACATCTAGCACAACCCACGCAGTGATTACGGAATGCAGGAAAGGTGTGCATTTGTAGTTAGGTAAATAAGGATGCACGGGTGACTAATCCAGGGATGCGCTCACATCTAGCACAACCCACGCAGTAATTACGGAATGCAGGAAAGGTGTGCATTTGTAGTTAGGGAAATAAGCATGCACGGGTAACCAATCCAGGGATGCGCTCACATCTAGCACAACCCACGCAGTAATTACGGAAAGCAAAAAAGGTGTGCATTTGTAGTTAGGGAAATAAGCATGCACGGGTAACCAATCCAGGGATGCGCTCACATCTAGCCCAACACACGCAGTAATTACATAATGCAGGAAAGGTGTGCATTTGTAGTTAGGGAAATAAGCATGCACGGGTAACCAATCCAGGGATGCGCTCACATCTAGCACAACCCACGCAGTGATTACATAATGCAGGAAAGGTGTGCATTTGTAGTTAGGGAAATAAGGATGCACGGGTTGCCAATCCAGGGATGCGATTACATCTAGCACAACCCACGCAGTGATTACATAGTGCAGGAAAGGTGTGCATTTGTTGTTAGGGAAATAAGGATGCACGGGTAACCAATCCAGGGATGCGCTCACATCTAGCACAACCCACGCAGTAATTACGGAATGAAGGAAAGGTGTGCATTTGTAGTTAGGGAAATAAGGATGCACGGGTAACCAATCCAGGGATGCGCTCACATCTAGCACAACCCACGCAGTAATTACGGAATGCAGGAAAGGTGTGCATTTGTAGTTAGGGAAATAAGGATGCACGGGTAACCAATCCAGGGATGCGCTCACATCTAGCACAACCTACGCAGTAATTACGGAATGCAGGAAAGTTGTGCATTTGTAGTTAGGGAAATAAGGATGCACGGGTAACCAATCCAGGGATGTGATCACATCTAGCACATTCCACGCAGTGATTACAGAATGCAGGAAAGGTGTGCATTTGTAGTTAGGGAAATAAGGATGCACGGGTAACCAATCCAGGGATGCGCTCACATCTAGCACAACCCACGCAGTGATTACATAATGCAGGAAAGGTGTGCATTTGTAGTTAGGGAAATAAGGATGCACGGGTAACCAATCCAGGGATGTGATCACATCTAGCACAACCCACGCAGTAATTACATAATGCAGGAAAGGTGTGCATTTGTAGTTAGGGAAATAAGGATGCACGGGTAACCAATCCAGGGATGCGCTCACATCTAGCACAACCCACGCAGTGATTACAGAATGCAGGAAAGGTGTGCATTTGTAGTTAGGGAAATAAGGATGCACGGGGGACCAATCCAGGGATGCACTCACATCTATCACAACCCACACAGTGATTACATAATGCAGGAAAGGTGTGCATTTGTAGTTAGGGAAATAAGGATGCATGGGTAACCAATCCAGGGATGTGATCACATCTAGCACAACCCACGCAGTGATTACGGAATGCAGGAAAGGTGTGCATTTGTAGTTAGAGAAATAAGGATGCACGGGTGACTAATCCAGGGATGTGATCACATCTAGCCCAACCCACGCAGTGATTACATAATGCAGGAAAGGTGTGCATTTGTAGTTAGGGAAATAAGGACGCACGGGTAACCAATCCAGGGATGCGCTCACATCTAGCACAAACCACGCAGTAATTACATAATGCAGGAAAGGTGTGCATTTGTAGTTAGGGAAATAAGGATGCATGGGTAACCAATCCAGGGATGTGATCACATCTAGCACAACCCACGCAGTGATTACGGAATGCAGGAAAGGTGTGCATTTGTAGTTAGGGAAATAAGGATGCACGGGTGACTAATCCAGGGATGTGATTACATCTAGCACAACCCACGCAGTGATTACATAATGCAGGAAAGGTGTGCATTTGTAGTTAGGGAAATAAGGATGCATGGGTAACCAATCCAGGGATGTGATCACATCTAGCACAACCCACGCAGTGATTACAGAATGCAGGAAAGGTGAGCATCTGTAGTTAGGGAAATAAGGATGCACGGGTGACTAATCCAGGGATGTGATCACATCTAGCACAACCCACGCAGTGATTACATAATGCAGGAAAGGTGTGCATTTGTAGTTAGGGAAATAAGGATGCACGGGTAACCAATCCAGGGATGCGATTACATCTAGCACAACCCACGCAGTGATTACGGAATGCAGGAAAGGTGTGCATTTGTAGTTAGGGAAATAAGGATGCACGGGTGACTAATCCAGGGATGTGATCACATCTAGCACTACCCACGCAGTGATTACATAATGCAGGAAAGGTGTGCATTTGTAGTTAGGGAAATAAGGATGCACGGGTAACTAATCCAGGGATGCGATTACATCTAGCACAACCCACGCAGTGATTACATAATGCAGGAAAGGTGTGCATTTGTAGTTAGGGAAATAAGGATGCACGGGTAACCAATCCAGGGATGTGATCACATCTAGCACAACCCACGCAGTGATTACAGAATGCAGGAAAGGTGTGCATTTGTAGTTAGGGAAATAAGGATGCACGGGTGACTAATCCAGGGATGCGCTCACATCTAGCACAACCCACGCAGTGATTACAGAATGCAGGAAAGGTGTGCATTTGTAGTTAGGGAAATAAGGATGCACGGGTGACTAATCCAGGGATGTGATCACATCTAGCACAACCCACGCAGTGATTACATAATGCAGGAAAGGTGTGCATTTGTAGTTAGGGAAATAAGGATGCACGGGTAACCAATCCAGGGATGCGCTCACATCTAGCACAACCCACGCAGTAATTACATAATGCAGGAAAGGTGTGCATTTGTAGTTAGGGAAATAAGGATGCACGGGTAACCAATCCAGGGATGTGATCACATCTAGCACAACCCACGCAGTGATTACGGAATGCAGGAAAGGTGTGCATTTGTAGTTAGAGAAATAAGGATGCACGGGTGACTAATCCAGGGATGCGTTCACATCTAGCTCAACCCACGCAGTAATTACATAATGCAGGAAAGGTGTGCATTTGTAGTTAGGGAAATAAGGATGCACGGGTGACTAATCCAGGGATGGGCTCACATCTAGCACAACCCACGCAGTGATTACGGAATGCAGGAAAGGTGTGCATTTGTAGTTAGGGAAATAAGGATGCACGGGTGACTAATCCAGGGATGCGCTCACATCTAGCACAACCCACGCAGTGATTACGGAATGCAGGAAAGGTGTGCATTTGTAGTTAGGGAAATAAGGATGCACGGGTAACCAATCCAGGGATGTGATCACATCTAGCAAAACCCACGCAGTAATTACATAATGCAGGAAAGGTGTGCATTTGTAGTTAGGGAAATATGGATGCACAGGTAACCAAGCCAGGGATGTGATCACATCTAGCACAACCCACGCAGTAATTACATAATGCAGGAAAGGTGTGCATTTGTAGTTAGGGAAATAAGGATGCACGGGTAACCAATCCAGGGATGTGATCACATCTAGCACAACCCACGCAATAATTACATAATGCAGGAAAGGTGTGCATTTGTAGTTAGGGAAATAAGGATGCACGGGTGACTAATCCAGGGATGTGATCACATCTAGCACAACCCACGCAGTGATTACAGAATACAGGAAAGGTGTGCATTTGTAGTTAGGGAAATAAGGATGCATGAGTAACCAATCCAGGGATGCGCTCACATCTAGCACAACCCACGCAGTAATTACGGAATGCAGGAAAGGTGTGCATATGTAGTTAGGGAAATAATGATGCACGGCTAACCAATCCAGGGATGCACTCACATCTAGCACAACCCACGCAGTGATTACAGAATGCAGGAAAGGTGTGCATTTGTAGTTAGGGAAATAAGGATGCACGGGTAACCAATCCAGGGATGTGATTACATCTAGCACAACACACGCAGTGATTACATAATGCAGGAAAGGTGTGCATCTGTAGTTAGGGAAATAAGGATGCATGGGTGACTAATCCAGGGATGTGATCACATCTAGCACAACCCACGCAGTGATTACATAATGCAGGAAAGGTGTGCATTTGTAGTTAGGGAAATAAGGATGCACGGGTAACCAATCCAGGGATGCGATTACATCTAGCACAACCCACGCAGTGATTACGGAATGCAGGAAAGGTGAGCATTTGTAGTTAGGGAAATAAGGATGCACGGGTGACTAATCCAGGGATGTGATCACATCTAGCACTACCCACGCAGTGATTACATAATGCAGGAAAGGTGTGCATTTGTAGTTAGGGAAATAAGGATGCACGGGTAACTAATCCAGGGATGCGATTACATCTAGCACAACCCACGCAGTGATTACATAATGCAGGAAAGGTGTGCATTTGTAGTTAGGGAAATAAGGATGCACGGGTAACCAATCCAGGGATGTGATCACATCTAGCACAACCCACGCAGTGATTACAGAATGCAGGAAAGGTGTGCATTTGTAGTTAGGGAAATAAGGATGCACGTGTGACTAATCCAGGGATGCGCTCACATCTAGCACAACCCACGCAGTGATTACAGAATGCAGGAAAGGTGTGCATTTGTAGTTAGGGAAATAAGGATGCACGGGTAACCAATCCAGGGATGTGATTACATCTAGCACAACCCACTCAGTGATTACATAATGCAGGAAAGGTGTGCATTTGTAGTTAGGGAAATAAGGATGCACGGTTAATAATCCAGGGATGTGATCACATCTAGCACAACCCACGCAGTGATTACAGAATGCAGGAAAGGTGTGCATTTGTAGTTAGGGAAATAAGGATGCACGGGTGACTAATCCAGGGATGTGATCACATCTAGCACAACCCACGCAGTGATTACATTATGCAGGAAAGGTGTGCATTTGTAGTTAGGGAAATAAGGATGCACGGGTAACCAATCCAGGGATGCGCTCACATCTAGCACAACCCACGCAGTAATTACATAATGCAGGAAAGGTGTGCATTTGTAGTTAGGGAAATAAGGATGCACGGGTAACCAATCCAGGGATGTGATCACATCTAGCACAACCCACGCAGTGATTACGGAATGCAGGAAAGGTGTGCATTTGTAGTTAGAGAAATAAGGATGCACGGGTGACTAATCCAGGGATGCGTTCACATCCAGCTCAACCCACGCAGTAATTACATAATGCAGGAAAGGTGTGCATTTGTAGTTAGGGAAATAAGGATGCACGGGTGACTAATCCAGGGATGGGCTCACATCTAGCACAACCCACGCAGTGATTACATAATGGAGGAAAGGTGTGCATTTGTAGTTAGGGAAATAAGGATGCACGGGTAACCAATCCAGGGATGTGATCACATCTAGCACAACCCACGCAGTGATTACATAATGTAGGAAAGGTGTGCATTTGTAGTTAGGGAAATAAGGATGCACGGGTGACAAATCCAGGGATGCGCTCACATCTAGCACAACCCACGCAGTGATTACGGAATGCAGGAAAGGTGTGCATTTGTAGTTAGGGAAATAAGGATGCACGGGTAACCAATCCAGGGATGTGATCACATCTAGCAAAACCCACGCAGTAATTACATAATGCAGGAAAGGTATGCATTTGTAGTTAGGGAAATATGGATGCACAGGTAACCAAGCCAGGGATGTGATCACATCTAGCACAACCCACGCAGTAATTACATAATGCAGGAAAGTTGTGCATTTGTAGTTAGGGAAATAAGGATGCACGGGTAACCAATCCAGGGATGTGATCACATCTAGCACAACCCACGCAATAAGTACATAATGCAGGAAAGGTGTGCATTTGTAGTTAGGGAAATAAGGATGCACGGGTAACCAATCCAGGGATGCGCTCACATCTAGCACAACACACGCAGTAATTACGGAATGCAGGAAAGGTGTGCATTTGTAGTTAGAGAAATAAGGATGCACGGGTGACTAATCCAGGGATGTGATCACATCTAGCACAACCCACGCAGTGATTACGGAATGCAGGAAAGGTGTGCATTTGTAGTTAGGGAAATAAGGATGCACGGGTGACTAATCCAGGGATGTGATCACATCTAGCACAACCCACGCAGTGATTACGGAATGCAGGAAAGGTGTGCATTTGTAGTTAGGGAAATAAGGATGCACGGGTAACCAATCCGGGGATGTGATCACATCTAGCACAACCCACACAGTGATTACATAATGCAGGAAAGGTGTGCATTTGTAGTTAGGGAAATAAGGATGCATGGGTAACCAATCCAGGGATGTGATCACATCTAGCACAACCCACGCAGTGATTACGGAATGCAGGAAAGGTGTGCATTTGTAGTTAGAGAAATAAGGATGCACGGGTGACTAATCCAGGGATGTGATCACATCTAGCCCAACCCACGCAGTGATTACATAATGCAGGAAAGGTGTGCATTTGTAGTTAGGGAAATAAGGACGCACGGGTAACCAATCCAGGGATGCGCTCACATCTAGCACAAACCACGCAGTGATTACATAATGCAGGAAAGGTGTGCATTTGTAGTTAGGGAAATAAGGATGCATGGGTAACCAATCCAGGGATGTGATCACATCTAGCACAACCCATGCAGTGATTACGAAATGCAGGAAAGGTGTGCATTTGTAGTTAGGGAAATAAGGATGCATGGGTAACCAATCCAGGGATGTGATCACATCTAGCACAACCCACGCAGTGATTACGGAATGCAGGAAAGGTGTGCATTTGTAGTTAGAGAAATAAGGATGCACGGGTGACTAATCCAGGGATGTGATCACATCTAGCACAACCCACGCAGTGATTACAGAATGCAGGAAAGGTGTGCATTTGTAGTTAGGGAAATAAGGATGCATGAGAAACTAATCCAGGGATGCGCTCACATCTAGCACAACCCACGCAGTAATTACGGAATGCAGGAAAGGTGTGCATTTGTAGTTAGGGAAATAAGGATGCACGGGTGACTAATCCAGGGATGTGATCACATCTAGCACAACCCACGCAGTGATTACAGAATGCAGGAAAGGTGTGCATTTGTAGTTAGGGAAATAAGGATGCACGGGTAACCAATCCAGGGATGCACTCACATCTAGCACAACCCACGCAGTGATTACAGAATGCAGGAAAGGTGAGCATTTGTAGTTAGGGAAATAAGGATGCACGGGTGACCAATCCAGGGATGTGATTACATCTAGCACAACACACGCAGTGATTACATAATGCAGGAAAGGTGTGCATCTGTAGTTAGGGAAATAAGGATGCACGGGTGACTAATCCAGGGATGTGATCACATCTAGCACAACCCACGCAGTGATTACATAATGCAGGAAAGGTGTGCATTTGTAGTTAGGGAAATAAGGATGCATGGGTAACCAATCCAGGGATGCGATTAAATCTAGCACAACCCACGCAGTGATTACGGAATGCAGGAAAGGTGTGCATTTGTAGTTAGGGAAATAAGGATGCATGGGTAACCAATCCAGGGATGCGCTCACATCTAGCACAACCCATGCAGTGATTACGGAATGCAGGAAAGGTGTGCATTTGTAGTTAGGGAAATAAGGATGCACGGGTGACTAATCCAGGGATGCGATCACATCTAGCACAACCCACGCAGTGATTACATAATGCAGGAAAGGTGTGCATTTGTAGTTAGGGAAATAAGGATGCACGGGTAACCAATCCAGGGATGCGATTACATCTAGCACAACCCACGCAGTGATTACGGAATGCAGGAAAGGTGTGCATTTGTAGTTAGGGAAATAAGGATGCACGGGTGTCTATTCCAGGGATGTGATCACATCTAGCACTACCCACGCAGTGATTACATAATGCAGGAAAGGTGTGCATTTGTAGTTAGGGAAATAAGGATGCACGGGTAACTAATCCAGGGATGCGATTACATCTAGCACAACCCACGCAGTGATTACATAATGCAGGAAAGGTGTGCATTTGTAGTTAGGGAAATAAGGATGCACGGGTAACCAATCCAGGGATGTGATCACATCTAGCACAACCCACGCAGTGATTACAGAATGCAGGAAAGGTGTGCATTTGTAGTTAGGGAAATAAGGATGCATGGGTGACTAATCCAGGGATGCGCTCACATCTAGCACAACCCACGCAGTGATTACAGAATGCAGGAAAGGTGTGCATTTGTAGTTAGGGAAATAAGGATGCACGGGTGACTAATCCAGGGATGCGCTCACATCTAGCACAACCCACGCAGTGATTACATAATGCAGGAAAGGTGTGCATTTGTAGTTAGGGAAATAAGGATGCACGGGTGACTAATCCAGGGATGTGATCACATCTAGCACAACCCACGCAGTGATTACATAATGCAGGAAAGGTGTGCATTTGTAGTTAGGGAAATAAGGATGCACGGGTAACCAATCCAGGGATGCGCTCACATCTAGCACAACCCACGCAGTAATTACATAATGCAGGAAAGGTGTGCATTTGTAGTTAGGGAAATAAGGATGCACGGGTGACTAATCCAGGGATGCGCTCACATCTAGCACAACCCACGCAGTGATTACGGAATGCAGGAAAGGTGTGCATTTGTAGTTAGGGAAATAAGGATGCACGGGTAACCAATCCAGGGATGTGATCACATCTAGCAAAACCCACGCAGTAATTACATAATGCAGGAAAGGTGTGCATTTGTAGTTAGGGAAATATGGATGCACAGGTAACCAATCCAGGGATGCGCTCACATCTAGCACAACCCACGCAGTAATTACATAATGCAGGAAAGGTGTGCATTTGTAGTTAGGGAAATAAGGATGCACGGGTAACCAATCCAGGGATGTGATCACATCTAGCACAACCCACGCAGTGATTTCGGAATGCAGGAAAGGTGTGCATTTGTAGTTAGAGAAATAAGGATGCACGGGTGACTAATCCAGGGATGCGTTCACATCTAGCTCAACCCACGCAGTAATTACATAATGCAGGAAAGGTGTGCATTTGTAGTTAGGGAAATAAGGATGCACGGGTGACTAATCCAGGGATGGGCTCACATCTAGCACAACCCACGCAGTGATTACATAATGGAGGAAAGGTGTGCATTTGTAGTTAGGGAAATAAGGATGCACGGGTAACCAATCCAGGGATGTGATCACATCTAGCACAACCCACGCAGTGATTACATAATGTAGGAAAGGTGTGCATTTGTAGTTAGGGAAATAAGGATGCACGGGTGACTAATCCAGGGATGCGCTCACATCTAGCACAACCCACGCAGTGATTACGGAATGCAGGAAAGGTGTGCATTTGTAGTTAGGGAAATAAGGATGCACGGGTAACCAATCCAGGGATGTGATCACATCTAGCAAAACCCACGCAGTAATTACATAATGCAGGAAAGGTGTGCATTTGTAGTTAGGGAAATATGGATGCACAGGTAACCAAGCCAGGGATGTGATCACATCTAGCACAACCCACGCAGTAATTACATAATGCAGGAAAGGTGTGCATTTGTAGTTAGGGAAATAAGGATGCACGGGTAACCAATCCAGGGATGTGATCACATCTAGCACAACCCACGCAATAATTACATAATGCAGGAAAGGTGTGCATTTGTAGTTAGGGAAATAAGGATGCACGGGTGACTAATCCAGGGATGTGATCACATCTAGCACAACCCACGCAGTGATTACAGAATACAGGAAAGGTGTGCATTTGTAGTTAGGGAAATAAGGATGCATGAGTAACCAATCCAGGGATGCGCTCACATCTAGCACAACCCACGCAGTAATTACGGAATGCAGGAAAGGTGTGCATATGTAGTTAGGGAAATAATGATGCACGGCTAACCAATCCAGGGATGCACTCACATCTAGCACAACCCACGCAGTGATTACAGAATGCAGGAAAGGTGAGCATTTGTAGTTAGGGAAATAAGGATGCACGGGTAACCAATCCAGGGATGTGATTACATCTAGCACAACACACGCAGTGATTACATAATGCAGGAAAGGTGTGCATCTGTAGTTAGGGAAATAAGGATGCACGGGTGACTAATCCAGGGATGTGTTCACATCTAGCACAACCCACGCAGTGATTACATAATGCAGGAAAGGTGTGCATTTGTAGTTAGGGAAATAAGGATGCACGGGTAACCAATCCAGGGATGCGATTACATCTAGCACAACCCACGCAGTGATTACGGAATGCAGGAAAGGTGTGCATTTGTAGTTAGGGAAATAAGGATGCACGGGTGACTAATCCAGGGATGTGATCACATCTAGCACAACCCACGCAGTGATTACATAATGCAGGAAAGGTGTGCATTTGTAGTTAGGGAAATAAGGATGCACGGGTAACCAATCCAGGGATGCGATTACATCTAGCACAACCCACGCAGTGATTACGGAATGCAGGAAAGGTGTGCATTTGTAGTTAGGGAAATAAGGATGCACGGGTAACTAATCCAGGGATGCGATTACATCTAGCACAACCCACGCAGTGATTACATAATGCAGGAAAGGTGTGCATTTGTAGTTAGGGAAATAAGGATGCACGGGTAACCAATCCAGGGATGTGATCACATCTAGCACAACCCACGCAGTGATTACAGAATGCAGGAAAGGTGTGCATTTGTAGTTAGGGAAATAAGGATGCACGGGTAACCAATCCAGGGATGCGATTACATCTAGCACAACCCACGCAGTGATTACGGAATGCAGGAAAGGTGTGCATTTGTAGTTAGGGAAATAAGGATGCACGGGTGACTAATCCAGGGATGTGATCACATCTAGCACCACCCACGCAGTGATTACATAATGCAGGAAAGGTGTGCATTTGTAGTTAGGGAAATAAGGATGCACGGGTAACCAATCCAGGGATGCGATTACATCTAGCACAACCCACGCAGTGATTACGGAATGCAGGAAAGGTGTGCATTTGTAGTTAGGGAAATAAGGATGCACGGGTGACTAATCCAGGGATGTGATCACATCTAGCACTACCCACGCAGTGATTACATAATGCAGGAAAGGTGTGCATTTGTAGTTAGGGAAATAAGGATGCACGGGTAACTAATCCAGGGATGCGATTACATCTAGCACAACCCACGCAGTGATTACATAATGCAGGAAAGGTGTGCATTTGTAGTTAGGGAAATAAGGATGCACGGGTAACCAATCCAGGGATGTGATCACATCTAGCACAACCCACGCAGTGATTACAGAATGCAGGAAAGGTGTGCATTTGTAGTTAGGGAAATAAGGATGCACGTGTGACTAATCCAGGGATGCGCTCACATCTAGCACAACCCACGCAGTGATTACAGAATGCAGGAAAGGTGTGCATTTGTAGTTAGGGAAATAAGGATGCACGGGTGACTAATCCAGGGATGTGATCACATCTAGCACAACCCACGCAGTGATTACAGAATGCAGGAAAGGTGTGCATTTGTAGTTAGGGAAATAAGGATGCACGGGTGACTAATCCAGGGATGTGATCACATCTAGCACAACCCACGCAGTGATTACATAATGCAGGAAAGGTGTGCATTTGTAGTTAGGGAAATAAGGATGCACGGGTAACCAATCCAGGGATGCGCTCACATCTAGCACAACCCACGCAGTAATTACATAATGCAGGAAAGGTGTGCATTTGTAGTTAGGGAAATAAGGATGCACGGGTAACCAATCCAGGGATGTGATCACATCTAGCACAACCCACGCAGTGATTACGGAATGCAGGAAAGGTGTGCATTTGTAGTTAGAGAAATAAGGATGCACGGGTGACTAATCCAGGGATGCGTTCACATCCAGCTCAACCCACGCAGTAATTACATAATGCAGGAAAGGTGTGCATTTGTAGTTAGGGAAATAAGGATGCACGGGTGACTAATCCAGGGATGGGCTCACATCTAGCACAACCCACGCAGTGATTACATAATGGAGGAAAGGTGTGCATTTGTAGTTAGGGAAATAAGGATGCACGGGTAACCAATCCAGGGATGTGATCACATCTAGCACAACCCACGCAGTGATTACATAATGTAGGAAAGGTGTGCATTTGTAGTTAGGGAAATAAGGATGCAAGGGTGACAAATCCAGGGATGCGCTCACATCTAGCACAACCCACGCAGTGATTACGGAATGCAGGAAAGGTGTGCATTTGTAGTTAGGGAAATAAGGATGCACGGGTAACCAATCCAGGGATGCACTCACATCTAGCACAACCCACGCAGTGATTACATAATGCAGGAAAGGTGTGCATTTGTAGTTAGGGAAATAAGGATGCACGGGTAACCAATCCAGGGATGCGATTACATCTAGCACAACCCACGCAGTGATTACGGAATGCAGGAAAGGCGTGCATTTGTAGTTAGGGAAATAAGGATGCACGGGTGACTAATCCAGGGATGTGATCACATCTAGCACTACCCACGCAGTGATTACATAATGCAGGAAAGGTGTGCATTTGTAGTTAGGGAAATAAGGATGCACGGGTAACTAATCCAGGGATGCGATTACATCTAGCACAACCCACGCAGTGATTACATAATGCAGGAAAGGTGTGCATTTGTAGTTAGGGAAATAAGGATGCACGGGTAACCAATCCAGGGATGTGATCACATCTAGCACAACCCACGCAGTGATTACAGAATGCAGGAAAGGTGTGCATTTGTAGTTAGGGAAATAAGGATGCACGTGTGACTAATCCAGGGATGCGCTCACATCTAGCACAACCCACGCAGTGATTACAGAATGCAGGAAAGGTGTGCATTTGTAGTTAGGGAAATAAGGATGCACGGGTGACTAATCCAGGGATGTGATCACATCTAGCACAACCCACGCAGTGATTACAGAATGCAGGAAAGGTGTGCATTTGTAGTTAGGGAAATAAGGATGCACGGGTGACTAATCCAGGGATGTGATCACATCTAGCACAACCCACGCAGTGATTACATAATGCAGGAAAGGTGTGCATTTGTAGTTAGGGAAATAAGGATGCACGGGTAACCAATCCAGGGATGCGCTCACATCTAGCACAACCCACGCAGTAATTACATAATGCAGGAAAGGTGTGCATTTGTAGTTAGGGAAATAAGGATGCACGGGTAACCAATCCAGGGATGTGATCACATCTAGCACAACCCACGCAGTGATTACGGAATGCAGGAAAGGTGTGCATTTGTAGTTAGAGAAATAAGGATGCACGGGTGACTAATCCAGGGATGCGTTCACATCCAGCTCAACCCACGCAGTAATTACATAATGCAGGAAAGGTGTGCATTTGTAGTTAGGGAAATAAGGATGCACGGGTGACTAATCCAGGGATGGGCTCACATCTAGCACAACCCACGCAGTGATTACATAATGGAGGAAAGGTGTGCATTTGTAGTTAGGGAAATAAGGATGCACGGGTAACCAATCCAGGGATGTGATCACATCTAGCACAACCCACGCAGTGATTACATAATGTAGGAAAGGTGTGCATTTGGAGTTAGGGAAATAAGGATGCACGGGTGACAAATCCAGGGATGCGCTCACATCTAGCACAACCCACGCAGTGATTACGGAATGCAGGAAAGGTGTGCATTTGTAGTTAGGGAAATAAGGATGCACGGGTAACCAATCCAGGGATGTGATCACATCTAGCAAAACCCACGCAGTAATTACATAATGCAGGAAAGGTGTGCATTTGTAGTTAGGGAAATATGGATGCACAGGTAACCAATCCAGGGATGTGATCACATCTAGCACAACCCACGCAATAATTACATAATGCAGGAAAGGTGTGCATTTGTAGTTAGGGAAATAAGGATGCACGGGTAACCAATCCAGGGATGCGCTCACATCTAGCACAACACACGCAGTAATTACGGAATGCAGGAAAGGTGTGCATTTGTAGTTAGGGAAATAAGGATGCACGGGTGACTAATACAGGGATGTGATCACATCTAGCACAACCCACGCAGTGATTACGGAATGCAGGAAAGGTGTGCATTTGTAGTTAGGGAAATAAGGATGCACGGGTAACCAATCCAGGGATGTGATCACATCTAGCACAACCCACGCAGTAATTACATAATGCAGGAAAGGTGTGCATTTGTAGTTAGGGAAATAAGGATGCACGGGTAACCAATCCAGGGATGCGCTCACATCTAGCACAACCCACGCAGTGATTACAGAATGCAGGAAAGGTGTGCATTTGTAGTTAGGGAAATAAGGATGCACGGGTAACCAATCCGGGGATGTGATCACATCTAGCACAACCCACACAGTGATTACATAATGCAGGAAAGGTGTGCATTTGTAGTTAGGGAAATAAGGATGCATGGGTAACCAATCCAGGGATGTGATCACATCTAGCACAAACCACGCAGTGATTACATAATGCAGGAAAGGTGTGCATTTGTAGTTAGGGAAATAAGGATGCATGGGTAACCAATCCAGGGATGTGATCACATCTAGCACAACCCACGCAGTGATTACGAAATGCAGGAAAGGTGTGCATTTGTAGTTAGGGAAATAAGGATGCATGGGTAACCAATCCAGGGATGTGATCACATCTAGCACAACCCACGCAGTGATTACGGAATGCAGGAAAGGTGTGCATTTGTAGTTAGAGAAATAAGGATGCACGGGTGACTAATCCAGGGATGTGATCACATCTAGCACAACCCACGCAGTGATTACAGAATGCAGGAAAGGTGTGCATTTGTAGTTAGGGAAATAAGGATGCATGAGAAACCAATCCAGGGATGCGCTCACATCTAGCACAACCCACGCAGTAATTACGGAATGCAGGAAAGGTGTGCATTTGTAGTTAGGGAAATAAGGATGCACGGGTGACTAATCCAGGGATGTGATCACATCTAGCACAACCCACGCAGTGATTACAGAATGCAGGAAAGGTGTGCATTTGTAGTTAGGGAAATAAGGATGCACGGGTAACCAATCCAGGGATGCACTCACATCTAGCACAACCCACGCAGTGATTACAGAATGCAGGAAAGGTGAGCATTTGTAGTTAGGGAAATAAGGATGCACGGGTGACCAATCCAGGGATGTGATTACATCTAGCACAACACATGCAGTGATTACATAATGCAGGAAAGGTGTGCATCTGTAGTTAGGGAAATAAGGATGCACGGGTGACTAATCCAGGGATGTGATCACATCTAGCACAACCCACGCAGTGATTACATAATGCAGGAAAGGTGTGCATTTGTAGTTAGGGAAATAAGGATGCATGGGTAACCAATCCAGGGATGCGATTAAATCTAGCACAACCCACGCAGTGATTACGGAATGCAGGAAAGGTGTGCATTTGTAGTTAGGGAAATAAGGATGCACGGGTAACCAATCCAGGGATGCGCTCACATCTAGCACAATCCATGCAGTGATTACAGAATGCAGGAAAGGTGTGCATTTGTAATTAGGGAAATAAGGATGCACGGGTGACTAATCCAGGGATGCGATCACATCTAGCACAACCCACGCAGTGATTACATAATGCAGGAAAGGTGTGCATTTGTAGTTAGGGAAATAAGGATGCACGGGTAACCAATCCAGGGATGCGATTACATCTAGCACAACCCACGCAGTGATTACGGAATGCAGGAAAGGTGTGCATTTGTAGTTAGGGAAATAAGGATGCACGGGTAACCAATCCAGGGATGTGATCACATCTAGCAAAACCCACGCAGTGATTACATAATGCAGGAAAGGTGTGCATTTGTAGTTAGGGAAATATGGATGCACAGGTAACCAATCCAGGGATGTGATCACATCTAGCACAACCCACGCAATAATTACATAATGCAGGAAAGGTGTGCATTTGTAGTTAGGGAAATAAGGATGCACGGGTAACCAATCCAGGGATGCGCTCACATCTAGCACAACACACGCAGTAATTACGGAATGCAGGAAAGGTGTGCATTTGTAGTTAGGGAAATAAGGATGCACGGGTGACTAATACAGGGATGTGATCACATCTAGCACAACCCACGCAGTGATTACGGAATGCAGGAAAGGTGTGCATTTGTAGTTAGGGAAATAAGGATGCACGGGTAACCAATCCAGGGATGTGATCACATCTAGCACAACCCACGCAGTAATTACATAATGCAGGAAAGGTGTGCATTTGTAGTTAGGGAAATAAGGATGCACGGGTAACCAATCCAGGGATGCGCTCACATCTAGCACAACCCACGCAGTGATTACAGAATGCAGGAAAGGTGTGCATTTGTAGTTAGGGAAATAAGGATGCACGGGTAACCAATCCGGGGATGTGATCACATCTAGCACAACCCACACAGTGATTACATAATGCAGGAAAGGTGTGCATTTGTAGTTAGGGAAATAAGGATGCATGGGTAACCAATCCAGGGATGTGATCACATCTAGCCCAACCCACGCAGTGATTACATAATGCAGGAAAGGTGTGCATTTGTAGTTAGGGAAATAAGGACGCACGGGTAACCAATCCAGGGATGCGCTCACATCTAGCACAAACCACGCAGTGATTACATAATGCAGGAAAGGTGTGCATTTGTAGTTAGGGAAATAAGGATGCATGGGTAACCAATCCAGGGATGTGATCACATCTAGCACAACCCACGCAGTGATTACGAAATGCAGGAAAGGTGTGCATTTGTAGTTAGGGAAATAAGGATGCATGGGTAACCAATCCAGGGATGTGATCACATCTAGCACAACCCACGCAGTGATTACGGAATGCAGGAAAGGTGTGCATTTGTAGTTAGAGAAATAAGGATGCACGGGTGACTAATCCAGGGATGTGATCACATCTAGCACAACCCACGCAGTGATTACAGAATGCAGGAAAGGTGTGCATTTGTAGTTAGGGAAATAAGGATGCATGAGAAACCAATCCAGGGATGCGCTCACATCTAGCACAACCCACGCAGTAATTACGGAATGCAGGAAAGGTGTGCATTTGTAGTTAGGGAAATAAGGATGCACGGGTGACTAATCCAGGGATGTGATCACATCTAGCACAACCCACGCAGTGATTACAGAATGCAGGAAAGGTGTGCATTTGTAGTTAGGGAAATAAGGATGCACGGGTAACCAATCCAGGGATGCACTCACATCTAGCACAACCCACGCAGTGATTACAGAATGCAGGAAAGGTGAGCATTTGTAGTTAGGGAAATAAGGATGCACGGGTGACCAATCCAGGGATGTGATTACATCTAGCACAACACACGCAGTGATTACATAATGCAGGAAAGGTGTGCATCTGTAGTTAGGGAAATAAGGATGCACGGGTGACTAATCCAGGGATGTGATCACATCTAGCACAACCCACGCAGTGATTACATAATGCAGGAAAGGTGTGCATTTGTAGTTAGGGAAATAAGGATGCATGGGTAACCAATCCAGGGATGCGATTAAATCTAGCACAACCCACGCAGTGATTACGGAATGCAGGAAAGGTGTGCATTTGTAGTTAGGGAAATAAGGATGCACGGGTAACCAATCCAGGGATGCGCTCACATCTAGCACAATCCATGCAGTGATTACAGAATGCAGGAAAGGTGTGCATTTGTAATTAGGGAAATAAGGATGCACGGGTGACTAATCCAGGGATGCGATCACATCTAGCACAACCCACGCAGTGATTACATAATGCAGGAAAGGTGTGCATTTGTAGTTAGGGAAATAAGGATGCACGGGTAACCAATCCAGGGATGCGATTACATCTAGCACAACCCACGCAGTGATTACGGAATGCAGGAAAGGTGTGCATTTGTAGTTAGGGAAATAAGGATGCACGGGTGTCTAATCCAGGGATGTGATCACATCTAGCACTACCCACGCAGTGATTACATAATGCAGGAAAGGTGTGCATTTGTAGTTAGGGAAATAAGGATGCACGGGTAACTAATCCAGGGATGCGATTACATCTAGCACAACCCACGCAGTGATTACATAATGCAGGAAAGGTGTGCATTTGTAGTTAGGGAAATAAGGATGCACGGGTAACCAATCCAGGGATGTGATCACATCTAGCACAACCCACGCAGTGATTACAGAATGCAGGAAAGGTGTGCATTTGTAGTTAGGGAAATAAGGATGCATGGGTGACTAATCCAGGGATGCGCTCACATCTAGCACAACCCACGCAGTGATTACAGAATGCAGGAAAGGTGTGCATTTGTAGTTAGGGAAATAAGGATGCACGGGTGACTAATCCAGGGATGTGATCACATCTAGCACAACCCACGCAGTGATTACATAATGCAGGAAAGGTGTGCATTTGTAGTTAGGGAAATAAGGATGCACGGGTAACCAATCCAGGGATGCACTCACATCTAGCACAACCCACGCAGTAATTACATAATGCAGGAAAGGTGTGCATTTGTAGTTAGGGAAATAAGGATGCACGGGTGACTAATCCAGGGATGCGCTCACATCTAGCACAACCCACGCAGTGATTACGGAATGCAGGAAAGGTGTGCATTTGTAGTTAGGGAAATAAGGATGCACGGGTAACCAATCCAGGGATGTGATCACATCTAGCAAAACCCACGCAGTAATTACATAATGCAGGAAAGGTGTGCATTTGTAGTTAGGGAAATATGGATGCACAGGTAACCAATCCAGGGATGCGCTCACATCTAGCACAACCCACGCAGTAATTACATAATGCAGGAAAGGTGTGCATTTGTAGTTAGGGAAATAAGGATGCACGGGTAACCAATCCAGGGATGTGATCACATCTAGCACAACCCACGCAGTGATTACGGAATGCAGGAAAGGTGTGCATTTGTAGTTAGAGAAATAAGGATGCACGGGTGACTAATCCAGGGATGCGTTCACATCTAGCTCAACCCACGCAGTAATTACATAATGCAGGAAAGGTGTGCATTTGTAGTTAGGGAAATAAGGATGCACGGGTGACTAATCCAGGGATGGGCTCACATCTAGCACAACCCACGCAGTGATTACATAATGGAGGAAAGGTGTGCATTTGTAGTTAGGGAAATAAGGATGCACGGGTAACCAATCCAGGGATGTGATCACATCTAGCACAACCCACGCAGTGATTACATAATGTAGGAAAGGTGTGCATTTGTAGTTAGGGAAATAAGGATGCACGGGTGACTAATCCAGGGATGCGCTCACATCTAGCACAACCCACGCAGTGATTACGGAATGCAGGAAAGGTGTGCATTTGTAGTTAGGGAAATAAGGATGCACGGGTAACCAATCCAGGGATGTGATCACATCTAGCAAAACCCACGCAGTAATTACATAATGCAGGAAAGGTGTGCATTTGTAGTTAGGGAAATATGGATGCACAGGTAACCAAGCCAGGGATGTGATCACATCTAGCACAACCCACGCAGTAATTACATAATGCAGGAAAGGTGTGCATTTGTAGTTAGGGAAATAAGGATGCACGGGTAACCAATCCAGGGATGTGATCACATCTAGCACAACCCACGCAATAATTACATAATGCAGGAAAGGTGTGCATTTGTAGTTAGGGAAATAAGGATGCACGGGTGACTAATCCAGGGATGTGATCACATCTAGCACAACCCACGCAGTGATTACAGAATACAGGAAAGGTGTGCATTTGTAGTTAGGGAAATAAGGATGCATGAGTAACCAATCCAGGGATGCGCTCACATCTAGCACAACCCACGCAGTAATTACGGAATGCAGGAAAGGTGTGCATATGTAGTTAGGGAAATAATGATGCACGGCTAACCAATCCAGGGATGCACTCACATCTAGCACAACCCACGCAGTGATTACAGAATGCAGGAAAGGTGAGCATTTGTAGTTAGGGAAATAAGGATGCACGGGTAACCAATCCAGGGATGTGATTACATCTAGCACAACACACGCAGTGATTACATAATGCAGGAAAGGTGTGCATCTGTAGTTAGGGAAATAAGGATGCACGGGTGACTAATCCAGGGATGTGATCACATCTAGCACAACCCACGCAGTGATTACATAATGCAGGAAAGGTGTGCATTTGTAGTTAGGGAAATAAGGATGCACGGGTAACCAATCCAGGGATGCGATTACATCTAGCACAACCCACGCAGTGATTACGGAATGCAGGAAAGGTGTGCATTTGTAGTTAGGGAAATAAGGATGCACGGGTGACTAATCCAGGGATGTGATCACATCTAGCACTACCCACGCAGTGATTACATAATGCAGGAAAGGTGTGCATTTGTAGTTAGGGAAATAAGGATGCATGGGTAACTAATCCAGGGATGCGATTACATCTAGCACAACCCACGCAGTGATTACATAATGCAGGAAAGGTGTGCATTTGTAGTTAGGGAAATAGGGATGCACGGGTAACCAATCCAGGGATGTGATCACATCTAGCACTACCCACGCAGTGATTACAGAATGCAGGAAAGGTGTGCATTTGTAGTTAGGGAAATAAGGATGCACGGGTGACTAATCCAGGGATGCGCTCACATCTAGCACAACCCACGCAGTGATTACAGAATGCAGGAAAGGTGTGCATTTGTAGTTAGGGAAATAAGGATGCACGGGTGACTAATCCAGGGATGTGATCACATCTAGCACAACCCACGCAGTGATTACAGAATGCAGGAAAGGTGTGCATTTGTAGTTAGGGAAATAAGGATGCACGGGTGACTAATCCAGGGATGTGATCACATCTAGCACAACCCACGCAGTGATTACAGAATGCAGGAAAGGTGTGCATTTGTAGTTAGGGAAATAAGGATGCACGGGTGACTAATCCAGGGATGTGATCACATCTAGCACAACCCACGCAGTGATTACATAATGCAGGAAAGGTGTGCATTTGTAGTTAGGGAAATAAGGATGCACGGGTAACCAATCCAGGGATGCGCTCACATCTAGCACAACCCACGCAGTAATTACATAATGCAGGAAAGGTGTGCATTTGTAGTTAGGGAAATAAGGATGCACGGGTAACCAATCCAGGGATGTGATCACATCTAGCACAACCCACGCAGTGATTACGGAATGCAGGAAAGGTGTGCATTTGTAGTTAGAGAAATAAGGATGCACGGGTGACTAATCCAGGGATGCGTTCACATCTAGCTCAACCCACGCAGTAATTACATAATGCAGGAAAGGTGTGCATTTGTAGTTAGGGAAATAAGGATGCACGGGTGACTAATCCAGGGATGGGCTCACATCTAGCACAACCCACGCAGTGATTACATAATGGAGGAAAGGTGTGCATTTGTAGTTAGGGAAATAAGGATGCACGGGTAACCAATCCAGGGATGTGATCACATCTAGCACAACCCACGCAGTGATTACATAATGTAGGAAAGGTGTGCATTTGTAGTTAGGGAAATAAGGATGCATGGGTGACTAATCCAGGGATGCGCTCACATCTAGCACAACCCACGCAGTGATTACGGAATGCAGGAAAGGTGTGCATTTGTAGTTAGGGAAATAAGGATGCACGGGTAACCAATCCAGGGATGTGATCACATCTAGCCAAACCCACGCAGTAATTACATAATGCAGGAAAGGTGTGCATTTGTAGTTAGGGAAATATGGATGCACAGGTAACCAAGCCAGGGATGTGATCACATCTAGCACAACCCACGCAGTAATTACATAATGCAGGAAAGGTGTGCATTTGTAGTTAGGGAAATAAGGATGCACGGGTAACCAATCCAGGGATGTGATCACATCTAGCACAACCCACGCAATAATTACATAATGCAGGAAAGGTGTGCATTTGTAGTTAGGGAAATAAGGATGCACGGGTAACCAATCCAGGGATGCGCTCACATCTAGCACAACACACGCAGTAATTACGGAATGCAGGAAAGGTGTGCATTTGTAGTTAGGGAAATAAGGATGCACGGGTGACTAATACAGGGATGTGATCACATCTAGCACAACCCACGCAGTGATTATGGAATGAAGGAAAGGTGTGCATTTGTAGTTAGGGAAATAAGGATGCACGGGTAACCAATCCAGGGATGTGATCACATCTAGCACAACCCACGCAGTAATTACATAATGCAGGAAAGGTGTGCATTTGTAGTTAGGGAAATAAGGATGCACGGGTAACCAATCCAGGGATGCGCTCACATCTAGCACAACCCACGCAGTGATTACAGAATGCAGGAAAGGTGTGCATTTGTAGTTAGGGAAATAAGGATGCACGGGTAACCAATCCGGGGATGTGATCACATCTAGCACAACCCACACAGTGATTACATAATGCAGGAAAGGTGTGCATTTGTAGTTAGGGAAATAAGGATGCATGGGTAACCAATCCAGGGATGTGATCACATCTAGCACAACCCACGCAGTGATTACGAAATGCAGGAAAGGTGTGCATTTGTAGTTAGAGAAATAAGGATGCACGGGTGACTAATCCAGGGATGTGATCACATCTAGCCCAACCCACGCAGTGATTACATAATGCAGGAAAGGTGTGCATTTGTAGTTAGGGAAATAAGGACGCACGGGTAACCAATCCAGGGATGCGCTCACATCTAGCACAACCCACGCAGTGATTACATAATGCAGGAAAGGTGTGCATTTGTAGTTAGGGAAATAAGGATGCATGGGTAACCAATCCAGGGATGTGATCACATCTAGCACAACCCACGCAGTGATTACGAAATGCAGGAAAGGTGTGCATTTGTAGTTAGGGAAATAAGGATGCATGGGTAACCAATCCAGGGATGTGATCACATCTAGCACAACCCACGCAGTGATTACGGAATGCAGGAAAGGTGTGCATTTGTAGTTAGAGAAATAAGGATGCACGGGTGACTAATCCAGGGATGTGATCACATCTAGCACAACCCACGCAGTGATTACAGAATGCAGGAAAGGTGTGCATTTGTAGTTAGGGAAATAAGGATGCATGAGAAACCAATCCAGGGATGCGCTCACATCTAGCACAACCCACGCAGTAATTACGGAATGCAGGAAAGGTGTGCATTTGTAGTTAGGGAAATAAGGATGCACGGGTGACTAATCCAGGGATGTGATCACATCTAGCACAACCCACGCAGTGATTACAGAATGCAGGAAAGGTGTGCATTTGTAGTTAGGGAAATAAGGATGCACGGGTAACCAATCCAGGGATGCACTCACATCTAGCACAACCCACGCAGTGATTACAGAATGCAGGAAAGGTGAGCATTTGTAGTTAGGGAAATAAGGATGCACGGGTAACCAATCCAGGGATGTGATTACATCTAGCACAACACACGCAGTGATTACATAATGCAGGAAAGGTGTGCATCTGTAGTTAGGGAAATAAGGATGCACGGGTGACTAATCCAGGGATGTGATCACATCTAGCACAACCCACGCAGTGATTACATAATGCAGGAAAGGTGTGCATTTGTAGTTAGGGAAATAAGGATGCATGGGTAACCAATCCAGGGATGCGATTAAATCTAGCACAACCCACGCAGTGATTACGGAATGCAGGAAAGGTGTGCATTTGTAGTTAGGGAAATAAGGATGCATGGGTAACCAATCCAGGGATGCGCTCACATCTAGCACAACCCATGCAGTGATTACAGAATGCATTAAAGGTGTGCATTTGTAGTTAGGGAAATAAGGATGCACGGGTGACTAATCCAGGGATGCGATCACATCTAGCACAACCCACGTAGGGATTACATAATGCAGGAAAGGTGTGCATTTGTAGTTAGGGAAATAAGGATGCACGGGTAACCAATCCAGGGATGCGATTACATCTAGCACAACCCACGCAGTGATTACGGAATGCAGGAAAGGTGTGCATTTGTAGTTAGGGAAATAAGGATGCACGGGTGTCTAATCCAGGGATGTGATCACATCTAGCACTACCCACGCAGTGATTACATAATGCAGGAAAGGTGTGCATTTGTAGTTAGGGAAATAAGGATGCACGGGTAACTAATCCAGGGATGCGACTACATCTAGCACAACCCACGCAGTGATTACATAATGCAGGAAAGGTGTGCATTTGTAGTTAGGGAAATAAGGATGCACGGGTAACCAATCCAGGGATGTGATCACATCTAGCACAACCCACACAGTGATTACATAATGCAGGAAAGGTGTGCATTTGTAGTTAGGGAAATAAGGATGCACGGGTAACTAATCCAGGGATGCGATTACATCTAGCACAACCCACGCAGTGATTACATAATGCAGGAAAGGTGTGCATTTGTAGTTAGGGAAATAAGGATGCACGGGTAACCAATCCAGGGATGTGATCACATCTAGCACAACCCACGCAGTGATTACAGAATGCAGGAAAGGTGTGCATTTGTAGTTAGGGAAATAAGGATGCATGGGTGACTAATCCAGGGATGCGCTCACATCTAGCACAACCCACGCAGTGATTACAGAATGCAGGAAAGGTGTGCATTTGTAGTTAGGGAAATAAGGATGCACGGGTGACTAATCCAGGGATGTGATCACATCTAGCACAACCCACGCAGTGATTACATAATGCAGGAAAGGTGTGCATTTGTAGTTAGAGAAATAAGGATGCACGGGTAACCAATCCAGGGATGCGCTCACATCTAGCACAACCCACGCAGTAATTACATAATGCAGGAAAGGTGTGCATTTGTAGTTAGGGAAATAAGGATGCACGGGTAACCAATCCAGGGATGTGATCACATCTAGCACAACCCACGCAGTGATTACGGAATGCAGGAAAGGTGTGCATTTGTAGTTAGAGAAATAAGGATGCACGGGTGACTAATCCAGGGATGCGTTCACATCTAGCTCAACCCACGCAGTAATTACATAATGCAGGAAAGGTGTGCATTTGTAGTTAGGGAAATAAGGATGCACGGGTGACTAATCCAGGGATGCACTCACATCTAGCACAACCCACGCAGTGATTAGGGAATGCAGGAAAGGTGTGCATTTGTAGTTAGGGAAATAAGGATGCACGGGTAACCAATCCAGGGATGTGATCACATCTAGCACAACCCACGCAGTGATTACATAATGCAGGAAAGGTGTGCATTTGTAGTTAGGGAAATAAGGATGCACGGGTGACTAATCCAGGGATGCGCTCACATCTAGCACAACCCACGCAGTGATTACGGAATGCAGGAAAGGTGTGCATTTGTAGTTAGGGAAATAAGGATGCACGGGTAACCAATCCAGGGATGTGATCACATCTAGCACAACCCACGCAGTAATTACATAATGCAGGAAAGGTGTGCATTTGTAGTTAGGGAAATATGGATGCACAGGTAACCAAGCCAGGGATGTGATCACATCTAGCAGAACCCACGCAGTAATTACATAATGCAGGAAAGGTGTGCATTTGTAGTTAGGGAAATAAGGATGCACGGGTAACCAATCCAGGGATGTGATCACATCTAGCACAACCCACGCAATAATTACATAATGCAGGAAAGGTGTGCATTTGTAGTTAGGGAAATAAGGATGCACGGGTAACCAATCCAGGGATGTGATCACATCTAGCACAACCCACGCAGTGATTACAGAATGCAGGAAAGGTGTGCATTTGTAGTTAGGGAAATAAGGATGCACAGGTAACCAAGCCAGGGATGCGTTCACATCTAGCACAACACACGCAGTGATTACGGAATGCAGGAAAGGTGTGCATTTGTAGTTAGGGAAATGAGGATGCACGGGTAACCAATCCAGGGATGCGCTCACATCTAGCACAACCCACGCAGTAATTACGGAATGCAGGAAAGGTGTGCATTTGTAGTTAGGCAAATAAGGATGCACGGGTAACCAATCAAGGGATGCGCTCACATCTAGCACAACCCACGCAGTGATTACGGAATGCTGGAAAGGTGTGCATTTGTAGTTAGAGAAATAAGGATGCACGGGTAACTAATCCAGGGATGCGATTACATCTAGCACAACCCACGCAGTGATTACATAATGCAGGAAAGGTGTGCATTTGTAGTTAGGGAAATAAGGATGCACGGGTGACTAATCCAGGGATGTGATCACATCTAGCACAACCCACGCAGTGATTACATAATGCAGGAAAGGTGTGCATTTGTAGTTAGGGAAATAAGGATGCATGGGTAACCAATCCAGGGATGCGATTACATCTAGCACAACCCACGCAGTGATTACGGAATGCAGGAAAGGTGTGCATTTGTAGTTAGGGAAATAAGGATGCATGGGTAACCAATCCAGGGATGCGATTACATCTAGCACAACCCACGCAGTGATTACGGAATGCAGGAAAGGTGTGCATTTGTAGTTAGGGAAATAAGGATGCACGGGTGACTAATCCAGGGATGTGATCACATCTAGCACAACCCACGCAGTGATTACATAATGCAGGAAAGGTGTGCATTTGTAGTTAGGGAAATAAGGATGCATGGGTAACCAATCCAGGGATGCGATTACATCTAGCACAACCCACGCAGTGATTACGGAATGCAGGAAAGGTGTGTATTTGTAGTTAGGGAAATAAGGATGCACGGGTGACTAATCCAGGGATGTGATCACATCTAGCACTACCCTCGCAGTGATTACATAATGCAGGAAAGGTGTGCATTTGTAGTTAGGGAAATAAGGATGCACGGGTAACTAATCCAGGGATGCGATTACATCTAGCACAACCCACGCAGTGATTCCATAATGCAGGAAAGGTGTGCATTTGTAGGTAGGGAAATAAGGATGCACGGGTAACCAATCCAGGGATGTGATCACATCTAGCACAACCCACGCAGTGATTACAGAATGCAGGAAAGTTGTGCATTTGTAGTTAGGGAAATAAGGATGCACGGGTGACTAATCCAGGGATGTGATCACATCTAGCACTACCCACGCAGTGATTACATAACGCAGGAAAGGTGTGCATTTGTAGTTAGGGAAATAAAGATGCACCAGTGACTAATCCAGGGATGTGATCACATCTAGCACAACCCACGCAGTGATTACATAATGCAGGAAAGGTGTGCATTTGTAGTTAGGGAAATAAGGATGCACGGGTAACCAGTCCAGGGACGTGATCACATCTAGCACAACCCACGCAGTAATTACATAAAGCAGGAAAGGTGTGCATTTGTAGTTAGGGAAATAAGGATGCACGGGTAACCAATCCAGGGATGTGATCACATCTAGCACAACCCACGCAGTGATTACGGAATGCAGGAAAGGTGTGCATTTGTAGTTAGAGAAATAAGGATGCACGGGTGACAAATCCAGGGATGCGTTCACATCTAGCTCAACCCACGCAGTAATTACATAATGCAGGAAAGGTGTGCATTTGTAGTTAGGGAAATAAGGATGCACGGGTGACTAATCCAGGGATGCGCTCACATCTAGCACAACCCACGCAGTGATTAGGGAATGCAGGAAAGGTGTGCATTTGTAGTTAGGGAAATAAGGATGCACGGGTAACCAATCCAGGGATGTGATCACATCTAGCACAACCCACGCAGGGATTACGGAATGCAGGAAAGGTGTGCATTTGTAGTTAGGGAAATACGGATGCACGGGTAACCAATCCAGGGATGTGATCACATCTAGCACAAACCACGCAGTAATTACATAATGCAGGAAAGGTGTGCATTGGTAGTTAGGGAAATATGGATGCACAGGTAACCAAGCCAGGGATGTGATCACATCTAGCACAACCCACGCAGTAATTACATAATGCAGGAAAGGTGTGCATTTGTAGTTAGGGAAATAAGGATGCACGGGTAACCAAGCCAGGGATGTGATCACATCTAGCACAACCCACGCAGTGATTACAGAATGCAGGAAAGGTGTGCATTTGTAGTTAGGGAAATAAGGATGCACGGGTGACTAATCCAGGGATGCGTTCACATCTAGCACAACCCACGCAGTGATTACGGAATGCAGGAAAGGTGTGCATTTGTAGTTAGGGAAATAAGGATGCACGGGTGACTAATCCAGGGATGCGCTCACATCTAGCACAACCCACGCAGTGATTACGGAATGCAGGAAAGGTGTGCATTTGTAGTTAGGGAAATAAGCATGCACGGGTAACCAATCCAGGGATGCGCTCACATCTAGCACAACCCACGCAGTGATTACAGAATGCAGGAAAGGTGTGCATTTGTAGTTAGGGAAATAAGGATGCACGGGTAACCAATCCAGGGATGCGCTCACATCTAGCACAACCCACGCAGTAATTACGGAATGCAGGAAAGGTGTGCATTTGTAGTTAGGCAAATAAGGATGCCCGGGTAACTAATCTAGGGATGCGATTACATCTAGCACAACCCACGCAGTGATTACAGAATGCAGGAAAGGTGTGCATTTGTAGTTAGGGAAATAAGGATGCACGGGTAACCAATCAAGGGATGCGCTCACATCTAGCACAACCCACGCAGTGATTAGGGAATGCAGGAAAGGTGTGCATTTGTAGTTAGAGAAATAAGGATGCACGGGTAACCAATCCAGGGATGCGCTCACATCTAGCCCAACCCACGCAGTGATTACGAAATGCAGGAAAGGTGTGCATTTGTAGTTAGAGAAAGAAGGATGCACGGGTGACTAATCCAGGGATGCGTTCACATCTAGCTCAACCCACGCAGTGATTACATAATGCAGGAAAGGTGTGCATTTGTAGTTAGGGAAATAAGGATGCACGGGTGACTAATCCAGGGATGCGCTCACATCTAGCACAACCCACGCAGTGATTACGGAATGCAGGAAAGGTGTGCATTTGTAGTTAGGGAAATAAGGATGCACGGGTAACCAATCCAGGGATGTGATCACATCTAGCACAACCCACGCAGTGATTACGGAATGCAGGAAAGGTGTGCATTTGTAGTTAGGGAAATAAGAATGCACGGGTAACCAATCCAGGGATGTGATTACATCTAGCACAACCCACGCAGTGATTACAGAATGCAGGAAAGGTGTGCATTTATAGTTAGGGAAATAAGGATGCACGGGTAACCAATCCAGGGATGTGATCACATCAAGCACAACCCACGCAGTGATTACAGAATGCAGGAAAGGTGTGCATTTGTAGTTAGGGAAATAAGGATGCACAGGTGACTAATCCAGGGATGCGCTCACATCTAGCACAACACACGCAGTGATTACGGAATACAGGAAAGGTGTGCATTTGTAGTTAGGGAAATAAGGATGCACGGGTGACTAATCCAGGGATCCGCTCACATCTAGCACAACCCACGCAGTGATTACGGAATGCAGGAAAGGTGTGCATTTGTAGTTAGGGAAATGAGGATGCACGGGTAACCAAGCCAGGGATGCGCTCACATCTAGCACAACCCACGCAGTAATTACGGAATGCAGGAAAGGTGTGCATTTGTAGTTAGGCAAATAAGGATGCACGGGTAACCAATCAAGGGATGCGCTCACATCTAGCACAACCCACGCAGTGATTAGGGAATGCTGGAAAGGTGTGCATTTGTAGTTAGAGAAATAAGGATGCACGGGTAACTAATCCAGGGATGCGATTACATCTAGCACAACCCACGCAGTGATTACATAATGCAGGAAAGGTGTGCATTTGTAGTTAGGGAAATAAGGATGCACGGGTGACTAATCCAGGGATGCGATCACATCTAGCACAACCCACGCAGTGATTACATAATGCAGGAAAGGTGTGCATTTGTAGTTAGGGAAATAAGGATGCATGGGTAACCAATCCAGGGATGCGATTACATCTAGCACAACCCACGCAGTGATTACGGAATGCAGGAAAGGTGTGCATTTGTAGTTAGGGAAATAAGGATGCACGGGTGACTAATCCAGGGATGTGATCACATCTAACACAACCCACGCAGTGATTACATAATGCAGGAAAGGTGTGCATTTGTAGTTAGGGAAATAAGGATGCATGGGTAACCAATCCAGGGATGCGATTACATCTAGCACAACCCACGCAGTGATTACGGAATGCAGGAAAGGTGTGCATTTGTAGTTAGGGAAATAAGGATGCACGGGTAACTAATCCAGGGATGCGATTACATCTAGCACAACCCACGCAGTGATTCCATAATGCAGGAAAGGTGTGCATTTGTAGGTAGGGAAATAAGGATGCACGGGTAACCAATCCAGGGATGTGATCACATCTAGCACAACCCACGCAGTGATTACAGAATGCAGGAAAGGTGTGCATTTGTAGTTAGGGAAATAAGGATGCACGGGTGACTAATCCAGGGATGCGCTCACATCTAGCACAACCCACGCAGTGATTACAGAATGCAGGAAAGGTGTGCATTTGTATTTATGGAAATAAGGATGCACGGGTGACTAATCCAGGGATGTGATCACATCTAGCACTACCCACGCAGTGATTACATATCGCAGGAAAGGTGTGCATTTGTAGTTAGTGAAATAAAGATGCACCAATGACTAATCCAGGGATGTGATCACATCTAGCACAACCCACGCAGTGATTACATGCAGGAAAGGTGTGCATTTGTAGTTAGGGAAATAAGGATGCACGGGTGACTAAT
Organism: Taudactylus pleione; assembly: GCA_031769625.1. Classification (NCBI taxonomy): domain Eukaryota; kingdom Metazoa; phylum Chordata; class Amphibia; order Anura; family Myobatrachidae; genus Taudactylus; species Taudactylus pleione. The sequence continues at coordinate 521,017 of JAUIMM010000490.1, forward strand.
CCAGGGATGCGCTCACATCTAGCACAACCCACGCAGTGATTACAGAATGCAGGAAAGGTGTGCATTTGTAGTTAGGGAAATAAGGATGCACGGATGACTAATCCAGGGATGTGATCACATCTAGCACTACCCACGCAGTGATTACATAACGCAGGAAAGGTGTGCATTTGTAGTTAGGGAGGTAAAGATGCACCAATGACTAATCCAGGGATGTGATCACATCTAGCACAACCCACGCAGTGATTACATAATGCAGGAAAGGTGTGCATTTGTAGTTAGGGAAATAAGGATGCACGGGTAATCAATCCGGGGATGCGCTCACATCTAGCACAACCCACGCAGTAATTACATAAAGCAGGAAAGGTGTGCATTTGTAGTTAGGGAAATAAGGATGCACGGGTAACCAATCCAGGGATGTGATCACATCTAGCACAACCCACGCAGTGATTACGGAATGCAGGAAAGGTGTGCATTTGTAGTTAGAGAAATAAGGATGCACGGGTGACTAATCCAGGGATGCGTTCACATCTAGCTCAACCCACGCAGTAATTACATAATGCAGGAAAGGTGTGCATTTGTAGTTAGGGAAATAAGGATGCACGGGTGACTAATCCAGGGATGCGCTCACATCTAGCACAACCCACGCAGTGATTAGGGAATGCAGGAAAGGTGTGCATTTGTAGTTAGGGAAATAAGGATGCACGGGTAACCAATCCAGGGATGTGATCACATCTAGCACAACCCACGCAGTGATTACATAATGCAGGAAAAGTGTGCATTTGTAGTTAGGGAAATAAGGATGCACGGGTGACTAATCCAGGGATGCGCTCACATCTAGCACAACCCACGCAGGGATTACGGAATGCAGGAAAGGTGTGCATTTGTAGTTAGGGAAATACGGATGCACGGGTAACCAATCCAGGGATGTGATCACATCTAGCACAACCCACGCAGTAATTACATAATGCAGGAAAGGTGTGCATTGGTAGTTAGGGAAATATGGATGCACAGGTAACCAAGCCAGGGATGTGATCACATCTAGCACAACCCACGCAGTAATTACATAATGCAGGAAAGGTGTGCATTTGTAGTTAGGGAAATAAGGATGCACGGGTAACCAAGCCAGGGATGTGATCACATCTAGCACAACCCAAGCAGTGATTACAGAATGCAGGAAAGGTGTGCATTTGTAGTTAGGGAAATAAGGATGCACGGGTGACTAATCCAGGGATGCGCTCACATCTAGCACAACCCACACAGTGATTACGGAATGCAGGAAAGGTGTGCATTTGTAGTTAGGGAAATAAGGATGCACGGGTGACTAATCCAGGGATGCGCTCACATCTAGCACAACCCACGCAGTGATTACGGAATGCAGGAAAGGTGTGCATTTGTAGTTAGGGAAATAAGGATGCACGGGTAACCAATCCAGGGATGCGCTCACATCTAGCACAACCCACGCAGTAATTACGGAATGCAGGAAAGGTGTGCATTTGTAGTTAGGCAAATAAGGATGCACGGGTAACCAATCAAGGGATGCGCTCACATCTAGCACAACCCACGCAGTGATTAGGGAATGCTGGAAAGGTGTGCATTTGTAGTTAGAGAAATAAGGATGCACGGGTAACTAATCCAGGGATGCGATTACATCTAGCACAACCCACGCAGTGATTACAGAATACAGGAAAGGTGTGCATTTGTAGTTAGGGAAATAAGGATGCACGGGTAACCAATCAAGGGATGCGCTCACATCTAGCACAACCCACACAGTGATTAGGGAATGCAGGAAAGGTGTGCATTTGTAGTTAGGGAAATAAGGATGCACGGGTGACTAATCCAGGGATGCGCTCACATCTAGCACAACCCACGCAGTGATTAGGGAATGCAGGAAAGGTGTGCATTTGTAGTTAGGGAAATAAGGATGCACGGGTAACCAATCCAGGGATGTGATCACATCTAGCACAACCCACGCAGTGATTACATAATGCAGGAAAAGTGTGCATTTGTAGTTAGGGAAATAAGGATGCACGGGTGACTAATCCAGGGATGCGCTCACATCTAGCACAACCCACGCAGGGATTACGGAATGCAGGAAAGGTGTGCATTTGTAGTTAGGGAAATACGGATGCACGGGTAACCAATCCAGGGATGTGATCACATCTAGCACAACCCACGCAGTAATTACATAATGCAGGAAAGGTGTGCATTGGTAGTTAGGGAAATATGGATGCACAGGTAACCAAGCCAGGGATGTGGTCACATCTAGCACAACCCACACAGTAATTACATAATGCAGGAAAGGTGTGCATTTGTAGTTAGGGAAATAAGGATGCACGGGTAACCAAGCCAGGGATGTGATCACATCTAGCACAACCCAAGCAGTGATTACAGAATGCAGGAAAGGTGTGCATTTGTAGTTAGGGAAATAAGGATGCACGGGTGACTAATCGAGGGATGCGCTCACATCTAGCACAACCCACGCAGTGATTACGGAATGCAGGAAAGGTGTGCATTTGTAGTTAGGGAAATAAGGATGCACGGGTGACTAATCCAGGGATGCGCTCACATCTAGCACAACCCACGCAGTGATTACGGAATGCAGGAAAGGTGTGCATTTGTAGTTAGGGAAATAAGCATGCACGGGTAACCAATACAGGGATGCGCTCACATCTAGCACAACCCACGCAGTGATTACAGAATGCAGGAAAGGTGTGCATTTGTAGTTAGGGAAATAAGGATGCACGGGTAACCAATCCAGGGATGCGCTCACATCTAGCACAACCCACGCAGTAATTACGGAATGCAGGAAAGGTGTGCATTTGTAGTTAGGCAAATAAGGATGCACGGGTAACCAATCAAGGGATGCGCTCACATCTAGCACAACCCACGCAGTGATTAGGGAATGCTGGAAAGGTGTGCATTTGTAGTTAGAGAAATAAGGATGCACGGGTAACTAATCCAGGGATGCGATTACATCTAGCACAACCCACGCAGTGATTACAGAATACAGGAAAGGTGTGCATTTGTAGTTAGGGAAATAAGGATGCACGGGTAACCAATCAAGGGATGCGCTCACATCTAGCACAACCCACGCAGTGATTAGGGAATGCAGGAAAGGTGTGCATTTGTAGTTAGAGAAATAAGGATGCACGGGTAACCAATCCAGGGATGCGCTCACATCTAGCCCAACCCACGCAGTAATTACAGAATGCAGGAAAGGTGTGCATTTGTAGTTAGGGAAATAAGGACGCACGGGTAACCAATCCAGGGATGTGACTACATCTAGCACAACCCACGCAATAATTAGGGAATGCAGGAAAGGTGTGCATTTGTAGTTAGGGAAATAAGGATGCACGGGTAACCAATCCAGGGATGTGATCACATCTAGCACAACCCACGCAATAATTAGGGAATGCAGGAAAGGTGTGCATTTGTAGTTAGGGAAATAAGGATGCACGGGTGACTAATCCAGGGATGCGTTCACATCTAGCACAACCCACGCAGTGATTACAGAATGCAGGAAAGGTGTGCATTTGTAGTTAGGGAAATAAGGATGCACGGGTGACTAATCCAGGGATGTGATCACATCTTGCACAACCCACGCAGTGATTACATAATGCAGGAAAGGTGTGCATTTGTAGTTAGGGAAATAAGGATGCACGGGTAACCAATCCAGGGATGCGATTACATCTAGCACAACCCACGCAGTGATTACGGAATGCAGGAAAGGTGTGCATTTGTAGTTAGGGAAATAAGGATGCACGGGTGACTAATCCAGGGATGTGATCACATCTAGCACAACCCACGCAGTGATTACATAATGCAGGAAAGGTGTGCATTTGTAATTAGGGAAATAAGGATGCATGGGTAACCAATCCAGGGATGCGATTACATCTAGCACAACCCACGCAGTGATTACGGAATGCAGGAAAGGTGTGCATTTGTAGTTAGGGAAATAAGGATGCATGGGTAACCAATCCAAGGATGCGATTACATCTAGCACAACCCACGCAGTAATTACAGAATGCAGGAAAGGTGTGCATTTGTAGTTAGGGAAAGAAGGATGCACGGGTGACTAATCCAGGGATGCGCACACATCTAGCACAACCCACGCAGTGATTACGGAATGCAGGAAAGGTGTGCATTTGTAGTTAGGGAAATAAGGATGCACGGGTAACCAATCCAGGGATGTGATCACATCTAGCACAACCCACGCAGTAATTACATAATGCAGGAAAGGTGTGCATTTGTAGTTAGGGAAATATGGATGCACAGGTAACCAAGCCAGGGATGTGATCACATCTAGCACAACCCACGCAGTAATTACATAATGCAGGAAAGGTGTGCATTTGTAGTTAGGGAAATAAGGATGTACGAGTAACCAATCCAGGGATGTGATCACATCTAGCACAACCCACGCAGTTATTACATAATGCAGGAAAGGTGTGCATTTGTAGTTAGGGAAATAAGGATGCACAGGTAACCAAGCCAGGGATGTGATCACATCTAGCACAACCCACGCAGTGATTACAGAATGCAGGAAAGGTGTGCATTTGTAGTTAGGGAAATAAGGATGCATGGGTGACTAATCCAGGGATGCGCTCACATCTAGCACAACCCACGCAGTGATTACGGAATGCAGGAAAGGTGTGCATTTGTAGTTAGGGAAATAAGGATGCACGGGTGACTAATCCAGGGATGCGCTCACATCTAGCACAACCCACGCAGTGATTACGGAATGCAGGAAAGGTGTGCATTTGTAGTTAGGGAAATAAGCATGCACGGGTAACCAATCCAGGGATGCGCTCACATCTAGCACAACCCACGCAGTGATTACAGAATGCAGGAAAGGTGTGCATTTGTAGTTAGGGAAATAAGGATGCACGGGTAACCAATCCAGGGATGCGCTCACATCTAGCACAACCCACGCAGTAATTACGGAATGCAGGAAAGGTGTGCATTTGTAGTTAGGCAAATAAGGATGCACGGGTAACCAATCAAGGGATGCGCTCACATGTAGCACAACCCACGCAGTGATTAGGGAATGCTGGAAAGGTGTGCATTTGTAGTTAGAGAAATAAGGATGCACGGGTAACTAATCCAGGGATGCGATTACATCTAGCACAACCCACGCAATGATTACATAATGCAGGAAAGGTGTGCATTTGTAGTTAGGGAAATAAGGATGCACGGGTGACTAATCCAGGGATGCGATCACATCTAGCATAACCCACGCAGTGATTACATAATGCAGGAAAGGTGTGCATTTGTAGTTAGGGAAAAAAGGATGCACGGGTAACCAATCCAGGGATGCGATTACATCTAGCATAACCCACGCAGTGATTACGGAATGCAGGAAAGGTGTGCATTTGTAGTTAGGGAAATAAGGATGCACGGGTGACTAATCCAGGGATGTGATCACATCTAGCACAACCCACGCAGTGATTACATAATGCAGGAAAGGTGTGCATTTGTAGTTAGGGAAATAAGGATGCATGGGTAACCAATCCAGGGATGCGATTACATCTAGCACAACCCACGCAGTGATTACGGAATGCAGGAAAGGTGTGCATTTGTAGTTAGGGAAATAAGGATGCATGGGTAACCAATCCAGGGATGCGATTACATCTAGCACAACCCACGCAGTATTTACAGAATGCAGGAAAGGTGTGCATTTGTAGTTAGGGAAATAAGGATGCACGGGTGTCTAATCCAGGGATGCGCTCACATCTAGCACAACCCACGCAGTGATTACAGAATGCAGGAAAGGTGTGCATTTGTAGTTAGGGAAATAAGGTTGCACGGGTGACTAATCCAGGGATGTGATCACATCTAGCACTACCCACGCAGTGATTACATAATGCAGGAAAGGTGTGCATTTGTAGTTAGGGAAATAAGGATGCACGGGTAACTAATCCAGGGAAGCGATTACATCTAGCACAACCCACGCAGTGATTACATAATGCAGGAAAGGTGTGCATTTGTAGGTAGGGAAATAAGGATGCACGGGTAACCAATCCAGGGATGTGATCACATCTAGCACAACCCACGCAGTGATTACAGAATGCAGGAAAGGTGTGCATTTGTAGTTAGGGAAATAAGGATGCACGGGTGACTAATCCAGGGATGCGATTACATCTAGCACAACCCACGCAGTGATTACAGAATGCAGGAAAGGTGTGCATTTGTAGTTACGGAAATAAGGATGCACGCGTGACTCATCCAGGGATGTGATCACATCTAGCACTACCCACGCAGTGATTACATAATGCAGGAAAGGTGTGCATTTGTAGTTAGGGAAATAAAGATGCACCAGTGACTAATCCAGGGATGTGATCACATCTAGCACAACCCACGCAGTGATTACATAATGCAGGAAAGGTGTGCATTTGTAGTTAGGGAAATAAGGATGCACGGGTAACCAATCCAGGGATGCGCTCACATCTAGCACAACCCACGCAGTAATTACATAATGCAGGAAAGGTGTGCATTTGTAGTTAGGGAAATAAGGATGCACGGGTAACCAATCCAGGGATGTGATCACATCTAGCACAACCCACGCAGTGATTATGGAATGCAGGAAAGGTGTGCATTTGTAGTTAGAGAAATAAGGATGCACGGGTGACTAATCCAGGGATGCGTTCACATCTAGCTCAACCCACACAGTAATTACATAATGCAGGAAAGGTGTGCATTTGTAGTTAGGGAAATATGGATGCACAGGTAACCAAGCCAGGGATGCGCTCACATCTAGCACAACCCACGCAGTGATTACAGAATGCAGGAAAGGTGTGCATTTGTAGTTAGGGAAATAAGGATGCACGGGTGACTAATCCAGGGATGCGCTCACATCTAGCACAACCCACGCAGTGATTACGGAATGCAGGAAAGGTGTGCATTTGTAGTTAGGGAAATAAGGATGCACGGGTAACCAATCCAGGGATGTGATCACATCTAGCACAACCCACGCAGTAATTACATAATGCAGGAAAGGTGTGCATTTGTAGTTAGGGAAATATGGATGCACAGGTAACCAAGCCAGGGATGTGATCACATCTAGCACAACCCATGCAGTAATTGCATAATGCAGGAAAGGTGTGCATTTGTAGTTAGGGAAATAAGGATGCACGGGTAACCAAGCCAGGGATGTGATCACATCTAGCACAACCCACGCAGTGATTACAGAATGCAGGAAAGGTGTGCATTTGTAGTTAGGGAAATAAGGATGCACGGGTGACTAATCCAGGGATGCGCTCACATCTAGCACAACCCACGCAGTGATTACGGAATGCAGGAAAGGTGTGCATTTGTAGTTAGGGAAATAAGGATGCACGGGTAACTAATCCAGGGAAGCGATTACATCTAGCACAACCCACGCAGTGATTACATAATGCAGGAAAGGTGTGCATTTGTAGGTAGGGAAATAAGGATGCACGGGTAACCAATCCCGGGATGTGATCACATCTAGCACAACCCACGCAGTGATTACAGAATGCAGGAAAGGTGTGCATTTGTAGTTAGGGAAATAAGGATGCACGGGTGACTAATCCAGGGATGCGATTACATCTAGCACAACCCACGCAGTGATTACAGAATGCAGGAAAGGTGTGCATTTGTAGTTAGGGAAATAAGGATGCACGCGTGACTAATCCAGGGATGTGATCACATCTAGCACTACCCACGCAGTGATTACATAACGCAGGAAAGGTGTGCATTTGTAGTTAGGGAAATAAAGATGCATCAGTGACTAATCCAGGGATGTGATCACATCTAGCACAACCCACGCAGTGATTACATAATGCAGGAAAGGTGTGCATTTGCAGTTAGGGAAATAAGGATGCACGGGTAACCAATCCAGGGATGCGCTCACATCTAGCACAACCCACGCAGTAATTACATAATGCAGGAAAGGTGTGCATTTGTAGTTAGGGAAATAAGGATGCACGGGTAACCAATCCAGGGATGTGATCACATCTAGCACAACCCACGCAGTGATTACGGAATGCAGGAAAGGTGTGCATTTGTAGTTAGAGAAATAAGGATGCACGGGTGACTAATCCAGGGATGCGTTCACATCTAGCTCAACCCACACAGTAATTACATAATGCAGGAAAGGTGTGCATTTGTAGTTAGGGAAATAAGGATGCACGGGTGACTAATCCAGGGATGCGCTCACATCTAGCACAACCCACGCAGTGATTAGGGAATGCAGGAAAGGTGTGCATTTGTAGTTAGGGAAATAAGGATGCACGGGTAACCAATCTAGGGATGTGATCACATCTAGCACAACCCACGCAGTGATTACATAATGCAGGAAAGGTGTGCATTTGTATTTAGGGAAATAAGGATGCACGGGTGACTAATCCAGGGATGCGCTCACATCTAGCACAACCCACGCAGTGATTACGGAATGCAGGAAAGGTGTGCATTTGTAGTTAGGGAAATAAGGATGCACGGGTAACCAATCCAGGCATGTGATCACATCTAGCACAACCCACGCAGTAATTACATAATGCAGGAAAGGTATGCATTTGTAGTTAGGGAAATATGGATGCACAGGTAACCAAGCCAGGGATGTGATCACATCTAGCACAACCCACGCAGTAATTGCATAATGCAGGAAAGGTGTGCATTTGTAGTTAGGGAAATAAGGATGCACGGGTAACCAAGCCAGGGATGTGATCACATCTAGCACAACCCACGCAGTGATCACAGAATGCAGGAAAGGTGTGCATTTGTAGTTAGGGAAATAAGGATGCACAGGTAACCAAGCCAGGGATGTGATCACATCTAGCACAACCCATGCAGTAATTGCATAATGCAGGAAAGGTGTGCATTTGTAGTTAGGGAAATAAGGATGCACGGGTGACTAATCCAGGGATGCGCTCACATCTAGCACAACCCACGCAGTGATTACGGAATGCAGGAAAGGTGTGCATTTGTAGTTAGGGAAATAAGCATGCACGGGTAACCAATCCAGGGATGCGCTCACATCTAGCACAACCCACGCAGTGATTACAGAATGCAGGAAAGGTGTGCATTTGTAGTTAGGGAAATAAGGATGCACGGGTAACCAATCCAGGGATGCGCTCACATCTAGCACAACCCATGCAGTAATTACGGAATGCAGGAAAGGTGTGCATTTGTAGTTAGGCAAATAAGGATGCACGGGTAACCAATCAAGGGATGCGCTCCCATCTAGCACAACCCACGCAGTGATTAGGGAATGCTGGAAAGGTGTGCATTTGTAGTTAGAGAAATAAGGATGCACGGGTAACTAATCCAGGGATGCGATTACATCTAGCACAACCCACGCAGTGATTACATAATGCAGGAAAGGTGTGCATTTGTAGTTAGGGAAATAAGGATGCACGGGTAACCAATCAAGGGATGCGCTCACATCTAGCACAACCCACGCAGTGATTACAGAATGCAGGAAAGGTGTGCATTTGTAGTTAGAGAAATAAGGATGCACGGGTAACCAATCCAGGGATGCGCTCACATCTAGCCCAACCCACGCAGTAATTACAGAATGCAGGAAAGGTGTGCATTTGTAGTTAGGGAAATAAGGACGCACGGGTAACCAATCCAGGGATGTGATTACATCTAGCACAACCCACGCAATAATTAGGGAATGCAGGAAAGGTGTGCATTTGTAGTTAGGGAAATAAGGATGCACGGGTAACCAATCCAGGGATGTGATCACATCTAGCACAACCCACGCAGTAATTACAGAATGCAGGAAAGGTGTGCATTTGTAGTTAGGGAAATAAGGATGCACGGGTAACCAATCCAGGGAAGTGATCACATCTAGCACAACCCACGCAGTGATTACATAATGCAGGAAAGGTGTACATTTGTAGTTAGGGAAATAAGGATGCACGGTTAACCAATCCAGGGATGCGCTCACATCTAGCACAACCCACGCAGTGATTACAGAATGCAGGAAAGGTGTGCATTTGTAGTTAGGGAAATAAGGATGTACGGGTGACTAATCCAGGGATGCGTTCACATCTAGCACAACCCACGCAGTGATTACATAATGCAGGAAAGGTGTGCATTTGTAGTTAGGGAAAAAAGGATGCACGGGTAACCAGTCCAGGGATGTGATCACATCTAGCACAACCCACGCAGTGATTACATAATGCAGGAAAGGTGTGCATTTGTAGTTAGGGAAATAAGGATGCACGGGTTACTAATCCAGGGATGTGATCACATCTAGCACAACCCATGCAGTGATTACATAATGCAGTAAAGGTGTGCATTTGTAGTTAGGGAAATAAGGATGCACGGGTAACCAATCCAGGGATGCGATTACATCTAGTACAACCCACGCAGTGATTACGGAATGCAGGAAAGGTGTGCATTTGTAGTTAGGGAAATAAGGATGCACGGGTGACTAAACCAGGGATGTGATCACATCTAGCACAACCAACGCAGTGATTACATAATGCAGGAAAGGTGTGCATTTGTAGTTAGGGAAATAAGGATGCATGGGTAACCAATCCAGGGATGCGATTACATCTAGCACAACCCACGCAGTGATTACAGAATGCAGGAAAGGTGTGCATTTGTAGTTAGGGAAATAAGGATGCACGGGTAACCAATCCAGGGATGTGATCACATCTAGCACATCCCACGCAGTAATTACATAATGCAGGAAAGGTGTGCATTTGTAGTTAGGGAAATAAGGATGCACGGGTGACTAATCCAGGGATGTGATCACATCTAGCACAACCCACGCAGTGATTACATAATGCAGGAAAGGTGTGCATTTGTAGTTAGGGAAATAAGGATGCACGGGTGACTAATCCAGGGATGTGATCACATCTAGCACAACCCACGCAGTGATTACAGAATACAGGAAAGGTGTGCATTTGTAGTTAGGGAAATAAGGATGCACGGGTAACCAATCCAGGGAAGTGATCACATCTAGCACAACCCACGCAGTAATTACATAATGCAGGAAAGGTGTGCATTTGTAGTTAGGGAAATATGGATGCACAGGTAACCAAGCCAGGGATGTGATCACATCTAGCACAACCCACGCAGTAATTACATAATGCAGGAAAGGTGTGCATTTGTAGTTAGGGAAATAAGGATGCACGGGTAACCAATCCAGGGATGTGATCACATCTAGCACAACCCACGCAGTAATTACATAATGCAGGAAAGGTGTGCATTTGTAGTTAGGGAAATAAGGATGCACAGGTAACCAAGCCAGGGATGTGATCACATCTAGCACAACCCACGCAGTGATTACAGAAAGCAGGAAAGGTGTGCATTTGTAGTTAGGGAAATAAGGATGCACGGGTGACTAATCCAGGGATGCGCTCACATCTTGCACAACCCATGCAGTAATTGCATAATGCAGGAAAGGTGTGCATTTGTAGTTAGGGAAATAAGGATGCACGGGTGACTAATCCAGGGATGCGCTCACATCTAGCACAACCCACGCAGTGATTACGGAATGCAGGAAAGGTGTGCATTTGTAGTTAGGGAAATAAGCATGCACGGGTAACCAATCCAGGGATGCGCTCACATCTAGCACAACCCACGCAGTGATTACAGAATGCAGGAAAGGTGTGCATTTGTAGTTAGGGAAATAAGGATGCACGGGTAACCAATCCAGGGATGCGCTCACATCTAGCACAACCCATGCAGTAATTACGGAATGCAGGAAAGGTGTGCATTTGTAGTTAGGCAAATAAGGATGCACGGGTAACCAATCAAGGGATGCGCTCCCATCTAGCACAACCCACGCAGTGATTAGGGAATGCTGGAAAGGTGTGCATTTGTAGTTAGAGAAATAAGGATGCACGGGTAACTAATCCAGGGATGCGATTACATCTAGCACAACCCACGCAGTGATTACATAATGCAGGAAAGGTGTGCATTTGTAGTTAGGGAAATAAGGATGCACGGGTAACCAATCAAGGGATGCGCTCACATCTAGCACAACCCACGCAGTGATTACAGAATGCAGGAAAGGTGTGCATTTGTAGTTAGAGAAATAAGGATGCACGGGTAACCAATCCAGGGATGCGCTCACATCTAGCCCAACCCACGCAGTAATTACAGAATGCAGGAAAGGTGTGCATTTGTAGTTAGGGAAATAAGGACGCACGGGTAACCAATCCAGGGATGTGATTACATCTAGCACAACCCACGCAATAATTAGGGAATGCAGGAAAGGTGTGCATTTGTAGTTAGGGAAATAAGGATGCACGGGTAACCAATCCAGGGATGTGATCACATCTAGCACAACCCACGCAGTAATTACAGAATGCAGGAAAGGTGTGCATTTGTAGTTAGGGAAATAAGGATGCACGGGTAACCAATCCAGGGAAGTGATCACATCTAGCACAACCCACGCAGTGATTACATAATGCAGGAAAGGTGTACATTTGTAGTTAGGGAAATAAGGATGCACGGTTAACCAATCCAGGGATGCGCTCACATCTAGCACAACCCACGCAGTGATTACAGAATGCAGGAAAGGTGTGCATTTGTAGTTAGGGAAATAAGGATGTACGGGTGACTAATCCAGGGATGCGTTCACATCTAGCACAACCCACGCAGTGATTACATAATGCAGGAAAGGTGTGCATTTGTAGTTAGGGAAAAAAGGATGCACGGGTAACCAGTCCAGGGATGTGATCACATCTAGCACAACCCACGCAGTGATTACATAATGCAGGAAAGGTGTGCATTTGTAGTTAGGGAAATAAGGATGCACGGGTTACTAATCCAGGGATGTGATCACATCTAGCACAACCCATGCAGTGATTACATAATGCAGTAAAGGTGTGCATTTGTAGTTAGGGAAATAAGGATGCACGGGTAACCAATCCAGGGATGCGATTACATCTAGTACAACCCACGCAGTGATTACGGAATGCAGGAAAGGTGTGCATTTGTAGTTAGGGAAATAAGGATGCACGGGTGACTAAACCAGGGATGTGATCACATCTAGCACAACCAACGCAGTGATTACATAATGCAGGAAAGGTGTGCATTTGTAGTTAGGGAAATAAGGATGCATGGGTAACCAATCCAGGGATGCGATTACATCTAGCACAACCCACGCAGTGATTACAGAATGCAGGAAAGGTGTGCATTTGTAGTTAGGGAAATAAGGATGCACGGGTAACCAATCCAGGGATGTGATCACATCTAGCACATCCCACGCAGTAATTACATAATGCAGGAAAGGTGTGCATTTGTAGTTAGGGAAATAAGGATGCACGGGTGACTAATCCAGGGATGTGATCACATCTAGCACAACCCACGCAGTGATTACATAATGCAGGAAAGGTGTGCATTTGTAGTTAGGGAAATAAGGATGCACGGGTGACTAATCCAGGGATGTGATCACATCTAGCACAACCCACGCAGTGATTACAGAATACAGGAAAGGTGTGCATTTGTAGTTAGGGAAATAAGGATGCACGGGTAACCAATCCAGGGAAGTGATCACATCTAGCACAACCCACGCAGTAATTACATAATGCAGGAAAGGTGTGCATTTGTAGTTAGGGAAATATGGATGCACAGGTAACCAAGCCAGGGATGTGATCACATCTACCACAACCCACGCAGTAATTACATAATGCAGGAAAGGTGTGCATTTGTAGTTAGGGAAATAAGGATGCACGGGTAACCAATCCAGGGATGTGATCACATCTAGCACAACCCACGCAGTAATTACATAATGCAGGAAAGGTGTGCATTTGTAGTTAGGGAAATAAGGATGCACAGGTAACCAAGCCAGGGATGTGATCACATCTAGCACAACCCACGCAGTGATTACAGAAAGCAGGAAAGGTGTGCATTTGTAGTTAGGGAAATAAGGATGCACGGGTGACTAATCCAGGGATGCGCTCACATCTTGCACAACCCACGCAGTGATTACGGAATGCAGGAAAGGTGTGCATTTGTAGTTAGGGAAATAAGCATGCACGGGTAACCAATCCAGGGATGCACTCACATCTAGCACAACCAACGCAGTGATTACAGAATGCAGGAAAGGTGTGGATTTGTAGTTAGGGAAATAAGGATGCACGGGTAACCAATCCAGGGATGCGCTCACATCTAGCACAACCCACGCAGTGATTACAGAATGCAGGAAAGGTGTGCATTTGTAGTTAGGGAAATAAGGATGCACGGGTAACCAATCCAGGGATGCGCTCACATCTAGCACAACCCACGCAGTAATTACGGAATGCAGGAAAGGTGTGCATTTGTAGTTAGGCAAATAAGGATGCACGGGTAACCAATCAAGGGATGCGCTCACATCTAGCACAACCCACGCAGTGATTAGGGAATGCTGGAAAGGTGTGCATTTGTAGTTAGAGAAATAAGGATGCACGGGTAACTAATCCAGGGATGCGATTACATCTAGCACAACCCACACAGTGATTACAAAGTGCAGGAAAGGTGTGCATTTGTAGTTAGGGAAATAAGGATGCACGGGTGACTAATCAAGGGATGCGCTCACATCTAGCACAACCCACGCAGTGATTACAGAATGCAGGAAAGGTGTGCATTTGTAGTTAGAGAAATAAGGATGCACGGGTGACTAATCCAGGGATGTGATCACATCTAGCACAACCCACGCAGTGATTACAGAATACAGGAAAGGTGTGCATTTGTAGTTAGGGAAATAAGGATGCACGGGTAACCAATCCAGGGATGTGATCACATCTAGCACAACCCACGCAGTAATTACATAATGCAGGAAAGGTGTGCATTTGTAGTTAGGGAAATATGGATGCACAGGTAACCAAGCCAGGGATGTGATCACATCTAGCACAACCCATGCAGTAATTACATAATGCAGGAAAGGTGTGCATTTGTAGTTAGGGAAATAAGGATGCACGGGTAACCAATCCAGGGATGTGATCACATCTAGCACAACCCACGCAGTAGTTACATAATGCAGGAAAGGTGTGCATTTGTAGTTAGGGAAATAAGGATGCACAGGTAACCAAGCCAGGGATGTGATCACATCTAGCACAACCCACGCAGTGATTACAGAATGCAGGAAAGGTGTGCATTTGTAGTTAGGGAAATAAGGATGCACGGGTGACTAATCCAGGGATGCGCTCACATCTTGCACAACCCACGCAGTGATTACGGAATGCAGGAAAGGTGTGCATTTGTAGTTAGGGAAATAAGCATGCACGGGTAACCAATCCAGGGATGCACTCACATCTAGCACAACCCACGCAGTGATTACAGAATGCAGGAAAGGTGTGCATTTGTAGTTAGGGAAATAAGCATGCACGGGTAACCAATCCAGGGATGCGCTCACATCTAGCACAACCCACGCAGTGATTACAGAATGTAGGAAAGGTGTGCATTTGTAGTTAGGGAAATAAGGATGCTCGGGTAACCAATCCAGGGATGCGCTCACATCTAGCACAACCCACGCAGTAATTAAGGAATGCAGGAAAGGTGTGCATTTGTAGTTAGGCAAATAAGGATGCACGGGTAACCAATCAAGGGATGCGCTCACATCTAGCACAACCCACGCAGTGATTAGGGAATGCTGGAAAGGTGTGCATTTGTAGTTAGAGAAATAAGGATGCACGGGTAACTAATCCAGGGATGCGATTACATCTAGCACAACCCACACAGTGATTACATAGTGCAGGAAAGGTGTGCATTTGTAGTTAGGGAAATAAGGATGCACAGGTGACTAATCAAGGGATGCGCTCACATCTAGCACAACCCACGCAGTGATTACAGAATGCAGGAAAGGTGTGCATTTGTAGTTAGAGAAATAAGGATGCACGGGTGACTAATCCAGGGATGTGATCACATCTAGCACAACCCACGCAGTAATTACAGAATGCAGGAAAGGTGTGCATTTGTAGTTAGGGAAATAAGGATGCACGGGTAACCAATCCAGGGATGTGATCACATCTAGCTCAACCCACGCAGTGATTAGGGAATGCAGGAAAGGTGTGCATTTGTAGTTAGGGAAATAAGGATGCACGGGTAACCAATCCAGGGATGTGATTACATCTAGCACAACCCACGCAATAATTAGGGAATGCAGGAAAGGTGTGCATTTGTAGTTAGGGAAATAAGGATGCACGGGTAACCAATCCAGGGATGTGATCACATCTATCACAACCCACGCAGTAATTACAGAATGCAGGAAAGGTGTGCATTTGTAGTTAGGGAAATAAGGATGCACGGGAAACCATTCCAGGGATGTGATCACATCTAGCACAACCCACGCAGTGATTACATAATGCAGGAAAGGTGTACATTTGTAGTTAGGGAAATAAGGATGCACGGGTAATCAATCCAGGGATGCGCTCACATCTAGCACAACCCACGCAGTGATTACAGAATGCAGGAAAGGTGTGCATTTGTAGTTAGGGAAATAAGGATGCACGGGTGACTAATCCAGGGATGCGTTCACATCTAGCACAACCCACGCAGTGATTACAGAATGCAGGAAAGGTGTGCATTTGTAGTTAGGGAAATAAGGATGCACGGGTAACCAATCCAGGGATGTGATCACATCTAGCACAACCCACGCAGTGATTACATAATGCAGGAAAGGTGTGCATTTGTAGTTAGGGAAATAAGGATGCACAGGTAACCAGTCCAGGGATGTGATCACATCTAGAACAACCCACGCAGTGATTACGGAATGCAGGAAAGGTGTGCATTTGTAGTTAGGGAAATAAGGATGCACGGGTGACTAATCCAGGGATGTGATCACATCTAGCACAACCCACGCAATGATTACGGAATGCAGGAAAGGTGTGCATTTGTAGATAGGGAAATAAGGATGCACGGGTAACTAATCCAGGGATGCGATTACATCTAGCACAACCCACGCAGTGATTACAGAATGCAGGAAAGGTGTGCATTTGTAGTTAGGGAAATAAGGATGCATGGGTAACCAATCCAGGGATGCGCTCACATCTAGCACAACCCACGCAGTGATTACGGAATGCAGGAAAGGTGTGCATTTGTAGTTAGGGAAATAAGGATGCACGGGTAACCAATCCAGGGATGTGATCACATCTAGCACTACCCACGCAGTGATTACATAATGCAGGAAAGGTGTGCATTTGTAGATAGGGAAATAAGGATGCACGGGTAACCAGTCCAGGGATGTGATCACATCTAGCACAACCCACGCAGTGATTATGGAATGCAGGAAAGGTGTGCATTTGTAGTTAGGGAAATAAGGATGCACGGGTGACTAATCCAGGGATGTGATCACATCTAGCACTACCCACGCAGTGATTACATAATGCAGGAAAGGTGTGCATTTGTAGATAGGGAAATAAGGATGCACAGGTAACTAATCCAGGGATGCGATTACATCTAGCACAACCCACGCAGTGATTACAGAATGCAGGAAAGGTGTGCATTTGTAGTTAGGGAAATAAAGATGCACCAGTGACTAATCCAGGGATGTGATCACATCTAGCACAACCCACACAGTGATTACGGAATGCAGGAAAGGTGTGCATTTGTAGATAGGGAAATAAGGATGCACGGTGTAACTAATCCAGGGATGTGATTACATCTAGCACAACCCACGCAGTGATTACAGAATGCAGGAAAGGTGTGCATTTGTAGTTAGGGAAATAAGGATGCACGGGTAACCAATCCAGGGATGCGCTCACATCTAGCACAACCCACGCAGTGATTACGGAATGCAGGAAAGGTGTGCATTTGTAGTTAGGGAAATAAGGATGCTAGGGTAACCAATCCAGGGATGTGATCACATCTAGCACTACCCACGCAGTGATTACATAATGCAGGAAAGGTGTGCATTTGTAGTTAGGGAAATAAAGATGCACCAGTGACTAATCCAGGGATGTGATCACATCTAGCACAACCCACGCAGTGATTACGGAATGCAGGAAAGGTGTGCATTTGTAGATAGGGAAATAAGGATGCACGGGTAACTAATCCAGGGATGCGATTACATCTAGCACAACCCACGCAGTGATTACAGAATGCAGGAAAGGTGTGCATTTGTAGTTAGGGAAATAAGGATGCACGGGTAACCAATCCAGGGATGCGCTCACATCTAGCACAACCCACGCAGTGATTACGGAATGCAGGAAAGGTGTGCATTTGTAGTTAGGGAAATAAGGATGCACGGGTAACCAATCCAGGGATGTGATCACATCTAGCACTACCCACGCAGTGATTACATAATGCAGGAAAGGTGTGCATTTGTAGATAGGGAAATAAGGATGCACGGGTAACCAGTCCAGGGATGTGATCACATCTAGCACAACCCACGCAGTGATTATGGAATGCAGGAAAGGTGTGCATTTGTAGATAGGGAAATAAGGATGCACGGGTAACTAATCCAGGGATGCGATTACATCTAGCACAACCCACGCAGTGATTACAGAATGCAGGAAAGGTGTGCATTTGTAGTTAGAGAAATAAGGATGTACGGGTAACCAATCCAGGGATGCGCTCACATCTAGCACAACCCACGCAGTAATTACATAATGCAGGAAAGGTGTGCATTTGTAGTTAGGGAAATAAGGATACACGCGTAACCAATCCAGGGATGCTCTCACATCTAGCACAACCCACGCAGTGATTACATAATGCAGGAAAGGTGTGCATTTGTAGTTAGAGAAATAAGGATGCACGGGTAACCAATCCAGGGATGCGCTCACATCTAGCACAACCCACGCAGTGATTAGGGAATACAGGAAAGGTGTGCATTTGTAGTTAGGGAAATAAGGATGCACGGGTGACTAATCCAGGGATGTGATCACATCTAGCACAACCCACGCAGTGATTACAGAATACAGGAAAGGTGTGCATTTGTAGTTAGGGAAATAAGGATGCACGGGTGACTAATCCAGGGATGTGATCACATCTAGCACAACCCACGCAGTGATTAGGGAATACAGGAAAGGTGTGCATTTGTAGTTAGGGAAATAAGGATGCACGGGTAACCAATCCAGGGATGCGATTACATCTAGCACAACCCACGCAGTGATTACGGAATGCAGGAAAGGTGTGCATTTGTAGTTAGGGAAATAAGGATGCACGGGTGACAAATCCAGGGATGTGATCACATCTAGCACATCCCACGCAGTAATTACAGAATGCAGGAAAGGTGTGCATTTGTAGTTAGGGAAATAAGGATACACGCGTAACCTATCCAGGGATGCGCTCACATCTAGCACAACCCACGCAGTGATTACGGAATGCAGGAATGGTGTGCATTTGTAGTTAGGGAAATAAGGATGCACGGGTAACCAATCCAGGGATGCGCTCACATCTAGCACAACCCACGCAGTGATTACATAATGCAGGAATGGTGTGCATTTGTAGTTAGGGAAATAAGGATGCACGGGTAACCAATCCAGGGATGTGATCACATCTAGCACAACCCACGCAGTGATTACATAATGCAGGAAAGGTGTGCATTTGTAGTTAGGGAAATAAGGATGCACGGGTGACTAATCCAGGGATGTGATCACATCTAGCACAACCCATGCAGTGATTACATAATGCAGGAAAGGTGTGCAATTGTAGTTAGGGAAATAAGGATGCACGGGTGACTAATCCAGGGATGCGCTCACATCTAGCACAACCCACGCAGTGATTATGGAATGCAGGAAAGGTGTGCATTTGTAGTTAGGGAAATAAGGATGCACGGGTAACCAATCCAGGGATGTGAACACATCTAGCACAACCCACGCAGTGATTACATAATGCAGGAAAGGTGTGCATTTGTAGTTAGGGAAATAAGGATGCACGGGTAACCAATCCAGGGATGTGATCACATCTAGCACAACCCACGCAGTGATTACATAATTCAGGAAAGGTGTGCATTTGTAGTTAGGGAAATAAGGATGCACGGGTGACCAATCCAGGGATGCGATCACATCTATAAAAAAGCCTGCACTAGCAGTATTCTTCATGCTCTCTCACAGGTTAGCAGAATGTTAAGCGAGGAGCATGGTGAGCAGAGGCCAACTGAGCCAGGTAAGTGCAAATCACATTTTTTACACAACACAAGAACTGGTCATGTTTTCCTTAAAAAAAAATTTTTTTTTACTATTTTAAAAATTGTTGTAGGTGCTGAGAATCAAAGTCCACCAGTAGAGGAGGAGGAGGCGGGCCCAAGCAGGCCAAGGCCAAGAAACCCTCCATTTTCACGGATCAAGCTTGAGACATTGGTGACCACCACAATGGAGAACCTAGTCAATGCACCCAGAAATATGGGGGCTGGAGCCAAAGACAGGATTTGGGAGGAGATATCCAGGGCTGTTAATGGTGTGGGGACAACCTACAGAACACAGAAAGTCATAAAAAAAACAGTAAGAAAATGATATTGTGAGTGTACTGAAGTCCAAAGCTTGATCTTATTTAAAAAAAACTAACCCTTTAAATTTCCCAAATAACATTGACAGCTGGACGGATTTCAAGTACCAACTGAAGAGGAAGCTACGGAGTAGGGTGGACCATGCTGCGGGGACAGGTGGTGGGCCCATCCCTGAGGAGCTGGCCTTGACAAGGTTGGAGACGTTGGCTCAGGGATGTGTGATGGAAGAGGAGATAGTCGGCGTATCCTCTATGGACACTGACATGGCCGACTTCAACGCTCCACATGTGCAAGAAGGTAATTTAATTTTGTTAGACAAAAAGTATAAAGCTGAAACGTCTGTTTTTTTTGGGGGGAAAAACAAATAACTTTTTTTTCTTTATATTCCAGAGTCAGAGGAGGTAGTGCCTGCTCCTGAGGTCAGGTCTGGGTCCAGCACAGATGGAGACTCTGCAGGGGAGGATCCAAGTACTCCATCTGGGGACCCTGTGGAGTCTACTCCAGGGCAACCGTCAGACCGAGCAGTGCCTCTCCTCACCAGGTTGGTCTCCCAAACTCAGGATAACACATGTGTTCTTCTGAGGATGGAGACCACTCTGGTGAGGGTGGCGGTGGCCCTGGAGACCATTGCTGGGGCCCTAATTAATTTGGCCAATACCCAGGAGCAGGCCAACCCACCTGCCATGATGGAGCAAGACTCCCTTCCTCCCAGGACCACCACCTCTGGCAGCCCAACAGCCACCCCCGCAAGTATGGAGAGCCCTATGCCTAGGCCAGAGGAAATCCCATCTACCTCTGGCCAGGCAAGTCGGCGTGTTACACGCCAGTCGGCTGTCTGTAGCTTACCTCTTCCTCCGAGCTGGCCCAAACGACGCAAGTAGCCCTGGATATCTCCACCCTCACCTGTTGTCCAGTCCCCATATTTCTTGTCACCAATGTCTCAAGCTCTTTTTTTTTTTAACATTATTTTAATTATATACAAATGTTGCCTAAACAATTATTATTTACATTGTGATGAAAGGCAAATTCAAACAAAATAAAAAAAATTCATACCAAAAATGTCTATCTTTAACTATATCAATGTATGCAAGGTTTAAACAGTGTGGTATCTGAAAAGGCTGCTACGCAAAACACAATGCTAGATGTTTTAAAAACTGTTTTATCCTAAAACTGTTTAAAAAGCACAAATAAACATTTGTTTTACGAATTCCCTAATGCACACGCAAGTGAAATCAGTTACAAGGTAATTAGCAGTGTTAATAGTTACAATGCAGCATCTTAGCTGCTTGGTTTGTGTGGTTCCAAATCGAAACATTGCAGGTAACATCAGATTAACGATTGTACTGTTGTGGCTTACGGACGCTTCTTGCCTACCTTAGCCTGGACGATCAGCCTGTTCGTAGAGTGACGTTTTTATGCATCCGCAATTCTTGGTCGCACGAAGCAGGTAATTTATGCACTCCCCTAAAACACCTGGAAACGCTGAAGAACGCCTCCATTTCCAGACCACCACCACCCCCGTATACTCCCACAAACGGTCTTTCCTGTCAATCAACTTTAGCAATCCACTTCCGTGTTGGAAGCCCTACGACCGACAGTATTTTTGATCGGTAGAGCTCGTACGCACATGCACACTGCTAGCTCTGCGCAGGCGCAGAACGAAAAACATCGTATGCGTACGACCGTGCGGCCGCAATGACCGACTCTGAATGAGGTCCATAGAGCACTTGCATATGTACCCTTACAGAGATAGGCATTACAATAGAACGAGTTGGCATAATCCCATTGGTTCTTCCTCCTGGTTCTTCTGTTACGATGCCGTTCATAGGTCAGTTTGTATTGTAATAGTTCAGCCTCCAACGGCTCTTTGTGTCCATTTTTCCGCCGAAGAACAAGTCTAAACTGGCTAATAAACATTACATTACAGAGTACATTTCAATGCCTATCTCTCTATGATCCATAACTTGCAAACGCATGTTGCGATGTCCTTGCTGATGGAACCAGAAATCTGCAAATAAACAGTGGTTTAGAATAGAACCAAACATGGTCTGCTTATCATGTACTAAAACTTAGATACCAAATATATGTATTTCACAACAGACTTGATAACGTATAAAACCTTTAATACTAACCTTAAATGCTAGGGAACCTTTTGTGTAAGTATGCAATGTGTCAGTGTGGGGATATTAAGAAAAGACGCTAGTATGCATTGTGCGTCTACGTGTTTGTGGAGTACACCATGGTACGTGTTTTGCTGGGTTGTTCATATTATATGTAGTAATAAATGAGCGTATTGTTTTTATCAGGACTTTTAACAGTGTTCTATTGTGTGGGAAATGCACGACGCTAAATAACATACCGCATATTACCGTATATTACTGGTACTGTGTGGGGAACGCAAAATAGCGCTATGTAGCCATTCGCAAAATGGAGTCATGTAGCCATTCGCAAAATGGCATCGTGCAGATTTTGATTTTACAATTTAGGTCTCAGCCAACCATCCAGCTTCAACAGTCCACCCTTTGATAGCAAACAATACGCTATCACACCCTGGTCTTAAATTTATTTGTTAGTCTTACACTATGACATATTAGTCAAAGTTATATTATGGGATGGAACAATGTGGTCATTAAATCATCAATAATATGTCTCTGGGGAGGACATAAAACTACCCTTATACGCACATCGTGGATCTTGGAAGATCATGGGAAAGATGTGGGGATGCACCTAACCTATAATGGAAGTCTTGAAGGGGATAGGGACTTACATTATTTAGGATGTTTAAGATAACATTTAATAATACATTTCATGCATGGCTAAATCTATACATCATCTGATGGTTCTAGTTCAGGGTTGTAATACAGTTATTCCTTGATCTTGGTATCCATAATATCATTGCTCATCACCATCATCTCGGTTTCCCGGTTCACCCTTGTACATTTTCCACACTTCAATACATTAGGAACACACCTGACACATAAGCCAATTACTAAGATGACAATCAGTATAAGGATCAGGAGCTTACCCACAGTGGCAACCAGTTCTTTGACCCATTCTCTTAGACCGGAGTACCATTTCACATGGTTCAACCAAGTGAACCACTCTTCTACCTTCTCCTCTACTTCAATCAGTGAAGCATTATGGTTCTTCCGAAATTCCCATTTTAACTGCAGAATTTCATCCATCTTCCGGTCTATCACCTCCCTGGGGTCACTAGTGTTATTTGTGATATACGTGCAGCACTTGACACCAAATTGGGTGGCCAAAGTTACACAGTACCCTGCTGTAACAGCTGTTAAATAATTTAACACTAGCCTATGTTGCTGGAAGAAATGGAGTGTATGCGCTTGACTAATTAGCTGCTTAAAATTAAAATAGTAATAGTGCAAAAAGTGTTTAAGCGCTTGTGGTGATCTGAGCGGACAAACAAAACAAACATACAAATAACACATATATGTTTATGCTCTTTTGTTACTAATGAGAGTGGCAGCTTGCTGGTATCTTATCAGCGTTGCTGTGGGTGGGAGTCCGTATGCCCGTTCCTCACCTAACTGTCCCTTACTATACCTCAGAATGTCCAGTGATAGCGGCGGTCTTCTCCCTTGCACGGGGTGCCTTCTCACTCCGGAACACGACTCTGCTTGCAGCGCTGTAAGTGCGGCCGCGGCAGCCGGGTATCTGCAGGCTCTAGCGGTGAGGACTGTTCCACGTGACTCCAAACTCTCCTGCTCCAACGCGTTTCAGACCTCGCTGGGTCCTTTGTCAAGGATAGGGATTGGGCTGCTCATTGCCTCTATTTATACTGTTCTTTATTAAGTGCTAAGTTAAAACAGGAAGTCTGTACCTTGTGACTTCCTTCTTTTTTTGGTGGCAACCATGTGTTGTCAACTTTTTTTTTTTTTTTTTTAAATAAAATCCACTTTAAAATCCATATATTAGTCATTTGTATTTCTTGCCTTTTCGCCGCTCATTCTATAAATACTATGTGTGTGTAAAATGATTAAAAGGATATTGTCATGTATGAAGATATATACTAGGAATTCTATGTCATTTTTAAAAATTTATAAAAAAGCTTTTAGTTCAATGTCTATATTCAACCCATATGGGTCCAAAGTTCTCAACATATAGATCCATTTTGTTTCAGTTTTTTTCAATAAAGTGATTATGTCCTCACCCCTCCAATTGGGGGTCACTTTTTGAATGCCCATAAATTTCAAGCCTTCTGGGTTTCTTCTATGATGTTGGTGGAAATGGGCTGATACACTGTGAGTCATTAATCCTTTCTTGATGTTATTGATGTGTTCGTAAATTCGTGTTTTGATTTTTCTCTTTGTTTGTCCCACATACTGTATGCCGCATGGACATTCCAGTAAGTATATGGCACCCTCTGTTTCACAGGAAATTGCATTCAGAATTTTGTGTTGTTTCTTTGTTGTTTTTGAAGTAAATTCCAGAATAGGTTTTGTACCTGTTGTTTGATTTCTACAACCTCCACATTTTGTGCAATAGTAGAATCCATTTTTTTCTTTATTTCCTTTATTCAAAGTGTTTGTAGGTAGAAAACTTCTGGTCAGTTGTTGTTTTAGATTTTTTGCTTTGGTATATATTATTTTTGGTTTTTCCGGAAGTATTTTCTTCACCTCTTCGTCCAGAAGTAAAATATTCCAGTGTTTATGCAAAATCTTTTCAAAGATTGTGTGATTACTGTTATATTGTGTGATGAATGATAATGGTCCGTAATCTTCTTGTTTCTTTGGTTTGTACTTTATTAGATCTTTTCTATTGAGTTTGGACACTTTGTTGATTTCAGATTCCAGATATTCTTCTTTATACCCTTTTTGAACAAAATTACTCTTCATTTCTGTACTTTGTTGTCTAAAGGTTGTGTCTTCTGTACAGTTTCTTCTAAGACGGCGAAATTGCCCCCCCGGAATGTTATTAATCCACTTCTTGTGGTGGCTGCTTTGGGCTGGTAGAATGTTATTTCCATTTACCTCTTTCAAATGGTTTCTTGTTTGTAGGTGGTCGTTCTTGACAAAAATTTCTAGATCTAAAAAGATAACCAGTTCTTTGCTGTGGGTCGATGAGAATTCTAGGTTAAGGGTTTTTCTGTACTTTGTTGTCTAAAGGTTGTGTCTTCCGTACAGTTTCTTCTAAGACGGCGAAATTGCCCCCCCGGAATGTTATTAATCCACTTCTTGTGGTGGTTGCTTTGGGCTGGTAGAATGTTATTTCCATTTACCTCTTTCAAATGGTTTCTTGTTTGTAGGTGGTCGTTTTTTACAAAAAATTCTAGATCTAAAAAAATAACCAGTTCTTTGCTGTGGGTCGATGTGAATTCTAGGTTAAGAATTCACATCGACCCACAGCAAAGAACTGGTTATCTTTTTAGATCTAGAAATTTTTGTCAAAAACGACCACCTACAAACAAGAAACCATTTGAAAGAGGTAAATGGAAATAACATTCTACCAGCCCAAAGCAACCACCACAAGAAGTGGATTAATAACATTCCGGGGGGGCAATTTCGCCGTCTTAGAAGAAACTGTACAGAAGACACAACCTTTAGACAACAAAGTACAGAAATGAAGAGTAATTTTGTTCAAAAAGGGTATAAAGAAGAATATCTGGAATCTGAAATCAACAAAGTGTCCAAACTCAATAGAAAAGATCTAATAAAAGTACAAACCAAAGAAACAAGAAGATTACGGACCATTATCATTCATCACACAATATAACAGTAATCACACAATCTTTGAAAAGATTTTGCATAAACACTGGAATATTTTACTTCTGGACGAAGAGGTGAAGAAAATACTTCCGGAAAAACCAAAAATAATATATACCAAAGCAAAAAATCTAAAACAACAACTGACCAGAAGTTTTCTACCTACAAACACTTTGAATAAAGGAAATAAAGAAAAAAATGGATTCTACTATTGCACAAAATGTGGAGGTTGTAGAAATCAAACAACAGGTACAAAACCTATTCTGGAATTTACTTCAAAAACAACAAAGAAACAACACAAAATTCTGAATGCAATTTCCTGTGAAACAGAGGGTGCCATATACTTACTGGAATGTCCATGCGGCATACAGTATGTGGGACAAACAAAGAGAAAAATCAAAACACGAATTTACGAACACATCAATAACATCAAGAAAGGATTAATGACTCACAGTGTATCAGCCCATTTCCACCAACATCATAGAAGAAACCCAGAAGGCTTGAAATTTATGGGCATTCAAAAAGTGACCCCCAATTGGAGGGGTGAGGACATAATCACTTTATTGAAAAAAACTGAAACAAAATGGATCTATATGTTGAGAACTTTGGACCCATATGGGTTGAATATAGACATTGAACTAAAAGCTTTTTTATAAATTTTTAAAAATGACATAGAATTCCTAGTATATATCTTCATACATGACAATATCCTTTTAATCATTTTACACACACATAGTATTTATAGAATGAGCGGCGAAAAGGCAAGAAATACAAATGACTAATATATGGATTTTAAAGTGGATTTTATTTAAAAAAAAAAAAAAAAAAGTTGACAACACATGGTTGCCACCAAAAAAAGAAGGAAGTCACAAGGTATAGACTTCCTGTTTTAACTTAGCACTTAATAAAGAACAGTATAAATAGAGGCAATGAGCAGCCCAATCCCTCTCCTTGACAAAGGACCCAGCGAGGTTCGAAACGCGTTGGAGCAGGATAGTTTGGAGTCACGTGGAACAGTCCTCACCGCTAGAGCCTGCAGATACCCGGCTGCTGCGGCCGCACTTACAGCGCTGCAAGCAGAGTCGTGTTCCGGAGTGAGAAGGCACCCCGTGCAAGGTAGAAGACCGCCGCTGTCACCGGACATTCTGAGGTATAGTAAGGGACAGTTAGGAGAGGAACGGGCATACGGACTCCCACCCACAGCAACGCTGATAAGATACCAGCAAGCTGCCACTCTCATTAGTAACAAAAGAGCATAAACATATATGTGTTATTTGTATGTTTGTTTTGTTTGTCCGCTCAGATCACCACAAGCGCTTAAACACTTTTTGCACTATTACTAGCCTATGTTGCACAAGTTCTTTCTTATAAGCTTGTAACTCTCTACCTGTACACCTAAACGTGTCATCATACATATCGGTGATAATATCTATTAATTTAGCAAGGTCTTGAATATATCTAAAATTTAATGTACCCCGAGCAATCCTGGTGGGATCCAATGCGACTTGAAAGTCAGTTGTTTCACTAATTACTTGTGTTGCTTTATGTACATCACCAGGTATCATGTTTCTCTTGTCACGGTGTTCATAATGCGTATAAAGATATGGAGATGGTGTGTTTTTTGGATACTAAGCATTTCACCATGTGTAAGGGTCATAACTTCTGGAACTATTCTTCCTAGGTAGCATAAATCTTATGAACTCGGAGAGAGCCATTTATACGATTTCCTTCCACATATAAAATACACATTCTCAGGGAGTACATAAGGGATAGTATAAATCATTATCGTCAAACACATTTCCCTAGCAAGTGATTTCAGGTTCTCCCATTTGACTCATAAAAGTTTCTGTTTGTAATACCTTGGCACAGTACCCTTCTGGTACCATACCAACCATTTCTTTGGAACTCAGTGTATATTTATTCCGGAAGTATCTTCCACCTAGTCTAATTGTCCATAAAAGTTAAAAATGTATAGGTTCATGATCAGCTCTTAGTGAGAAGGTCATCATCTGGTTATTCCGTCAACCTCCCAAATTCCTGGTTTGTTGGAGTTGGTGATGTTCAAACATAAAAGTGATCTATCTACTTGGGACTTGTGGAGTTTAAAATGAGGTAGTTTGGACATAAGAAATTTTCCATCCAGTGCATCCCCTCTTTGCAATCCTAAAACCTCAGAGACATTCAATGGGAATGTCCTTGAGGCACGTGAGAGTACACCTTACAGTCAGTTTGGTTTAAAACTTTGCCCACCGTGGTATGATAATCCTCTAAAGGATACCCACCCCAATATGGGTTATACTTAGGCTGACACCGCTGGATGCATCTCTCATCGACTAGGGACCCACAAAACTCACAAATACAATAGTCCTCAGACGATAAACCTTCAAACTGTCTCCGAGTTTCCGAAATAACAGATCTCTTAGCAATTACTGTACTGGGTTTGGTCAGATACTCCCCCGGTTGGTTTAGCACTCCTTTTTCTGACTCCACTCCATCAATATCACCATCAGCTCCCCTCTATGTCATCTGTCCTCCATCACAGAAACCAGAAATCCTGAAACAAAATAGGATGATGAAAACTCTGGAAGACACAAATATAACCCCAGCATACCACTCCATTGCTGTAACAGCGATCTATAAATTTCTTTAGCTCAGGTGTCTCACCGCAACTTTTAACCCTCCTGGAACAGTGTCACGGCTGCTGACACTTGAGACTCCTGGAAGAAGTCACGCCTACTGGGCACTATAAACTGAAGTGGCTTTAGGAATGACCTGTTAATGGAATCTCAGTAACATGGAATAAAAGTAAATAGAATTTATTCACAGGCAAATATATAGCAACGTTTCACATAAAGTCTCAACAACACAGAAGTTCAGATATGCAGTAGTCAAGTAGTAAACCCCCATATGTAAATAAAGTCTCTGATACTAATGTGGTGGGTGTGAAGGTCTGGGTTTGTTGTGGACCCGGGGTGGTGACAGGAGCAGACACAGAAGCAGATTTAAATAAAAAGTGGAGTTTTTAATAAGTGATTTAGCAGACATGGGAATGGCAAAAGAAAAAGTCCAGGTTTAGCACTAAAGGGCACTTGATAACTGTGGTGAAGCAAATGGGAGAATGTCCAGATAGTGACAGGCAGGAAATGTCCTGTATGCAGGTTTGGTGAGCTGTAATGAAGTGCAGGCATAGGTAATGAAGTCCAGCTGGGAGATAGAGTGTGAGGCAAGGTGCAGGGAAATAGCAGGTTCAGGTACTCAGGCAGGGGAAAGGTAAATGGAGGGTGCAGGCTGAGTCCAGCAGGTTTGGAGCAGGCAAGGTAACAGGCTAGTAGCACTTCCAGGAAGACAGGTAAGGCACGGGTACTCTCTCTCAGCCGCAGCTAAGAAACACATTGCACTGGCAATGAATGAAGACTCTGGATCTTCCTAAATACCAGGTGCCGCGCTGTGACTGGCTGGAAAGAGCACATGACCCACCAGGATTGGACAGCTTGAATCACATGACCTGAGGCAAGATGGCGGCACCCATGCCAAATGGAACGGAACCACCACCAGGCCTCACCAACAATGTGCCCACACAGAACCACTGCCCCTCGCCAAACACCAGTACCGCTGCCAGAGAGCCCTCGCCACAATGACTTCACAGGTAATACCTGGTGACCACCATGCCAAGAAACCCTGGCCGTGACAGTACGCTCCCTCCCCCTTATGGGTGGCCTCAGGACACTCACCAGGTTTCTCCAGATGGGCAGCATGGAACCTTTTGATGAGTGCAGGAGCATGGATATCACTGGCATCAGTCCAACAAAGCTAATCTGGACTGTAACCCCTCCAATCCAAGAGGTACTACAGATGTCCTCTGCAGATACGAGAGTCCAAGACTTGGGAAACTCAAACTCCATGCCTCTTTCAGTCTGGACACAGGGAGAAGCAAGCAGGACACTGTGGAACTTATTCAACACTAGGGGTTTAAGCAGGGAGATATGAAAGGAGTTGGGAATTTTCAGGTAAGGGGGCAACTGAAGGCGATAAGCCACGGGGTTAATAATTTCTATAATGGAGAAGGGCCCGATGAAGCGTGGAGCAAATTTCATAGATAGTACTCTGAGCCGTAGGTTCCGGGTGGACAACCAGACTTGGTCTCCAACTTGCATACGTGGTACTATCCTACGCTTCCTGTCAGCTTGAAATTTGTAACGGGAGGATGCCTTCTCCAGGTCAGCACGAACTTGAGTCCAAATTGATGCAAATCTCTTTACAGTGTCTTCCACAGCTGGTACATCAAAGACGGGCAGGCTTTGAAATTGAGGAACCCGAGGATGAAAACCGTAGACCACTTGGAATGGGGTTTGGTTCGTGGAAGAGTGGTAGGAGGCATTATGTGCAAATTCAGCCCATGGCAGCAATACAGACCAATTGTCTTGGGAAGATGTCATGAAAATCCTCAGGAAGGTCTCAAGGTCTTGATTAACCCTCTTGGTGGAACCATTCCTTTGTGGTTAATAAGCCATAGAAAAATGTAGCTTTACTTGCAATACTGAACATAAGGCTCTCCAAAATTTTGCTGTAAACTGAACACCACGGTCAGAGACCATGGAGACGGAATATATGTTGTACAAAGAAATGAGCTAGGTCAGGAGCAGAAGGTAATTTCTTTAGTGGTATGTAATGGACCATTTTTGAGAATAGGTCTACTACGACCCAGATGGTAGTGAACCCTTGAGAATTCGGAAGATCCATGACGAAGACCATGAAGAGATGCGTCCATGGACGTGATGGAATAGATGGTGTCAACAACTAACCAGCTGGAGCCTAACGTGAAGACATATGCTGAGCACAGAAGGAGCATGAAGAAATAAACTCCCGACACATCCCATTTCATGGATGGCCACCAATAGCCTCTCTTCAGAAATTCCAGGGTCTTCTGGGTACCTGAGTGACCTGCAAAGCGAGAGGAATGAGCCCAGGTGAGGAGCTGCTTCCTTAACTCCGGGGCCACAAAGGACTTCTCAGTGGGAGGCTGTACTTGTAGGGTGGCAAATACTCTTGACTCCAAGACAGGAGTATTTTGTTGATTCTCCGCTTTGTCATCACAGAGAAGAGATCTGGACAGAGCATCTGCCTTTTGATTAAGGGCTCCAGACTGGAAGGTGAGGGTGAACTGGAACCGAGCAAAAAATATTGCCCATCGGGCCAGACGAGGACTCACGCACTGGAGATTCTTGAGGAATAGGAGGTTTCTATGATCTGTGAAAACAGTGAAGGGGAACTTAGCCCCTTCCAGCAGGTATCTCCATTCTTTTAATGCCAATTTCACTGCCAGGAGTTTTTGTTTACCTATGGCATAATTTCTTTCGGCAGGCGAGAATTTCTTGGAGAAAAACCCACAGGGATGAACTCGATTATCCTCATAACGCTGGGAAAGAACTGCACCCACGGCCTCTGAAGATGCATCCACTTCCAAAAAAAAGGCCTATCCAAATCTGGTTGACGTAAGACTGGAGCAGAAATAAAAGCCTGTTTTAAAAGCTGGAAGGCAGTCTCTGCCTCAGGTGACCATAGGGCAGGATTGGCATCTTTACGGGTCAGAGTGGTGATGGGAGCCAATAATGGGGAGAATCCTTTAATAAAACGTCTATAGTAGTTGGCGAACCCATGCAATCTCTGGATGGCTTTCAAGGTTTGAGGTCGGGACCAATCCAAAATTGCCTGCACCTTCATGGGATCCATTTCAAGACCGGAGCCGGAGATGACGTAACCAAGGAATGGCACACTGGGTACTCCAAAGACACATTTCTCCAATTTGCAGTAAAGGTGGCTCTTTCTTAGATGGGATAATACTTCCTTCACATGATTCATGATTTTTCTGTATAGAAGATGAAAAAATCAGTATATCGTCCAGGTAAACTACAACTGAGACATACAAATCCCGGAAAATTTTATTAACAAAGCCCTGAAACACGGCAGGGGCATTGCACAACCCAAAGGGGATCACAAGGTATTCAAAAGGTCCATCTCTAGTATTAAAGGTGGTCTTCCATTCATCACCAACATGAATACGGATGAGATTATAAGCCCACCTTAACTCTGTCCAACAACTCTGTGATCAGGGGAAGAGGATATCGATTCTTGACCGTTATATCATTAAGGCCCCTGTAGTCTATACAAGGCCTCAGGCCACCGTCCTTTTTGCCGACGAAAAAGAAGCCAGCTCCAGCAGGAGAGGTGGAAGGACGAATAAATCCTATCGCTAGGTTGTCCTGGATGTATTCAGACATGGCTTGAGTCTCAGGCTAGGATAGAGAATAGGTGCGACCACGAGGTGACATCTTGTCTGGCATCAGCTCGATTGGACAATCCCATTCTCTGTGGGGAGGTAAGAAATTCGCCTGTTGTTCGGAAAAAACATCAGAGA
The DNA here is from genome assembly GCA_031769625.1 of Taudactylus pleione. Lineage (NCBI taxonomy): Eukaryota > Metazoa > Chordata > Amphibia > Anura > Myobatrachidae > Taudactylus > Taudactylus pleione. Next base: position 553,505 of record JAUIMM010000490.1, read on the forward strand.
ACTTCTGGTACTCCTTGGGAATATCTGGAGATATTAATGAAACTGTCTTTCTTACAGGTCGTATCTTGGGAAGACAGGATTTCTGACAGTCAGTTCCCCATGAAAGAATCTGCATAGAACACCAGTCTATCCTGGGATTATGCTGGCGTAACCAGGGTAGTCCTAAAATGATTTCTTGGGAGGTCTCAGGTATCACTAAGAACTTTAAAGACTCAGAGTGGAGTGCCCCAACACGGACTAATATTGGTTGTCTCCTTGGTGACCACTCCTTTAGCTAGAAGCCATCCATCTACAGAATTCAGGGAAATAGCATGCTTGAGAGATGAACAAGGAATCTGTAGTTTATCGACTAGGCTGGAAGTCATGAAGTTTCCAGCTGCTCCAGAGTTTAATAGAGCAGAGACGAAGACAGGTTTGGGCTTGAGATCCAAAGCTAAGGAAATCTTGAAATCTTTAGTATTTGGGGACGGGCTCATAACTCATAACCGATTTACGGGAGCAGGAGGCCACCAGGTGACCCGAATCTCCACAGTACAGAGGTTTTTTAGCATCCTTCTCTGACGTTCCTCTTTGGAGAGATGGGTTTGGTTCACCTGCATAGGCTCCTCATCTGTAGGAGGATGGGGTGGATGGGTAGGCAAGGGTGGAGTGAATGAATTTTGCCGGTCAGTTCTGTGCTTTTCAGCCTGACGTTCTCTGAAGCGTAAGTCAATTTTATTGCAGAGTGAGATCAACTCATTTAAATTAGTGGGAAGCTCACAGGTGATCAGATCATCTTTTAGCTGGTCCAAAAGGCCATGCCAAAAGGCTAAGGTGAGGGCCTCCTCATTCCACCCTGGCCATGACAGTGGGGAACACCAAGTCCAATATGAGGCTAAGACCTCAGGATGGTATAAAGTACATTACTAGGGTTGAGCCCTCTGGCGTGATGAAAATCCGGAACAGGGTTGAGCCCTGCAAAGTAGTGAAGATCCGGAACAGGGTTTAGCCCTAAGACGTGGTGAGAATCTGAGGCAGGGTTGAGCCCTGTGATGTGAAGCAGGGTTGAGCCCTGTGATGCAGTGAAGATCCGTGACAGGGTTGAGCCCTGTGATGTGATGCAGGTTTGAGCCCTGTGATGCAATGAAGATCCGTGACAGGGTTGAGCCCTGTGATGTAGTAAAGATCCGTAGCAGGGTTGAGCTCTGTGATGTAGTGAAGATCCAGGACAGGGTTGAGCCCTGCAATGTGGTGAAGGTCCGGAGCAGGTTTGAGCCCTGCAGCGTGACGGGGATCCGGAGCGGGGATGAGCTCCGCAATGCACAAAGGGTCCGGCGACGATAACTGTAACGGTGCAGTTGACAACTGTAGTAGAAGTAAGTTCAATGTCCACGGAAGTAGAAGACAACAGGCAGAGTAATTAATCCAACAGGGGATGCAACCACAGCGATGGAGCAGGATAACGATACTTAGGCAATGGCAATGCTGAGCTCTGTAGTGCAACTAGTAACCAGTATCAGAAGTTTAACCAGAACACGGACAGAGATATAGCAATGTCCACAGCAAACCACAGGCACAGCAGGGATCTGGCAGGAGTCCAAAAAAGACCTGAAAGTAACGTTGCACAGACACTGAGACACAGTTAGTAACAGGCTTTATACTAGGGGTCTGTGATCCATAGGAAGTTCAGAACATGTGACCCAAATGGAATCAGGTTTGAAATAATAAGCAATCAGAAATCCCACAACCTGACAACACCTTTGAGACAGATGATCATTTTAACTCTCTATCCCCTGTATGTGGAGAACGCCGGCAACCAGGATAGCTCCTCCAAGGACCACAATGGAACTTTGGCAAATATAGTTTATCTTTACGTACTGAGATACTCACAGTCCTGACAATAGGATGGAATGTACGCCACATATCTATTAACTGCAATTTCTTCGCAAAGACAGGTACGCCCATTGCAGGAGGTCTTCCTCCTCCTACCTTTGGAAATTGTTTATCTACTTGGGATGATGAAATTAAGTTAAAGTCCCCACAAACTATCGAAGGTATATCAAGATGGGAGCTAAGAATTGTTATCATCTTTTGGTAAAAAGACTTAGAATATTGGTTCAGAGCATATATATTACAAAGTAGATATTTTTGATGATTAATAAGTACATTACATAATTAGTAATGTCCCTCTGGACTACTATAAAAGATACTTCCACAGAGAGATGTTGTTTGACAAGAACCACCATCCCTCTCGCTTTGGATGTAAAAGGAACCGAAGCAATCACCTTCCATTTCAGCATATTTAACTTAATCACTTCTATGGCCTTAAGGTGCTTCTCCTGCAAAAACACCACATCCAAATGCAATTTATTTAGATACAGTAAAACAATTTTGCGCTTATGTGGGGAGTTAATACCCCTCACATTCCAGGAACCAATTTTTAGAGTGGACATAGAAGAGTTAAATAAGAATCAGCCATCACAACTGGTGCATTAGAGTATAAAGGTGTAAATCAAGATGGTGCATATATCTAATAAAAATAAAAGAAAAACACATATTTGAAAACAAAGATGTCATCTCTCCAACAGAAAATCAAAAAAGAAAACAGCAAAGACGTTGACATTTATACAGTATAAAGAAACTGATACGTCAAACAACCTCAAATAGTCAATACCACATATATTATGGCATTGCGGACTTCCTGGTATTTTTAAATAGTAAACGATGGGATGAGAGCAGAGAATCCTCAACCACCACCACCCTTCAACATAGTAAATTATTGTGAAAACAGGTATGAACAGGCAATATAATCATAAATAGTCATATCCCTTTGTGAGTGTTACACAAACATCCACCAGCGTAATCAGCCAATTGCGCAGTCCATCACAACCGCTAATAATAAAGACACCTATAACGGACTCTGATTTTATATTCAGGTTCCCGTTGAATCATGGGAATCAGCACACTTCTCTTTGAACTCTTGCAGGTATTTCTCAGCATCCTCAACTGTGTTAAAGTCCATAAATCTGGAGCCATTATAAATTCAGAGACGTGCCGAGTACAGAAGCGTGAACTTAGGGCCTGATTCAGACCTGCTCGCAAGCACTATGCGCTCGCAAGTGGGTCGATGGCCGGGCAGTGCGCATGCGCGAGCCCCGGAGTGAGAAATTCATGTTTTGTAGGCAGGGAGGGGGGGTGGCTGATCAAATGGTGGCATTCCTGAAGGAACGTCTGCCGTTGAGGGCGGCCCTACTGACATCACGAGTGATGTCAGTAGTAAGCCTCCAGGTCTATTAGAGCCGGAAGCTCACTGGGGCTTGCGGCAGACGAGACTCTACCCACAAGGGTCTTGTCGCAAGCCCGATGGTCACCTACAGCTTAGTGAGCCGCCAGGAGGCCGGTCTGAATCAGGGCCTTAGTACCAGCCTGCATCAGACGACCACATAGCGGGGAGAATTCCTTCCTAGCCCTAGTGAGGTCAGCAGAATAATCCTGAAACATGAAAAGTTTATGTCCTTCCCAAGTCAGATTACGTTGTTTGCGTGAGGCCATCCATATAGCCTCTTTATGGAGATAATTGAGGCATTTGAAAATAACCATTCTGGGTCTAGACCCTTCCTGAGTATGTTGTGGTTCAATGCGATGTGCCCGCTCAATAATAATGTCCTCACAGATATCTTGAATATGTAGCATGGCTGGAAGCGTATGGCGTAGAAAATCTGTTAAAGCAGCACCCTTCAAAGTCTCCGGTAAACCAATAATCCTAAAGGTTATTGCGTCGTGACCTGTTTTCAATGTCGTCTAATTTATTCCAAAACTGATTACGTGATTTTGACGTGTTAGTGACTACTTTCTTCATATCAGCTATATCTTATAATTAATCCCCCACATGAACCTCAGTGGCTTGTACCCTCTGCGTTAGTTGGGAAAGCTGTTGTTTACTATCAGCAGTTTGAGCTTGGAGCAAGGGGCCTATAGTTCCCTTATAGCCTGAACCATAGTCCCATATGTCACTGGGGCATCAGGTGAGGACAGTACCTGATCAGCAGATTCAGTGGAGGCAGAATCCTAAGCCCTGGAAGTGTCATCCAGAAGAGGAGGCTGTGAAGGGCTGGCAGTGTCCCGATATTCGGCCGCCTCCGCTGCCATTTTGGAGATGTGCAGCGCTTTTCTTTATCTTGCCGTTGGCAGTTTTGTCTGCTCTCCATGCAGCGCGAGCGTGTCCGGTAAGAGGGGGCGCAGGAGCCGAGCCTGGATGGAGGCTGTAACAGCCTTGTAAAAGGTATTTCAGGTGGAGGGTATCACAGCCAATCAACCCTGTCAAACGCCTTTTCAGCGTCTGTAGATAGAAGAATAGTTGGAATCTTACAGGAAACGGCCACATGAATCAGGTCCAAAACTTTGGTGGTATTGTCCATGGCTTCACGTCCAGGGACAAATCCCACCTGATCCGAGTGGATCAATTTCGGTAGAAACAATTTGAGACGATTAGACATCAGCTTAGCAAAAAGCTTTAGGTCGACATTTAACAGAGAGATGGGTCTGTAACTGGAGCAAATGGCAGGGTCCTTCCCTTCTTTGGGTATCCCTGAGATATGGGCAAGTAGAGACTGAGAAGAGAAACCTCTTTAAAAGCTCGGAGCATCAGGGGGGACAGGACCTCTCCGAACACCTTGTAATAGGCAATAGAAAACCCATCAGGACCTGGACTTTTGCCATTAGGTGTTGATTTAATAACTGCATCTAACTCCTCTGGAGTGAATGGCTCTTCAAATGACTCTATGTCTATATTCGATAAAGTGGGAAAACCAATCTCTTCTAAATAGGCCTTAATGGAGGCCTTCCGTGAAAACGTGTCTATCCCTTCCCTAGAATCTTTCATATTATAAAGTTGGGAATAATACGATTGAAATGCTGCAGCAATATCTTTTGTGGAGTTACATGAAGAGCCAGAGTGTGACTTTACATGGGCAATAAATGAGGTGGCATGTTGGTCACGAAGCTCCTTAGCTAGTAGCCTCCCCAGTTCGACTGCAACATTTACGGATATCTGACTTAATTTTATCGGACATTAGCATATTAAGGTCATGACGAGCATCTGAGAGGGCTTGGAATATCTCAGGGGAAAGGGAAGATTTGTGCGTAATTTCTAAAGCTTGAATCTTTTGCACCAAGGCATCTCTTGTCGCTATATGTTACTTTTTTTAAATAAGACCCCAGCTGTATTAGTTTCCCCCTTAAAACACATTTGTGTGCTTCCCAGACCATCATTTTGGACATGTCAGGGAGATCATTGGTGGCTATATAGTCTTCTAAAGCCAACTTAATCTGTTGTGGACAACAGGGGTCTTGAAACAGTAATTCGTTCAGCCTCCAAGAAAAATGTGTCGGGTGCGGCGACGGGAATAATTCTTAGTGAAACGGGAGCATGATCTGACCAGGAGATATGGCCGATCTTTATTTCTTTCGTCAATTGAAGGAATCTATGTGAGATAAAAAGATAATCTATTCTTGTGTATAGCTTATGGGGATGAGAGAACAAAGGAAAGTCTCATGTGTTTGAGTGTTGCACACGCCAAATGTCTACTAATTGATGTGTATGAAGAATTTTTTTCACCTTACGGTAAAACTTGTCCGAATATCTAGGTCAATTATTAGAGGAGTCTAAATGTGGGTCAAGGGACCAATTTAAGGCCCCACCAAAGACTAGTATACCTTCCACATGTGCCTGAACAAGGTTCAAGGCCCTTTCAAAAAAGGCCAGTTGGGCCTTGTTTGATGCATATACATTTACAAACGTAAAAACCTGAGTATACACTTTGCACTTTATTAGTAAGACCCGGCCTGCAATCAGAGGTAAGCAAGTGATATCAGTAATGGGAATGTGTTTAGCAAAGAGAATTGCAACTCCCAGGGACTTGCCCTCCGGGTTGTTGGAAAATTATCCACAGGGAAAGTCTCTATTCCTGAGAGATGGAGCAGCACCTTCTTGAAACTGCGTTTCTTGGAAGAACACAACATCAGTGTGCTCAGCCTTCATTTCTCGTAATGCCCGTGAACACCTCTCAGGAACATTAAGACCCCGCACATTAATAGAAACAATATTTAAATTAGTCATAATAGGTGGGAAAATTGAGCACTAAACTGGAGGAAAAATTGAGATGATCATAAGCATTTACATCAGTAGTGAACATAAGGACAGTAGGACATACTAAACCAGTATATTTACGTATCTGTGGCATTGGAGGCATAGGGGAAAAAAAAGAAAACAATAATGAACAAAATAAAAATTAGTATAGAAAACAAAAATCATGCAGCAGAGTGAAAGAGAGTATAACACCGCACCTGGACAACAATGGCGGAAAACCAGTTTCACCACTTGGACCAGGATCTACCTACGCTGTGTAGTAGGCAACAGGGGATGAACAGGGAAAACAACCACTGCTAACCATAGAAAATTATCTATAAACAGATGAATCTATAAAAATAATTACAATTAGAATCAGCAGCGGAGAACTAAGGAAAACCCCTCAAAAAACAATATCACAGCAGTATTCTCACTAAATAATCAGAGAAGGCACAGAAGTAAACAAACATAGTAGCATAAGAGTAAAAAACAAACCTATGTAATATTTAGAGTTACAAAATCTATTGGACTATAGTAACTTCGGAGAGTAACTAAATCTAGCTATATATATTAATTCCAGTAACATTAGTTATTCATTACTCACGTGACCCAATTAGAGGTAAACAATAAGTCTCTTAAACCAAAACTGCTGGAGTAGTAGAGCTCTCAAAACTACATAAGGCACTTGTAGCTTACGAAGGAGAGTCCCACAATATCTATTCCAGCAAGCCAAGGAAAAATAATATCAGCCTGGGACGACATAGAGGAAGGTGAGACTGAGGTCTTCTCTGAAATCTAGGGGAGGATCCCACAGTCTGAAAGGGCATCATCCTAAAAGGTGGAAAGAGACTATCTCTAAGAGGTCGTCAATCTTCAGTCCCAAACAGGATATCTGAAGTCGCAGAATTGGCTGGTGAAGAGGGGCATGGGGAGGCACACATGATGTGTTTTTGGGAGTGAAGAAAGCGAAGGAGATCAGATCTGGAGGAGTCTTTGGAAGACTTGGGTGTACCTTTCGACCCCCGATCTCTTCGTCGACTCATGCAAAAACTGCTCACGTATCAAAAGGTAGGTACGTAGAGTAAAAGCTGTGGTTCTCTCTTTAGCAAAGGAGGATTAGGAGGTTAGACAGTCAGAGAAGCAGGTCAATCTCAGGAGGAGAGAGGGTGGACGACAGCCAGAATCTTGAGAGAGTCTAGAGGAGGCAAGGTAATCCCATTCTCCACGGCCAATTATGCGTTTGATTGGTTCATCGATTAAATTGCATCACAAAGCAGTAGCAGCGACTATCTCCACCCGTCAGTCCCCATAGAGGTACTAGGCAGCCATCTAAGTGACCAACATTTTTTGTGGGAGCTTATATGGTAAAGAAAATTCTGAGTGCTTGCAGTGGCCGCATCTGACCACAAGATGGAGTCACACAGTCACATATAAATTCACATAGAGCCCAAAAACAGACTTTCTGTGGAGATATAACGTTGAGTTATGGTAATAATGTGAAAAGCAAAATAATCACTGTTTGTGATATCCCATGGAGTATCAGGGCAAAGATCAATTCAGTTCCACAGCTAGAGTTAGGAGTGCAGGCAGTATGTGAAGTTTACTGTATATGGTATAACATGCAGGTTAATGAGGCTTAACGGAGTTGTCTCGTTTATTCACATCCACCTCACAGGGAAGGGCAAGGGAGGGGGCTATCTACAGGATCTCTTATAAAGTTGCAGGAGTCCAGGCAGCAGGTAGAGCGGGGATCCGGCAACAGCCAACCGCCCAGCAGCAGGAGGAGAGGCAGCACTTCCACAGCGAGAGCCGATCCCGTCACCTGCGGCAGAGCCCAGCAGCGTCACCTCTAATATTTAGTCCCCGGCTCAGGGAGAGATAGCAGGCCTCGGTCCGCTGTGTTGCAGGAGACCACTCCAAGAGGCGTTTTTTTTAACCTATCGAGGAAGTGGCAGGTGCGTGGGTCGTGGGGTAACACCTGGGGTGGTCAAATATGAAAGTGTAGAGTATGGGGTGATTCTTTTAGGTGCTTTATGTGAGGAGCTAGAGCACATCACGTCCGGCAGATATGGCTGCCTAGCCACGCCCTCCTCCCTCACTTTTTTCATATGATGTCCACTTGTTTGATGATATTTTTGGTCACCATGATCTGCCTTGATAGCAGCCTTAAGGGTTTGTTCCCTAGGTAGCACTAAGATCTTCTGCTTGATGGAAATTAATTCATCATATTGGTGTTCTCTGCTCTCAAAGTTGACAATCATTAACGATCTGATTTATCCGAAATTCTATGGGCTTGGAGTAACTGGGAATATGGTAAGCTCCAGATAGTGGATCTTGGGTGTTGACTAGTGGCATGTAGAACCTTATTACTGTCTGTGGGTTTCTTGTACAGGTCCGTATGCAGTTTACCTTCTACTAGAGAAAGTTGTACATCCAGAAATTGCACTGCAGTTTTACTGATAGTAGAGGTAAAATTGATGTTCTCATCCAAGGTGTTTATTTCAGCTATAGCCGACACAAATTCCTGTACGGTACCACTCTAAGTCATAAAAAGATCATCTATATACTAGGGGTGAGCAGGTTCGGTTTTACTCGGATTTACTCGGATTTTTAAACGGCATTTTATTGGCTATCACCTATCATGTGTTTTGGATAGCCAATATAATAAATCCGAATTTGCGGTAAAGTGGCGATAAGAACCGAGTAAATCCGAGTAAAACCGAGCCTGCGCATCCCTACTATATACCTCTTTAGGAAGACGATCTTATCTATCATGACTGGATTGAAGTCCAGATTTATCTTTCATGAAGAATAACATTTTTTTTCAATCTTGAACTCAAAACAGTTCGCAAACGACTGGGCCACACAGGACCCCATCGCACAGCCCTGGAGCTACAAATACCAGCCATTGTCAAACAAAGTAATTTCTGTTCAATGTCAATTCAAGTAATTTCATGAACAAAGATAGATCAGGACCAGAATAGGCAAGATTCCCTGTCAGCAATCTTTGTACAGCATCTAGACCATTGGTGTGAGGGATGCTGGTGTATGTGTTATGGTTCCCTAGGCTGATCCGTGTAAGCCTCCTAGAACCCAGGCTATCAAGGTCTTCTACCATTAACAGCTACCCGCTGTTTCCTTAGAACTTGATATGTTCACCGTTACTTAGATGGCCGTCTGGATTTAAAACTCAAAGTAGTAGTAGCTTACACGGATTACCTATGGGAACCAGAGGATAGAATGAGATATTGGACACTTAGTAGAAAGTCAATGGTATGACTAGTGCTGATACTACAATTTGGAGAGCTGACAGAGCGACTTGAGAGCTGGTGATGCGGTTAGAGCCAGTAGTAGAAATAGGTGAGGTTTGAAGCTGATGATGCAGCTTTGAGAGCCGGTGGTGCGGCTTGATAGCTAGTGATGCGGCTTAGAGTCGGTAGTAGAAATACGTGAGGTTTGAGAGCAGATGATGCGGCTTTGAGAGAAGTGGTGCGGCTTGAAAGCCGGTAATGCGGTTTAGAGCCGGTGGCGTGGCTTGAGTGCTGGTGGTAGAAGTTGGTGCGGCTTGAGAGCCGGTAATACAACTTGAGAGCTGGTGGTGCGGCTTAGGAACCTGTGATGCAGCCTAGAGCCAGTGGTAGAAGTTGGTGTGGTTTGAGAGCCAGAGATGCGGCTTAGAGCCGGTGGTGCAGTTTGAGAGTCAGTGGTAGAAGTTGGTGCGGCTTGAGAGCCGGTGACAGAAATTGGTGCGGCTTGAGAGCCGGTGGTAGAAGTTGGTGTGGCTTCAGAGCCGTAGATGCAGTTTAGGGCCGATGGTGTGGCTTGAGAGCCGATGGTGATTAGCATGCTGATGGAGTAGCTGGAGGGCCAATGGAACAACCAGAGAGCTCATAGCAGCCCGCAAACTGACAGAAAACAGAGTTTGCTATAAACTGGAACAACAGATATGCTGACCATGCAGCTCAGCCGGGGGATCCACAGGAAATGCTATAGTCGGCGAGGTGGCAAAAGGTCAGCATGCACAAATAGGGGAAGGAACCAATCATGCAGTGTTGTGGACAGCACATGACATCCTGCGGCATCCAGATCGCCTAGCAACCGACGGAACTGGAACCATACTGACCAAAAGGAGGTACATTAGTAGAAAGAGACAAGTCGTGACCGCGACTTGTAACAATAAGCTGATAATGTCCAAGGTGCATAGAAAAAATTCTTTGGGTAATACTGTTAGCTGACTCAACTTGTTGATGAAGGTAGTAGTATCATTTAAATATGTACCTTATACTTGAATGAATCTTGTAAAAAGGAATCAAGAAAGCATGAGATAATGTAGTATAAGGAATCACAATCACTAATCCTAGGACATCCTGGTGCACGTGTTGGGTGTTTACGAATTTCTGGAATATATATATTTTGTGATAGAAGCACTGGAAAAGTTATGGATGGCATATATGTGTGTCCCAGATTTCTCACGTCTTTTAAACCCCCAGGAAAAGTCTGTTCTGCTGGACAGATTGTAATGTCGGCTTTGGTGAAAAGCCAGAATGGGTCCTGGGGTTGTTGATGTGAGGAGAGGGAGGTCTCCATCACAGGCCACTCCGGGTGTTGGGCCTTTCAGCCTGGTAGTAGGCTCATTAGGGCTTGCACCTGGAAATGGCTGTTATAAGCTGGATTTAGTTCTGGCTGATTGCCTCACACCTGGGAGAGCAGGCCCGCAGCCTAGCTTGCTCTGAACATTGTTTTGATACAGACCTGTAAGTACTGTGGACGTGAACTTGTTTTATAGTGTTCTGATAGTGAGGGAACCTACTGTCTAGTTAAGAGCACAGACGGGCTAGAATTTTGTTTATGTTTTATTATATTTATGTACCTGTACAATAAAGACTGATTCCGACCAGCTTGCACAAGAACCCCAGAAATGTGTCCTGTTTCTCTGGCTGCAGTGTGTGTAAAGAGGGAGTCCATCTACCCCAGGAGAGGGATCTCTATCCCAACTGTGTCACATATATAATATATACACACACACACATTATATAGGTGTGTTTTTCTGATGAGAGTACTGTACAGACTATGGGGGTCATTGAGACCCGCTTGCGAGCGGCAGGACGCTCGCAAGCGAGTCGATGTTCCCCACTGCGCATGCGCACGACGGAGGGAGCTCTGTCGTGCGCATGCGCGAGACTCGGCGAACGACGGGCTCACCATCCCTCCGGGTCTCGCACCAAAGGGGGTGTGCTGTCGATGTTGATTGACAGCACGCCCCCTTTGGTGGGCGTGCCTGCCAGACGGAGGCGTTCCCATGGGAACGCCTACCGTCTCAAGCCGGCCCCACTGACATCAGTAGTGATGTCAGTGGGAGTGATTTTGGCTCTGATAGAGTAAAAATCACTGCAGGGCTTGCGGCAGCGAGACCCTACCGCAGGGTCTCCGTCGCAAGCCCGATGGTCAAGACCATTGCGACCATCATCATGGACGCTCGCTATAGCTGTGGGTGGTAACCCACAGCTATGCGAGCGTCCATGAGGACGCTCCAAAAAAAGGAAGGAGGGCCCTGATTCAGAGCGAGCGCTATGGTCAGAGCGTTCAGCTCTGAATCAGGCCCTATGGACGAACGCAACCAGTATGTTCACCAAAGACCTGGTGAGGAGCTCTTTCCTGATTGCATCAAGCAAACTGTGAAGCATCCACAGAACGTTATAGTGAGGAGCAGCAGTTCCCAATCTGTGCGCAGAGGTTCCCTCCGCTCTCACACCGCGGCATGCATCACTCTCATTGTTACACTCCGGTGTGTGTCGCTCTCTCGCCCCTGCAGGCAACACTCTCGCTCTCACACCCCAGCATGCATTGCTCCCACACCCCTGCGTGCGTCACTCTCATTACACTCCGGTGTGTGTCGCTCTCTCACCACTGCAGGCAACACTCTCTGGCGTGCGGCGCTCTCACACTGCGGCGTGTCGCCCTCCCTCTCACACTCCGGCGTGCGTTGCTCTCGCTCTCATACCCTGGCATGCGGCGCTCTCACACTCCGGTGTGTTGCCCTCCCTCTCACACTCCAGCGTGCCTTGCTCTCGCTCTCATACCCCGGCGTGCGTCGCTGTCACACTCCGGCGTGAGTCCCTCGCTCTCATACCCCGGCGTGCGTTGCTCTCGCTCATACCTCGGCGTGCGTCGCTCTTGGATTCCGGCATTTGTCGCTCTCACACTGCGGCGTGTCGCCCTCCCTCTCACACTCCAGCGTGCGTTGCTCTCGTTCTCATACCCCGGCGTGTGTCGCTGTCACACTCCGGCGTGCGTCCCTCGCTCTCATACCCCGGCGTGCGTTGCTCTCGCTCATACCTCGGCGTGCGTTGCTCTTGGATTCCGGCATTTGTCGCTCTCACACTCCGGCGTGTCGCCCTCCCTCTCACACTCCGGCGTGTCGCCCTCCCTCTCACACTCCGGCGTGTCACCATCCCTCTCACACTCCGGCGTGCATCGCTCTCACGCTCCGGGTGTCGCCCTCCCTCTCACACGCCGGGTATCGCCATCCCTCTCACACTCCGGCGTGTCGCCCTCCCTCTCACACTCCGGCATGTCGCCCTCCCTCAACACACTCCGGCGTGTCGCCCTCCCTCTCACACTCCGGCGTGTCGCCCTCCCTCACACTCCGGCGTGTCACCATCCCTCTCACACTCCGGCATGCATCGCTCTCACACTCCGGGTGTCGCCCTCCCTCTCAAACGCCGGGTGTCGCCATCCCTCTCACACGCCGGGTGTCGCCCTCCCTCTCACACTCCGGCGTGTCACCCTCCCTCTCACACTCTGGCGTGTCGCCATCCCTCTCACACTCCGGCGTGCATCGCTCTCACACTCCGGGTGTCGCCCTCCCTCTCACACGCCGGGTGTCGCCATCCCTCTCACATGCCGGGTGTCGCCCTCCCTCTCACACCTCGGCGTGTCGCCCTCCCTCTCACCCTCCGGCGTGTCGCCCTCCCTCTCACACTCCGGCGTGTCGCCCTCCCTCTCACACTCCGGCGTGTCGCCATCCCTCTCATACTCCGGCGTGCATCGCGCTCACACTCCGGGTGTCGCCCTCCCTCTCACACGCCGGGTGTCGCCCTCCCTCTCACACTCCGGCGTGTCGCCCTCCCTCTCACACTCCGGCGTGTCGCCCTCCCTCTCACACTCCGGCGTGTCGCCATCCCTCTCACACTCCGGCGTGCATCGCTCTCACACTCCGGGTGTCGCCCTCCCTCTCACACGCCGGGTGTCGCCCTCCCTCTCACACGCCGGGTGTCGCCCTCCCTCTCACACGCCGGGTGTCGCCCTCCCTCTCACACTCCGGCGTGTCGCCCTCCCGCTCACCCTCCGGCGTGTCGCCCTCCCTCTCACACTCCGGCGTGTCGCCCTCCCTCTCACCCTCCGGCGTGTCGCCCTCCCTCTCACACTCCGGCGTGTCGCCCTCCCTCTCACACTCCGGCGTGTCGCCATCCCTCTCACACTCCGGCGTGCATCGCTCTCACACTCCGGCGTGTGGCCCTCCCTCTCACACTCCGGCGTGTCGCCCTCCCTCTCACACTGCGGCGTGCATCGCTCTCACACTCCGGGCATTGCCCTCCCTCTCACACTCTGGCATGCGTTGCTCTCGCTCTCATACCTCGGCGTGCGTTGCTCTCGGATTCCGGGTGTTGCCCTCCCTCTCACACTCCGGCGTGCATCGCTCTCGGATTCCAGGTGTCGCCCTCCCTCTCACACTCCGGCGTGCATCGCTCTCACACTCTGGCACGTCACCCTCCCTCTCACACTCCGGCGTGCATCGCTCTCACACTCCGGGTGTGGCCATCCCTCTCACACTCCGGCGCGTCGCCCTCCCTCTCACACTCCGGCGTGTCGCCCTCCCTCTCACACTCCGGCGTGTCGCCATCCCTCTCACACTCCGGCGTGCATCGCTCTCACACTCCGGCGTGTGGCCCTCCCTCTCACACTCCGGCGTGTCGCCCTCCCTCTCACACTGCGGCGTGCATCGCTCTCACACTCCGGGCATTGCCCTCCCTCTCACACTCTGGCATGCGTTGCTCTCGCTCTCATACCTCGGCGTGCGTTGCTCTCGGATTCCGGGTGTTGCCCTCCCTCTCACACTCCGGCGTGCATCGCTCTCGGATTCCAGGTGTCGCCCTCCCTCTCACACTCCGGCGTGCATCGCTCTCACACTCTGGCACGTCACCCTCCCTCTCACACTCCGGCGTGCATCGCTCTCACACTCCGGGTGTGGCCATCCCTCTCACACTCCGGCGCGTCGCCCTCCCTCTCACACTCCGGCGTGTCGCCCTCCCTCTCACACTCTGGCGTGTTGCCCTCCCTCTCATACTCCGGCGTGCGTTGCTCTCGCTCTCATACCTCGGCGAACGTCGCTCTCGGATTCCGGCGTGTCGACCTCCCTCTCACACTCCGACGTGTCGACCTCCCTCTCACACTCCGACGTGTTGACCTCCCTCTCACACTCCGACGTGTTGACCTCCCTCTCACACTCCAGCATGTGTTGCTCTCGCTCTCATACCCTGGAGTGCGTTGCTCTGACACTCCGGGTGTCGCCCTCCCTCTCACACTCCGGCGTGCATTGCTCTCGCTCTCATACCTCGGCGTGCGTCGCTCTCGGATTCCGGCGCGTCGCCCTCCCTCTCACACTCCGGCGTGTGATGCTCTCGCTCTAACCTCGGCGTGCGTCGCTCTTGGATTCTGGCATTTGTTGCTCTCACACTCCGGCGTCTCGCCCTCCCTCTCACACTCCGGCGTGTCGCCCTCCCTCTCACACTCTGGCGTGTCGCCATCCCTCTCACACTCCGGCGTGTCGCCCTCCCTCTCACACTCCGGCGTGTCGCCCTCCCTCTCACACTCCGGTGTGCATCGCTCTCAGATTCCGGCGTGCCTCCCTCCCTCTCACACTCCGGCGTGCGTCGCTCTCACACTCCGGCGCATCGCCCTCCCTCTCACACTCCGGAATGCGTTGCTCTCACTCTCATACCTCGGCGTGCGTCGCTCTCGGATTCCGGGTGTCGCCCTCCCTCTCACACTCCTGTGTGCATCTCTCTCAAATTCCGGCGTGCATTGCTCTCACACTCCGGCGCGTTGCCCTCCCTCTCACACTCCGGCGTGTCGCCCTCCCTCTCACACTCCGGCATGCGTTGCTCTCGCTCTCATACCCTGGTGTGCGTCGCTCACACTCAGGGTGTCGCCCTCCCTCTCACACTCCAGCGTGCATCGCTCTCAGATTCCGCCGTGCCTCCCTCCCTCTCACACTCCGGCGTGCATCGCTCTCAGATTCCGGCGTGCCTCCCTCCCTCTCACACTCCGGCGTGTCGCCCTCCCTCTCACACTGTGGCGTGTCGCCCTCCCTCTCACACTCCGGCGTGCATCACTCTCACACCGCGGCGCGTCGCCCTCCCTCTCACACCTCGGCGCGTCGCCCTCCCTCTCACACTCCGGCGCGTCGCCCTCCCTCTCACACTCCGGCGTGCATCGTTCTCAGATTCCGGCGTGCCTCCCTCCCTCTCACACTCCGGCGTGTCGCCCTCCCTCTCACACTCTGGCGTGTCGCCCTCCCTCTCACACTCCGGCGTGCATCGCTCTCATTCTGTGGCGCGTCGCCCTCCCTCTCACACCTCGGCGCGTCGCCCTCCCTCTCACACTCCGGCGCGTCGCCCTCCCTCTCACACTCCGGCGCGTCGCCCTCCCTCTCACACTCCGGCGCGTCGCCCTCCCTCTCACACCTCGGCGCGTTGCTCTCACTCTCATACCTCGGCGTGCATTGCTCTAACACTCCGGCGCGTCGCTCTCCCTCTCACACTACGGCGTGTCGCCCTCCCTCTCACACTCCGGCGTGCGTTGCTCTCGCTCTCATACCCTGGCGTGCGTCGCTAACACTCCGGGTGTCGCCCTCCTACTCACACTCCGGCGTGCATCGGTCTCAGATTCCGGCGTGTCGCCCTCCCTCTCACACTCTGGTGTGTCGCCCTCCCTCTCACACTCCGGTGTGCGCCGCTCTCACACTCCGGCGTGTCGCCCTCCCTCTCACACCTCGTCGTGTCACCCTCCCTCACACTCCGGTGCGTCGCTCTCCCTCTCACACTCCGGCGCGTCGCCCTCCCTCTCATACTCTGGCGTGTCGCCCTCCCTCTCACAATCCAGGGTGCGTCGCTCTCACACTCCGGCGTGTCACTTTCCCTCTCCGGCGTGTCACTCTCCCTCTCACACTCCGGCGCGTTGCCCGCCCTCTCACACTGTGGCGTGTCGCCCTCCCTCTCACACTCAGGCGTGTCGCCCTCCCTCACACTCCGGCATGCGTCGCTCTCACACTCCGGCGTGTCGCCCTCCCTCTCAAACCTCGGCGTGTCGCCATCCCACTCACACTCCGGCGTGTCGCTCTCCCTCTCACACTCCGGCACGTCGCTTTCCCTCTCACACTCCGGCACGTCGCCTTCCCTCTCACACTCCGGCGCGTCGCCCTCCCTCTCACACTCCGGCGCGTCGCCCTCCCTCTCACGTCGCTCTCACACTCCGGCATGTCGCCCTCCCTCTAACACTCCGGCGTGTTGCCCTCCCTCTCGCACTCTGGCCTGCGTTGCCCTCCCTCTCGCACTCCGGCGTTCAACGCACTCACACTACAGGTGTCACCCTCCCTCTCACACTCCAGCGTGTCGCCCTCCCTCTCACACTCCAGCGATCGTTGCTCTCACACTCCGGCGTGTCGCCCTCCCTCTCACACTCCGGCGTGTCGCCCTCCCTCTCACACTCCGGCGTGTCGCCCTCCCTCTCACACTCCAGCATTTGTCACTCTCACACTCCGGCGAGTCGCCCTCCCTCTCACACTCCGGGTGTCGCCCTCCCTCTCACACTCCGGCATGTCAGCCTCCCTCTCACACTCCGGCATGTCGCCCTCCCTCTCACACTCCGGCGCGCCTCCCTCCCTCTCACACTCCGGCGCGCCTCCCTCCCTCTCACACTCCGGCTCGTCGCCCTCCCTCTCACACTCCAGCGTTCGTCGCTCTCACACTCCGGGTGTCGCCCTCCCTCTCACACTCCGGGTGTCGCCCTCCCTCTCACACTCCAGCGTGTCGCCCTCCCTCTCACACTACAGTGTGTCGCCCTCCGTCTCACACTCCGGCGTGTCGCCCTCCCTCTCACACTCCAGCGTTCGTTGCTCTCACACTCCGGCGTGTCGCCCTCCCTCTCACACACCGGCGTGTCGCCCTCCCTCTCACACTCCGGCGTGTCGCCCTCCCTCTCACACTCCGGCGTGTCGCCCTCCCTCTCACGTCGCTCTCACACTCCGGCGTGTCGCCCTCCCTCTCACACTCCGGCGTGTCGCCCTCCCTCTCACACTCCAGCGTTCGATGCTCTCACACTCCGGCGCGTTGCCCTCCCTCTCACACTCCGGCATGTCGCCCTCCCTCTCACACTCCAGCGTTCGTCGCTCTCACACTCCGGGTGTCGCCCTCCCTCTCACACTCCAGCGTGTCGCCCTCCCTCTCACACTCCAGCGTTCATTGCTCTCACACTCCGCGTGTCGCCCTCCCTCTCACACTCCGGCGTGTCGCCCTCCCTCTCACACTCCGGCGTGTCGCCCTCCCTCTCTTACACTCCGGCGTTCGTCGCTCTCACACTCCGGCGTGTCGCCCTCCCTCTCACTCTCCGGCGTGTCGCCCTCCCTCTCACACTCCGGCATGTTGCCCTCCCTCTCACACTCCGGCGTGCGTTGCTCTCGCTCTCATACCCTGGCGTGCGTCGCTAACACTCCGGGTGTCGCCCTCCTACTCACACTCCAGCGTGCATCGGTCTCAGATTCCGGCGTGTCGCCCTCCCTCTCACTCTCCGGCGTGTAGCCCTCCCTCTCACACTCCGGCGCGTCGCCCTCCCTCTCACACTCCGGCGTGCGTTGCTCTCGCTCTCATACCCTGGCGTGCGTCGCTAACACTCCGGGTGTCGCCCTCCTACTCACACTCCGGCGTCCTTCGGTCTCAGATTCCGGCGTGTTGCCCTCCCTCTCACACTCTGGTGTGTCGCCCTCCCTCTCACACTCCGGTGTGCGCCGCTCTCACACTCCGGCGTGTCACCCTCCCTCTCACACCTCGTCGTGTCGCCCTCCCTCACACTCCGGTGCGTCGCTCTCCCTCTCACACTCCGGCGCGTCGCCCTCCCTCTCATACTCTGGCGTGTCGCCCTCCCTCTCACAATCCAGGGTGCGTCGCTCTCACACTCCGGCGTGTCACTTTCCCTCTCCGGCGTGTCACTCTCCCTCTCACACTCAGGCGCGTTGCCCTCCCTCTCACACTCTGGCGTGTCGCCCTCCCTCTCACACTCCGGCGTGTCGCCCTCCCTCTCTTACACTCCGGTGTTCGTCACTCTCACA
Organism: Taudactylus pleione; assembly: GCA_031769625.1. Classification (NCBI taxonomy): domain Eukaryota; kingdom Metazoa; phylum Chordata; class Amphibia; order Anura; family Myobatrachidae; genus Taudactylus; species Taudactylus pleione. Next base: position 571,996 of record JAUIMM010000490.1, read on the forward strand.
CTCCGGCGTGTCGCCCTCCCTCTCACTCTCCGGCGTGTCGCCCTCCCTCTCACACTCCGGCATGTTGCCCTCCCTCTCACGTCGCTCTCACACTCCGGTGAGTCGCACTCCCTCTCACACTCCGGCTTGTCGCCCTCCCTCTCACACTCCAGCGTTCGTCGCTCTCACACTCCGGCATGTCGCCCTCCCTCTCACACTCCGGCGTGTCGCCCTCCCTCTCACACTCCGGCGCGTCGCCCTCCCTCTCACGTCGCTCTCACACTCCGGCATGTCGCCCTCCCTCTAACACTCCGGCGTGTTGCCCTCCCTCTCGCACTCTGGCCTGCGTTGCCCTCCCTCTCGCACTCCGGCATGTCGCCCTCCCTCTCACACTCCAGCGTTCGATGCTCTCACACTCCGGCGTGTAGCCCTCCCTCTCACACTCCGGCGTGTCGCCCTCCCTCTCACACTCCGGCGTTCGTCGCTCTCACACTCCGGCGTGTCGCCCTCCCTCTCACACTCCGGCATGTCGCCCTCCCTCTCACACTCTGGCGTGTTGCCCTCCCTCTCGCACTCTGGCCTGCGTCACCCTCCCTCTCGCACTCCGGCGTTCGTCGCTCTCACACTCCGGGTGTCGCCCTCCCTCTCACACTCCAGCGTGTCGCCCTCCCTCTCACACTCCAGCGTTCGTTGCTCTCACACTCTGGAGTGTCGCCCTCCCTCTCACACTCCAGCGTTCGTCGCTCTCACACTCCGGCTTGTCGCCCTCCCTCTCACACTCCGGCGTGTCGCCCTCCCTCTCACAGTCCGGCGTGTCGCCTTCCCTCTCACACTCCGGCGTGTCGCCCTCCCTCTCACACTCCGGCATGTCGCCCTCCCTCTCACACTCCAGCGTTCGTCGCTCTCACACTCCGGCTTGTCGCCCTCCCTCTCACACTCCGGCGTGTCGCCCTCCCTCTCACAGTCCGGCGTGTCGCCCTCACTCTCACACTCCGGCGTGTCGCCCTCCCTCTCACACTCTGGTGTGTCGCCCTCCCTCTCACACTCCGGTGTGCGCCGCTCTCACACTCCGGCGTGTCGCCCTCCCTCTCACACCTCGTTGTGTCGCCCTCCCTCACACTCCGGTGCGTCGCTCTCCCTCTCACACTCCGGCGCGTCGCCCTCCCTCTCATACTCTGGCGTGTCGCCCTCCCTCTCACAATCCAGGGTGCGTCGCTCTCACACTCCGGCGTGTCACTTTCCCTCTCCGGCGTGTCACTCTCCCTCTCACACTCCGGCGCGTTGCCCTCCCTCTCACACTCCGGCGTGTCGCCCTCCCTCTCACACTCCGGCGTGTCGCCCTCCCTCTCTTACACTCCGGCATTCGTCGCTCTCACACTCCGGCGTGTGGCCCTCCCTCTCACTCTCCGGCGTGTCGCCCTCCCTCTCACACTCCAGCATGTTGCCCTCCCTCTCACGTCGCTCTCACACTCCGGCGAGTCGCCCTCCCTCTCACACTCCGGCTTGTCGCCCTCCCTCTCACACTCCAGCGTTCGTCGCTCTCACACTCTGGCATGTCGCCCTCCCTCTCACACTCCGGCATGTCGCCCTCCCTCTCACACTCCGGCGCGTCGCCCTCCCTCTCACGTCGCTCTCACACTCCGGCATGTCGCCCTCCCTCTAACACTCCAGCGTGTTGCCCTCCCTCTCGCACTCTGGCCTGCGTTGCCCTCCCTCTCGCACTCCGGCATGTCGCCCTCCCTCTCACACTTCGGGTGTCACCCTCCCTCTCACACTCCAGCGTGTCACCCTCCCTCTCACACTCCAGCGTTCGTCGCTCTCACACTCCGGCATGTCGCCCTCCCTCTCACACTCCGGCGTGTCGCCCTCCCTCTCACACTCCGGCGCGTCGCCCTCCCTCTCATGTCGCTCTCACACTCCGGCATGTCGCCCTCCCTCTAACACTCCAGCGTGTTGCCCTCCCTCTCGCACTCTGGCCTGCGTTGCCCTCCCTCTCGCACTCCGGCATGTCGCCCTCCCTCTCACACTTCGGGTGTCACCCTCCCTCTCACACTCCAGCGTGTCACCCTCCTTCTCACACTCCAGTGTTCGTTGCTCTCACACTCCAGCGTGTCGCCCTCCCTCTCACACTCCGGCGTGCGTTGCTCTCGCTCTCATACCCTGGCGTGCGTCGCTAACACTCCGGGTGTCGCCCTCCTACTCACACTCCGGTGTGTCGCCCTCCCTCTCACACTCCGGTGTGCGCCGCTCTCACACTCCGGCGTGTCGCCCTCCCTCTCACACCTCGTCGTGTCGCCCTCCCTCACACTCCGGTGCGTCGCTCTCCCTCTCACACTCCGGCGCGTCGCCCTCCCTCTCATACTCTGGCGTGTCGCCCTCCCTCTCACAATCCAGGGTGCGTCGCTCTCACACTCCGGCGTGTCACTTTCCCTCTCCGGCGTGTCACTCTCCCTCTCACACTCAGGCGCGTTGCCCTCCCTCTCACACTCCGGCGTGTCGCCCTCCCTCTCACACTCCGGCGTGTCGCCCTCCCTCTCTTACACTCCGGTGTTCGTCGCTCTCACACTCCGGCGTGTCGCCCTCCCTCTCACTCTCCGGCGTGTCGCCCTCCCTCTCACACTCCGACATGTTGCCCTCCCTCTCACGTCACTCTCACACTCCGGCGAGTCGCCCTCCCTCTCACACTCCGGCTTGTCGCCCTCCCTCTCACAGTCCGGCGTGTCGCCTTCCCTCTCACACTCCGGCGTGTCGCCCTCCCTCTCACACTCCGGCATGTCGCCCTCCCTCTCACACTCCAGCGTTCGTCGCTCTCACACTCCGGCTTGTCGCCCTCCCTCTCACACTCCGGCGTGTCGCCCTCCCTCTCACAGTCCGGCGTGTCGCCCTCACTCTCACACTCCGGCGTGTCGCCCTCCCTCTCACACTCTGGTGTGTCGCCCTCCCTCTCACACTCCGGTGTGCGCCGCTCTCACACTCCGGCGTGTCGCCCTCCCTCTCACACCTCGTCGTGTCGCCCTCCCTCACACTCCGGTGCGTCGCTCTCCCTCTCACACTCCGGCGCGTCGCCCTCCCTCTCATACTCTGGCGTGTCGCCCTCCCTCTCACAATCCAGGGTGCGTCGCTCTCACACTCCGGCGTGTCACTTTCCCTCTCCGGCGTGTCACTCTCCCTCTCACACTCCGGCGCGTTGCCCTCCCTCTCACACTCCGGCGTGTCGCCCTCCCTCTCACACTCCGGCGTGTCGCCCTCCCTCTCTTACACTCCGGCATTCGTCGCTCTCACACTCCGGCGTGTGGCCCTCCCTCTCACTCTCCGGCGTGTCGCCCTCCCTCTCACACTCCAGCATGTTGCCCTCCCTCTCACGTCGCTCTCACACTCCGGCGAGTCGCCCTCCCTCTCACACTCCGGCTTGTCGCCCTCCCTCTCACACTCCAGCGTTCGTCGCTCTCACACTCTGGCATGTCGCCCTCCCTCTCACACTCCGGCATGTCGCCCTCCCTCTCACACTCCGGCGCGTCGCCCTCCCTCTCACGTCGCTCTCACACTCCGGCATGTCGCCCTCCCTCTAACACTCCAGCGTGTTGCCCTCCCTCTCGCACTCTGGCCTGCGTTGCCCTCCCTCTCGCACTCCGGCATGTCGCCCTCCCTCTCACACTTCGGGTGTCACCCTCCCTCTCACACTCCAGCGTGTCACCCTCCCTCTCACACTCCAGCGTTCGTCGCTCTCACACTCCGGCATGTCGCCCTCCCTCTCACACTCCGGCGTGTCGCCCTCCCTCTCACACTCCGGCGCGTCGCCCTCCCTCTCACGTCGCTCTCACACTCCGGCATGTCGCCCTCCCTCTAACACTCCAGCGTGTTGCCCTCCCTCTCGCACTCTGGCCTGCGTTGCCCTCCCTCTCGCACTCCGGCATGTCGCCCTCCCTCTCACACTTCGGGTGTCACCCTCCCTCTCACACTCCAGCGTGTCACCCTCCTTCTCACACTCCAGTGTTCGTTGCTCTCACACTCCAGCGTGTCGCCCTCCCTCTCACACTCCGGCGTGCGTTGCTCTCGCTCTCATACCCTGGCGTGCGTCGCTAACACTCCGGGTGTCGCCCTCCTACTCACACTCCGGTGTGTCGCCCTCCCTCTCACACTCCGGTGTGCGCCGCTCTCACACTCCGGCGTGTCGCCCTCCCTCTCACACCTCGTCGTGTCGCCCTCCCTCACACTCCGGTGCGTCGCTCTCCCTCTCACACTCCGGCGCGTCGCCCTCCCTCTCATACTCTGGCGTGTCGCCCTCCCTCTCACAATCCAGGGTGCGTCGCTCTCACACTCCGGCGTGTCACTTTCCCTCTCCGGCGTGTCACTCTCCCTCTCACACTCAGGCGCGTTGCCCTCCCTCTCACACTCCGGCGTGTCGCCCTCCCTCTCACACTCCGGCGCGTCGCCCTCCCTCTCACGTCGCTCTCACACTCCGGCATGTCGCCCTCCCTCTAACACTCCGGCGTGTTGCCCTCCCTCTCACACTCTGGCCTGCGTTGCCCTCCCTCTCGCACTACGGCATGTCGCCCTCCCTCTCACACTTCGGGTGTCACCCTCCCTCTCACACTCCAGCGTGTCGCCCTCCTTCTCACACTCCAGCGTTCGTTGCTCTCACACTCCGGCATGTCGCCCTCCCTCTCACACCTTGGCTCGTCGCCCTGCCTCTCACACTCCGGCGCGCCTCCCTCTCACACTCCGGCGCGCCTCCCTCCCTCTCACACTCCGGCTCGTCGCCCTCCCTCTCACACTCCAGCGTTCGTCGCTCTCACACTCCGGGTGTCGCCCTCCCTCTCACACTCCAGCATGTCGCCCTCCCTCTCACACTCCAGCATTCGTTGCTCTCACACTCCGGCGTGTTGCCCTTCCTCTCACACTCCGGCGTGTCGCCCTCCCTCTCACACTCCAGCGTTCGATGCTCTCACACTCCGGCGTGTCGCCCTCCCTCTCAAACCTCGGCGTGTCGCCATCCCACTCACACTCCGGCGTGTCGCTCTCCCTCTCACACTCCGGCACGTCGCTTTCCCTCTCACACTCCGGCACGTCGCCTTCCCTCTCACACTCCGGCACGTCGCCCTCCCTCTCACACTCCGGCGCGTCGCCCTCCCTCTCACGTCGCTCTCACACTCCGGCATGTCGCCCTCCCTCTAACACTCCGGCGTGTTGCCCTCCCTCTCGCACTCTGGCCTGCGTTGCCCTCCCTCTCGCACTCCGGCGTTCATCGCACTCACACTACAGGTGTCACCCTCCCTCTCACACTCCAGCGTGTCGCCCTCCCTCTCACACTCCAGCGATCGTTGCTCTCACACTCCGGCGTGTCGCCCTCCCTCTCACACTCCGGCGTGTCGCCCTCCCTCTCACACTCCAGCGTGTCGCCCTCCCTCTCACTCTCCGGCGTGTCGCCCTCCCTCTCACACTCCAGCGTTTGTCACTCTCACACTCCGGCGAGTCGCCCTCCCTCTCACACTCCGGGTGTCGCCCTCCCTCTCACACTCCGGCATGTCAGCCTCCCTCTCACACTCCGGCATGTCGCCCTCCCTCTCACACTCCGGCGCGCCTCCCTCCCTCTCACACTCCGGCGCGCCTCCCTCCCTCTCACACTCCGGCTCGTCGCCCTCCCTCTCACACTCCAGCGTTCGTCGCTCTCACACTCCGGGTGTCGCCCTCCCTCTCACACTCCGGGTGTCGCCCTCCCTCTCACACTCCAGCGTGTCGCCCTCCCTCTCACACTACAGTGTGTCGCCCTCCGTCTCACACTCCGGCGTGTCGCCCTCCCTCTCACACTCCAGCGTTCGTTGCTCTCACACTCCGGCGTGTCGCCCTCCCTCTCACACACCGGCGTGTCGCCCTCCCTCTCACACTCCGGCGTGTCGCCCTCCCTCTCACACTCCGGCGTGTCGCCCTCCCTCTCACGTCGCTCTCACACTCCGGCGTGTCGCCCTCCCTCTCACACTCCGGCGTGTCGCCCTCCCTCTCACACTCCAGCGTTCGATTCTCTCACACTCCGGCGCGTTGCCCTCCCTCTCACACTCCGGCATGTCGCCCTCCCTCTCACACTCCAGCGTTCGTCGCTCTCACACTCCGGGTGTCGCCCTCCCTCTCACACTCCAGCGTGTCGCCCTCCCTCTCACACTCCAGCGTTCGTTGCTCTCACACTCCGCGTGTCGCCCTCCCTCTCACACTCCGGCGTGTCGCCCTCCCTCTCACACTCCGGCGTGTCGCCCTCCCTCTCTTACACTCCGGCGTTCGTCGCTCTCACACTCCGGCGTGTCGCCCTCCCTCTCACTCTCCGGCGTGTCGCCCTCCCTCTCACACTCCGGCATGTTGCCCTCCCTCTCACACTCCGGCGTGCGTTGCTCTCGCTCTCATACCCTGGCGTGCGTCGCTAACACTCCGGGTGTCGCCCTCCTACTCACACTCCGGCGTGCATCGGTCTCAGATTCCGGCGTGTCGCCCTCCCTCTCACTCTCCGGCGTGTCGCCCTCCCTCTCACACTCCGGCGTGTCGCCCTCCCTCTCACACTCCGGCGTGCGTTGCTCTCGCTCTCATACCCTGGCGTGCGTCGCTAACACTCCGGGTGTCGCCCTCCTACTCACACTCCGGCGTGCTTCGGTCTCAGATTCCCACGTGTTGCCCTCCCTCTCACACTCTGGTGTGTCGCCCTCCCTCTCACACTCCGGTGTGCGCTGCTCTCACACTCCGGCGTGTCGCCCTCCCTCTCACACCTCGTCGTGTCGCCCTCCCTCACACTCCGGTGCGTCGCTCTCCCTCTCACACTCCGGCGCGTCGCCCTCCCTCTCATACTCTGGCGTGTCGCCCTCCCTCTCACAATCCAGGGTGCGTCGCTCTCACACTCCGGCGTGTCACTTTCCCTCTCCGGCGTGTCACTCTCCCTCTCACACTCAGGAGCGTTGCCCTCCCTCTCACACTCCGGCGTGTCGCCCTCCCTCTCACACTCCGGCGTGTCGCCCTCCCTCTCTTACACTCCGGTGTTCGTCACTCTCACACTCCGGCGTGTCGCCCTCCCTCTCACTCTCCGGCGTGTCGCCCTCCCTCTCACACTCCGGCATGTTGCCCTCCCTCTCACGTCGCTCTCACACTCCGGCGAGTCGCCCTCCCTCTCACACTCCGGCTTGTCGCCCTCCCTCTCACACTCCAGCGTTCGTCGCTCTCACACTCCGGCATGTCGCCCTCCCTCTCACACTCCGGCGTGTCGCCCTCCCTCTCACACTCCGGCGCGTCGCCCTCCCTCTCACGTCGCTCTCACACTCCGGCATGTCGCCCTCCCTCTAACACTCCGGCGTGTTGCCCTCCCTCTCGCACTCTGGCCTGCGTTGCCCTCCCTCTCGCACTCCGGCATGTCGCCCTCCCTCTCACACTCCAGCGTTCGATGCTCTCACACTCCGGCGTGTAGCCCTCCCTCTCACACTCCGGCGTGTCGCCCTCCCTCTCACACTCCGGCGTTCGTCGCTCTCACACTCCGGCGTGTCGCCCTCCCTCTCACACTCCGGCGTGTCGCCCTCCCTCTCACACTCTGGCGTGTTGCCCTCCCTCTCGCACTCTGGCCTGCGTCGCCCTCCCTCTCGCACTCCGGCGTTCGTCGCTCTCACACTCCGGGTGTCGCCCTCCCTCTCACACTCCAGCGTGTCGCCCTCCCTCTCACACTCCAGCGTTCGTTGCTCTCACACTCTGGAGTGTCGCCCTCCCTCTCACACTCCAGCGTTCGTCGCTCTCACACTCCGGCTTGTCGCCCTCCCTCTCACACTCCGGCGTGTCGCCCTCCCTCTCACAGTCCGGCGTGTCGCCCTCCCTCTCACACTCCGGCGTGTCGCCCTCCCTCTCACACTCCGACGTCTCGCCCTCCCTCTCACACTCCAGCGTTCGTCGCTCTCACACTCCGGCTTGTCGCCCTCCCTCTCACACTCCGGCGTGTCGCCCTCCCTCTCACAGTCCGGCGTGTCGCCCTCCCTCTCACACTCCGGCGTGTCGCCCTCCCTCTCACACTCTGGTGTGTCGCCCTCCCTCTCACAATCCAGGGTGCGTCGCTCTCACACTCCGGCGTGTCACTTTCCCTCTCCGGCGTGTCACTCTCCCTCTCACACTCCGGCGCGTTGCCCTCCCTCTCACACTCCGGCGTGTCGCCCTCCCTCTCACACTCCGGCGTGTCGCCCTCCCTCTCTTACACTCCGGCGTTCGTCGCTCTCACACTCCGGCGTGTGGCCCTCCCTCTCACTCTCCGGCGTGTCGCCCTCCCTCTCACACTCCAGCATGTTGCCCTCTCTCTCACGTCGCTCTCACACTCCGGCGAGTCGCCCTCCCTCTCACACTCCGGCTTGTCGCCCTCCCTCTCACACTCCAGCGTTCGTCGCTCTCACACTCTGGCATGTCGCCCTCCCTCTCACACTCCGGCGTGTCGCCCTCCCTCTCACACTCCGGCGCGTCGCCCTCCCTCTCACGTCGCTCTCACACTCCGGCATGTCGCCCTCCCTCTAACACTCCGGCGTGTTGCCCTCCCTCTCGCACTCTGGCCTGCGTTGCCCTCCCTCTCGCACTCCGGCATGTCGCCCTCCCTCTCACACTTCGGGTGTCACCCTCCCTCTCACACTCCAGCGTGTCACCCTCCTTCTCACACTCCAGTGTTCGTTGCTCTCACACTCCGGCGTGTCGCCCTCCCTCTCACACCTTGGCTCGTCGCCCTGCCTCTCACACTCCGGCGCGCCTCCCTCTCACACTCCGGCGCGCCTCCCTCCCTCTCACACTCCGGCTCGTCGCCCTCCCTCTCACACTCCAGCGTTCGTCGCTCTCATACTCCGGGTGTCGCCCTCCCTCTCACACTCCAGCATGTCGCCCTCCCTCTCACACTCCAGCGTTCGTTGCTCTCACACTCCGGCATGTTGCCCTTCCTCTCACACTCCGGCATGTCGCCCTCCCTCTCACACTCCAGCGTTCGATGCTCTCACACTCCGGCGTGTAGCCCTCCCTCTCACACTCCGGCGTGTCGCCCTCCCTCTCACACTCCGGCGTTCGTCGCTCTCACACTCCGGCGTGTCGCCCTCCCTCTCACACTCCGGCATGTCGCCCTCCCTCTCACACTCTGGCGTGTTGCCCTCCCTCTCGCACTCTGGCCTGCGTCACCCTCCCTCTCGCACTCCGGCGTTCGTCGCTCTCACACTCCGGGTGTCGCCCTCCCTCTCACACTCCAGCGTGTCGCCCTCCCTCTCACACTCCAGCGTTCGTTGCTCTCACACTCTGGAGTGTCGCCCTCCCTCTCACACTCCAGCGTTCGTCGCTCTCACACTCCGGCTTGTCGCCCTCCCTCTCACACTCCGGCGTGTCGCCCTCCCTCTCACAGTCCGGCGTGTCGCCTTCCCTCTCACACTCCGGCGTGTCGCCCTCCCTCTCACACTCCGGCATGTCACCCTCCCTCTCACACTCCAGCGTTCGTCGCTCTCACACTCCGGCTTGTCGCCCTCCCTCTCACACTCCGGCGTGTCGCCCTCCCTCTCACAGTCCGGCGTGTCGCCCTCACTCTCACACTCCGGCGTGTCGCCCTCCCTCTCACACTCTGGTGTGTCGCCCTCCCTCTCACACTCCGGTGTGCGCCGCTCTCACACTCCGGCGTGTCGCCCTCCCTCTCACACCTCGTCGTGTCGCCCTCCCTCACACTCCGGTGCATCGCTCTCCCTCTCACACTCCGGCGCGTCGCCCTCCCTCTCATACTCTGGCGTGTCGCCCTCCCTCTCACAATCCAGGGTGCGTCGCTCTCACACTCCGGCGTGTCACTTTCCCTCTCCGGCGTGTCACTCTCCCTCTCACACTCCGGCGCGTTGCCCTCCCTCTCACACTCCGGCGTGTCGCCCTCCCTCTCACACTCCGGCGTGTCGCCCTCCCTCTCTTACACTCCGGCATTCGTCGCTCTCACACTCCGGCATGTGGCCCTCCCTCTCACTCTCCGGCGTGTCGCCCTCCCTCTCACACTCCAGCATGTTGCCCTCCCTCTCACGTCGCTCTCACACTCTGGCGAGTCGCCCTCCCTCTCACACTCCGGCTTGTCGCCCTCCCTCTCACACTCCAGCGTTCGTCGCTCTCACACTCCGGCATGTCGCCCTCCCTCTCACACTCCGGCGTGTCGCCCTCCCTCTCACACTCCGGCGCGTCGCCCTCCCTCTCACGTCGCTCTCACACTCCGGCATGTCGCCCTCCCTCTAACACTCCAGCGTGTTGCCCTCCCTCTCGCACTCTGGCCTGCGTTGCCCTCCCTCTCGCACTCCGGCATGTCGCCCTCCCTCTCACACTTCGGGTGTCACCCTCCCTCTCACACTCCAGCGTGTCACCCTCCTTCTCACACTCCAGTGTTCGTTGCTCTCACACTCCGGCGTGTCGCCCTCCCTCTCACACCTTGGCTCGTCGCCCTGCCTCTCACACTCCGGCGCGCCTCCCTCTCACACTCCGGCGCGCCTCCCTCCCTCTCACACTCCGGCTCGTCGCCCTCCCTCTCACACTCCAGCGTTCGTCGCTCTCATACTCCGGGTGTCGCCCTCCCTCTCACACTCCAGCATGTCGCCCTCCCTCTCACACTCCAGCGTTCGTTGCTCTCACACTCCGGCGTGTTGCCCTTCCTCTCACACTCCGGCATGTCGCCCTCCCTCTCACACTCCAGCGTTCGATGCTCTCACACTCCGGCGTGTCGCCCTCCCTCTCACACTCCGGCGTGTCGCCCTCCCTCTCACACTCCGGCGTTCGTTGCTCTCACACTCCGGCGTGTCGCCCTCCCTCTCACACTCTGGCGTGTCGCCCTCCCTCTCACACTCTGGCGTGTTGCCCTCCCTCTCGCACTCTGGCCTGCGTCGGCCTCCCTCTCGCACTCCGGCGTTCGTCGCTCTCACACTCTGGGTGTCGCCCTCCCTCTCACACTCCAGCGTGTCGCCCTCCCTCTCACACTCCAGCGTTCGTTGCTCTCACACTCCGGAGTGTCGCCCTCCCTCTCACACTCCAACGTTCGTCGCTCTCACACTCCGGCTTGTCGCCCTCCCTCTCACACTCCGGCGCGTCGCCCTCCCTCTCACACTCCGGCGTGTGATGCTCTCGCTCTAACCTCGGCGTGCGTCGCTCTTGGATTCTGGCATTTGTTGCTCTCACACTCCGGCGTCTCGCCCTCCCTCTCACACTCCGGCGTGTCGCCCTCCCTCTCACACTCCGGCGTGTCGCCATCCCTCTCACACTCCGGCGTGTCGCCCTCCCTCTCACACTCTGGCGTGTCGCCCTCCCTCTCACACTCCGGTGTGCATCGCTCTCAGATTCCGGCGTGCCTCCCTCCCTCTCACACTCCGGCGTGCGTCGCTCTCAAACTCCGGCGCATCGCCCTCCCTCTCACAGTCCGGAATGCGTTGCTCTCACTCTCATACCTCGGCGAGCGTCGCTCTCGGATTCCGGGTGTCGCCCTCCCTCTCACACTCCTGTGTGCATCTCTCTCAAATTCCGGCGTGCATTGCTCTCACACTCCGGCGCGTTGCCCTCCCTCTCACACTCCGGCGTGTCGCCCTCCCTCTCACACTCCGGCATGCGTTGCTCTTGCTCTCATACCCTGGTGTGCGTCGCTCACACTCAGGGTGTCGCCCTCCCTCTCACACTCCAGCGTGCATCGCTCTCAGATTCCGCCGTGCCTCCCTCCCTCTCACACTCCGGCGTGCATCACTCTCAGATTCCGGTGTGCCTCCCTCCCTCTCACACTCCGGCGTGTCGCCCTCCCTCTCACACTGTGGCGTGTCGCCCTCCCTCTCACACTCCGGCGTGCATCACTCTCACACCGCGGCGCGTCGCCCTCCCTCTCACACCTCGGCGCGTCGCCCTCCCTCTCACACTCCGGCGCGTCGCCCTCCCTCTCACACTCCGGCGTGCATCGCTCTCAGATTCCGGCGTGCCTCCCTCCCTCTCACACTCCGGCGTGTCGCCCTCCCTCTCACACTCTGGCGTGTCGCCCTCCCTCTCACACTCCGGCGTGCATCGCTCTCATTCTGTGGCGCGTCGCCCTCCCTCTCACACCTCGGCGCGTCGCCCTCCCTCTCACACTCCGGCGCGTCGCCCTCCCTCTCACACTCCGGCGCGTTGCCCTCCCTCTCACACCTCGGTGCATTGCTCTCACTCTCATACCTCGGCGTGCATTGCTCTAACACTCCGGCGCGTCGCTCTCCCTCTCACACTCCGGCGTGTCGCCCTCCCTCTCACACTCCGGCGTGCGTTGCTCTCGCTCTCATACCCTGGCGTGCGTCGCTAACACTCCGGGTGTCGCCCTCCTACTCACACTCCGGCGTGCATCGGTCTCAGATTCCGGCGTGTCGCCCTCCCTCTCACACTCTGGTGTGTCGCCCTCCCTCTCACACTCCGGTGTGCGCCGCTCTCACACTCCGGCATGTCGCCCTCCCTCTCACACCTCGTCGTGTCGCCCTCCCTCACACTCCGGTGCGTCGCTCTCCCTCTCACACTCCGGCGTGTCACTTTCCCTCTCCGGCGTGTCACTCTCCCTCTCACACTCCGGCGCGTTGCCCTCCCTCTCACACTCCGGCGTGTCGCCCTCCCTCTCACACTCCGGCGTGTCGCCCTCCCTCTCTTACACTCCGGCATTCGTCGCTCTCACACTCCGGCGTGTGGCCCTCCCTCTCACTCTCCGGCGTGTCGCCCTCCCTCTCACACTCCAGCATGTTGCCCTCCCTCTCACGTCGCTCTCACACTCTGGCGAGTCGCCCTCCCTCTCACACTCCGGCTTGTCGCCCTCCCTCTCACACTCCAGCGTTCGTCGCTCTCACACTCCGGCATGTCGCCCTCCCTCTCACACTCCGGCGTGTCGCCCTCCCTCTCACACTCCGGCGCGTCGCCCTCCCTCTCACGTCGCTCTCACACTCCGGCATGTCGCCCTCCCTCTAACACTCCAGCGTGTTGCCCTCCCTCTCGCACTCTGGCCTGCGTTGCCCTCCCTCTCGCACTCCGGCATGTCGCCCTCCCTCTCACACTTCGGGTGTCACCCTCCCTCTCACACTCCAGCGTGTCACCCTCCTTCTCACACTCCAGTGTTCGTTGCTCTCACACTCCGGCGTGTCGCCCTCCCTCTCACACCTTGGCTCGTCGCCCTGCCTCTCACACTCCGGCGCGCCTCCCTCTCACACTCCGGCGCGCCTCCCTCCCTCTCACACTCCGGCTCGTCGCCCTCCCTCTCACACTCCAGCGTTCGTCGCTCTCATACTCCGGGTGTCGCCCTCCCTCTCACACTCCAGCATGTCGCCCTCCCTCTCACACTCCAGCGTTCGTTGCTCTCACACTCCGGCGTGTTGCCCTTCCTCTCACACTCCGGCATGTCGCCCTCCCTCTCACACTCCAGCGTTCAATGCTCTCACACTCCGGCGTGTCGCCCTCCCTCTCACACTCCGGCGTGTCGCCCTCCCTCTCACACTCCGGCGTTCGTTGCTCTCACACTCCGGCGTGTCGCCCTCCCTCTCACACTCTGGCGTGTCGCCCTCCCTCTCACACTCTGGCGTGTTGCCCTCCCTCTCGCACTCTGGCCTGCGTCGGCCTCCCTCTCGCACTCCGGCGTTCGTCGCTCTCACACTCTGGGTGTCGCCCTCCCTCTCACACTCCAGCGTGTCGCCCTCCCTCTCACACTCCAGCGTTCGTTGCTCTCACACTCCGGAGTGTCGCCCTCCCTCTCACACTCCAACGTTCGTCGCTCTCACACTCCGGCTTGTCGCCCTCCCTCTCACACTCCGGCGCGTCGCCCTCCCTCTCACACTCCGGCGTGTGATGCTCTCGCTCTAACCTCGGCGTGCGTCGCTCTTGGATTCTGGCATTTGTTGCTCTCACACTCCGGCGTCTCGCCCTCCCTCTCACACTCCGGCGTGTCGCCCTCCCTCTCACACTCCGGCGTGTCGCCATCCCTCTCACACTCCGGCGTGTCGCCCTCCCTCTCACACTCTGGCGTGTCGCCCTCCCTCTCACACTCCGGTGTGCATCGCTCTCAGATTCCGGCGTGCCTCCCTCCCTCTCACACTCCGGCGTGCGTCGCTCTCAAACTCCGGCGCATCGCCCTCCCTCTCACAGTCCGGAATGCGTTGCTCTCACTCTCATACCTCGGCGTGCGTCGCTCTCGGATTCCGGGTGTCGCCCTCCCTCTCACACTCCTGTGTGCATCTCTCTCAAATTCCGGCGTGCATTGCTCTCACACTCCGGCGCGTTGCCCTCCCTCTCACACTCCGGCGTGTCGCCCTCCCTCTCACACTCCGGCATGCGTTGCTCTTGCTCTCATACCCTGGTGTGCGTCGCTCACACTCAGGGTGTCGCCCTCCCTCTCACACTCCAGCGTGCATCGCTCTCAGATTCCGCCGTGCCTCCCTCCCTCTCACACTCCGGCGTGCATCGCTCTCAGATTCCGGTGTGCCTCCCTCCCTCTCACACTCCGGCGTGTCGCCCTCCCTCTCACACTGTGGCGTGTCGCCCTCCCTCTCACACTCCGGCGTGCATCACTCTCACACCGCGGCGCGTCGCCCTCCCTCTCACACCTCGGCGCGTCGCCCTCCCTCTCACACTCCGGCGCGTCGCCCTCCCTCTCACACTCCGGCGTGCATCGCTCTCAGATTCCGGCGTGCCTCCCTCCCTCTCACACTCCGGCGTGTCGCCCTCCCTCTCACACTCTGGCGTGTCGCCCTCCCTCTCACACTCCGGCGTGCATCGCTCTCATTCTGTGGCGCGTCGCCCTCCCTCTCACACCTCGGCGCGTCGCCCTCCCTCTCACACTCCGGCGCGTCGCCCTCCCTCTCACACTCCGGCGCGTTGCCCTCCCTCTCACACCTCGGTGCATTGCTCTCACTCTCATACCTCGGCGTGCATTGCTCTAACACTCCGGCGCGTCGCTCTCCCTCTCACACTCCGGCGTGTCGCCCTCCCTCTCACACTCCGGCGTGCGTTGCTCTCGCTCTCATACCCTGGCGTGCGTCGCTAACACTCCGGGTGTCGCCCTCCTACTCACACTCCGGCGTGCATCGGTCTCAGATTCCGGCGTGTCGCCCTCCCTCTCACACTCTGGTGTGTCGCCCTCCCTCTCACACTCCGGTGTGCGCCGCTCTCACACTCCGGCGTGTCGCCCTCCCTCTCACACCTCGTCGTGTCGCCCTCCCTCACACTCCGGTGCGTCGCTCTCCCTCTCACACTCCGGCGCGTCGCCCTCCCTCTCATACTCTGGCGTGTCGCCCTCCCTCTCACAATCCAGGGTGCGTCGCTCTCACACTCCGGCGTGTCACTTTCCCTCTCCGGCGTGTCACTCTCCCTCTCACACTCCGGCGCGTTGCCCGCCCTCTCACACTCTGGCGTGTCACCCTTCCTCTCACACTCCAGCGAGTTGCTCTCCCTCTCACACTCCGGCGTGTCGTCCTTCCTCTCACACTCCGGCATGTCGCCCTCCCTCTCACACTCCGGCGTGTCACCGTCCCTCTCACACTGTGGCGTGTCGCCCTCCCTCTCACACTCAGGCGTGTCGCCCTCCCTCACACTCCGGCATGCGTCACTCTCACACTCCGGCGTGTCGCCCTCCCTCTCAAAACTCGGCGTGTCGCCCTCCCACTCACACTCCGGCGTGTCGCTCTCCCTCTCACACTCCGGCACGTCGCTTTCCCTCTCACACTCCGGCACGTCGCCTTCCCTCTCACACTCCGGCGCGTCGCCCTCCCTCTCACACTCCGGCGCGTCGCCCTCCCTCTCACGTCGCTCTCACACTCCGGCATGTCGCCCTCCCTCTAACACTCCGGCGTGTTGCCCTCCCTCTCGCACTCTGGCCTGCGTTGCCCTCCCTCTCGCACTCCGGCGTTCAACGCACTCACACTACGGGTGTCACCCTCCCTCTCACACTCCAGCGTGTCGCCCTCCCTCTCACACTCCAGCGATCGTTGCTCTCACACTCCGGCGTGTCGCCCTCCCTCTCACACTCCGGCGTGTCGCCCTCCCTCTCACTCTCCGGCGTGTCGCCCTCCCTCTCACACTCCAGCGTTTGTCACTCTCACACTCCGGCGAGTCGCCCTCCCTCTCACACTCCGGGTGTCGCCCTCCCTCTCACACTCCGGCATGTCACCCTCCCTCTCACACTCCGGCATGTCGCCCTCCCTCTCACACTCCGGCGCGCCTCCCTCCCTCTCACACTCCGGCGCGCCTCCCTCCCTCTCACACTCCGGCTCGTCGCCCTCCCTCTCACACTCCAGCATTCGTCGCTCTCACACTCCGGGTGTCGCCCTCCCTCTCACACTCTGGGTGTCGCCCTCCCTCTCACACTCCGGCGCGTCGCCCTCCCTCTCATACTCTGGCGTGTCGCCCTCCCTCTCACAATCCAGGGTGCGAAGCTCTCACACTCCGGCGTGTCACTTTCCCTCTCCGGCGTGTCACTCTCCCTCTCACACTCCGGCGCGTTGCCCGCCCTCTCACACTCTGGCGTGTCGCCCTTCCTCTCACACTCCAGCGAGTTGCTCTCCCTCTCACACTCCGGCGTGTCGTCCTTCCTCTCACACTCCGGCATGTCGCCCTCCCTCTCACACTCCGGCGTGTCGCCGTCCCTCTCACACTGTGGCGTGTCGCCCTCCCTCTCACACTCAGGCGTGTCGCCCTCCCTCACACTCCGGCATGCGTCACTCTCACACTCCGGCGTGTCGCCCTCCCTCTCAAAACTCGGCGTGTCGCCCTCCCACTCACACTCCGGCGTGTCGCTCTCCCTCTCACACTCCGGCACGTCGCTTTCCCTCTCACACTCCGGCACGTCGCCTTCCCTCTCACACTCCGGCGTGTCGCCCTCCCTCTCACACTCCGGCGCGTCGCCCTCCCTCTCACGTCGCTCTCACACTCCGGCATGTCGCCCTCCCTCTAACACTCCGGCGTGTTGCCCTCCCTCTCGCACTCTGGCCTGCGTTGCCCTCTCTCTCGCACTCCGGCGTTCAACGCACTCACACTACGGGTGTCACCCTCCCTCTCACACTCCAGCGTGTCGCCCTCCCTCTCACACTCCAGCGATCGTTGCTCTCACACTCCGGCGTGTCGCCCTCCCTCTCACACTCCGGCGTGTCGCCCTCCCTCTCACACTCCGGCGTGTCGCCCTCCCTCTCACTCTCCGGCGTGTCGCCCTCCCTCTCACACTCCAGCGTTTGTCACTCTCACACTCCGGCGAGTCGCCCTCCCTCTCACACTCCGGGTGTCGCCCTTCCTCTCACACTCCGGCATGTCACCCTCCCTCTCACACTCCGGCATGTCGCCCTCCCTCTCACACTCCGGCGCGCCTCCCTCCCTCTCACACTCCGGCGTGTCGCCCTCCCTCTCTTACACTCCGGCGTTCGTCGCTCTCACACTCCGGCGTGTCGCTCTCCCTCTCACTCTCCGGCGTGTCGCCCTCCCTCTCACACTCCGGCATGTTGCCCTCCCTCTCACACTCCGGAGTGCGTTGCTCTCGCTCTCATACCCTGGCGTGCGTCGCTAACACTCCGGGTGTCGCCCTCCTACTCACACTCCGGCGTGCATCGGTCTCAGATTCCGGCATGTCGCCCTCCCTCTCACTCTCCGGCGTGTCGCCCTCCTTCTCACACTCCAGCGTGTCGCCCTCCCTCTCACACTCCGGCGTGCGTTGCTCTCACACTCCGGCGTGTCGCCCTCCTACTCACACTCCGGTGTGTCGCCCTCCCTCTCACACTCCGGTGTGCGCCGCTCTCACACTCCGGCGTGTCGCCCTCCCTCTCACACCTCGTCGTGTCGCCCTCCCTCACACTCCGGTGCGTCGCTCTCCCTCTCACACTCCGGCGCGTCGCCCTCCCTCTCATACTCTGGCGTGTCGCCCTCCCTCTCACAATCCAGGGTGCGTCGCTCTCACACTCCGGCGTGTCACTTTCCCTCTCCGGCATGTCACTCTCCCTCTCACACTCAGGCGCGTTGCCCTCCCTCTCACACTCCGGCGTGTCGCCCTCCCTCTCACACTCCGGCGTGTCGCCCTCCCTCTCTTACACTCCGGTGTTCGTCGCTCTCACACTCCGGCGTGTCACCCTCCCTCTCACTCTCCGGCGTGTCGCCCTCCCTCTCACACTCCGGCATGTTGCCCTCCCTCTCACGTCACTCTCACACTCCGGCGAGTCGCCCTCCCTCTCACACTCCGGCTTGTCGCCCTCCCTCTCACACTCCAGCGTTCGTCGCTCTCACACTCCGGCATGTCGCCCTCCCTCTCACACTCCGGCGTGTCGCCCTCCCTCTCACACTCCGGCGCGTCGCCCTCCCTCTCACGTCGCTCTCACACTCCGGCATGTCGCCCTCCCTCTAACACTCCGGCGTGTTGCCCTCCCTCTCACACTCTGGCCTGCGTTGCCCTCCCTCTCGCACTACGGCATGTCGCCCTCCCTCTCACACTTCGGGTGTCACCCTCCCTCTCACACTCCAGCGTGTCGCCCTCCTTCTCACACTCCAGCGTTCGTTGCTCTCACACTCCGGCATGTCGCCCTCCCTCTCACACCTTGGCTCGTCGCCCTGCCTCTCACACTCCGGCGTGCCTCCCTCTCACACTCCGGCGCGCCTCCCTCCCTCTCACACTCCGGCTCGTCGCCCTCCCTCTCACACTCCAGCGTTCTTCGCTCTGACACTCCGGGTGTCGCCCTCCCTCTCACACTCCAGCATGTCGCCCTCCCTCTCACACTCCAGCATTCGTTGCTCTCACACTCCGGCGTGTTGCCCTTCCTCTCACACTCCGGCGTGTCGCCCTCCCTCTCACACTCCAGCGTTCGATGCTCTCACACTCCGGCGTGTCGCCCTCCCTCTCAAACCTCGGCGTGTCGCCATCCCACTCACACTCCGGCGTGTCGCTCTCCCTCTCACACTCCGGCACGTCGCTTTCCCTCTCACACTCCGGCATGTCGCCTTCCCTCTCACACTCCGGCGCGTCGCCCTCCCTCTCACACTCCGGCGCGTCGCCCTCCCTCTCACGTCGCTCTCACACTCCGGCATGTCGCCCTCCCTCTAACACTCCGGCGTGTTGCCCTCCCTCTCGCACTCTGGCCTGCGTTGCCCTCCCTCTCGCACTCCGGCGTTCAACGCACTCACACTACAGGTGTCACCCTCCCTCTCACACTCCAGCGTGTCGCCCTCCCTCTCACACTCCAGCGATCGTTGCTCTCACACTCCGGCGTGTCGCCCTCCCTCTCACACTCCGGCGTGTCGCCCTCCCTCTCACACTCCAGCGTGTCGCCCTCCCTCTCACTCTCCGGCGTGTCGCCCTCCCTCTCACACTCCAGCGTTTGTCACTCTCACACTCCAGCGAGTCGCCCTCCCTCTCACACTCCGGGTGTCGCCCTCCCTCTCACACTCCGGCATGTCAGCCTCCCTCTCACACTCCGGCATGTCGCCCTCCCTCTCACACTCCGGCGCGCCTCCCTCCCTCTCACACTCCGGCGCGCCTCCCTCCCTCTCACACTCCGGCTCGTCGCCCTCCCTCTCACACTCCAGCGTTCGTCGCTCTCACACTCCGGGTGTCGCCCTCCCTCTCACACTCCGGGTGTCGCCCTCCCTCTCACACTCCAGCGTGTCGCCCTCCCTCTCACACTACAGTGTGTCGCCCTCCGTCTCACACTCCGGCGTGTCGCCCTCCCTCTCACACTCCAGCGTTCGTTGCTCTCACACTCCGGCGTGTCGCCCTCCCTCTCACACACCGGCGTGTCGCCCTCCCTCTCACACTCCGGCGTGTCGCCCTCCCTCTCACACTCCGGCGTGTCGCCCTCCCTCTCACGTCGCTCTCACACTCCGGCGTGTCGCCCTCCCTCTCACACTCCGGCGTGTCGCCCTCCCTCTCACACTCCAGCGTTCGATTCTCTCACACTCCGGCGCGTTGCCCTCCCTCTCACACTCCGGCATGTCGCCCTCCCTCTCACACTCCAGCGTTCGTCGCTCTCACACTCCGGGTGTCGCCCTCCCTCTCACACTCCAGCGTGTCGCCCTCCCTCTCACACTCCAGCGTTCGTTGCTCTCACACTCCGCGTGTCGCCCTCCCTCTCACACTCCGGCGTGTCGCCCTCCCTCTCACACTCCGGCGTGTCGCCCTCCCTCTCTTACACTCCGGCGTTCGTCGCTCTCACACTCCGGCGTGTCGCCCTCCCTCTCACTCTCCGGCGTGTCGCCCTCCCTCTCACACTCCGGCATGTTGCCCTCCCTCTCACACTCCGGCGTGCGTTGCTCTCGCTCTCATACCCTGGCGTGCGTCGCTAACACTCCGGGTGTCGCCCTCCTACTCACACTCCGGCGTGCATCGGTCTCAGATTCCGGCGTGTCGCCCTCCCTCTCACTCTCCGGCGTGTCGCCCTCCCTCTCACACTCCGGCGTGTCGCCCTCCCTCTCACACTCCGGCGTGCGTTGCTCTCGCTCTCATACCCTGGCGTGCGTCGCTAACACTCCGGGTGTCGCCCTCCTACTCACACTCCGGCGTGCTTCGGTCTCAGATTCCCACGTGTTGCCCTCCCTCTCACACTCTGGTGTGTCGCCCTCCCTCTCACACTCCGGTGTGCGCTGCTCTCACACTCCGGCGTGTCGCCCTCCCTCTCACACCTCGTCGTGTCGCCCTCCCTCACACTCCGGTGCGTCGCTCTCCCTCTCACACTCCGGCGCGTCGCCCTCCCTCTCATACTCTGGCGTGTCGCCCTCCCTCTCACAATCCAGGGTGCGTCGCTCTCACACTCCGGCGTGTCACTTTCCCTCTCCGGCGTGTCACTCTCCCTCTCACACTCAGGCGCGTTGCCCTCCCTCTCACACTCCGGCGTGTCGCCCTCCCTCTCACACTCCGGCGTGTCGCCCTCCCTCTCTTACACTCCGGTGTTCGTCACTCTCACACTCCGGCGTGTCGCCCTCCCTCTCACTCTCCGGCGTGTCGCCCTCCCTCTCACACTCCGGCATGTTGCCCTCCCTCTCACGTCGCTCTCACACTCCGGCGAGTCGCCCTCCCTCTCACACTCCGGCTTGTCGCCCTCCCTCTCACACTCCAGCGTTCGTCGCTCTCACACTCCGGCATGTCGCCCTCCCTCTCACACTCCGGCGTGTCGCCCTCCCTCTCACACTCCGGCGCGTCGCCCTCCCTCTCACGTCGCTCTCACACTCCGGCATGTCGCCCTCCCTCTAACACTCCGGCGTGTTGCCCTCCCTCTCGCACTCTGGCCTGCGTTGCCCTCCCTCTCGCACTCCGGCATGTCGCCCTCCCTCTCACACTCCAGCGTTCGATGCTCTCACACTCCGGCGTGTAGCCCTCCCTCTCACACTCCGGCGTGTCGCCCTCCCTCTCACACTCCGGCGTTCGTCGCTCTCACACTCCGGCGTGTCGCCCTCCCTCTCACACTCCGGCGTGTCGCCCTCCCTCTCACACTCTGGCGTGTTGCCCTCCCTCTCGCACTCTGGCCTGCGTCGCCCTCCCTCTCGCACTCCGGCGTTCGTCGCTCTCACACTCCGGGTGTCGCCCTCCCTCTCACACTCCAGCGTGTCGCCCTCCCTCTCACACTCCAGCGTTCGTTGCTCTCACACTCTGGAGTGTCGACCTCCCTCTCACACTCCAGCGTTCGTCGCTCTCACACTCCGGCTTGTCGCCCTCCCTCTCACACTCCGGCGTGTCGCCCTCCCTCTCACAGTCCGGCGTGTCGCCCTCCCTCTCACACTCCGGCGTGTCGCCCTCCCTCTCACACTCCGACGTGTCGCCCTCCCTCTCACACTCCAGCGTTCGTCGCTCTCACACTCCGGCTTGTCGCCCTCCCTCTCACACTCCGGCGTGTCGCCCTCCCTCTCACAGTCCGGCGTGTCGCCCTCCCTCTCACACTCCGGCGTGTCGCCCTCCCTCTCACACTCTGGTGTGTCGCCCTCCCTCTCACAATCCAGGGTGCGTCGCTCTCACACTCCGGCGTGTCACTTTCCCTCTCCGGCGTGTCACTCTCCCTCTCACACTCCGGCGCGTTGCCCTCCCTCTCACACTCCGGCGTGTCGCCCTCCCTCTCACACTCCGGCATGTCGCCCTCCCTCTCTTACACTCCGGCGTTCGTCGCTCTCACACTCCGGCGTGTGGCCCTCCCTCTCACTCTCCGGCGTGTCGCCCTCCCTCTCACACTCCAGCATGTTGCCCTCCCTCTCACGTCGCTCTCACACTCCGGCGAGTCGCCCTCCCTCTCACACTCCGGCTTGTCGCCCTCCCTCTCACACTCCAGCGTTCGTCGCTCTCACACTCCGGCATGTCGCCCTCCCTCTCACACTCCGGCGTGTCGCCCTCCCTCTCACACTCCGGCGCGTCGCCCTCCCTCTCACGTCGCTCTCACACTCCGGCATGTCGCCCTCCCTCTAACACTCCGGCGTGTTGCCCTCCCTCTCGCACTCTGGCCTGCGTTGCCCTCCCTCTCGCACTCCGGCATGTCGCCCTCCCTCTCACACTTCGGGTGTCACCCTCCCTCTCACACTCCAGCGTGTCACCCTCCTTCTCACACTCCAGTGTTCGTTGCTCTCACACTCCGGCGTGTCGCCCTCCCTCTCACACCTTGGCTCGTCGCCCTGCCTCTCACACTCCGGCGCGCCTCCCACTCACACTCCGGCGCGCCTCCCTCCCTCTCACACTCCGGCTTGTCGCCCTCCCTCTCACACTCCAGCGTTCGTCGCTCTCATACTCCGGGTGTCGCCCTCCCTCTCACACTCCAGCATGTCGCCCTCCCTCTCACACTCCAGCGTTCGTTGCTCTCACACTCCGGCATGTTGCCCTTCCTCTCACACTCCGGCATGTCGCCCTCCCTCTCACACTCCAGCGTTCGATGCTCTCACACTCCGGCGTGTCGCCCTCCCTCTCACACTCCGTCGTGTCGCCCTCCCTCTCACACTCCGGCGTTCGTCGCTCTCACACTCCGGCGTGTCGCCCTCCCTCTCACACTCTGGCGTGTCGCCCTCCCTCTCACACTCTGGCGTGTTGCCCTCCCTCTCGCACTCTGGCCTGTGTCGGCCTCCCTCTCGCACTCCGGCGTTCGTTGCTCTCACACTCTGGGTGTCGCCCTCCCTCTCACACTCCAGCGTGTCGCCCTCCCTCTCACACTCCAGCGTTCGTTGCTCTCACACTCCGGAGTGTCGCCCTCCCTCTCACACTCCAACGTTCGTCGCTCTCACACTCCGGCTTGTCGCCCTCCCTCTCACACTCCGGCGCGTCGCCCTCCCTCTCACACTCCGGCGTGTGATGCTCTCGCTCTAACCTCGGCGTGCGTCGCTCTTGGATTCTGGCATTTGTTGCTCTCACACTCCGGCATGTCGCCCTCCCTCTCACACTCCGGCGTGTCGCCATCCCTCTCACACTCCGGCGTGTCGCCCTCCCTCTCACACTCCGGCGTGTCGCCCTCCCTCTCACACTCCGGTGTGCATCGCTCTCAGATTCCGGCGTGCCTCCCTCCCTCTCACACTCTGGCGTGCGTCGCTCTCACACTCCGGCGCATCGCCCTCCCGCTCACACTCCGGAATGCGTTGCTCTCACTCTCATACCTCGGCGTGCATCGCTCTCGGATTCCGGGTGTCGCCCTCCCTCTCACACTCCTGTGTGCATCTCTCTCAAATTCCGGCGTGCATTGCTCTCACACTCCGGCGCGTTGCCCTCCCTCTCACACTCCGGCGTGTCGCCCTCCCTCTCACACTCCGGCATGCGTTGCTCTCGCTCTCATACCCTGGTGTGCGTCGCTCACACTCAGGGTGTCGCCCTCCCTCTCACACTCCAGCGTGCATCGCTCTCAGATTCCGCCGTGCCTCCCTCCCTCTCACACTCCGGCGTGCATCGCTCTCAGATTCCGGCGTGCCTCCCTCCCTCTCACACTCCGGCGTGTCGCCCTCCCTCTCACACTGTGGCGTGTCGCCCTCCCTCTCACACTCCGGCGTGCATCACTCTCACACCGCGGCGCGTCGCCCTCCCTCTCACACCTCGGCGCGTCGCCCTCCCTCTCACACTCCGGCGCGTCGCCCTCCCTCTCACACTCCGGCGTGCATCGCTCTCAGATTCCGGCGTGCCTCCCTCCCTCTCACACTCCGGCGTGTCGCCCTCCCTCTCACACTCTGGCGTGTCGCCCTCCCTCTCACACTCCGGCGTGCATCGCTCTCATTCTGTGGCGCGTCGCCCTCCCTCTCACACCTCGGCGCGTCGCCCTCCCTCTCACACTCGGGCGCGTCGCCCTCCCTCTCACACTCCGGCGCGTCGCCCTCCCTCTCACACCTCGGCGCATTGCTCTCACTCTCATACCTCGGCGTGCATTGCTCTAACACTCCGGCGCGTCGCTCTCCCTCTCACACTCCGGCGTGTCGCCCTCCCTCTCACACTCCGGCGTGCGTTGCTCTCGCTCTCATACCCTGGCGTGCGTCGCTAACACTCCGGGTGTCGCCCTCCTACTCACACTCCGGCGTGCATCGGTCTCAGATTCCGGCGTGTCGCCCTCCCTCTCACACTCTGGTGTGTCGCCCTCCCTCTCACACTCCGGTGTGCGCCGCTCTCACACTCCGGCGTGTCGCCCTCCCTCTCACACCTCGTCGTGTCGCCCTCCCTCACACTCCGGTGCGTCGCTCTCCCTCTCACACTCCGGCGCGTCGCCCTCCCTCTCATACTCTGGCGTGTCGCCCTCCCTCTCACAATCCAGGGTGCGTCGCTCTCACACTCCGGCGTGTCACTTTCCCTCTCCGGCGTGTCACTCTCCCTCTCACACTCCGGCGCGTTGCCCGCCCTCTCACACTCTGGCGTGTCGCCCTTCCTCTCACACTCCAGCGAGTTGCTCTCCCTCTCACACTCCGGCGTGTCGTCCTTCCTCTCACACTCCGGCATGTCGCCCTCCCTCTCACACTCCGGCGTGTCGCCCTCCCTCTCACACTGTGGCGTGTCGCCCTCCCTTTCACACTGAGGCGTGTCGCCCTCCCTCACACTCCGGCATGCGTCGCTCTCACACTCCGGCGTGTCGCCCTCCCTCTCAAACCTCGGTGTGTCGCCCTCCCACTCACACTCCGGCGTGTCACTCTCCCTCTCACACTCCGGCACGTCGCTTTCCCTCTCACACTCCGGCACGTCGCCTTCCCTCTCACACTCCGGCGCGTCGCCCTCCCTCTCACACTCCGGCGCGTCGCCCTCCCTCTCACGTCGCTCTCACACTCCGGCATGTCGCCCTCCCTCTAACACTCCGGCGTGTTGCCCTCCCTCTCGCACTCTGGCCTGCGTTGCCCTCCCTCTCGCACTCCGGCGTTCAACGCACTCACACTACGGGTGTCACCCTCCCTCTCACACTCCAGCGTGTCGCCCTCCCTCTCACACTCCAGCGATCGTTGCTCTCACACTCCGGCGTGTCGCCCTCCCTCTCACACTCCGGCGTGTCGCCCTCCCTCTCACACTCCGGCGTGTCGCCCTCCCTCTCACTCTCCGGCGTGTCGCCCTCCCTCTCACACTCCAGCGTTTGTCACTCTCACACTCCGGCGAGTCGCCCTCCCTCTCACACTCCGGGTGTCGCCCTCCCTCTCACACTCCGGCATGTCACCCTCCCTCTCACACTCCGGCATGTCGCCCTCCCTCTCACACTCCGGCGCGCCTCCCTCCCTCTCACACTCCAGCGCGCCTCCCTCCCTCTCACACTCCGGCTCGTCGCCCTCCCTCTCACACTCCAGCGTTCGTCGCTCTCACACTCCGGGTGTCGCCCTCCCTCTCACACTCCGGGTGTCGCCCTCCCTCTCACACTCCGGCGCGTCGCCCTCCCTCTCATACTCTGGCGTGTCGCCCTCCCTCTCACAATCCAGGGTGCGTCGCTCTCACACTCCGGCGTGTCACTTTCCCTCTCCGGCGTGTCACTCTCCCTCTCACACTCCCGCGCGTTGCCCGCCCTCTCACACTCTGGCGTGTCGCCCTTCCTCTCACACTCCAGCGAGTTGCTCTCCCTCTCACACTCCGGCGTGTCGTCCTTCCTCTCACACTCCGGCATGTCGCCCTCCCTCTCACACTCCGGCGTGTCGCCGTCCCTCTCACACTGTGGCGTGTCGCCCTCCCTCTCACACTCAGGCGTGTCGCCCTCCCTCACACTCCGGCATGCGTCACTCTCACACTCCAGCGTGTCGCCCTCCCTCTCAAAACTCGGCGTGTCGCCCTCCCACTCACACTCCGGCACGTCGCTTTCCCTCTCACACTCCGGCACGTCGCCTTCCCTCTCACACTCCGGTGCGTCGCCCTCCCTCTCACACTCCGGCGCATCGCCCTCCCTCTCACGTCGCTCTCACACTCCGGCATGTCGCCCTCCCTCTAACACTCCGGCGTGTTGCCCTCCCTCTCGCACTCTGGCCTGCGTTGCCGTCCCTCTCGCACTCCGGCGTTCAACGCACTCACACTACGGGTGTCACCCTCCCTCTCACACTCCAGCGTGTCGCCCTCCCTCTCACACTCCAGCGATCGTTGCTCTCACACTCCGGCGTGTCGCCCTCCCTCTCACACTCCGGCATGTCGCCCTCCCTCTCACACTCCGGCGTGTCGCCCTCCCTCTCACTCTCCGGCGTGTCGCCCTCCCTCTCACACTCCAGCGTTTGTCACTCTCACACTCCGGCGAGTCGCCCTCCCTCTCACACTCCGGGTGTCGCCCTCCCTCTCACACTCCGGCATGTCACCCTCCCTCTCACACTCCGGCATGTCGCCCTCCCTCTCACACTCCGGCGCGCCTCCCTCCCTCTCACACTCCGGCGCGCCTCCCTCCCTCTCACACTCCGGCTCGTCGCCCTCCCTCTCACACTCCAGCATTCGTCGCTCTCACACTCCGGGTGTCACCCTCCCTCTCACACTCCGGGTGTCGCCCTCCCTCTCACACTCCGGGTGTCGCCCTCCCTCTCACACTCCAGCGTGTCGCCCTCCCTCTCACACTACAGCGTGTCGCCCTCCCTCTCACACTCCGGTGTGTCGCCCTCCCTCTCACACTCCAGCGTTCGTTGCTCTCACACTCCGGCGTGTCGCCCTCCCTCTCACACACCGGCGTGTCGCCCTCCCTCTCACACTCCGGCGTGTCGCCCTCCCTCTCACACTCCGGCGTGTCGCCCTCCCTCTCATGTCGCTCTCACACTCCGGCGTGTCGCCCTCCCTCTCACACTCCGGCGTGTCGCCCTCCCTCTCACACTCCAGCGTTCGATGCTCTCACACTCCGGCGCGTTGCCCTCCCTCTCACACTCCGGCATGTCGCCCTCCCTCTCACACTCCAGCGTTCGTCGCTCTCACACTCCGGGTGTCGCCCTCCCTCTCACACTCCAGCGTGTTGCCCTCCCTCTCACACTCCAGCGTTCGTTGCTCTCACACTCCGCGTGTCGCCCTCCCTCTCACACTCTGGCGTGTCGCCCTCCCTCTCACACTCCGGCGTGTCGCCCTCCCTCTCTTACACTCCGGCGTTCGTCGCTCTCACACTCCGGCGTGTCGCTCTCCCTCTCACTCTCCGGCGTGTCGCCCTCCCTCTCACACTCCGGCATGTTGCCCTCCCTCTCACACTCCGGAGTGCGTTGCTCTCACTCTCATACCCTGGCATGCGTCGCTAACACTCCGGGTGTCGCCCTCCTACTCACACTCCGGCGTGCATCGGTCTCAGATTCCGGCGTGTCGCCCTCCCTCTCACTCTCCGGCGTGTCGCCCTCCCTCTCACACTCCGGCGTGTCGCCCTCCCTCTCACACTCCGGCGTGCGTTGCTCTCGCTCTCATACCCTGGCGTGCGTCGCTAACACTCCGGGTGTCGCCCTCCTACTCACACTCCGGTGTGTCGCCCTCCCTCTCACACTCCGGTGTGCGCCGCTCTCACACTCCGGCGTGTCGCCCTCCCTCTCACACCTCGTCGTGTCGCCCTCCCTCACACTCCGGTGCGTCGCTCTCCCTCTCACAGTCCGGCTCGTCGCCCTCCCTCTCATACTCTGGCGTGTCGCCCTCCCTCTCACAATCCAGGGTGCGTCGCTCTCACACTCCGGCGTGTCACTTTCCCTCTC